>JAVFKF010000002.1:12617500-13867500 GCA_036926295.1 Pachydiplax longipennis
ATGAGATTGTATTCCGCTTTCTTCATTTTTTGTAGTTCATGTTACACTTGCGTAACTAAGTTTCCGTACAGTTGAGGCTTCGCAAAATTTTATTTGAGTTTACCTTAAGTGTAATCACTCAATTCCTGTTTACGGGGTTAAATTTTTAAGTTCCTTCGTCTAGATCTTTGTTACATCAGAGCTATTATATTTAAAAATTTAGGATAGTGGAAATCTTTTTTATAACCCTACATAGGTCGTAGTATGAACTCTGAGATACACAGCACTTTCTTAGTAGTCTAACTTTGTTATGTTTGATGAAATCGAACTTCCTCATTTCTTCCACTATCGAGAGCACTTGCAAGTTAGTTACGAACCTGTCACTATGCAGCGTAGATGAGTTTGCGCCATCAATGTATAATATAGTGAGATACTCTGATCGCCGATGCGAGAATTCAAAAGTCAATGAGAAAATTTTATTTCGGTTACACGTAATCATGAAATGCCTTATTATTGATTTGACCTTGGATACATTGCGACTACACAGATAATGTAAACATTCTTCAAAATATCCTACAAAACTATTATCATATCATAATGTAGAAGGGTTATAACTTTAGTATACGAAATAGTGATATAGAAAACGAAGGCGTGGCATAAAAATGACTCGATGACACCTAAGACCTAAGAAGTTTCATAAATATTAGGTATGTATTTTAACTCTTGTATGTCCGCAGAAATAGTAAATAAAACCCTGGGAATCATAGGTATGCCTTATAACGTAAATTTTCTATTTAACCCAAAATTTACCAACTACTCGTATCCCTAAAAATATATTTAACATCGACACGAGGAAACCACTAATTACACTTGATATTTCATTATTCGTAGATGATGGAAGGAAATTTCTCTAGAGCTTTAAAGAAAATTTAATCTGAAAGTAAAAAACAATCTAAACGGAGCTTAAAAAGTAAAAGGTAGTCTCTCTCAACGGATTGTGTGTGAAGGAAAGTGAGAGAACAGGAGTAAGATAGCATGAAACGTAGTTTTGCATGGAAGCGCGCGTGAGGTGCTTCGCTCCTAAAACCATTTGACCGTGCTTTGCAGGAATTTGTAGCGCTTCTCGCCTTTTTCCCACTTCATTCACTCTCTTTCATTTCTTCTTTCCCTTTCTATCTTCGACCCTTCTCATCTTCGTTCCCTCAGATCTCCAATTATCTCGCTTATTTCTCAGATTACTTTTCACTATCTCCAATTCTCATTTCATGGTCACTTTCCTTTTCTAATTTGCACTTAATTTGCGTTAATTTATACGAATTATAATTGATATAGTTTAATAATTATTTCTTTTACATACTCTTTCCGAAAACTTATGTTTATATAAATAATCTCATTCTACCTTAAAATCTTAAAATTCTTTAATTGAAATTAGAAAGAATGCACATGATTGTTATTTTAAATGTGTATTGTACAAAAAGTCATGTTTACACTTATGAATTTTGCTAATTAAATCTATGGTAGAGAATAGACACCCACCGACCCGAATCTTGTTAGTAAAATAGGCGACTTAGTTGGAGGGTTAAAAATTAGCATTGAAATAATACAGAATATCGATTGTAACTTGAAACAAAGGAAAATGAGTCCTATTTATCATTTGGGATTTTGGGAAGTTATACTTCAGTTGTTTTATGAAACTGTAAAACTAAATATAGCCACGCTAAATTAAATTAATTATTGTACGTAGATTATCACCAAGCTATTAATGGTAAATCCTGAAAATTTCACAAGCATTATCACAAGCATAATTTACGGTACATCTTCGAGTTCCTTTTCTATATTTCAAATAGTCATTGCAGTATTTTAAACCCTTACTGCTTCCAAACAATTTCACACTCACCAACCGACGAATTAGTTTGTCTAGCGCATGTCCTTTACCAGAGAGCGATGGGTATTACATGGGGATATTGGACAGTCGTGCTGGAGAGAGGTGTATGTTGGACGTCCATTGGGTTCGACCAAGCCTGTGAGCAATTTTACAATCCGATAAGCCGTAGTATTTTTTCTTTCGTAGCAGTTTGAGGGATGCGTTTGGCGATAGAGGGGGGCGCATTCGTGGATGTAAATTTGGGAATACCCATTGGGTATGTGGTGCTCTCAGAGTAGGCATGAAGACCCATCCTCACATTGTACTGTGGCAAAGGATATGTCGGCACGGCTAAGCGTAACAAGCAGCTGTAATCTAACGAAAAGTTTTCTTCGGTTCTAAGATATTTTGATCATAGCATAATTACAATTTATGATGTATTTCTCAATATATTTTATTTTTCTCTTAGATTAGTTAACTGTTATATCTTCAGTGGATTAAGCAGCATTAAGGGAATAAAGAAAAATTAAATGGAGATGTATATATATATTCCTCAATGTTCAATCCATTTGAAATAAGGGCAATTAAATTGAAAATTATAACATCATGAAAATAAAGTATACGAGCAAAAAATTATCTTTAAGTTGAAAGATTGTCTGGAAATGTCATCTTTAAGGATCAGGAGGAGGTGCAAAACTTAGTACTGAATCCGAGAATTCGGAAACCCAAGGAGAAATGAAGAATATTTATATGACTGGAACTCGAACCCAAGTAACTAATTTATTTTGATATTTTTCACTTTTGTTTCTCATTCTTTTTCTTAAGTTTTCTGTTCAAAATGAACCATTTCACAATACTACATCACAATATTTTACGCCACCAGAAATTAAATATTCTCTAGCCAACACTCTGCCTTAGATCGGTACCGATAAACTGGAAATTAATTCTTCATATCAGTTGTTTAAGATCAGATCTTGTGCCCTGAATGAAGACAAATTTATCTACGTGAAAGTACTCGAAAGGAAACTTTCTCCTTTAGGATAATTTCTCAACTTTTTAATATATCAAGTCTCTTTTCAGCGTAATTAAAACCAAAGGTAATATGCATCAGTCTCTTGCGGCGGACATAAACATGACCAATAAAATTTAAAATTTCATGTACCGCCCACAAAGTAATTAAAACCATTAATTTAAAGGGAGCGGTATTTAAGTCTAAACCGCAACAACGATCGGTGTTTGATACATTTCTTATCCTACCACTCCTCTTATCAGATTTCTGTGGTCATTAACACCGCGACGTTTCTCCATCCAGCCTATCTCTGCGTTTCCGTCTGCGGAAAGATTTACGGCAGAAAGCGGTTTAAAGGTGCACGAATAAAAGAAGCACAACGGGGAGTTATCCTGGAAGCTATGCAACGCCACAGTTGTGTAAGGTTCCGCAGGGAAGCGATTCTTCAAGGCGCTCTGAATGCTCGAGGAAAATCCAAGCAAAAAGGAGACATCCGTATTAGGGGAATTTATTTTGCGGCGTGGCATTGGCCCCTCTTTCTATAGGGAAGTTTTCATACTTCGTCTACGTCGAAGTGGTTGAACCGAGAAATGTCCTTTCATAAATCTTGTTATTTTTAAGTTAAAACCTTCCGTGACGTCGATTGCTATGAAAGAAAGTTCTTCTGGTGCTGCTTAAGTGGCACTCACGTTTTAATTTGCTTAAAAATTCACGCCCTGTCGAATACTATATTTTTACTTTTTACTCTTTCCTAATTTTACCAATTCACAAAGGAGAAACTGCGGCAAACCCAAGTACCGTCATTTTGGTTGGATTTGGCGCCTGTTATCTAAATTAATGTAGAACGAATATATAAATTATAATGAGGCGATGGTGGGGAAATTATAGTTAAACTGGCTGCACACTGGGCTAAGTAACCTAAATTAATACACAAAGTAGCACAATTGTAATTCATCTGTAACTTACTGGAAGGCGGTTTATTTCCATCCTAAATCCGAAATCATCCAAAACAAGTTTCCTGGCTTATTTCGCAGAGATTAATAAAAATGCAAAGAAAAATCGTGTAGTTGTATGAATACTACTATCAGAAAGATACGAATTATGCGATTTATTATTGTGTGTTTTTTGCGCTTGCAATGACAGGAATAATAATAAAAAAATATTTTTCGGCACGAAGTATTTACAGATGAAATAGTAGTAGTGATGTTTACGGTGCACCGACATCTAAGGTCATTTTGCACCAAGGAAAATAATTGTCATGGATAAATTAAACAATAAAACCATAAAGAGATCTCTCTAGATAAAATTGGTGCGAATATGTATGTTTATGTGTATTTATACATGTTCATAGATATTTTAGAAACTAAGATACAGGAACATTTAAGTATTTTTCTATGTAAGTACTCGTCACGAATAGTAATGTTATAGCGACAAAATTACGGGTTTTATGTGAAACGGCGCATAGTAGATTGTCTACTTTTTCATCTTTATCAGCGCATTGATTCTTTTATGCTGGAATAACATAAAATGGCAGCTCTTTTTACCATCATCATTCTCAAAGAGGTTGCTCAGCGACCATTGAACCCGTATCGACGAAATAATTTAAGTACTTCATAAATTTTTAACCTCTGAATGGAATTGAACCAACGTTCTATGATTAATACATGTACATTTCTCTATCCTATAATCGTTAATTAAATTATGTAGTAACATGTTAATCGTAAGTTTAATTTAATCTAAACTAAAACGTTATAAAGAATGTTCTTTTGAAACTCTTTTGACTCTTTTTTTATCTCACCTTAAATATTTCCATAGCCTAAGGATATTCCATGCGACAAATGGCTAAGCTGATTCAATTTGAGGCAATCAACGGAGCCGGTTATTAAAATGAAAAGAGCAATACGTGTGAGGCTTTTCAGCGGGAAAGTTACCGGTGCTCGCAATGAAAAAGGCCATTTGCCTTTTAGTACATCAATTTATCCCTCATTTACGTTTAAGAGCCTTTCATTAGGGATCTTCTAATACTTACAAATTATTTTCTTAGGACGTCGAATTTTCGAGAATTCAGTATCTCTCGTAAGTTAGTCCCTTAAAAATGTCGTTACGGAGTATAAATTGTTGGGAAAAGGGAATTGCCGCGCAATTTCGGAAGAGGAACTTTTCTCTACTAAAAGTGTAGTCGTAAGGGAGTGCCGTATTTTACGACTTGCAATATGTATTCCTACCATTGAAGCGACTTAATTTTTATCTCCTTTAAACGATTCATGAAGATAGAAGTTTTACAGTCTCCTTTACTGCTCGGATCTGTTTGTTCCCGGATGAAAAATGCTCTCTGCTTTTACAAGCTGCCATAAGAAACTGTGCAAGTTCGCCAGCTGTTGCGCTGGAGGAAGCCATTTAAGGACTTAACGTTTTTTACCTGCTTCACTGCTGTTCGTCGTTTTTATCTTTAGATTACATCCATCACCTCCTGAGTGAGGATACGCTTACGTAATATAATTGGTAAAGGAGGTGAAAAAGTATATACGTTAAATTCTATTTAAATATCCATGCCTATAGTTGATTTAAGAAACTTCACTGTGAAATGAAATATGGATTGTAGAACGCATCTGGTACCTGTTCAATTTTAATGTCTGTCGGAGAGGATGTATTGTATGAGATTATAACTATAGGACTAAGTAATTTATGGGGTTGATTTACGACTAATTTTACTTGTTATCTAGAATGCATTATATAGCATCGAAAAATATACGCAATATGTGCAGAACTACATGTAAATGAGAATGGGATGAATATCAGATAGTTGAACTTTTTCAGTGGTAAACCTAAGAGCTACATGTCTGTGAAAATCTCTTAATCAAATCAGTGTAGTATGTATACATATTGATAATACTATTATAGTATTATTGACATGCAAAACTCAGAAATACTTTTATAAAATAACAGGATAGGTCAAATCTTACTCTTTCCGAATTTAAATTTTTGCAAAGAATACAACTCAGAATACCTCAAAAGTTACTTTCTGAAACTTATTTTGAGGCGTGGCGTGGAGAAGTTTAAAAGACGTTTTAAATGGATGAATTTTGCATTGGAAAGCCCTGAGCGTAAAATGACATTCCGTTTCCGTCGTACATATTCCAGTCGTAACTCAATGCCATTTTTGAATATGATTTCAAATCGAAACCGTATCGATGTGGGCCAACATGCATTTTCCCAGATGTAGGTGCCGGGAACACCGGCTTCCTTTTCGAAAATTTCCATTACCATGTTTTTCCGCACAAAAATCATGATGTAGCGCCTTATAAATCTCCACGCAGATTTCGTTGGCGCTAAAATATTTCCCATTTCGACGGCAATGTTGCTGCAAGGAAAAGAATTTTGTTTGCGCCGATGTTGAGACATCTTAATTTACGGAGGAAGCGCGTTCCCGCGCCTTTATGCGACCGAGTGAGTGAACCGCGTCTACATGTACGCCTTAAGATGATTTCCCCGTTTACAGGTGACGTTCTTGGGTAAACAAATCGATTTTCGTCTTCCCTGTCTACCTTTTACTGGTTGCATACGGCTGTGTTGGTGTATGCAAATTTCAGGAAGATTTTACGCCACAAGTTCTGCTTTTACCGTGGAAAGTTTCACGTGGAGAGGTGTATGTCCTTCAAGCAGAAATCTTGGACAAATATTGGGAATATAAACTCCCGTTACATGCAGTAACATGTCTACGTCTTAGCGTTCAATGAGTTAATGTGGTGTTATTTTCCTATTGTCAACCATCTGCAGCAATAATCAGCTTTAATCATGCTTTTATTTATTCATATAAGTATCTTTTCCATCTATTTTAAAATGATCGATTGTGATTAAGTAAAGATATGAAAGACATAGACAAATTACCGAAGCAAATTATAATGATGGGAAATATTTTCTAGGTGTTCCTAACAATCTCCCAATAGGTCAATGTCGGCATTACTGCTTCGTAGTACTATTTAATAATCAATTCTGTACATATTACTTTCGGAGGGATATTTTCAAACTTAAAAGAGTGAAAATAATTTTTCACTGAATAGTATTTCACCAAAATTATCCAAATTAAACATTTTATGCCCTTGTAAAAATATTGCATGTAAATGTTCATATTCTTAATGTTTTCCAAGTGATTGCGAGCTCTGCATCAAAAATATGGCCGAGGAAAAATACAGACGAGCTAGTGAAAATCTTTTTCCAGCCCTCAAATAATTTTGATTAGTATCTTATTTTGAATAGATCGATCTTTTGGTAAATTTACCGATGAATTTGGAGCAAACATCTCATTGTTAAACTCTGCTTTAGTTAAAGGTGTACGAACTTTAGAAGCACCTCAGTTAATTAAATCAATCTATGTATGAGGAATCGACGTTGGTAAATATAGCATACAAATCGAACATCCCTCTATAATGTATACTAAATGTTGTTTAGGCTTTTGACGACTGCTAATTATTTATAAATAATTATCTTTTATTTCATGGTCAAATGACGTAATAACAGAAAAATTCGTACGCTAGCACGATGATGACACGATATTTTCTCCTAGTTTTCAAATATTGTCTCAATTTATAGTTGATATTTTTAATTATAACCACTTTAATTTGAGATGTTCTCATGACGAAGGCAAGTACTAGAGTGTATTAACCTGACAACGAAAAATGTACAGTGAAAGCAAATAAAAGACCTCAATTTGCGTCAACGGCGTAGTTTTAATTGGAGCAAGTAACCATGAAATATTAAGAGGGCCGCGAAAAGGGAATGAACTCTTGGGGCAAAAAAAAAGAATTAAAAGGATAAAAAAGTTCACTTCCACTGGAAATTATTTACCTTGTCTCATTTTCAGTTCCATTCTAATACTTTCATTTTTCGCGTTCTAGCGAAAATAGAAAATTTTAATTTTCGTTATAGAAAAATATCTTTATAATCTAATTCTTCCTACTGAAATGATCATCAGCTTCAATACAATCCCGTTCCGAGTCATTTTATTACTAAACGAGTATTAAGTTCACCAATATTACCATATAGAATAGTGAATAATTACAGAGAGCTTTGAAAATACTAAAGTACGACTATAAGAATAGGAAAACTATATCATTAACATTAAATGATCATTACAATATGTATAACTATAGAGTTAATTCAATATTAATATTCAAATGATCGTATTATCGACAATTGAGAATACTAGAAAATCGTGATAAATATTATTACAAAAGATGCAGTTAATCAAAAGACTAATATTGATGTTGCCTCGGGTATTCCGCAAGGTAGTGTTTTAGGACCATTGCTCTTCCTAATTTATATTAACGATCTCCCAAAGAACATTAAATCCGAGGTAAGGCTTTTTGCGGACGACTGCATATTATATAGGCGTATAAGGGAGAGGCGGGATCGAGAAATTTTGCAAAGTAATCTAAAAGAGTTAGCTGAATGGTCTAAAGAAAATGGGATGGTGATTAACGTAGGTAAATGTAAACATATTAAGTTTTCTCGAAGAAAATCTCCAGAAATGAATTCCTATACACTGAATGACGAAACCATACTCACCGTACCCGACTGCAAATATTTAGGTGTTAAACTATCGGAAAAACTTAAATGGGGGAGCCACATCGAAGATATTACTTCGAAAGCTTATAGAAATCTTCATTTTGTAATGAGAAATCTAAGACGGAGTGGGAAGGGAGTAAGGGAAAGAGCATATAAATCTTTGGTTAGGCCGATTGTTGAATACGCGACTAATGTATGGGACCCACATGAATCAGGCCTTAGTAAGACACTCGAAGGAGTGCAAAGGAAAGCAGCTAGATACGTAACCGGAAGGCATAAAAAGGATGAGAGTGTTAGTAAAATGTTAGATGAGCTAGGATGGGAACCGTTATCTTCTAGAAGGAAGACATTTAGACTAACGGGCATATTTAATACGTGGAACTCCAATCACGGCTGGGAGGAACTGCGATCGAGGTTCCATACCCCTAACTATATCGGACGCGGCGACCATGAGTTAAAAATTAAGGAACGTGAACAGAAATCCGATGTAGCGAAATATTCATTTATTAATAGAGGTATAAGGGAATGGAATGCATTACCTGGAGAATTTCTCTCTCCAATGCCTAGAAACATAAAAAATTTTAAAAAGAAGCTTAAACGCTTATAAATTTTTGCTTATATCTATTAATGTAACTTTAATGTATTTATAACTAGTAATGTAACCTTAATGTAATTTTGATATCTATTAATGTCTTCTGTACATACTGACTATATCTCTGTATTGTATACTGTTCTATTTATACTGTCTGCGGGAGGTTTTTGGAGGGTTTTTCCTCCCGCCTAAGGGCGAATGCCAGACAGTCATGTAATTGTAATTCCTTTCTTCCCCTCCACCGTTGCCACCTGGTCCAAAGACCAAATTGCAGCGTTTTTTACAATAAATAAATAAATAAATATTGCACGAAAGTAAATCCATTACACATTGATTTGTGATACGCTACTCATAAATTACAAAATGATCGGCAACCAGCACTCTCCAATGTGATTAATTGCATCCTCTAATTAATCTATGTGGTTTTCCGGTGTATATTCAGTCTCGTTTATTGCTTTATAAAATGTATAAAACGATAAATCATTGGAATATATTTTCAGTTTGATGCTCGATAATAGCAAGAAACTGAATACTTGCTGAATAAAATACTTTGATTTAAACGGTAACATGGAAGAGAAAGAGGATAGCTTAATGATTAATCCACTGATATAAAAAGGGCATCAAATGGTTGATGCTACAGCAATGCATCCAAGAGACAGTACTTCTACTTTTCATTTAATCCTTAGTTCATCCTAGAGATGTTTGATTACTGGTCCTTATTGGTTCTTATTTACTGCAGCATAATCTTGTCTATGAAGTACTCGCGTTTCAGGATACTATTTCGTGAAATATCCTTCGGGTGAATTAGCTCTTGGGTGAACGACCTCTTGGCTGATAAATCCTACGTTGAATAGTCTCGAGTGCAAGGTCTGCGATGAAAGTAATCCTACACAAACCGTGTTTAGAGGAAACCTTGAAACGAATTCTAAACGCTTGTTTCAGAAAATAAGATAAATAGAAAGACTTATACAACAACTAAGTCTGCGCTAGCGTTTGATTTTACGGAAGAGAATCCTTGTGGAAGGGGTTGACGTAATGAGGGTGAGCTTGGAGCTATAATAGTAAATTGAGATGACGCCGTGTGTGAGGAAGGGAAGCGGTTACTTGAATAAGGGTGCTCCAAAAGGTTAACTGGGTGTGGTTGGAGTAAATGGCACAAACTGAATGAGCACTATAGCATAAAGTTTAAAGAGAACGGTAGGTGGAAGAACTATCAAATAAATTCCTTAGATAAAAATCATAGTTTACGGCTTAGATTAATTACAAAGGATTTGCGAACCGGAAATTTTCTTTTAAATCGAATACCGGTCGCGGTTCGAATTCGAAACTATTCGAATCGTTCTGACAAAAACAATTAATTATGATAAAATAAGTTATTGCTAATCCCATGGTTGGCTGTAGCCAACTATAATTTCTACACTGGTAACCTAGTTATAACTTTCTTTTGACAGTTTTTATCTTTGCGCTTTCTGCAAAAAAAACAGTTGCAATACCGGGTAGTAGAAGTATTTGTACTGAGTAGTGTTTGTTAAATTCAATTCAACAAGCTTGCTGAAGCGAATATAGTGAAAAGAAAACGTATTGAATTGAAGTATGCAGAATTTAGGTATATATATCTTTAATTCTATTCTCTTCTATGGTACTTAAATATTATATTATATTTTTATATATTATGTAATAGTAAAATACTAAGTACTCTAGCATTTGATCACAGTTTATTGATATTTTATGGTTTCTCCGAATTATGTGTTACAGAAGGTATTATGTCTTCCTTCGCAAGCGCGACCCTTATTGACCGAGATCGTGCTCGAATAAGGCAGCCCTTCATCTAACCCTGTAAAAATCATCCTCTTGCTCTCGTCAATCCTCGTTCCCTCCTTAACCTTATCAAGTCACTCAAATTCTTCCTCTAAGGGACCATTTGCTCCTCCTCATTTATTCCACCTCACCCCATTTGCCTCCTCTCTCCTTATGGAATATGTCACTGAACTTGAGCGTAGATGCGCATTTAGAATACTAGCATGGCATGACGAAAACTAGGAAAGGTCAGCTATGCATGGGCGTGTAAAGAAAAGGAATGAAGTTTACAAAATAATGTTTGCACGAATAAATAAATAATACCATTTTGTAATTTGGATTTTTCGAAGTTCCCGTGATGGTAAATTTTAGAAACCTATATCCATTTTCTCCCGATATTCAACTCCTGATGACTCTTTGCATATAATTTTTCACAGCTATTTTTCTTTGTTAACATCTGACAACGTTCCACTCCCATTATTAGTCATGTAACATTCATATATAATTACTAACGACATTTAGCTTTAGATTAATATTATTGGTAAATGATAGATTTCAGGCGCATTAAAAGCATTTCTAATTTTAATAGTAATTTTATGAGTCTACTTAGGCAACTGATATTCATCCAACATAAGTAGGTAATACGAGTAGAAAATTAAATGATACTATAAAAATAAAAGTTTTAAATCCTCTTTTATTTTAAAGACGTGAATTTTAATTTAAATTATTTTTATTTATAAGATTCATGAAAAATGAGCAAGGATCAATATATGTTTAATTCAGAGAAAATTTCGTCAGGGATCAAATCTAAACTCACTTTCTCTGCGCGAACGAAACACTAAAAATTTGACGGTACTTGTGCCTTCCTTAATAAATTTATCTATATCTCATCGATGGTTTTCAATCATATGGATACCTAACTGGTTACAATCGTCCTCCATCAACTTTTTATGAATAACATGGAATTCTAAGATACCTTCATTTATGATTTAGTGAATAAATTAAGTTTAATTCCGGTTTTCTATATCTTGTGTGGATCAGAAGCAATATACTCTTGAAAGTGAAATTCTAAGTTCCTTTTGGGTAGATTATAAAAATGAATGCAATAAAATTCCTCTTCTTACGGTATTAGTTTGGTTTCAGGGGATGAACTATTTGAAATTGCATTTGGAAGGAATGCATTTTTAAGAGAATAATACCTCTGTAGTGGTTCCATCCACTTCCATCCATTTGCCATGCAAATCAGCCCGGCCTATTAGCTACGTGACTGCAGGATAACGCATGCGGGAACCGCCGTTTTTCCTCGAGGGAGGTATAGAAGGCGATCAAATTTTCAGATAGATAAGCTAGATGCGCTACCGAAAGTGTCTCCCTACTTTTTCAAAAAGGTTATCGGGAACTAAAATTGGATATCTCATCGAATCTTAGAGAGACCGTTCTTATCGCGAGTACATATCAGAATTTTGCTATTTTACATTTACTTTAAATTAATAGGAAAGGAACGAGAAATAAGCTACGAAAACTCGATTGAAGTTACGAAAGAGAATTTTTTAAATTTTACATAAGATAGTGATCTCATGCCCTAAAGATGGCATCGCAAGTTCCCCTACTTTCACGGCTATTTATAGAAAGTCAGACTCTAAATAATTACAAAATCTGTTCATATTTGAATACTTAGGAAAAGATCCAAGTAAGATTGATTTTTCGACAAACGTAAGCTAAAGTAAGCTTTCGGTCCATGTTTAATTATATAGGCACTAATTTATAACCTCCTTTAGAACTCCAGCTGGTTTTCACCTTAGGAAACTAAAATTAATATTAGCTATTATTCAGTGTAACATGTATTCCAATTTAATGATCTTTCAGAATGAAATATTGTATGCAAATATTTCTGAGTAGATGTTCTAAAAGGTTGATGCAAAACCATCACTCATATCTCAGACAGTCCTCGAATGTAGCAAATGGTTTTTTACCATATGCATTAGCAAAATCTCCAATCGAAAAATTATCAAAAATATCAGTATAAAAATATCATCAATATGAGGATAGCGCACTTGCTGCTAAAGCATTACCGGTTTTACAACTATAGGGTTGCACTACTTCTGTTCTTGACTATGGTGCTTTCAACCCTACGCATTGAATCCCCTATGACAACAAACCAAGATACTTGAGGGAACCATCCAACCAGCTCTGAAAAAAATCGCAAGATTCTTGAAACCCACACTTGAGTCTACGTTTCAAAGAGATTCTGACGAAAGTACGAGGAGATTAAATATTCCTCCCTAGTTTGCATATTTTAAAATGGATCGCTTATCACTCGAAAGCCTCAGACAGTAGCCAAACTCCGTTCGCGATGGGATTATTCTAACCTCCGACACGTTAACACAGCGTCGAACGCTGTTGCCTGATGGAAGTCAGCACTGGAAGTGTTGGAAGTTGATGAGGGAAGCGCAAAAGGGAGAGGCGCCGAATGAAAATTTGCATTTGGGGTCTTACGGGTACTCAAGCTTGAAATTGGCGCACGACAAGCATCATACCGTGAGGGACTTAAAGTTGAAGTTTCATTCTCCGACCCTTTTTTTGCTCCCGGAACGCCAGAGAGAGTTTCGAGGTCTTCGATAACTTTTTGCGCGGTCTAGAAACCTTTCTACGTTAATGGGAAGGCAGAGAGAGAAAATATTCATTTGACTCTCTTGCCGGAGAAAATGAGTGTGTGGTAGACTCGCTAGGATACGATGTTGAAAATTAATTTGTTTCTTCCACGAGAGAGTTTCTGTGAAAGGTGAGGAACGCAATTTTCCTTTCCCATTGATGCAGACTCTTTGGCGACTCTCTCTTTCTGCCCTTAATCATGTACGCGTTTTGGTTGAGTCTGTCAAAGGGATAAATGGTGCTCTCGCTTCAAGAGAGTTCTCTTTATATAGCGAATGTTTTCAAAATTCGATATGGAGTCTTAAAAATTATATGAATGATGATCGGGGAAACGACCAAAAAATAACCTCTAGTAAGAAATTTATTGGGAATAAAGGGGGATTTATTATCAAGCGTTTCTGAATGTATTATAGTTAAAGTTCGCTTGTAATATCCTCCGATTTCGATAAAGCACCCAAAATATTTCTAGATAAATAGGAAAAGGGTATTAAGATATATTTCATGAATATTTAAGGGCGTGCGCCTAGGAAGAATTCCAAGGAGAAATGGGCATAAAAAATGCCTGACCGCACCGGGATTCGAACACGGACCTATTACTCTCTAAAATGATAAATACCTTTAGATGATGCTTTATCCTTCTGAATGGATAAAGCATCTTCCCGGGAAGTGGAAGATCCGGGTTTGAGTTCCGGTTCTGTCAGCTTTTTTCGTTTTTGTTTGGGAGTTTTCAGATAAATACCTAATGAAATTCTCCATAACAAGAAACAAGAACTAAATGTTTCAATAGTTTTGCATTTACTATATAAGGGAGTTGCCTCATTTATTATTATAGTATTCCTCGTATAATAAATATGACTATCGAGATATATGTACGCTCTAATAGTAACTTATTTAGTTTTATTCATCTTTTACTACGGTATTTTTGAAATCCCAAGAAATTGAGAAGAATGTCCCTAGTTTTGGTGCATAAAATAAAATCGAAGCGGACTCCTTACAAATTCTGCATATAAAACGCAGCTCTCTTCGTGCTTCACAGCATATATTAAACTGGTTTCGCGAAGAATATAAATCAAAGCATAGCGTACACACGACTTGGAGCTTATCTAATGGAAGATATGAATCAGAGATGTTTTAGTATTCTTCCGCCCAGCGCCGTAGCGCAGCAGTTACGACGCAATATGTCACGTGTTGAATGAGGTCAGTTATGAAGCGAAGGGAAAAAGTTTTTTGGGGATATTTGAAGGGCATTTTCAACACCTGCTCCGGTGTGAATCCGAACTACGCTACGCTCTCGTAAGCCGACTTCGTAGTGGATTGCCTCCTTATTCTCATTATGTAGCTTGGCTGCAAATTTTCAAAGGGATTTTCGAAAAGGTATTACTATAACTGAAGCACTACTATTTCTCTTTTCAAATTCGCTATGTTAAAGTATTCGTAATCTAACTACGCCGTCGCACGAAATGTTGGCGATTACTTCACTGCTAAGCATATAAAGTTACAGTTTTTTCAGCATACTCTTATTTTTTCATGATCAGTGTCTTCTCAAAGAAATTCTAAAAATGTACCAACAATGCTCATGCGATGTGCCCATTGTTCTTTCAGTCTATTAGTATTCAGTAATTTTCCTTATATATCAGTTGGAAGTAAAGACTCATTTGGTATGTATAAGGATTCTGTAATTTTTGACATGCATTATATTATATTGTTATTGCAATCCATTATGGTGCTATAATTATTTCACGAACGAATTTTATGTTGAAATATTCTCTCCAGTAATAGACTCTTCATATCACAAGTCTTCATAGCACTTATAAATAAAATGTAATAAATATAACATATATATCAAATAAAAGAAAAATTTAAGATAAAAATATAAAAGCTATTAAATTTAAGATTTTTATACGCTTTTAATGGTAACTTATCATTTGCTCTATTTACTTTTTTCTATTTAATGACGTTACTTACGTACATTATTTAGGAGAATTAAAGTAATCATAAACCGCATCCATTGGATTGAATTTTAATAGTAACTAGATTTAAATAAGACAATCTTCTTGCTGAAGTTTTCTTTCCGAAAGAGTCAGTTTTCAGTGCCTTTTTTATAATTATAAATTATCTATTATTTTAGCATTCTTTTGTACTGATGAAGAAATATAAATATTCTTCCAAATTGACTACCAAATATAAATCCGTGTCATTGTCATTTCTCAAGAAGTAGATGTCATATAAGCATGCATTGAAAACCATAAATACAAGAATTGCTATAATTAATGAATAATAGGATTGGATAATAAAGTAGAAGTAACTCGGAGGAGGAGGAAAATGCGTATAACATTTCGAGTGCACTGTCAAATTATAAGATAATATGTAACTGAAGTTGCGAAATTCTATTTGTCAAAGGAAGAGGAAATTTTTACATTCAACCTTATTAAATTTCCTGGTAAAGATATTTAATATAATCTCAAAGTATGAATGAAGGTACTTGTTATAATAATAATTCGTCGAATAATTTGAAAATATTATTTTACGAATTTCCTTATTGCGTTTCAACGAAATCTGCTTACTTTAAATTACCATTTTGAGTATTTAATTCTACTAATAAGTTATCTAAAATAGAATTTTAGAGAAGCAAAAGAACGTGCTTATTCAAATGAAAAAGATAGTTTATACTTTAATAATCTAAGGAGAGGGCGGAGATGTTGTAGGAGTGTATTGCTAATCAAAAAAAACTAGTAATCAATTGAATTCTACCATAGTATTTTTAATAAATAGTTAACAGTTTTTCTGATTTTTTATAAGCGTAAAATAAAATTCTCAGAATTGCTATCGAAATGAAATAAATAATTACAGCTGAAAAATAAACAGAATTCCAATATTTTACATTCCATCGCATGTAATAATGTTTATTGAGTTATTCAAGTATTTAAAACAGGCGCCTAATGCTTATCTTACGACGTTATTTATTGCTCTAATAGTCTCTCGCTAGTTAGGAAAACAAAGCCAGTGCTAGAATAATCGTATCTTTATTTGCCAGGGAAAAGATCGAATCCTCACTCGTTCCCAAACCTCAAGCAAATTATTTCATTAATTTCCGCGATAATTACTGACAAGACTCGGTGGCGTAATTATTTATCCACTCACTAATTAACTATAGAGGCCGCCCTCGCGAGCGGTATGACATCTATGCCTATTCCGAACACAATGAGTGATATCTGCTATTTCCCTCGTTCTTTCCTCTTTCAGAAACCCTCACTAATTCATACCCCATCTTTCGGTCCCCATCCTTTTCATTCCCGCTCACTAATTTGCTCTCGCCGATTCTGCCGAAATAATTGGAGCGGTAAAATTTCTCTCGCCGACACTCCATCAATGAAATAATTGCACCGTCTCGCTACGGCAAATATCGTTACAAGCTTTCGAGTCCACCCGAGCGACTGAGGCGCACCCTGCAGTGCCTTCCAATCCCACTCTCACCCCACTTCATCATGTCCCTGCTTATGACCTACATACCGAAAAACCTATCGGAGATGGAGAAGAAAAACTATGAAGTTCTTTCCGCAGCATCGAGGCGCCTTCGTCGCTTGCTTTATTTTTCGTCGGAAAAGGAATTGGGAAGGAAAAGTATTATGCCATCCACGGTGAAAAAAGATGTGGAGCATGGATACGGTTCTTTTTATCACCGAATCAATTTTATTGTCTCTTTTCTGAGTTTCTGGGGAGTCTTATTTCTCTGGGAGGCGTGTGAAAGGAAGGGGTGGACATGGGATTTAGTTTTGTTGCAAGCGGAAGACAGCGAATACCTTTACAATGAATTCGGGGGAATAGTTAACGCTAAATGATGGGGAAAGATACAGCATAATTTAAAGAATGCATCAGTTATATTTTATTTTACTTCTTTATTTTGGTTTTATGAAGAATTTTGCTTTGCTCGATTCTGATATTGGGGCATATCTTCTGTAAGCATCACCAATCAACCAGAGCGACGTAAAAGTTAAATCCTGATTTATAGAGAGGGAGATGTTAGGGGGTTAAATATTATATATTTAGATTAAAAATTAAGTAATGTGTTTAAATTGGGAGAAATTGAGACTTTAAAGTCTCCTCCTCCGGTTAATCTATCTACAAGGAGGATGTGTTAAAAAAATTGTGTATTATATTAATGAAAGATTTCTCTATCTCCTTTTTACCATAGGGAAAAATTGAATAAGCGTAAACGATTTTTCATTGTTTTATTTTATTTTCATTATTTTTTATATTTCCTTAACATTTCGGAAAAAATGAATTATACACTTAACATATAAGTGTTTATGGAGAAGATTATTTTAAGTTTTCATGATCCACAATTGGTATTGATGTAATGCATGTTGAAACGAAACTTACATGAAGTTCCGCTGAATTTTTTTAAAGCGTTACATCTCTGATGAATATTATCTATCACAGAAAAGCCTTAATAATTATTCATGTGATTTCATGAATAGTAAGTAGGAGAAATGAGGCCTACTTACGAACCGTTCAACGTTAGATTAGCAGGAGTAATAATTTTCTCATGGCTGCAGAGCGAAGACAACGGAAAGAATTAAGTCATACAAAATATACAATAAAACTTATCAGCCTTAAATGAACCAAATTTCCTTCGTGAAGCAACACTCGAGCGAAAGCAATGAGCGCCGGTTCTAAATTTTAGAGTAATTAAGGCAACAAAGTCACCCCATAAATTAGCATCTGGGCATTCATCCAGTTCGCGAGGAAAGCGCTTCAATTAGGAAACACGCAGATGAAACAAGGGCCGAAAACAAGCAAATAAAAGGTCTAGAAGTGTTTAAATTTTATCTCCGAAATTCCTTCCAACATTTTATCCCCGCTCAACCGAGGATGAAAGGGTGAAGGAAACAACGAAAGAGGAGAAGGTAGAGCCATTGGATCAAGCAGTCGCAGGGAAACGGACATAAAGTGAGGATTCGAAAAATAGGATGGGGAGTAATAATGTGAAGAGGAAGGGGAAGGTAAGCGAGGGTCCCCGCCAGAGGTCCTCCAGACACAACAAGTGTAGGATACGTGACCCAGACCGTTCTCCGATACACCCTTTCACTCCGAAAGAGAGAAAGGGGATGTATTTTCAGATTGGTCCGGGAGAAAAAGGGAAGGCCATGGGGCGGAGAGAGGTCTCTGAAGTTGAAGTTTCAATTTCACCGTTTTCGAAATTTCTGGTAAGCCGAAGCTAACTATCTGGCATCCTTCACCTGGGTTGCTCTAGATAAGCCGTCTAATTGAACTCGAAAGTGATTTCAGTTAATTTTAAGTTCTTTCGCACTCGGAAATAAAGTTTTTTATTCTTTCTTTCCCATTATCTCTACTACAGAAAAACGTAATGTACAACTTAAGCATAATAAATTAGCAATCACTCATGATGGGGGTAAATTAGGTTAGATAGGGTTGAATCCTGTTTTCATTTGTTATTTTTTTGAACCTGTAATATTTTCATCATCATCAACACACAAACTAAGCTAATTGTTACTGTAATTGCATTTCTATTATCAAAGCTATTCAATTGAACGAACCCACAGACTGTGGTGGACTTTGTTAAAAATAAAAAAAGGGAAAAGGTTCATTTGTAAAAACAAAAATTAGTCAATACTCTCTATTTTATCCTTCAAAACATAAGTCGTACTAATAATTAATATATATATTTATTAAAAATTAATCTATATATCAGATATGGCTGATTGAGATCAAAGGTACTTTGTCTTACGGGAGTAAGGATGGATTGTTCATTATTGAAATTTTACTTTTCAGTATCACTGGTCTCACTATTTCCGCAGCAGTTATTGGAAAGAAAATATGAAACTCATATGTGAATTTCAACTCGGAAAGAAATTGTTTATATAAACATTTAAAACTTTTGTAATTATCCTTAAGACCGAATGCATAAGAGCGATATGAAGCCCTCAGTAGTCCTTTAAAGCAGATGTAATAAATGTGACACTATCTTCTGAAACTTCCGCTTTTGTATGAATAGGAAATTTCTGAAGGCTCTTCTTAAAAGCGCAGATAATTAATCGCAAAATTTTCGTTCGTGCGTAAACGCTGCATCTCGTCTAGACCAACCACTTTCATAGTCGATGTATTGTTATTTGAACACCTTGCATGCATTAAGATTCCGGAGGAAAGTTGGATTTATTTCATCGAAGTTACAAGGTGGTGGGGGTTTGCTTAAAAGTTACACCTGCTCATGGGAGTATTACCTTACGTTTCCATCTTCCGTTGCAAGCTCTTGGCTATGCATGAAAACTTTGTCTTGCAGCATCGCTGACGTCATCAGGCTCCTACGTCTTTCACGTCTACTAGCATCGTGAAACTTTGTACTACAATCCGTTTAAGAAACTGGTAACTCACGAAAAGATTGTGGTTTCAAACAAAATGTTTATTTACTTCTTTCTCCTGTCCGTGATCATTAATAATTTATTATCAAAATAGTCAAGATAAAGCGATATGAGGGCAGATTGCGAGCGTTGATTTAGAACAATTAAAATTACATTTATGATGAATATGTTGTTGATTTACATTCTTTTAACGGCGGATCTGGCTTCTTTGGAGAAGGACGTCTTTTTAAATATCAAAAGAGACAGAACTTTGAGATTATTATTAGATGAAACCCTAAAATATCTGAAGCTAAAATAAAAAAATCATCCCCCAATAATGGCTGACCATGCGTTTCATATTCTCCGGGAACACCCCGTTTCCCGTCCAATCGTTTTTGTAATAAAATGGACTCCTATCATAGCCTTCGCTATATATTGTGCATTTCTGGTATTCAATAAAAGAAGGAATTAAATTATTCGACAACACTACACACAACAACTACACTTAGGGAATTTAGCTATTGTACAAAATTGAGATCTAATATCTGATCAGAAGTAACCGTAACCAATTTTTTTTAATTAGCATCTACGAGTAAACTCTTGAAAAAGTCTATTTTGAATTAAATTTCCTAGCTTTTAAAATTAATGCTTTTTCGCCTTCAAAATTTATCAATTCTATGGGTTCATCCCCTTAACTTTTTTATTTTCAAATAATATTTGCATTGAATAATTATAGCCTCCCACAGAAATGGATCAACTAAATTTCGCCTGTTTTATCACTTTTCGCTGATAGGAGATGTCTTGCTTTTATTATTGCAATGTAACAATACTATGAGCCAATTTTGCTTTCTTTAGTTTGTGAACACAATTTTGTGATATAACACTAAAGTATTATCTCACACAGGTTTATTGTTCCTATTTCTGCACCTTAAAATATGAGTATCATGAATATGATAATTAATATTGAACTAAATTGAAGAGTGTTAAATTATTGATAATATGAGATCACCGTATTTCGCGGAACGCCATCTAATAAGATACTAAATAACCTTCATATTTGCTACTAATAATAATGATAAGGGGATTAGGTTTGGATTATAAATTCATTATTAGACGTTTCAGGAACCTCTGACCTAACAAATCTCAACACAATTACAAACCCCGCTCCCCTCACATCCTCACATCAAAAACTCAGAGCAAAATACATATTTTATTAGTGTTTCTGGTGTATGTATCTGATGATGGCAGTATAGGAGGAAACCGGTCGCCCTGACATCAAAACTTGTCGGAAATGTGAAGATCGTTTTCGTTTTATCATTTTTAAAGCGTCACTTCCATGTTTGTAAAATTTTAGGGAAGAAGCAAATATCTTTCCATACCCTTTTAACTTCCATCCGGAAGAAAGTATGCAAGCCAAACATAGAGATAACTCTTGCAGATAAAGAAGAACGACCCCGCTTCCATAAAATAATGTTAATAAAATCCGGATATGAGCTCTAGCAATCTCAGTTTTTCTGGGAATAAAATCCTACGGCGTTCTCTCTGCCAGCCTATCTCCGTCGTCTCCTTCATTCCATTCCACTTCCCATATGAGCTTCCTCGGCACTTGCGACCCTAGCATATACTCCAATTCTTTTTCCGCAGAATAGAATAGGGAATGGAGATAGGGGATTACGCCTCCAAGAAGATATGAGGTAGAAATGGGGAAGGGTAGATTAGGTGGTTTTGGACGCACGTCTCGTGGGACGGGAGTTGCAAATATAGGAAGGCTGAAGAGGTTGTGGGTTTAATGAGAGATGAAGAGGAAATGTGCGAAGAAAGAGAAGGGAGAGGATGAAGGTGATTCTGGAAATGGATTCCTTGAATGTGAAGATGGCGGTGAGAGAGAAAGATTGGGCTCCAGGAAGAATGGTTTACCTTAAAGCGAGAGAAAGTTTTCTTCCTCGAATAGCTTTAGGTTTCGTTTGATCTCGGCTCATCTGGAGCACCAACAACGTGTTCATTATTACTATGATTACAGAGGAGGCAACTTTTTTCGGTTCATTAACAAATTATCGTCCCTGCTATCATACCTAGGCATGGGAAATATTTTTCAATTGTCTTTAGTTTGGAACCTTTTTCATATTGTACGCTATGTAAAATATGTGTAAATGTACTTACGGTCCCCTCAAAACTAGGAAAATATCAATTGGGAAACTGATTTCATCTTTTCTGTTCCCATATTTCAATAAATGAAATTTTGAGTTTTATTTATACATGTAAAATGAAATGTAAAGTAATATTTTCTTATTCCATAACGATTGATAGGTATTTATATTTTCGTAAGGTTTATTACTAGAAGTTTATACTTTCAAGTATCTATGGGAATATTGTTACCTTTTGGCGTCAAATTGCATTTAAATAGCAAGGTTATCGGGAGTCTACCGCATTTATTTTTTCTCTGATTATATTTAAATTTTGTCTTGTTCTAAAGTAGTCTGTATTTCGGTATAGGATGTAGAAAATTCATCTTTCATTTACTTTAGTCTCATTATAAATACAAAAACAAACGTGTGTATTATTCATATCTAAGGCAACACTTCAGTTTTTGAGGGACGTTTAATGGCAAAATTAGCCAATATGTTGATTGTTATCGACCAATCGATATTCGGTGGATATTCTTTTGATTGCGACTTGTCACCGAGATAACTTTTCAGTTTCGAGTTATTTGTATACCTCAAGTATTCAACTTAATTGTATATCATTAAATTAAATATATAAATATAATCAAATTGACTATATAATTCGATATGCTTAACAATGTACATAAGAAAGCTAGGAAGTAAAACTGTTGATAATTTAGCTTCTGCAAATGACAAAATTTGTTTACTCCACTCGATTACTGTCGAAATCCAAGTATCAAAGTCTATCGCAGCTTAGCAATAGTTGATTTAGAGCAATGGTTTTCATTAATGCCTTTCCACATTGACTTTTATAAATAATATGATTATATTATAAATAATTCACCACTTACACAAAAAAATTGTAACGTGCATGTTTTTAACTCTTAAAATTCTGAATGAAAAATCAATGTAAAACTACCTCAATCTTCGTAGTAACCTTTTATCTCTCAAATGCTTTCTGTAGCACTTGAATTACGATTTTAGGATCCAAAAAGCCAATGGGCTGGTGATTTTAGGAAATGAGAATGAGGAATGACATATGTTAAGCATGTCTGATTCAAAGGAGCCAACCAGCAGAAAAATGATCTGGTATGATAAAAACATTTTGAAAGAAACAGGATCCTGAGATTTACTTTCGTGTTTGTTTATTCATGTGTGTGAATTGCGCATAACTTACGTTTAAATATATTGTTAAATATGTGACGGTCAAATAAACAGTATATGGTCAAATATTTGGTTAAATATTTGGTTAAATATATGGCTAAATAGGGGGTGATTATATTAAATAAATTACGAACAGTTGTGGAAATAAAGATAGTAGCCGATACATGGAGTATGGAGACAAGAGAGCGGTCATTTAAGAGGGCCAAAAGCAGAGATCGGATAGCAGGAGGGAAGTCTGAGGGAAGAAGCAAAAGTTAAAGGAGTGGAGAAAGGAAGAAGGATGTCTGAGAGGAAAAAGTGGATATAGTGCCTTAGAAATACGGGGTCATGAGGCGTTCCGTTGGGTGGCACATTCATAGTCAACTCGTGAGGGACGCATTTTCTTTTTAAGACCTCGCTTATTTTCTATTCTCCCCCCGAAAGAACTTCCACCCGCACTTTTACTATTTTCCAACCTTTCTTTACCTCCGTCCGTTTCGCTCCCATCATTGGATAGACTATTTCCTCTGCTCTTTTCTCCATTTCAAAGTTTTAATTCAATTGTATTAATCTTTCCCTCGCCTAAAATTTCCTCGGAATATTGCTTTAGTTTCATTGCTTCCCCAAAATTTTGGAGAATTCTTTCCACATCCAATAATAGGCAGCGGTCGTAAATTAACTTACGTTCCCCTCTTAATGTGATAACATACATTTAAGGTTATCAAATATAACATATATAACATTGTTCCTTCTACCACACAACTGTCCCATGTCTCGATAGATAGAATACTTTTCATTTTATTCTTGGTATGGTAAAATGTAACTTTCTAATATTTTTCTCCTAGTTTTTCTAATGCTTGAAAGACCGACTCTACTAGTACAGGCCGACTATTGAATGAAAAATTAATTTTTGTGGTCAACAATGACTACGTCATTAATTGTCATTAAATTCAACTAATTTTAATGTAAAATCGGTCTGCAATGCAGATTTTAATATTCAGAAATGCGAACAGAGATATTGTGGTATATTTAACAAATAAAAGGAGATAAATATTAATATCTAATCAAACGGGTACTTTTGAAGATTTACGTACATTTATTAGAGAAATTTGAGATACAAAGGTCTATGGCTTCCTAAGATACATTCCTTGCTAGAAAACATTAAATCTGAGCCTCATTGCCTCTCAAAAGAGGATTTAATATTTTCTAAAAGACATACAAGCACCTCACGAATTATTAGCAAATTTTCTTTGCATCTATCTACATTTACATACTTTATAACCTTGCGACGTTTGGCAGTAGTTGTAAAGGGGATTTGAGCTACTTCTTTGTCTTGTTACTTTCGTATATAGCTCGCGGAGAGAGCATTTAGAACAAATTTTCCCACTCTCCCATTCTTATTTTACGGATCGTCAGATCGGTCGAAGAAGCAACTCATACAATAGCGATCATGTCTTCTGCATAAGCAATTCATGCGAGTAGTACAAACGTACACTTGTCGTTTCCTCTCGTATATCCTTGACCCAGCCAATTACTCCCTAATTAATACCCGCTAAATTAAGGTTGTAAATTAATTTACAGTGTGGTATTCTTTATAAAGTCTTCTTGATATGGATTAAAAAACGTAACTCCTTGAAAAAGAATCATTTAAGGAGAAGGGAAGCATTTCTAAATCCAAATGCTGCTTTGGAAACGTCACCTGACTTGTTAATCTACGTTTTTAATCGCCAATAAAGCAGGCGAACGACGGGATGATTGAAAGAGAAAGGGATGGAGACGTGTATAGGGACGGAATATGAGAGTTTAACTTTTTTTATAGAAGGACGTGAGCCGACGACAGCAACCCTCCCCTCCCTCTTCCCGTTGTTAATATAAAAGGTTCTTTGAAAGCATGGAGAAATGGCGGAAAAGGGAAAGTGAGTTCATTAGTGAAGGGGATAGGATAAAAATTCTCAAGGCCGGGATAGAAAAAAGCAACTTCTGAAAAATAATCCGCTGGCTCACACTTCGATGATGAATAAATTTATAGCGTAATATCCCTGTGTATCTCTAAGTTTAAACAGGAAGCAGCAAACGCGCGACTTTTATCAGATTAAAAAGATTAACTTTACACATAAATGTAAGCGACCTGGAGAAAACACAAAGGGAAGGTGAAAAGTTCAATTCTCTTTCCTTTTATTCCAGTTTGATCCCTGAGAAAGGTATATTTTCCGCGTTTTCATTTACGGCACCTATCACCGCCACTGTCCTCACAGAGGATGGTAGCTTTCATTGGTGGCGCCAGTAAATCGGAGCCCAACTTCATCAACCAAAAAGGTTTATATGAAACGAAACGAGTCTTTCATGAAATAGCTAATTTGATAAGAGTTTCCTTCCGGAATATCTGAGGATCCGGGTTCGTGTCTCGGTAGCATCAGATTTTAGCTTACTTTATCAGTCGTTAAGTTATGATATATCTCCCGTCGTCTCTCCGTCCTTGAACGTTTTTTCACGACTATCTCTACCGAACGATGGAATAGTTTTCCAATATTTTTCCCCACAAATGTATCAGAGATGAGAAGACCACTTTTCCCTTAAGGAAGATGTTTTACTGCGATATGAGATCAACTCTACGGAGAAAAGGGAGAGTAACATAGCTGGCATCATTCGGAGGGCGGTAAAGAGTTCTTTTTTCCGTACTTTTCTCCCAGAGCCACAATAGGGTTTGTGAAGTACGGCGGATCGATGAGAGATGTTGTTGGGCTCCATTCGCTTAGACGGTTCCTTTGCAGAGAATTCACCTTTTTTTTCGTTTCATAATTTTTTCGTTTGGGTGGATCCCTTTTACGCTTTCTGCGCTTTAGAATGTATCAACGCCCAAAACTGTTCCCAGTTCCTTTCCTCTACCTCTCGCTTCGTTATGCACACGTACTTTATTCATTAAAAAAATGGAAGGAAACATCCCTTGATGAAGACTGGTGCTTAGAATATAGGAGATTAGAGTGCTCGAATGATTCATTAAAAATACGAATCATAGGAAGAGGGGCTCCCGTTTCGTTTGCTTTATTTCCGTTGGTTAGAGGGGGTTCGGAAGAGACCTGTTTCGTTAGCGGGAAGGGATGGTAAATGAACATATACCCTTTTCATGCATAAGAGACGATACTGTAGGCACGAGTTTTATTCGGCGAATTGAACGTTATGAAATGTCATGCTTTTATAGATTCCATAATATGATCTGGCATTTTCCGAGCGGTTTCTTGGGCAAAAAAGGTAAACTGGAATCAACCGCATCAGATCTCGCTCGATACTCTTGCATACTCTTCTATTAAGGTAACTAATATCGGAGGACTAGTGATAGTCATTTACGTACGTGGTGGCAAACTTTTCACCGCTGCAGGTTGACTATTGCTCCGAAATACTTTTCGACCATGTCTGTCGTTATTCCTGCAATTAAAATTATCCTTCACAACTTTATTCTTATTATTGATCGATCTCCGAAATAACGGGAAATATTGCGGGAAAATAATTCCCATGTCTGTGATACAGAATTTTTCATCGAACGTACTCAACCGAACGTATTCAACGTTTAGATTCAGTCTAGAGATGGGGGTATACAAAAATATCCTGGAGCCATAGAGAAAATATAAATATTCAATATTTAAATACGCTCTTTAGAGGATCGAGTGAAAACCACGTCATGAGTGGGACAGTGTTTAGCTGGGATATGTTAACATATAATGTTAATATATATATAACTTGGAAAACAAAAGGTTTATCAGCTCTTTTATTTTTGAATAAGTACTTTATACCTTAAATATAAAGAAATCTTCCTAATTAATTTTTTGTCCCTTAGTTAAAGATAAGGTTTATAGAGAATCCGCGAAATATTGTCATGTAATACTCCTTTCATTCTCGTCTTATTCTTGAACAATGGTCAGCTTTTCGGACAATGAGGGCGCCTTCCTCTTTTACTTCATTCTGGTAATTTTTACTGTAAGGTGAAGAAGTTTTTAAACAGATTTCAGAATTTTTAACGGTAGTGCGATCTCTCCTTGTATACGATATACGCACAGCCCACAAAACACTGCTTTGCCTTTTTGTTTAGTTTCATTTTTTACAACGGATGTTTGAAATGAGATTAGGCCACCTAGCATCCTTATAATCTAACGTTCTTTCCTGAAATAAGACTAACAGGGAAGATCTCATTCTATTCCAATATTAGTATCGGTTTCAAAACTGCTCTACTTCGCGATATCTTCATGTTTTTCTCAAAGAGTTCGCAAATTATCGCGAATAATCTTTAAAAGTAAACTTTTGAAGTAACTTTAATGTTTAAAAGGAAACAAGTCGAAGCAGAGAAAAGGAGATAGGTTGGTGAAGTCAGAATGTAAGCTATATTTGGTCTATCAAACGATAGGTGGTGTATTGCGGGCTGTAGTATATTTGGAAACTGAAAGAACTATTAAACGGAATAGTAACTCAAGCAGGAACGTTTTAAACGGGTTTGACCGTGTACAATCCAAACGGAAAACGAATCGCGTCGTTGATGCCCTTCATCTCTTATAATACTGTAAATGAATATGACGGCATCTATTCGAAGTTTTTAGTCTATTGAATCTTACAATTCATACAACATGATCATATACATGTACGAAATTTTGTATACTATCGGCAGTTGAAGGTGATTTCAAGCAGACTATCATTCGTGGGCTACTGTTGGAGTTTTGAGTTTCTTTTTTTTCTTATGAATTATAAAAGTAGGAAGAAAGTCGTACAAATGCGAATAATCACAATTTAATTCATACTGAATTAACCATTGCATTTTAATTTTCATTCTTGAGAGGAATATTTGAACAAATCACGGACAAAAAGCCCCATTTTTCGCATTTCACATCGCACACCTAGGTAAACAACAAATATGAAAGGAGATCCGGAAAAATCGGATTGACTCGGCCTATGGGATAATTTAAAATTTACACATCCAACAGCCTCTCTTGATCGAATATTTTTCAGGGCCCCTGAATAAAATACTTCCATTCCACTTTTGAGAGAAAGTAAAAATGCGAGCTCTGGGATGAGGAAAAGGGGAATAGTAAAGGAAGCGAGCTGAGAGATATCCTCAGGGAAGAAGAGGAAAGAATGAAAAGATTTGAGGATCCTTCTAGAGAAAGGGGCAAAATGGAGGAGAAGGTAGGAGTTTCTCTTCTGTTTGTCATCGGGTGTGCTAGGGGAGGGGGCTTTTTCCCTGTGAAAGGATTTCCACGGGGAAATGGTGTGAGGCGGTGGTTGAGGTTGGAGGGCATCTCGGGGGAAGGAAGGAGATGAGGATATTTAGGTAGAAAGGAAGATTTTTCGAAGAAAGAAGAGGGAATGTATGGGAGAAGATACAAGGATCCGTGATGGCAATGGAAGATGGGCAGAAAATATGCCGTGGGAATGGTCGAAAGCAGTTGGAGTAGATAAAGTGGAGAAATAAAGCGCATCTTTTACAAGAATGCCGCACGAGTATTTTATCCTACCTCGGGATCGAATAATATCGTGCATTCGTTCAGAGATAACCATCAAATTACCATGGAGACATACTGTCTTATAGGATTTTTGTCTGTTCCCTCAGTACATATAAAAATGATTATGCTCACAGTAAAATACAAATATTATACGCAATTTTGGAACGAAAATGTCACTTTTTATATCAAAATATGCAAAACAAAGATTCCTTTTTTCATTTCAACTTCGCATACAGCAATTTGCTAATTTGAAGAGAGATTATCGACAAACTCAAAGATCCATATCATAACCAGGGATATCCTGATCAGCCGGGACTCGAACCCGGAACGTCAAAATTAAGCAGGCTAGCATCCTAAGCATTCCACCATCAAGGACGGTGATGTATTTTTTTCGATACATACGAAGATTTAAAAAAATTTTAGTCGCTTTATAGGCTGTGAGTTACGTTTTTCATGCAGAGAACATTATCACTGAAGAAGATAGTAATGATATCATCACAACGATTCAAAAAATAACTAATTTCTTGGATATTTAATTTTAAAGTCAAAGGATTTAAAAGGAGTAATGATTTGAAATGAGTCCGAGGGAATTTGAAATTTGGGGTTGCTATTTTCAGCTAGCTTAAAATAATTCAGGAATCAAATTCCTTTCCGGAAATCCATCCGTAAACCACAGCTATGAAGAAGTCCAAGATTTGCAATGCATGCAATGAAGTAATGGAAGATAAAAGTTGCAGTTAGCCTCGTTTTGTATGGTTCTACTCAAGTAAAATGTGTCCCGTATAATTTTTTTGGAGTATTTATCTACGAAGGATCCACCACGTATGTCCCTCTCAAATTCTGCCTGGATTTTTAAGAAGACAAGGATCTGTTAATTTCTATACGCTGCCGTTTCATTCAGCTAGTTTAATAGGATCCCATAAGCTAATAGAAGGGAGATATGAAATGAGATAGATTTATAAATACGACATCAATCTCGGAGAGCTATCCTTCCCGTTCCATTTCATCAAAATCGTAATTAAAGCACGCTTTGTTTGCTGCGAAGTCTTATGGCACCCTTTCAGATCCACGGCATAAAAAAACCTCTAGGGATAGGGAGAGACAAAACAAATTCCAGAAAAATACTTCGCTGCTGAAAAAACCTGCAGGCCTACGTTAGCAAAGATTCTTTTCCTCTATACAGAGATAATAAAAAAGCTGCAGAGTGGCAGGATGAATGGACGGGAAGGCGTGGGAGGATCGAGGAAAAGAGATTGAAGTGTTTGAAGAGGAGAGGCCTTTTTATTTCGAGAAGTTGTATGGAAATGGGCGGGTTGCGGTTTTTATTTTTATGGCGCTGGGAGGAGATTTAGATTGGAAAAGTCGATTATCTTACGTGGGGACTCGTGATGGATGAAAAATTGCGCAAGTGCTCAATCGGCAGAAATTTTATGTAAGCGCCGGACCGGAATATCCGAGGACCCGTAGGCGATTTCCATCAATTATCATAGTCGAGATTCGATTATGATGCTTTAAAGGTTACCGACGCCTCTGCGGCTACTTGCTTTCCTCTTCCCCCGAACATGTATTTCGCCCTCTTCTGCTTCGTTTAGATTCACGCCATACCGGTGTAGTGTTAGTAATTTGACAATGATGAGTAAGAATTTTTTCTCCCTGGAATACCTTACATGAATAAAAGCATTGAGTTGATATTTTTGGCATATTTAACAAACTGTTAATTACGGGCTGAAGTAAATGTGCTTATAGAAAAATTCTTTTATGAAGACCATAAGTAAGGCAAAATTTATGTACAGGTGGGTCGAGAAATGGAGGCAGGAGGGATAGTGGATCAATATTGAAATAGGTTGGATTGCTAAGTAAAGAAATTGAAGATAAAAATAGTTTGTTTTAAGCGTTAAAGTTAGGTAGACATACGTCCTATTCTGTGCGGGACATTACCGTCCAGATCATTAAGACTTACTTTTCCACGTTAGTCTTAGCAAAAGTAGTACTTTTTTTTAATGATTTCAGTGGAAATATGATAAATGGAAATATTATAAACTGTAGGGAATGATAATTTTCGGCTGTAGCTTACTAAAGAAATTCAATTGAATTGTAAAGTTGAAATTTAGCAAATGATCAAGCATTTTCCTAAGAAATTTTATAATCCTAAGGATTGAGAACATTTACTGAAACTCTATGAGGTGGTTGCTGTGAATAACTGTAGCTTCCAAGACACTCTTTGCCTTAAAAATGTATAAATTCTTTATAATCTGTAATTAATTTGATGACAGGAACTAGTGATACTATATCTCTGACTAAAATGAACATGGGTTTAATGAAATATATGTTTATTCCAGTGTTTAAACAAATTAAACATTTTAAATTCAAATATATGGTACTTATATGGAGAATATAAGGGCTGAATTTTTTATTCTTTCAGTTAAAGAAAACGGAGTTCAAATTTTGGACCAAAAAAATTTCTAAGCAATTCAAAGATATTACGCGTGTTCGACGTAATTGTTGAAATAATTCCTCTGGATGAGTGTCATGCTTTAAAGAAGTATTTTTCTATTTATCGTTAAATCATTTCGCAGTCGGTCACAAAATTATAAAATAATTCGAAGAAAGAGGAAGAACATTTTGACTGATGAAATGATTTATATTTTTTTTTAATGCTAGGGAAAATAATAAGCAAACATTTTAAAAAGTACTAAGAAAATATCATTTCATATTGCTGCCAGCGGAAATATTTTCTCAACGAAACTATTAAAGAAATTTGTTGAACTAAATTACGATTAGCTTCTCTACCTCGCAGACACATCTCATTACCTTCTATTCCCATTAATAGTTAAGACTTACTTTGTTGACAATGTAGAAAGGCAATGCACATTTCTATTAACATCGTAGAAATTCAATTCGCCCTCTTACAGAGAAGAGTATCTCATGTAAACCGCTTACGACTTGTATGCCATTCTCTGTAAGTCTGCGATGCATTTGCAAAACTGCGGGAAGTTAGCAGCTAAACTCATTTATTTTGCGGCGAAGCAAAACCTCTACTTGTGCTCGGTATCGAGCCACTTTGAAACATCATCCCGTACATCATCAGAATCCTAATTACGCCCTCTTTACTCTGAAAAGATAAAACTGAAAACGTTTGGAAGCCAAGAGAGGTCTTTTGTCCTCCATAAAGCATATCTCTTCGTTTCTCTCGTCCACGTCGTTCAATGCTTTGGTTTCATTGGATGAAAGTTGCGTTATCTGTTTCTATTCATCGGATATTAAACTCGATCGCACAATGGTTACTCTCCACTATCACCACTCCGATGAGTGACAATCCGCTTGGATTAGCAGTGACGACAACAGAGCCAAAGGAAAAGAAAGTGCGGAATTTAGATGGCCCGCGCGATACCATGGCAGAGCGTTAAAAACATACATTATGCGAGCCCCTAGTGTGGCAGTTGGGAAACCTGGTGTTTGCTCAGCTCCTGCTGTAAACCATTTGATGAGGTGAGTATACGTTAGCATGTAAATGTAAGCCTTTGAAGGTATTTATGTCTTACGCAGTATGCAGCCATAATCGAGGTATCGCAGGTCTAAAAGTAATCTACCTTAAACAGATTTTAGTAAATTATCATGTTGGCAGAAAAACGCGTTTGTATTGTTGCACTGCTGATAAAACTATGAATTAATTTTTTTATTGTTTACAGAAACAAATACAGCTTGATTTATCCAACCAATATCGATTGACATGTTAACGAGATAGTTCTGCGAGATTATTCGAGTCACCAGAACTGACTATTGCTAAGAAGAGATTAACTGAAATTTAAACACGAGCTTCTGCTCTTTGTATCCATGATAGATATGTAAATAAGGGCTAAGGATAGATAGAAATAGTTAATAGTCAAAAGTCTGGATAGTTCCGTACATTAAATTATTTATTAATAGAAAGTATAGTTTAAATAACCTCAAAATTATTTAATCTCTATTTCTCAGACAAATTTAACCAGGAATTACTAAAAATATGTTAACTCCAGGTCAAATCTAACAGTTGGGCGCTTCTGAGCATTGTTCATTTTATTGCATATCAGTACTTTATTGAAATTGGTATGTTATGAATTTGGGCATTCGTAGTCGTTATTTCAGCATTTCCTTATCTTACACAAAGCCCAACTAGCCTTTGTACCCTAGCATTGCATTCACCACTACCAACCAATTATATTCCTCTTTGGCTTCCCACCTTGCCTTATGCGGTTACACACAAACTCAATTTTCTTGCGGTTATGCACTAATTTTAACCCTCTGACCTCCACTATCACCAATCTGGGGTGTCTCTTTGATCGTGGTTTTCCAAAATCCAGCCATCACGTGGGAGGATTCTACGTAGAAAGTGGATTCATGGTACACTCGCCTACTGCTACAAGCCGAAAGGCAGTTTGCTAGGCACATGCCCTACATTTTCTATTCATTAATATACGGCAGTATGAACATCATTATATTTTCTTATAAGTGCCAATGAAAATTCTCTCTCTGTAACAGGGGATTTTTCAAAGTAAATAGAACACGATATCCACATCGCTGTTCATACACTGTTGTTATTCATACACTGTTGTTATTAGTTTGTAAGAATGATGTATATTTATTTATGTTTTTTTCTTTTTTATCACTTGTATTTATTAGAATGTTCTTCTAAATAAATTTCTACTACTACTACTACTACTACTACTACTACTACTACTACTACTACTACTACTACTACTACTACTACTACTACTACTACTACTACTACTACTACATCAGTCAATCACACTTAAGGTCTCTCTGACGTTAACAATTAATAAAGGTAAAGTGTAAATTCGGTTAATTGAAGCTTATTTCTCTCACACATTCGATAAAAAGATCACGAACGCGTGGGTGAAAATGTGGAAATTGCCTAGCAGGAAATCTGCCTTGTCAGTGATCCTCTCTCAGAAAATAACCCGCGCCATAAAGTTTCTTTCATGATATAGCTCTGAAATAGATCTTATCTCTCGAATTCCGACCACATGATGTAAAAGACAGAACTCCCCTGTCGATTTCAATTTTTTCCCTTTGCCTGGGGTTGGCTCTGTGAATAATACGACGCCACGGAGTGTATTTAAAAAATCATACATTTTTTCGCTTCATTTCACAACCGACTTCAAAGCTAATTTGCTCTTTTCATCCATATTTTCTTTCACCCTCCACTCAAAAGTTCCGCCCCCGGCAATTTTTCCCCGAAATGACCACACCCACTCTGCCACCCCCATCTCTGCATTCCCTCCCAATATTACGCATAACCCTCTAGTAACCAAACCCTTTGGCTCACACACGCTCTCTCATTTTCCGAACCTCCTGAACGCCTTCGTTATAAACCCCATCGATACATCCTCACCCTTCATGTACCACCCTCGTATGCCTTCCGGCAATGCATAATGGAGGGGCTCCAACTGTCTACGATGTTAATAATTCCCTTGATATCCTCATCTATACGATTGCATCGCAACATAAGCCATTTCATCTATCGCATACCAATTATATCGAAATAAAAAATCTCGCATCTTAATTAGATAACTTATATACTTCAGAAAAGGAAGAGAGGGGATTGAAATATAAGTACCTTGTACCTAAGTTACATGTATCTTGCAATGTATTTTATCGTGTGGAAGAGGTTCCTTTATCAATTAACTTTCTTTCTAGTCACTTCTGCTACGTATATTTCGGGAAAATGAATTCGAACCAATTAGTCAAAGTATTGATTCCCTTAATTAATGGCATCTGTCCGGCATTGGCCCATCTTATGGATATAGCTTATATGGATATTATGAGTGAAAAAATTCAGATACAGTAAAATAAACTAAACTTAACATAGTACATTATTCATAGAGAAATATACGCATAAACCCTTGAATGAATACAGCCAAGCTTTTAATATCCACTCGAAACTTCATAGAGAACAAGGTTATTGATCTGTTAATTACGCTTTACCAAATTCCCTCATTTATTCCCATACTTATCCCGATCCATATCTCCTTACCTCTTTTCTCGGTGACTCTTATCAATCATTAGTTTTCAGCCTGTACTTTAGGAAGGTGCTTCGCTGCCCAGGAATGCAAACAATTCGCATTAAGCTAGCGCATCTGTAGAGGCAGGAGTGTTCTTTCCCCTGCCTTTCGGAGGTAGTCCATAAAGAGGTAGGGGGATCCCCTTGGGATTCCTATGGACCATTAGATGGGGAGATAGAGCACGTTGACCTTAAAATTGAAGAAGAAATCTCGTCATCTTTTTTAATTGATCCCGGGAATAGGCGTGTGTTTTGGAAGCCGCATGTTTCACGTGGGAGGGTTTTTATTATGAGGCCTGTGGAGGAATTTTCGACAATGATGTGCATATGGAAGAGACTATGATAAGTCCAAGTTAACGTGCGGTACTTCGTTCAAAGGAAATATTTTATGTCCCCTAAGAGGAAGTTTTAATCTAGTATCTCATTTGTTCATCAGTCGAAATCCTCATTTCGAATGTTTGATATGTTATGTTCTTTTTGTACCACCGAGAAATTGGATGTGTCGCATATTCTCTTTTTTTATCCTTTTAGCCTATATATCAAAGATTTACCATTTCATTAATGTTACTCATTTTAAAGGTCGACTATTTTAAGGAAGGAATTCATATGAATAAGTTTTAGGTTTTACTTTTCATGGGTCATTGAACGTAGAACACTGTTAATATTTTATTTAAGATTCATATAAATGTCCAAGATGTAAGAATAACTAAAATTTTTACCTTTTTCAAGCATAGTCTACTTGTATATTAAGTCATTCTACAAGTATATTGATATAATGGCCCGAATTGAGCATTAAGTGACATTTCAAAAGGAAGATCAACACAATCCCTAGTTAAGAATTCATTTTCATTTTTTCCTCAAACCCATTTCATTTCGCGTAACTTGAAATATTCATGATGCATTCATTTCATGTAACTTGAAAATATTCATATTGAGGAAAGCAATAGCTACCTACCTCACCCATCATATTGTCTAGACGCCATACTTCATCTCCTAAGCTTTCGGTTACTAATAGTTGAAGTTGAGGATCCCAAGACCTTTAGAAAGATAGGATAACAATTCACAAGGGACCCAATTTTCAAGGACTCTATTTGACCCTGAGCTATGCAATGCACGACTTTCGAAGGAAAGTATTCACTCATCTATCGAATTGTTTGATTCGGTTTTCTCCCTTTCTGAGAGCAAAGAAATGTGCGAGACGATCTCTGCGAACGATAAAGGCACATGGATAGATAGCGGCAATGGAAAGTGAGGGCAGAAGGGAAGAGGACGAAGTCTTTTCGAGAGTCGTCGCAGTATTTTTAATTTCCCCCTTTGTCACCGCGTTCCACCTCCCTTCTCCAAAGTTATTTCTTTCTCGTGCTTCCAGTTTGGAGATTGAATCGCTTCTTTCATTTCCCTACGAGCTCGTGATTTGAGGGAAAATGCTCGCTTGAGTGGGTCAACGTATAGAAGTTGTTCCACTCCTCCCACACACCTCCAGGCATCAAGATTTTTGAAGATTCCCACTAAAGTCGTCTCTCCCCTTTCTCCCACTCGTAACTTGTCACTTTTTCCATCTCCTCTCTTTCTGGATAGAGATTGAGTTTTTTTATTCATGCTATTGGCAACCTCCCTCCTTGGGAGGGTTTTTAACTCCTATTTCTCTACCCTTTCTTCCTTTCTTCTCCGAAAACAATCTCTTTCGCATAAGATCCCTCCACGAGGGTTTCGTATTGTGATATTGGTCGGTTTTGAATCATGGAGGCATACAAGGTTAAACCAAAAGATTCTCTCCGCGATATATACATGTCCTTTGTATCAAAATGAAACCAATTTCTATTTATGAGGTGCCAAAAGAGGAAAATTCGGCATTCAAATTTATCCGGCGAAACTTTTTGTGATTACTATGCTTTCGAAAGCTTTATTTCTCCCTTAAGACACCGTATTGCTATAACTTGTTGGGGATAGCGCAGAATTTTGCTTCTCATATCTTGTATCGTTCTAAAATTGTTTTATGTTAATACCCCTTCCAAGAATCAAAACCTTTACGGCGTCTTTTTTGGGATGGGAAAGGTCAAAAAGAAAATAACTTTACAGTTAGCTCAGATTTAATACTAGATATTTGGCTTCTACCACAATCATGTGATACAATGGATGCTTGATGGCTTCCGTTAACCTACAAATTGTATGGATCCTTGCAAATAACTTGAGAGATGAAATATATGATTCGAAATGATTAGGCTATTCTGGTATTGTAGAAACCTTTGCACTGCGCAGCTGGTCAAGAGAAGCAATTGATGAAGCATTTTGTGGGAGATTTCTTTGCAAAGGTTAAAGCAAGGTTTCGCCCCATAGAAGCTGCGACTCCAGGGGTATATTTCCATTTATTTCTCAAAATATAACATGGTTATTCTAACTTCTGCTCTTTTTGGGAGGCTTAGGAATACACTAAAAAGGTTTCCATAATTATTTACACGAATTTTTGAATCAGATTTTCATTGCTCCCTTTCACTCATGAGGTTTCCTTAGATTTTTGGGGAATATCTGTGGCCCTATTATGAACAACGACTTTATTTCCTGGCATCATACAAATTGAAATAATAAGGCTTCTATATACGAATGCCCGATATCTGAATGGATAAAACGCAAATGCTATCGAAAGCAAAGTTATTCCTGTGATGATTTCCACCTAGGTTGTAGTAATACGGATTCCGGAATCTTCTAATCTGTATACTATATTTAGTTTATGAATATCCTATGGTACAAGTAACAAATTAGTATCATGCCACGAGATCCTATCAGTTTTGGAAACAAATGAGGATATGCGGTCCCATAAAAACTCATGGATAGATGATTCATTCAGACGGTTCTGTTTGAGGACGAACAGTGATAATGCATTTTCAAATTTTATTTCGATCTTTCGTTAATACATTTCGATAATTTCCCTTTGTGAAGTAGTAGTACTAAAGGACAATTTCATGTTATTTCTCTCAGTCAACAAAATTTACACCCCGGATTCAATTAATTTCGGAATCATCTTTGTCAGCCGTATTGATCGATGGATGAAATTTTTATTGGAAGTTTAAAAAATAAAATAGTCATATATCTGTGAATATATATCATAGTGATTTATGATAAATCGAAGTGACCAGAGTCCATTATTTGAACACTAATTGTGAACGGAAATATATTTGTATCTTCTATCGATCAAACAATGCAGAACTGTAATTTTGGAAACAGAACCCAAATTCATTTAGACTATAATTTTACCAAGCCTTAGTAAATTAAATGCGCGTCCCTATGAGTTAGGAAAAGAAATCCATGCTATCCTCCATATATATGTCCACTTTTGGCCCCTTGCTTCATGTGATATGCATATGTAATTTTAATGCAGATTATATTTTAAACTTACTCATTGAGAAACTTTAATGTGGATTGTATAAACTTAATATTATATTATACGAGGATCACGTATAGTCAAGTTGGCAGAGCGTTCGACTTCGAGTTCAATCTCCGATTGGAGCCTATATGCGCGAGATGACCTTAGCTGTCGAAGCACTTCTAGCATATTATTTCTGAATATCTTTGACATATATAGAATTAACCTCTACCGTACTTAAAAAACCCGAGAATCAAATACGAACGAAGCCTTAAAATCGCTCGTAGTGAAAATTAAACTCCTCCGACAACCTCCGGGGTGTATTGTATCTGAGAGCAATACGGGATGGAAAGGAATACTCCGCTTGATTTAATGAGACAGTTACACCGTTAAAGAGAGCTTCAAGAGGAAGGTCTCTCAGCTACCTGTTGGAGAGGGAAGGGCATCACATAGCGTCCGCACCGGTTTAACGTTTTATAATGCCGGAGAAGTTGCGGAACCGGTCTTTGAGCCGCGGGAGATCTTATTGTGACTGGGCAGGGCTGTAATTCCAAAAACGAATAAAGGTCACTCGGCACGTTGCTCAACTGAGAATGTACGCACTAACTCGATGAGGCGTAAAAGCTTAAATGTGATGAACTAAAGGTCTATCAGTTACCTCAAGAAAGCTAGTGAGATATGCATCTACGGGTTACATTTCAGAAGTTGTACAATTTGAAACGAACTGCTGTACTGGGCGAAAATGAGATGGGAAATTACAATCTTAAGTTAAATCCCATATGAAGCAAAACACACAAATATATATGATACGTAGAGATCGCCAATTCCGCATTTGCCTCGTATAACATCTTATTAAATTCTAATTAACACGTACCTTTTCAACTCCCAAATTCCAAAGGGAAAGATAATGTAAAAATTCTCTTGAAAATAAATGAAGAGCGTACATGTTTCATAATTTTAAAGAAGGCAATTCACACCAACTCAGTTGGCAGTGAATAGATTTATATCTGGTTATAATACAAAGGAATGTACTATGCATTATTAGTAGCGTACTGTGCTGAGATTCTAGGTACATTTTTTCCATGTCATTAGGTATAATTTGCTACAAATAAATATTTCTTACTTCCAACAAACAGATTTGTAACATCTTCCTCAAAAGAGAATTTGTTGGAATTAAAACGTTGATAATACTACTCTTTAATTAAGTTAGAGAATATACTTTATTTTTCATACTGCTTCAGTTTTAAAGTTATTGATATGTAACTGTTTAACTAATTGTAAGTTAATCCATTTTAAACTGCAGAAGATTCAATGGAAATATTGTTCAACTAAAATATCGTCGACATTTCTTACTTTTTGAAGCTGTTACTCAATTCCCTCTCACATTTATTTCTAATCATCATATTACAGAATATAAAACCAAGGTGTTCAACATTTTCCATTATTTTTTTAAACGCTATGATTTATCTACCAAATATCACCAGATGATTTTCTTTCCTCCTTCGGATGTCTTGTCTATATGCTTCTTCCAAGTTATATCACTCGATAGTTCTATCAACTTTTCCATAGAAAAATACAAAGCAATCCCATATATAGACACAGTATTACGTTTGTCCTTTTTCAACGAGGGGTTGGAACTAATAAGTATATTTTTCCCCCAAGCCATAAAGCGTCTGGAGAAACAGTTTCGCAGGAAAGAGACTGCCGTTATCTGCAGCGGTAAAGGACGAAAGGAAGAGTTAGGGAGGCGAGATAAGGCGCGGCAAAAGGAGCGGGATAGGAGGGGTGCTTTTGGTGCCGCTGTGTCTGCAGCCACGCATCAAATCCTTCGCCCTTTGGTGACAACTTTACGGCTGGCGGAAGGCTTTCCAGGAGGAAGGGGAAGGTTGTCGAGAATTAGGGGTTATCAAAGGGTTGCTATAAAATGAGGTCGTTGGAGGATTCTAAGATGAAAGGGGTGTACGGAGCGCCCTCCAACTGCTTTGCATAAAACTTTCTTTCACGCGTCATCTAGACAGCCAATGAAAATCTCACTTTTCAAGCTCGGACACATCTCCCACTTCACTCACACATTCCCCACGTGTGTAGGTGTGAATCCAGTGCGTAAACTCTGAAACACGCTCGAGTTGCGCGTAGCAGTTCTTGACGGCAATGTAGCAATACGTAAGCCTTTGGGTTGAGTTCTGCTCCGTTAAGTATTATTTACTAGGTGCTCCCCGTGTTTACCCTTTAAAAGGTCTTGAATTATCCTCCTGCGATTCTTTGGTTCAGCGATCCGTTCCGGTACTGAATGGAAAAATAAACGAAGAGGAAAATTGTAGTCGTAGCTCGTAATGATTCAGATAGAATTACGACACCGAAGAAATTGATCTCACGAAGGAGTTTTTACCCATTGAAAGTTCATTATGTATTGTTTTCCAATTAAATTAGACTTCAGAAGAATTCGGATCGACGTGTGATGTATAAATATTGAATTAAATCAAATTGATTAACCAAACGAGTTTTTATGGTGATATTTTTTTCTAACAGGAATAACATTCAGACTTTCATTCTGACAAAAAATTCTCTCTTAAGGGCAGAAAAACTATTTCTATGCATAACTGTTTCCTCTTAATATAGAACCATATCAGGTTCTATTCAAATATCCTTCTGAAAGCGAAACAGTAGTATTTCCTTTTATTCAATTCTTTTCTTGTAATTTTCAATAAATCTTATTGTCAAGAGAAGTCTTCACAATAATAATCAAAAACGGCGAGTAGATAGGAGAGAATGAATATCTAAATGATAAAAATGTTTACGAGGAGTTAATGAGTTTTTTATTGCTGTCATAAGGATATGTCTTTATTTAATACTCAATCCTGGGATTCTGTGAAAGCCAGGATATTGATAAAATTAGAAGTAAATTTAAAACTTTGAGCCGTGTCGTTAGTCCGACTAAGGAAAGATTTAGAAAATTAAACTTAATGTAAGGATAATTTCATGAATAGGTACAGGGATTTTTAGCGAAGAATTTTTAATAACTCACTCTTAATCTAACTAAAAGAATATAAACAGATTTAAAATACTGGAATAAACGTCAATCATATTTTTTAAAACATACGCAAAGCTTCAAATGCATAGGAAGTAAAATAGATTTGAACAAAGTAGTATCACTTAGCATCAACTTTGTTTGGATAGACTGAGAATGTATTTTGATAAAATGTTGGAATCGACTTAAGAACTCTTCGGAATTCCATTATGGGGAGTATTAATAGGACCAGTTTCAAAAGAGAAAACGTAGCTAGCTGGTTACTGGTCTTCTGTAACATTATTCCGAGATTAAGATTACATTTTCTCTATAGGACGCAATGGATATTCCTGTTAAAACAAAAGTTCAATCTCTACATGAAAATTTATGGCTTACATCTTATTAGAAGCTTTCTCCATTTCAAAAATTCCTCAATTACATGGGTTAAACTTGAGTTTAATGGGATTTCGTTAACATTTACCATCGCAGACCGTTCTTTGCGATATATGTCATTGCAGGTTCGTTTTTTTTAATTCCTTATTCTATTGTTTACTTGAGAAATGCATTTAATCAGCCTCCGCAAAGTGAGTCATTAAAGCGCAGGTCTGTCGTAAAAATCTTCTGTTTTTCAGCATAGATAAGTTTGTATTCCGCTTTCATGACGAGAGAGGTCTTCCGAAGTAACCAGAGATTCCATTGTTTGATTAAGGTCTTAGTTGTTAGCCTAACCTCACGTTCCTTCTCATGCTTTTTTCCCTTCCCTATCAACTTTACCGTCTGCAGAACCGTGCACGTCATCCTCTGATGACTTCTTCTGTCTTACGTTCCGTACTTCAATCTCTTTTTACAGTTGCATTTACTATGGCGGGTCCTGCAGAAGTCGTAAAATTCCTGCAACGAAGAGCCTCGCTCCGAAGTCTATCTCAGCCGAGAGTCCTCTTGACCCTAATCCTTCCTATCTATGAAAAATACGCTTTTTACGGCGGATTACATCCTTCTCCGTTCCTTTTGTCTCGTTCCTGCAATTACAACGGATTGCACGCAATGCGCTTAGAGCGTACGTGGTCGATTCCTGAGGTCTCCGCAGACCTCATCTCCAGAAATTGCATGAGACTTCGCCTATTGTGTAAGGAGAACCAGGAAGGATATACAGTAGAGTCTAACGCTATCATCCGGTATATGCTGGAAACGTTTACCCTTTTGCTTCTTTTACCGCTTGAAATCTTTTCAGCCCTGTCAGTTCATGGTTCCCTTACGGAATAGCTTGTAATATCAGAATGTACCGATTCCAAAGAAATTGATCCAATTTTCTGAAATTCTACGTTTGTTATCGAGTGAATTTGTTCTACTTTGGGAATGTGAATGCATCTTGCTTCCGAGGAAGTTAATTTTCTCTCGTGCTGACTTCAAATAACAAAAACTTATTCTGCTTCTGCGATTCCATCAGGGAAAACTTCTTAGGGTGGAAACGAAAAATATTTGGAAGAATGCTCGTTCTTTCATAAAATTAGTATATTTCTGAATGATAATGATAAAAATTGAATTAGAATATAGCATGTTATATATTTCTGTAATCGGGATGGTGTACGAAAAAAATGTCATTCATGCAAAGACCTTGAGTTATCGGGAGATGGAAGTTACATCAAATTCAAATTGAATAGTAACTCGTAATACGTTTCTGGAAACACGTATATAATTATAAAATTAAGTTAAAGCCGAGATAAATATTTATACTGATAAATAAGCAATGGATAAGTTATAAAAAAGGTACAGTATAAAGAACAAAGACTTTACGATATTCTTTTTATAGCTATCTAAAAACGGACAGAGTATTTTCGAATAATTAGATTTAGTAATTCTCGTCCATTCCATTACCATTTAAAAATCGTAATCATCACTTTCTATTATTATTAAAATTTTTCTCTAAATATTAGTCTATTAACGTGATTTTTATTGAATTACCATGTTAATCAGTAGTTGGAATTCTATGCTTCTAAAAAAATAGCTTCCATGTAATTATCCAGGCGATAATCTTGAATATTACATAAATATAAATCATCGATACAGATAAAAGCATATTTTGGGACTAATTGTTTTTTAAAGAGATGGAGTCCGGAAAATCTTTTTTTGAAAGGCTTAAATAAAAAAGCAAATATGAGCTAAAGCTTTCAGAATGAACCTTAAGATTCATTGACAACCGCAATATATAAAGAAATCTGTACGTATTTTAGAGTGGAATTTCGTGTTGAGTCAAATTCATCAAAGTAACCAGCAGTTTCGCAAGGCGAATACATGCTGAGCTTTTCCCACCTGCACTCTGATAGTTCAATGCCAAGGAAATTCAGAGGAGCCTTGTTTGACCTTCTTGCAACATAGACAAGGAGTAAGTGGAGGGAATTCTTAAACTGCGCAATGAAGTAAGTCTCCTCTTTAGACCGTTCCATCAACAAACCCTTCGGTAACGCAAGCCTATTCCAAAGCTTAAGCAACACGCTTTCAGAGGATTTTATCCGATAACCTGCTGCGCTGTGGAAGTGCACCTTACTTTGATCGGCTCTTACTGAAACGCAGCTGCACGCAGGGCTCTTGAGAGGGAATTCTCTGCTCGTGCTTCCGTCACTGTTTCCAAGGATAAGAAATGATAATGCGAGTTAAAGATCAAGCTAGGATGTGATGACGAAAGAGTAGTATTTGGCGTCATTAGTTAAAATCCTGAAATGGAATTGATTCTGAATATTTTCTAATTGGTTGCTCAAATTTCAGTACGAACGGAAAAAATTTTATAACAGTTTAAGTTAAGTAATCGTTTGAGAGATATCTTTGAAGTTCTTCATCGTATTCATATGTCATGAAGTTATAATTTGAGGAAGATCTTATATTCCAACTCATTTATTGTATCCTACGGGAATGATTTCGCAAATTGGGAAATCTAATTCGGAAATTTATTCGGTCTTCAATTACTATGATCAGGTTTAATTGCAGCTTACTTAATTCCAATACATAAAGACTTTGATATGCTAACAATTTTTTAATTCGGGATTTCTTATTGAGATATTGATGCAAAAAGGATTATTAGTTGAATCATATTATAATCTATCATAAAAGGCTGGGCTTGGTGGAAAGACGTTATGAAGAAGTGCAGAGTGATTTGGTAATTATCCAACTTCCAATTTCCTTTTGTTATGTAGACAGATCAGTTTTTGGCCACAAAGTTATCATCAAGTATAGATTTATGTAAAAAATCATTGGTATTTTAATCCTATCATTCACATGATGACGACGTTGTATCCGAAGCCGATCATCTGAATAAAAAAAATATCAAGGAAATTACTAAGTCATCTTTCACTTTCCTCGATTCAGATTATATTAATTACAGTTCAGCTAAATTTATCTAAATATCGACATAATCAGTTCATAGGAGGCTATAACTTTCATATTTTTCTATAACTGCTGGTAAATAAAATAATAATAAAATATGGTTCAATTGATTCGATTAAAGTCTTGCATTCTTACGATACCAAATCAACCAAAGAAATATCTATCAAAAATCTATTCGAAGGATGTTTTTAATAATAGGAATAAATTTTTCGAAGAGAAAATGTAATAACAAGAATGAAGTAGATGATACCATAATTAGGCTTACCAAAAGTCTCGTTTAGCACTGTATGGATCAGTTTTTCTACCCTCTGTTATAAACATCATTATTGTAGTTCGTGGAGTTTTAAATTATTCAAATTTCCCTAACATATGGATGAATATAAACTATATTAATATTTTATATGAACAAGTTTTTCTTTTATGGAAAATATAATACGATTGACACAAATTCTATACTAGTTTGGTAAAAAATGATGAAACATTGATAGGGAGAAAGCTGTGTTCGACACCCAGCCTGACTTGGAACAAGAAAGATGGTTTAAGAAACCCACGATAGCTCTCTCGCAAAGGGGAATGAAATTTAAAGAGCCTTCCATTCCGAGTCCCACTCAAAACGGAATCGAAAATAAAACGTACTTAAAAGGTTGCAAGTCCACAAAAAGCGGGGAAAGAACACTTATCCTTCGTTTTCCGACACCTTTATTTTTAATGTAGATTCAAAGGAATTAACTCGAGACGCGACCGGGAGGAAGATTGAGCACGTTATTTGGGAGTTCAAAGGGTGAAATGAAGAAAGGCAGACGAGGGACCTTTTACATCTTGTATTCTTTTTTAAGTTGCGCCGTGGAAGGGTACGTGGGATGACGCCATTGGCTTTGAGGACAAAGAATTTCCCATCGAAAGATGGGAGGATATATATGCTGGAGTTTTATTCACGTGCTTTTGCGCACTCACGAAGATTTCGCTATGGAAGCAGTCATTTACGAAGAAGCGGAGGTATTTTGCGAAACCATTTTATCCTATTCTATCTCGTAATGTTATAACAATTTCTTTCATCTATTTAAGCATATAAATTCGGACATTACCTGGTTGTTTTTATTTAAATCATTCCGAATATGCTGAGAATGAAATTCTCTCCTTTTTATCCCAGGAGTCTTCTACAATTTTTCGAGCTATGATACTATTCTATTACTAATAATTCACTAACTAATAACTAGTAATATGGATCCTTTATAGTGAATTGAAGATTATAGTTATGAGAGCGTTGTATGAAACCTTTTTCCGCGAACGCTTTTCTCTTTAAATATCTAATTGAAAAGTTTTTACCGATAAATCATATAGATTTTTCTCTCTATTGTAGATATATATTTTTAGTATTCCTCTTAGGAGAATTTATTAGTAGAATAATTGGTACCAACTATATTCTACATTTTATCCTATTGCATTTCCCAAAACTACTATAGGTATTTATAAATAATAACAGTTGGAGCTAATGTGAAATTCAATAATCAATCGAGTGTGAACTTAGATTTGAATTTTTTGAATCGACCATGATTCTTCATTGTTTGGTACATCGGATAAAGAGTATTTAACGTCTATAGAAAACTTTATTTCGATCCACATTTCAGTGCAATGTAAATTCCCACTCTACAGTTCTAAGGGACTCGTTATGCAGTCTCTCTGTAATAAATGAAGTTTTATTTTTTGACGTATATTCCCTCCTCGAAGGAAGCGGAAGTTTAATTGTCTTTCAAAGCGAAGTGGAATTTCTCTATCTGATTAAGTTACCCGTCGTTCGCCAAACAGCACGTAGCGTTCTGCATTTTTTCCTTTAATGAACTCCTTCAACTTTACACACTGCAAAGGCATGAACTTCTATCTTCGGCGACCTCTTTTGTCCCGCGTTAAATCTCTTTTTACAGTTGCATCCACTCTGTCGTAGCCTTCAGCGGTCGTAAAAACCTGCAACGAACAATGTACGGGTCTATCTTTGCCGGAGTATCCCAATCTAATTCCTCCAATCCATTCAACGCCCGGAATTTTTTACTGCAGATTGCATCTTACTTTGCTCCCTGCACCCGAATTCTACAATTACAGCGGAATGCACGCAGCGGCAATGAGTGCGGCCCTGAGAGAATTCGGTCGATCTCAAGGTCTTTGCAGGTATTTCCACATGGGATTGCATTGAACGTAGTCTTATGCTCTGGGGAACGTGAGAAGACCTAAAGGATATGTGGGGTTCATGCAGAGAATTAAGAGTACAGTCTTATCTCCTACAGGAGGAGCGGTGGTTTGGTTCCTTTGCCTTAGAAAATTAACTCGAATTTTAACCGCTTTAATTTTCTCCTGAATCGTTTCATAGGATTGCGTCATTGTGTTACTGGAAAATTTCTAATCGTCATTTGTGAGATAATGATGATTTTTATATTGATGGGATTTTATACATTCCTTTTTCTCCACTCTACAACACCTATTTTGAAAAGTTCATATCTGTCGTAATAGAAGATATTTTATCACTCGGAGACCATTTCAACGTGGTTATAAGCCGTGTCTGTAGAGGAGACTATAGTCTATAAAGGATGTTATATCCGCATCATGCGTCAAAAACTTTTACAGGCGTGATGATCATTTTGAATGTAATGTAAAATTGTGAACTCTGCGAGACGAAGCACGTTCGGGAATAAAATCCTAACTCTTGAAATTACAACCCTACTTCCTAGCATGAATATTACCTTATGCAGATCATGATCATCAAACCAGCGTATGAAAAAAGTGATAAGTCTTACAATGGGTCCATCAGCAGTGCTGCATTTGAGTCTATTTAATGGAATGGGGCTTTTGTGCAAATCTCTATAGAAAAACAATTTATATCTAATTGTTATAAGCAAGTAATAGAAGAAATAAATATCGACCGAGCCAATTGCTTGATACTCATTGGATACAATCCCAAAATTAAGCTATCTGCTAGCATACCGTACGGACTGATGCAATTGCATCGCGAGTTTAACGACCATGCATAAAATGCGTCGAGGCCGTAAATCTTGCTACAAGCGTTGCATGTTCTTGCAAGCACTAACTCACGCTGCGTCTGCCAGAAGTTTTTCATTGTTCCTTAAAAATATTTCCTCCGTTTAAAAGATTTTCGCCCGAGGAATTCGTCATAAAATTCTGAAACTATGAATCCTCTAAGATAAAAGTTCTGTCAAAATAAATGAATGTGCACTATTAATTTTCTCGATGAAGTGTAATGACACCCGCAATGCGCATTTGATTCGAGAGAGTTTCTCTATAACGGCGTATGATGAGCTTCGTTTCATAAATGATATAGCCTCTTTTCGATTCAAATCAAAAATTCTTAGATTTGAGGTAAATTTAAAAAAGATTTAGGGAGGAGAGTTGGCTATAAATGTGAATCAAGTTTAAATAAACTTCGTATCCGATACAAGCAAATATAAGGGATAAAACAAAAAGAAATCCATTCACTAGATATTTAACCATTCTTAAGTTGCACCGTAATTTAAAAATTTGATGACAAAATTTATATTTATCCTTAAGATAAATATTTAAATTTATAGAATTGAAGTTATCGAGAACTGCTGATATTATCTTAGAATATAAATACGTATGTTGTTCTAAACTTCAAGTTTCTCTGGTGAGAAGAATCGAGAAAAACTCTAGATTGTTACCCCTGTGAAGAATGTTAACTGAATAGATCTCCTGTCAATTAGCGTTTTAAAATATAGCACCATCGAATTTTGTCGATATAGAACCGAAAGGGTTTCCACAAAAGTATAACACGCATCACACCCAACGAGAATAGTCTGCAAGAACATCTGAAATATTTCCTGAAATACTTCTTGCTTCTTCCCTTCAAAAATGCATCCTTATGAATCATATATAGAAAAATAGGCTTTAAAGCGAGGTAAAATATGGACGAGTTCAAAATATAATGTTTGAATACGAAGTGTAAGGTCACAATAATAATGTGAATACCTAGGGGTAAATGTTGTCTTTTAACAGCCCAAGTCGTATTAAAGAGGAATAAACGAAGTACAGTATTTATATTTCTATAGAGTCCTCATATATTTTAATATAGCTCTTGTTTAAATTAATCAATATGTTGTTTGAGTGGAGTGCTTTGTTTACTTTAGATTTAAAAATATATTTGGAGAACATTGGTGAATCAACGAATTGGAATTTCATATTAACATCATAATTATGAAAACCGAGCAACCTTCCTCTACAGTGATATTACCTTAAAAATTCATTATTTACGCTATAAGACAGGACAATATGCATAGGTTTCTCGCCTCAGAAAAGGCGATTCCTGTTACTCAGCAACACCAAATGAAATAAAAACGCTGGAGGGGTGATAGGCTTCATTAATTTATACCGCGCAAAATCCAGTAATCTTCCGTGTCATGTCATCGCCTGTGCTTACAGTATTGCTTACCAAACTCTCTCTTTTCAATAAGATATGGACATCATTTTCTCGGAAGCGATTCATATTTTCATATTTATCCCCCTAAGGGAAAGGTTACCATTTTCCAGGGGGGTAGAATAAAATTCCGAGGAAATTTCTGTTTCTGCTCCATTCTCGCCTTTCTGGGCGTGGACTTCGCATACACCCGCTTCCACAAAACCCATTATCTTAACTAGGCGCGGACTCCGTGAGAACACTACCTGCATTCCTCTTCCTTGAAGGCCCTACGCGCATGGTCAAATGTTGGATAGCGTGACGTTAACATGGGAGTGCGTGATAAGTGGCCCCTGTGTCTTACGAGGTGTGGCAGATAGACAAGGAAAGAAAACGAGGAAGCTCTATTTTAGTGCTTTATGTATCAATGCGTCTCCTCTGGCGTGATGCCGGAGGAAAATTTGGAGGGGATTTGTTATCTGCATTGCGGAGGGCGCGTTACCATAGCCGTTCGGAGATTTTAACGCGTGAATGAGCAGGCGCATTCTCTACAGTTCCGCTCCGTCGGGTCGGGTGGATTTTCTCGAATATTTCATACACCGATGGGCATTCGGCCAATTGTTGTCGAAACATTTAAGTCCGGAAGAGGACTTGTTCGTGGAGTACGATAGTGTTTGGAAATCTTTCGGAAGCGTTGTCCAATAACGGATCTGGCGATCGCCGTGTTTTTATTGCATACTCCGGAATTTATTCGATATACACGATAAATCAGACGACGGGAAAGTTGTAGCTTTCGTAGCCTTTGGGTTTCTTTTTGCTACTTTATCTGATTCTCCTTCTGAAAACAAGGATAAATTTATATTGTTATGACGAAGAATTGAGATTGCTTTCTTAAAATCACTTGGCTCGATAAGACGGGAAATCGTGCGAATTTATGAAAAAAATATGCTATTTTCATTTACAGCGAATGGGTTATACTGCCACGGTACTGTACAAATAGTCATTACTATACCTGCAAAATTATAGCGGGCACATTTTCTTATTCAAAATGAAAAAGAAGACAATATTTTAATAACGCGTAATACATTCAATTCTGATCATATATTTATCACTAAGTATCTCGAAAAATACCCAATACGAATATTTTCATCAGACTTAGAATAATTTATGATTGAAATTCTAAGTAAAGCATTTTGATTTAACTGATTTTCCTTATAACTAAATGCCAACTTTTAAGGAGTTATTACCCAATTGAGAAATTCTTGATTTATAACTTCACTTTTCTTTCATTATATCTTATAGCATTACTTAAAAAATGAAGCTATTAAAATATATATATATATTTCATTAATCCTAAGGTAAAAAATTATTTTTTTGGTCAGAAATAAAATTAGTAACTACCTACTTTCTATTATATTTCTGTAGACAAAAATGAAATATTTTACGCTTAAGGTATTATATCCTGTTGACTTTGATAGTTGGAATAATTTGCAAATCCATTTCTTATTCTGAGATTCATTATAATGTTCGCAGAAAAGGATTTATCGACTTAGAGTCGCTTTATATTTCATAGGTATAAAGGAATTTATCGCCGAATTCACTCTCAAGAAACTCTCACAACTTTAAATTAGAAAGTTTTTGGACCGGTGTTCATGATACCGAGTAACAAATAGCTTTCCTCAACCACGGAAAATCTTAGTTTGTTGTTTTCTTGGAATTGTCATGTCGACTAACGATAACGCCTTTGCTCCATTCAGGATCGACAGGACTTTTGAAAGCCTTAATGAGGGAAAAACATCCAGGAGACCCACCGTTCTTATTTCAAGGCGGATCCAATAAAAGCCAGCCGATTGCATGGCAGAGAGAGATAAACAGAGCTGTCATCTCATTTGTTCCCTTTAAGAAGCGAGAACGAATTTCTCATCTGTGATCACGTAGTCAAATTTGACCGCATATTCTGAAAACGACCTTCAACACGGAGTTCGTTAAGGTTATTTTCTATTTTGAAGAGTGATTGGAGGGTTTCTTGCGGCCTTCTTTCAGTCTTTCGGTCCTCTTCCAAATCACAAATAAAAGCCTCCTCCAATTAGTGTTTCTTGCCAAAGTAATCTCCTTTTATTCCGGAAAATTAAAGGAAAAGCGAAAATCGTGGTAGAATACCAAAGGAATGCTCGTTAAGTGGAATCTAATGAGGGCAGTCTTCTCAGATTTATGACGTTTTTAATAGAATGCTATTGTCGGAGGCAGAAATTTCGTATCGTAGAGAGGAGCCAAAATCGTCCTTTATATTCAGTTATGAGTAAGATGAGTAATGCAATGGGAACTAAACAAGATCGTCTGGGCATTAACTTGGTGATATTCTATCACTAAAATGACTACAGTTCAAGCACCAATACCTTATTAATTCTAGGAGTAAAAACGGCACGACTTAGGTTTCGAGCCCTGGCCTCATCAGGTCACCTTATGATAATGTCTATGACCTGGTGATAGCTTCGAAACTTAGGTCGAGTTGTTGTTACTTGGTGTGGTTGGTATAAAGTTTTGTTGTTTGAATTGTTACTATTTTAATAATTATATTCGATTATAGTGGATATTTTTATTTTTCTCTTTAGTGGTATAATTTATTTCTCTTTGAAGTCTTCTACATTTTCCGTTTATTTTAATTTATAGGAGATGATACGTCAGTTTTTCTCTAATAGGATAATCAAAATTATGTAAAGATTCAATATTCTACAAGAAATAAAAAGGTCAAAATCCGAAATTCTTTAAATAAAATCGTAAGTAGTTCTAAGGAAATATTTTGAGCACGGAAACATGATTTCATACGGGCACATCGAATACATCATTGAGTTGTTTATCCCTCAAGTAAATTCTGATTGGAAAGAGAATATGTAATAATACCCATTAGTTGTACTATTTTATAGAAACCGTAATTTTGGTTTATTCAGCAATTATGATCCAATTTAAAAATCACTTGAAACTTTTAATTTTGTTACTACAATCACATTATGAATAGTATTAATTATTATAGCAAAAGTAAGAATCTTTTTCTAGTGTAACACTTAAAATACTGCAAATATTGATCTAAAGAAAACGTATACTCTGCTGGATTGAAATACAAGTCTTCAGTTCTTTAAGTGGAAGGACTAACATAGAAAGATGAGAAAGAAAAAGTGAGTAAGAGTACTTGTAGCCAGATTTTCTTTCATTTTTCATTCATTCGATTCGCAAAACATTAAATTTACCTTTATTAAGGATCTATGGTTAAATCTCCAAAGTCAGTAATGAAGCAGTTATTGACTTTTGATTTTCAAATTAATTCCCCATTCACGCTAACATTTCATGTACAGTTTTCAGTAATAAATAAATGAAATAAAAATATATTCCTCGAATCCCGCAATAAATGCGTTAAACTGTGACCTACATAAATTCCTGGAGGGATCCTCTATTTATAATACATGTCACTACGCACAGTGGGCTAGAATCGAAAAAAGCTGGCCAAGAGGCCAAAAATGGTTTTTTTGAGTGCGGGTTTTGAAACTTCGCATATATATTAAGAAACGATTGAAATTTATGTTCCCGTTCGTTGTTTTTCGATATCTGTACGCGTTAAAAAGATACAAGGCGTCAAACTTGAACCATTTTCACAGAAATGGGCAGTCGCGAATTTTTCGGATAAACGTTCAAGTTTGCGTTTTTATGGAGGGTTTAAATAGATACTTTTGGAAGAAACAACGATGCAATGATCTACAACAATTCTTTATCTTTTGACTGGTTGCTATCACTGCTTACAAAAATGAGTTTTTGCTCATTTAAAGCAACAAAATGGCGGACACCTTTTTCGGACAATTTTCGAGATAAAGTAAGGAATATAAATAGGAAAACGGCCCTAATGCATCAAGTCTCTTACACTACGTCATAGTCAGAAGTGTCTAGATGTGGAATCCGAAGAAACTGTTTCAATTCAGGCGCTACTTTGGGAGTTAAGTCGATTTTTCGTAAGCGCGGCGCGTTCCGACTCACCACCGTGGAATCCCCGAATGCAGTTTCGCTGTCCTTTTGGTGATACGAAGTCTAACGATTGGTTTCTTTCATGTTAAATTCTGGCTAATTATCCTTAAAACATACGTGAAGACAGTTTAAGAGAGGAATTAGATACCTCTACTTTACGCAACGGATGTGGAATTAAGGAAAGTTTAACATTCAGATAAAAAGCGTCTCATTATAGTAAAATAATTAAACTAAATGTTAATGCGAATTTAAATTCCACGTATATTACCTCTATGACAAAAATATCTATTTACAACATAAATATTTATGCTAATTAATATATATCGTTACTTTATTGTAGCTTTAGTCTTATTCGTCAGAAGATGAATCGTCCGAATCCTCATCATCAATAATTTCACCATCTCGGTCGTCGATGATGAGGAGATTTCTCAATTCTTTCGCAATTATCTGTTGTTTCCTGTATTTGAATACTGCAGACATGGAAATTTTTGGATCTGATGTAAGCAGAAGTCTTTAAAGAGATCCTCGTTTGTGGCAACTCTGGAGTATTTTCTCGTAAATCTTTCACGTAACCTCCTAATATCTTTGTTTCTTGCCTCCATAACCTTTTCCGAGAGTTCTCTTATCGGAAGAACGAATTGTTTGCAATTTGTGTTCCATGAACAACTACCTTATGTACTGTCGGAGGCATGCAGTACCATGGATGCAAACTTAAATATAGAGAAGCAGCATCCCAGCAGTTCTTTCCGAGCATTAAGGGGTAAACAACTCGAAAGTGCCTTCAGTATATTTCCGATTTTTTTTATTAGTTTGTCGTCAATTCCTAGGAAATAAATGGCATTGAGTTATTTTGATTATCCAAACAAACTCTGAAACCGGTTAAACCAATAGAAATCATTACCGCGATTTATTTTACGGTGTTCGATTAAATTTACTCTAACATTTTTCCGAGTTTTATGTAATTCAGATGCTAATATCGGTTTTATACCTGTTATTTTTGCTGCTAAAGTTGGACTTTCAAAGAACCTCCGAGCAGTATTACCATCATTTGTGGTTCCTGTTCATACCTTTGGCGTATCGACTATCAAGCCCACTTTTTGCCGAAATTCATTTCGTAGGTATAATTTTCTCTGTTGCAAGTGAACTCTTTGGCTACCACGGGCCTGTAGTGTTGAATTATTGCATGAGGTTTCTTCATTGCTTTCCGAATGTAACTATTAATAACTTTATTCACTCACCTGCCTCTGCCTAAGATCAAGTCTGTATGACCAATGCAAAAGACATTACAAAATACCTGATATAGCAATGAAGAGTCGATATTCCGAAAGAGAATTCCGGGTCCACTTTCCGTTTCCTCATTTCCCCTATGTCATTCATTTCAGATATTCTTGCCGCACAGATGTAACATCTCAATGTCGAGTTATCTGTTAGTGCATTGCACAACTAAAGTATTTATGTTACATTTAAGTCAAATTAGTAAGTCCAAAAAGTAGATTACTCTCATCATTCCATCTACCATTGTACACAACATAGGAAAGTTGATTTCATAATATCCAATCGTAACCTTCGTCAATTTTAATCTTCAAATAATTTTGCTCTTCCTTCACAACTGTTTTCGTTTTCTTCTTACATTGAAGGCGGATTGGCCGACAGAATCTCGTTGAACGACGAAAAATTCTGCCGCAGCTATAGCACACGAGGAAGCGCACAGTACGAGAGCACAGAAAAAAAGAAAAAACTTTCGGTCTTGATAGATGGACTAAAACTGAACAACAAAAATATTTTCTCTTTTCCTAAGAATCCAAAAGACACGTGCAGAATAATCCTAGCCAATGAGCGGATACGCAAGAGCGTTTGCGTAGCGCGGGAGTGCCATAAACCGTACTTAACTCCAAACCCGTGACTCAAGGCTCGGTAAAAATTTCCAGATGTGAAGATTTCTCAAAGTAAATTCTGTCAACCATTTTTTCTACCAAGATCGGGGGCAAAAACTTCTCTATTAGTATATTTATGGTTAAAAATTAAAATGCAGACCCATCTCATCTGAATGTTAAACTTTCCTTAACTCCACCTCCGTTGTGTAAAGTAGAGGTATCTAATTCCTCTCTTAAACTGTCTTCACGTATGTTTTAAGGATAATTAGCCAGAATTTAACATGAAAGAAACCAATCGTTAGACTTCGTATCACCAAAAGGACAGCGAAACTGCATTCGGGGATTCCACGGTGGTGAGTCGGAACGCGCCGCGCTTACGAAAAATCGACTTAACTCCCAAAGTAGCACCTGAATTGAAACAGTTTCTTCGGATTCCACATCTAGACACTTCTGACTATGACGTAGTGTAAGAGACTTGATGCATTAGGGTCGTTTTCCTATTTATATTCCTTACTTTATCTCGAAAATTGTCCGAAAAAGGTGTCCGCCATTTTGTTGCTTTAAATGAGCAAAAACTCATTTTTGTAAGCAGTGATAGCAACCAGTCAAAAGATAAAGAATTGTTGTAGATCATTGCATCGTTGTTTCTTCCAAAAGTATCTATTTAAACCCTCCATAAAAACGCAAACTTGAACGTTTATCCGAAAAATTCGCGACTGCCCATTTCTGTGAAAATGGTTCAAGTTTGACGCCTTGTATCTTTTTAACGCGTACAGATATCGAAAAACAACGAACGGGAACATAAATTTCAATCGTTTCTTAATATATATGCGAAGTTTCAAAACCCGCACTCAAAAAAACCATTTTTGGCCTCTTGGCCAGCTTTTTTCGATTCTAGCCCACTGTGCTACGGGAGATAATCAGGCGAGAGAGAGGAGAATCTCGCAATCAGTTCCGAATAATTAATTAGCAGCTATAGCTGTTGCTTCCGTACCTGGGCATTCTCCTCCCTAACTCAAAATCCCCGCGAGAATGGTAATTAAAAAGGTTGAGTGAGAACTCGGTGGCACCCCCCTCGTAGTCGTTCTATTACCAGCCGTGTTTTCCCATCATGGAGGTACTCCGGCAACAACCTCGCTCTCCGATTAATCCCTGTTCCAGGAACACAGTCGATAAATAATCCGGACCCCTGGCGGCAAACTCCATTCCCGGAATCAAGGCAGGGTTCCCGGAACTGATTCGCGCAAACCTTCCTTTCTTTCTTCCCTTCCCCCAGTTCCCTTTCTCGCCGTGTTCTCCCCATACCCTTTCCGCCAAGACCCATTACACACCCGCCTCCTTTCTCCGCATCCACGTGCGTTGGTTGTCCGCGCCATTTGACTCGCGCCTCACCCTTCCCATTCTGTATTAGACTCGTGTACCTCCCTTTTTCTCGCCCTCGGTCTTGCAACTAAGTACTGCGGTCTCTTTATCAAGGCTTTTAGCGTTGGGCGTTCCCTTAGCATTCCCTGTCTGCAATCCCCGATCACCGCTGTGCTGGATAATTTGTTTGGCTTACGGACAATGTCGTCGCGATATTACTCCTCTGGGAATTTTCCGAGCGAGCCTCCTCACGTGATCGTTTCTTCGCGAGATTTCATTAATAGTAAAAATTATTATTTTTATATAACGTATTGAAGACATTCACTACCTGGTAGCAAATATTAAAACTTATGGTTGAAAATATTAATAAAACACTATTTTGACGGAGGATATATAAAACAAAAAACTACAGATAAATATAATCATAATTACAACAATAAGATATGTAAATAAAAATCAAGCAACTATTAGCAAAATAATTCTCGTTTCTTATTTTTCCATTCAAAATATTACGAAAGTAACTCTCGTATTTCTAAGTATAAGGTACATACAAACAGTTGACAAAGCAGCGGTTAAAAAGAAAAATAATCTATAATTATCAATATTAATTTAACAGCTATATATTTGGTAATGTATCAAATAAATGCCTGAAAAGCGAACATTATATGCTTAATCAAGGTTATCAAATCCGCGAATAATTACTTAACTTTTTATTTTCTTGAGTTACTGATATGATTACTGATCAAATAGTTAAAAACTCCTACATTTACACGTATGAATAATATCTACTTACAATAAAAATAGCAAAACTCAATTAGAGTATGTAACTCAGGAGTAACGCAAAAAAAGTTCTAGGGATCTAACAAAATTTAGTAGTGAAAGCTCAGTTAGATGATTGAGCTCTTGTCATCGCAAAATTGAAGTATCAACATAGATGCTAGAATAAATATATCCCTTTTTAACTTCTACTTTTACTTGTAGAAATCTAAATCAAGCATTCAAAATCATTTGTAATAATTAGAGACGAAATTCATTGGAGAGATGACATGAAAGATAATATTCTCTATCAACAAGCGTGGAAATAAATGGAAAATTAACCAATAATGATTTGTTTGCTAGAATGAGGGGAAGGAGATCAAATTTGCATGAGGAGATGTGCACCTTAAACAATAGGTTAATTTGCCAAAGATAAACAAATAATAACTAAATATTTTGGATCAAAATCAGGGATAAGAATATCGGCATGATAATTAGGGTAAGTATACAATACCTGCCGAAAATATTTGTATCTGGCCAGGGTTAAGGTGCCACTCATGTCGCTATTTTTTACTTCTATATATCCTTGGAGTTTGTCTTCATATTATGTAAATATCAGTTATTAAAGGGAGCAATATGTTTCGAAATTGTCCTTTCATCCTTACTTTTGCAGCTTTACTGCAAGAAAAGCTAGTGTATATCTAACTTAATTAAAACACAACATAAATGTAACAACGGATAAACATAAATATATATTTTGCATAATCGGAATTTATGCCGGAATATTTACTCAAAGATTATTATGCATATTAAATACGGTCCTTCCTTCCTACTCCTCTTGCGATTTGATTTCCCTTCTGCTTTTGCGATTAGTTAATGCGTAATCGCATAATGTCATACGTCATCACTACATCACTAAACTACAATTAACAGAAATCTGTATCGTAGAGGTATTGTCGTTATCCTCATATTTTGCAATTTCTACATTTAAGGTTGACTTTATTGTTATATTTTATTATCCTCCTTTTTTGTTCACGTAGAGCGTTTCTCTGTATATATCCACAACTAAACTGTCTGAAGACAGCATTATTGTCATATTTTTACTTAATTTCAATTTTCACAAAATATTCTTGAATAATCTCTACAACTAAATAATTGTCATTGGATTTTGTTTCCAAACCCTTCGCCGGCGAAATAACAGCAAATGGTCCTCTTTCGCTTTTCCCGATATTGGTTTCTCTCGACTAATCGGGTATAGAAAGGTCGATAACAGTACGCTAAATATATCCAAATTACATTGGATATATTTAGTTCATGCCGATCGAAGTGAATGTTCTCTATGCTACTCCCATTTTACTGGATTCTAGTGTAATAACTATGGGGATGTACGCGATGAAGATAAAGGACAAATAATTGATTGTTTTGAGTAGGCAAAGTAGTTAATTGATCTGGTAAGAGGATCAGTAAAAGCAATAAAGGTCGAATGATTGAATCGATTTTGGTTGCAGTTATTGATTTGGATAAGTCTTTTAATTTCTTCGATAAAATTAGGATCATTCTCACTTTGGGATAAAAACTGTAACAGAGGGTTTACTGAGGGGAAACGAAACATAGCTAATGGATGTGTTTTCCAAAACAAATCATTGAAAATTTAATGCAGCCCTTTCATGCACGTAACTCATATCCAATGTTAAATAAAAATATTAATTTACTGCATTATCTCATCTGGTTTGGTAGATTTCAAATGCAGTATTAATTCGTAGATTTGTGAAAATCTACCTTGATTTCCTGTAGGATACATAATTTATCGAAAAAAGAAAAATCAAACAGAAAAACTGTTTAGTATGATCAACCTAGTGATATAAAAGAGTAATTCTTGTCGAGATTTACACGAAATTTAGAGACTTTTGTGCTACAAACAGTTCTGTAAAGGCGGTATAATTTGAAGCTTATAGATTTAGTTTTACCCTTTCAATTTTTTTAAAATCTAATAAAACGTTCTATCCAATATAGTACTTACCGTTTCCAGTAATTAATTCAACTGTATCGAACATAAAGAATGAATATAAATTTTTTAAATTCACTTTCTTCTCCGGATGTTACTATTGCATTTATCTCAAAGTCGCCATTGGCTCTTCTCTGTTCAGACCGTACTTGATATACTAACATTTTGTAGGATGACATGACGGTAACTTCTGGGGAAGTTTCATGAGGAATCTCGATATGACTTTTTAAGGCCACATGTATCACACGAAGTGAAAGTGTGTATCACACAGTGAATATCATAACTAATGAGCATTCTGCCATTCTGATGATAACCTTCGAGCATTCGCAAATTCATCCATCATATTTGAAATTGATTTCCTTATCCATAGACAAATTACTTAGGATAAATAGATGGGATGCGTTTAAATCCCTCTCCCTTCTATAACCGGTCGTGGCGCCACCCATTAAGTGTCGGAAATAGATGGAATTTCCAGATGCTCCGCTGGTAATGATACCGTCAAACGAGTGGAAATTTCGATAGTGTCCGAGAGGTTCCGGGCATCCTCACCCGAAGCGATGATGCGAGAGTAGTACTCAGTTGGGTGGGAGAGAGGATGCTGGGGTTTTGGAGTCGGAAGGGCGAAGTTTCGGCTACAGCACTTGGGTGAGGTGTTTCGGACACTCACGGATGATGGAATGGTGCGGATAGATGGACCCCAAGGTACGGTGGTGAGGGGGGGTTTGGCCTTTCGTTCACTTTATTTGGAGAGCCGGACTGGCGGCAAAGAGGTGGCTCGGAAGGGGGTATTGTACAGTTCATCGCGTCCAATTTTTTTTTTCGGATTGCATCCCCAACCCCCAGTGTCCCTTCCCCAACCCAATTTACTCCTGCGAACCCTCTCACGACCCGTTCTTGGCGATGGTTTTTAGGAATTGCCCCGGGAAAGAGGGGGCGCGTACGTGGAGGCTTCAAAGGGTCAAATTGGTCCATTTTTTCATCGGAGGAAGGGTGAGTTTAATTGGGCAGAGGGACGCGAGGTATAGGTGAGTCCAGGGGTGGTGGATATTTGAGTTAGGCAAAAATATTCTTGGATTGAATGAATGCTAATTGGGCGAGAGTGAAAGAATTCAAGCGAGATACATTTTTAGGTTTATTTAGCCATTTCTGTATCTGTAAACATTCTTCGGTTTTAGATTATCGGAAAATGAACCTGGCCCTTCATGTAATTTTTACTGATTCATTATTTTACTCAGGAAAAAGTAAGTTCACAGTAATTTCCCTGAAATCTTCTGAAATACAAATATACATATGATATCTATACATTGCAATCGATTAGATAAAAGAGATGAAAAATATTCTTAAATAAAATAGATTTGAATAGAAATATTAGTTTACTCATTTATCAATCAGATCATTTAAAGACAAAAGATATGAGCGATTCGATCGCTGTTTTGCCCCTGATTGTTAATAACTTCAATTAAGACGCTATTTAAATCTTCATTTGCATCTCAAAGGAGGGCTTTTATTTATAGATCAGTGCATATTTTAAAATAATTACACTTAATTATCTATACTAACGTATTCTAACGAGCTCTTTCCAATTTATGTCAGTTTGGTTAGTGGAAATAATCCTGTATCTTATTCCAGGATCGTACTATCGATTATGTTCCACTAATTGATTTGGGCCTAAAAAATAACACGTACAGGCAATCTGAGTATCTCAGTATTCATATCCAGGGAGAAAGCTGACATTTCAGCTTTAAAATGAGTTAGCAGAGCAAACTTTTTGGGGTAATTTTCCGAGAGAGAAATTTCAGCCGGATTACTGATATTGGTTCTGATATGTTGGGGGTCCCCTTACATTATATCAGGGCATGAATTTGAATGCTTTCCAATGTTCTGGTTTACGAAGGATATTAAGGAGAGACTATAATAAGTATAGTAATACCTAGTGGGAGATTAAGCGCGAAGTGACCTCAGCTGTCGAAGCATTAAAAAAAAAATACAAACTGCATGATAAATATTTATAAAACACAGCATCATTATGTTATTTAACATGATGAATATTTATAGGTGATTATAGTTACGCCGACCAACCTGAGGGTAATCTCACGATCATCAAGAGTATAATAGTAAGCCAGTTTTAGTAGCAAACGTTTTACAAAGAAAATAAATGATAAAAAAATGAGCTGTAAATAAATTTTACATAACTAAAATTGGAAGCTTTCTTATCAAATATTTTATAAGGAATTCTGTATCATTTCATTGCAGTTTTGTTTTCCCTTGAATTTTAATTTTGTCACTAGAAATAAATAAATATCGATGCTTTCGTTACTTCTATTCATCGATGGATTACGGAATACTCCGATCACTTGGTCGTTTGACTCATTTATTTATTTTCTTACGGATTTTAGCATTGGTTCTACGTGATGAATAGATACAAAAGGTATTTAGACAACAACGACGCAGCCAAGCAGTACTCGAGAAAATTGAAAATGGAAAAATTTTAATCGAGTTATAGTAATCTGAAGTTCTTATCAGGCGTAAGAGGATTAAAAATTTCTATTGCTAAGCGTTTCTTGAAGTGCAGGACAGATTATTCGGCATAGATTTTCTTCACGTGAGGTGGAAAATTTTAATTGCTAAAATTAGAAGCGTGCAAAAATTGTACCCTTGCAGCATTTAAACAGTGAGCGCAATTTGCAAAAGAGAGGAAACATCGAATCCTCATTTTTTTCTCGCGTTCCTTTTCAAGGGAATCAGGCTTAGGGGAGTTTTATTTGCAGTCGAATGGAGTTGGATACCGATGCTTCACTACCCTTCGATTAAGGCCCCGTTTTCCATTACGTTCAACCAATCGCCTAAAACCCAATAATCTACCTTTTCCCCTTTCTCTTTCCTTTGCTAACCCTTTGGCGCCCCTTCCCAATCCCTATCGCTCTTTTTCTTTAAGCCTCTATCTCACTTCTTCCAGATATCTTCCCCCACTGATTTCTTAGTTCTTGATCGCTTAAGGTTTGTTAAGCTTCCATTTGTTTCCTTACCAAGGATATCTCAACCTAAACGTTATCTGCCCTTTCCTTCCCTCATTCGCAGGTTTTATTTTTTACTCTAATCCTCTTTGGTTATAATTGACACATACTTGATTTACCCGTAAGAGTTTAACATGATCTAGAAAGGAGTATAAAATGATCCATAGGCATTATTAAATGTATTCTTCATTAGTTTCTTTTAATAATGTTACCCAACATATACTAACATAGACTACAGTACAAATATCTCAGTTGAAAATGTACACCTGAATATTGCAAAAACGTATAAACATAAAATTTAAATGTTTTAGATTTAAAAACAATAAGAAAATATGCAACGTAGCAGAGTAAGATAAAACGAAATAGAGTGTAATACGAATTTTTTTATGACTGTAAATCTTTAGCTGTGTTAAGTCTACTGCATAAGTATGTATACGATGGTAGATATTTTGATGCTGCAATACCATCCAAGTTTTTTTTTTCAGTTTATCCTGACAAAATCTATTACAAAAACTTTATGCCTTCATATGATTGAGAATAAGTTCATAGTAATAATTTTTGTCCGTCAGCCGGATATGAATATCAAATTCATAAATTATGAAAGAGGTATAAATTATATCCTTGTTGGACGTAACTGCGACCGAGAAGTATCCTCTGAATCTGTGAGAGTTAAAGAAGTTCATTCCCTTCCTGAATAGAATTCACGTATTCCGAAAATTCTAACTGCACTTCCACATGAACAGAAAGAGAAAAGACGTTAGCTCTTCTTTTCTTTTTTCATTAACAACGCACCCACTCCTGTCATTAGGGGAAAGAGGGAGAATGAGATTTGCTCATTCCTATTTATGCCAACGCCCACTTTCCCCTCTCTCTTTTAAGAAGTCCGTGATCGCCGCATTAAATAAATAAGAGAAAATTATTACGAGAAAAGTCGTAGTCTCATTTCCTTAAGCCATTTTTGTTCTTTCCAAATTTCCCTGTCTCCTCTTCCCAAGTCCCTTGCCTCTATAGAGAAAGCAGTTGGAGAACTACGTTTTAGCGGAAGACTTTTAGCTGGAAGAAATGTAAGCTATAAAGGAGGAGAAAATTGTAACTAGAAAGAGTGAGAAAAAGCTTTCGCCATAGCAAAGATTGCATTCAACATCACTGAGAAAATAGATCTTTAACTTAAAATGCTTTATTATTTTTATCTCACGTTTATTTCCGTAAAATTTTATTCATTCAAAATGTAAATCACTATTTCAATAGATTGTGTTATTTAATTTTTTAAATAAACTTCGCAAATCTATTCATTAATGAAGGGAATAATATTGCAATTTATAATGCTTATTTGACGATAATTCCTTTCATAGAGGCAACTCTTTCTAATGTAGTTATTCATTTATTGGAGGATGCCTTTTTATGACAGAAATCGTTACTTAATGACTGTATGAGCTTATTTGTATCTCGTCAAATTAAATTTTGGAGAGGGAAATTTTTGAAGTGATTTATTATTGCGGTTAGTATTCCGTATCCACTCTATTCTTTTCAATATTTTAATCAGAAAATTTATTTTATGATCTGCTTTTACTAATAATTCTTCAATTCCAGATAAAATAACTCAACAAATTATTTTCGTCAATGGTTTATGCACTATGACATTTTTGCTTAGGTTTTTATTAAACCACTTCCTCGAACAGCATTAGTTTTCCATCTGATTTAATCACGCTATGTAATCAACTATTTGAATATTTTAAGTTGTTGATTTTCAGTCTTTCTTTCAAATTCTATCCTAGGATTTTCGGAAACACATATGATTTCCAGGTAACATTTATTAATTCTACGCACTAATAAATGCGTTCACATTTTCCTGTTTCGACAAGTAGGATCAGATATATTGTAGATTTTTTTAGAAACTATTGGATCACTTTTGAAAATACATCACATTCTGTACGCTAGTGATTTTATTCAGCAATGACACGAATATTGTTATTTCAAAAATTTTGTATGGAATTTTGCGAAGGTTTAATTTTCGAACAAATATTCTCTAGTGCCACCCAGAAATATAAAAAAGCATTCACAACACTTCCAGTAGATTTAAAATAATTTCAGTATGAATGGCAAATCACATGGAATCCTGCGGTCATCCTTCACCATTAATTACCCCATTCAAAGAACTTAAATCACAAATTCGTTGTTAATATTATCTGTTGATGACACAGCTCTTTAATCCAAGCCACCGTTACTTACGCCCAAAGATGAAAAAAATCAGAGGGAACTATGGTAGAGAGATAAAGAGACTAGGAAGAAAACGAGAGAAGAGTATTCCGTGAGGGACGTTGTTATTCGGATGAGGTTCCTTCAGAGGCCAAACTGAAGAGCAATGAAAAAAAGAAAAGAGGCAGAAGATGACGCAGTGGGAGAGCTGTTTGGTTGAGGAGAAGAAGAAAATAGAGAGGATCATAACCGTAGGGTTTTCCTTTCCTTGTGAGGCGCAGATACTACTGCACACCCTCTCCTTTAAACCTCTCTCGGGGAAAGAGAAAGCAAGGCATTATGGAAATGAGTTCCTAACACACATACATTTGACGGCGAAAGAGGCACGATGGGGGGGCGACTGCGTCGTCACCCGAAAACCCTTCACTAACGGCTAAAGTCACGCGCGTCTCGACACACAGGTGAGATTTCCTGAGGAACATTGGGACTACAAGGGTTGTCCCCATTTCTTTCTAGCTTCCGTTTCAAAGGGATACGCAATCCTCGTGTTTTATTGCGCTCGCATGCATATTGGGGTGTGAATGGCTTTCGAGTGATTTGGATAACTCGGCTAAGCGTGACTTTATACTATCGTTGATAGCGAGTATTTCTGGCTCGGATTTCAGGTTACAGGTCGTAGGAAACAGGACCTCGAACCGGGACGGAACCGAAATAACCGTTTTTTTCCCAGCGAAAACCGAATACGATCAGAAACCGAAAATCATCATTCACTACATCTCGATTTTATAATCCTATCGATAAAATTTTATATAACTTAAATGGAGAAAGATTTGCTTCTTGAATTATAACGGTATGTAACTAATTAGAAGGAATGAATTTTTCATTTCTGCGATCTCTTCTTAATCATTACATAATTTGTGTCATAATTTTAATTTGTAAATCGATTCGATTTGACGCAATTCAAAAGGCACAAACTATATATACTTTCAGAAGAATGTAGTATTTAACAGGAGGGCGGGACTCAAACCCGGATCTTCCATTCTCTGAGCAGAGACTTTAGCCAAGTAAGCTATGTAGCCAAAATATTCAGAGCCAAAAGTCTCCAAAACGGCGTGTTGTATGTCATTCTATTCAGGCTAAAAAGCTGTAGCGGAGGATTTGGTTCGAGTCCCGGTCAGACTATTTATTGGCTGTATTTCCTCTGGATTGTAGATCACCATCAATACATCTGAAAAATTCTGTTTTAATTTGAAAATACCCCGTGTACCACCGCTTTGCTGTTGGAAAGGCAGTATAATATTCTATTTGACGAATAGATTTCTACGTACCGAGGCTGCTCCATTAATAGTTTTAGAGGATTCCGACACAGTCGTAGATTTAACTGGTAAAAATTCACATTCGGCCGTTATTACAATTTTAAATAGATTTTCTAGAATATTGCAACCTCTGTAGCTTAACTTAATAGCATTGATTTAACAGAAAAACTTCATAAAATAGTTTATGACACCACAATCTATATCGAGTGACAGTGTGACCTTTATTATTTTGAGTTTGACGTTTGCACTGAATATGACTTTGGAAATGGTGTAGCTTTTCCATTTTGTAATATTCCATGCAAAACTCACTCTGAAAAGCGTCCTGCAATTGAATCTCTTCTTAATGAGGTTGCAGTATTCTCTTTTACATGTCATACTGCAGAGTGTTTTTAACCTCATCTGCAGTCTAAAATCAGATTTTCATGGTTTGAAATTCGTAGCAATATCCGCTCAAAGAAATCCTTGTTTTATCTGCATTTTTGCGGAAATGTATGCTTGTGATAAACGGAACAGAGAGACGCTTTGATTGCAAATAATGTAAAAACGTATATTGTTCGAGAAAAGGTCTTTCTTCTCGCATTGCACGTTGTAAAATTTAAACAAGCTCGTTCATGACACGGGAAAACATGTAATCTTTTGTGATGCAACCTTTGTGGAAACTCCCTTTCAGATGCCATCAAAGGAATTTTCAGAATGCAGAATAGTTATGCAAACTTCTAATTAAATGTCCGAGCTCAGGGGACACAAAAGGGTGTATTATTTTACTTTGGGATTAAAGATTTTTTTAGAAATGTTTGCATTCGTATTTGGAAGCTTCGTGTTCACGAGTTTGATATGTCCTGGTTCATTTACACTGAGGGTCGCAAACATTGCAAACACCTTAGTTTTTTTTTAATTACTCTCGTAGGGTTCTTAATATACAAAATTAGTGTAAATACAACCTACGGCTGCAATTAGGGAACGTCCATTTTTTTCTTGCACTTCCCTGGTTTATATCCGAGGAGAGCTCTTTCCATCTCCTTAATTATGTTTCCATTCATACATTTGCGGCACAATGCATCCTGCGCATTTTTACTTGGTATGGTTTCTTTATTTCGGTATGTGTAATTGCACTCTCCTTACCTTGCAATCCGAAAAGGTTCTGCAATTGCATGGTGTGTTATTAAATTTTCGTTCACGGAAAGGTGTAATTTCCCAAGTTACTGTACAATTAGTGGATTCTACCCTTTACGCCTATACTCCACTCACAATTATGTTGAAAAATTTACGATGAAGAAATGTTCGTGATTTGTTTATTCAGGATCTACTATTGCATCACAATGTAAATTAAGCTCTCTGTGCTGATGTCAAGTGCAAATGATGTAGAGGACACGGTCTACAGTATCTGAGCCCACACTCCTTGAAGAGGCTCGAAAGAGAATACAAAGAAATAACGAATAAGTAAAATGTAAGTTACATTGATTAATTTTGAAGAATTATTATTGTATCACATTTTTAATTTTTAGTATGTATTTTTATGTCTTAGTATGTATGATGGTTACCCTAAAATATCTTAGATCTGATCATAGAACGAAAAACTAAGCAAGTTCAAGGAAGCCTGTGAAATAGTTTGTACCCGCATAAGCTTTCGATGCTCGTACTGTTGAATCATAGTTTCATAACAATTATATTGTAATGCTAGCTGAAATATCCGTTGATAGTCAACTGAGAAATTTCACAACCGAACATAAGAAAATGAATCTTTATCTTATGAAATTACTTTCTTGTGGACCTTTTCTTTCTCTTGTGATTCTTTTTTACTGCAATCTAAGGTATAAAACCCATATAGTCGAACTTTTTTCAGTCTATTTTCTTCTTTATAATTTCATGTGAGAAAAGGATTTGATGGAAGGCAATACTTATTTTTCTCAATCTCACCCCAATAAAAATGTTACTATTATTATATTCTCTACGTGGATGGAAAATAAAATGTTTATGCACATATTTATATGACAATATTATTTTTTCATCCCTTGGTTTCGATGAGAATCTGCAATCATATAATATCATGGTATAAATATCGTATGCCATTACATGTAGGTGCTATGATAAACCTATTTTGTCAATTTCAATTTCTAATCAGCTTCTAAATCAGAAACACAGAAAATTACTTTTAAATATATATAAAAGAGTATAATTAATTATTTAAATGCAATAGCTCTGTACAACGATTAAACTGTTTATGACAAATTTCCTCGTTTAAAAGTAGAATAAAAGAAAATATTTGGCAGAAGCTATATATAATCTGCCTCGAACTTCATTTAACAAGTTCAAATAAGTCTATTTCGTTGATTTCCCCCAATTTGTATTTTCTTTGACATGAGAAAATAATTATTTACCCTTATTTGTTTTACAGGTCTTTTTCGTGCGGTTCAGGCGTGGATAATGAAGAAAGAGCCAAAAAGTTAGCCAAGTCAGAATTTACCATAATATTGATTTAGCGCTTTCATTTTCGCGGTCATAATGACTATTGTAGTAACCGTTAACTTGATTAAGTAACCGTAATTAAGCTTGTAAGTAACCGTTTGCTTTATAACGTTCTTGTTAACTAAGGGACCATGTGTGATTCCTCTGCTGCTATCGTATTGACGAGGGAAGCGCCGTCAGAGCGCCCTCACCGAAGACTGACCGATAGAAGTGGTAATGGCCATTGGTGGCTCCCCTTCTATATTGACGTATGAGACGAGGAAAGTGCCATCGAGCGTCCTCATTGACCACTGTTTAGGGACGAGGGAAATGCCATCCGAGCGCCCTCACTGACTGTTATTTAGGGACGAGAAAAGTGCGGTCTCAGCGTTCTCACCGACTGCATCTTCAGGGACGAGGAAAGGGCCATCAGAGCGTCCTCACCGACTGACTGTCTTTGGAGGTGGGCAACGGCCCAGGGTGGCCACACTTCCACTGACGTACGAGACGAGAAAAGTGCCGTCAGAGCGTTCTCACCGACTGCATCTTCAGGGACGAGGAAAGGGCCATCAGAGCGTCCTTATTGACAAAATATCAGTGACTAGGAAAGTGCCGTCGAGCGTCCTAACCGACCTGATAGCAGTAGAGGTGTTACCCATGGTTAGAGTTAAAAGGGAAAGTAGAGTCAATCTTTTTGTTTTCGCGCTACTGTAACGAATTCATCAAAATTGCGGCCAATCGGTGTTTCTTGTAGATGGGCAAAGTAGGATAGGACAGAGTCCGGTGAACCGGTGAACGGGTGGATGTCAGCTGGATGGACTTTCATCAGCAATCTTCGCACGGTAAGTGCATGTCTCTTCATATTTTGATCTACTTTAGGATAAATGTGTTTGATTTGCATGATTGCACCCTCACCCTTTGGCAGGAGGCAACCCGGTTGGAGACCCGAGAGCACTTTATACATCTTATTCACCGGGAAAAATCTACTTCTTTCTAAGGGTAAACAGTTTGCGGTTTTTCATAAGCAAATATAATATTGATAATTTATTTGAGCAGTACATTAGGTAAGGGAATTATTTACCGCCCTTCATTACAAGATAGCCATAGTAGATCTGCTTGTGTTATTAATAAAAAAGCAAGACATTAATTTGAAAGGATCTATGTAAGCATGAAATCTCAGGGGTAGACATTCACTTGAACATGGGAAAGAAGCATTTTTCTTGCATTAAAAATGTCAACATTTTATGCGTGCAAAAAGTACTGCAGAAACAAATAGTTTCATTAATGATATTTACGCATCTTATGCAGGATATAAAAAATTATCTTAAGAATTGAAAATAGTGATTTTGATGTAATGTTATAAGAGATAAAGGTTCTCCAAGCGCCGAAATTGCGGCGACCGTCTAAGGGCGATTACCGGGAAACGGATAATCGTATTAGCGGTCCCCGGCGCTTGGAGAACCTTTATCTCTTAGTTCATTGACCGCCGAGTTCCTTTTTTCTCCTTCATGTAATGTTATGTTATACATTTGGTTGATTAGTATTGATTAGTAAACTTTGACTAAAGGTTTTTCGTTTGTTCTCAACTTTGAAGGAAAACCGACCAAAATCGGATGATACGCTTGATAAGCTGATCCCATAATATTATAACGGAAGGCAAATGGTTGGAAAACCTAAAGAATTGGTCAAAACATACTACGGAATTGCGAAGAGACAAATTCTAACCAACTGGTTTATTTTCAGACCTTTCTTCTCCATTTTCTCATTTATATTCCGTCTTTTCAGTAAGCACATTCCGAGAAATGGTTCTTTTCTTATGAAAGTATCCATAATTGGCAGAACAAATCGCTCCTTAACAACCAGATATTTTGTTAACGGAATCCGTTTATTGCCTGAAAGGTAGAGGAAAATTTTGGTCGCCGATTCAGTTCACTTCGAATGAACGTATATGTTTTTCGTACTTTTGAATACAGACCAAATTATGAACCGATAAGGGCAAAATCATATTATCATATCAAATAGAGAAAAAAATCCTCATTGCGGAATTAGAGCTGGATTTTGAAAAGACGAAGGCTTAAGTCGTAGTGAAGATGTAATAAATGTTCATTTGAATATGTAGTAATGTACGTGCAACGAATATTGTGCTCATATATTGTACACCTGTCGAAAGGGATCGTTCACCTCGAGAGATACAGGCACGTCAGTATCCGTTAGGTCATGGCTATACTAAACAATCCATCCACCAATTATGGGACTCCCGTCTAGGGAAATCTGCTCGAGTTACTTACAAACTAATTTTAATACTCCCTACAAAGCCATCAGTATGCCTCGATAAATCCTCCGCTAACGACGAATCGCCGAACAATGCAGGTAGAGAAAATTTCAAAAGCCATATTCCAACCAGCGTTCGCCGCTGACCTCAAATCGCATCCTTCCTTTGACAAAGGCGCTCATTAAGCCATCCTTAGACAAGCGCGGTGGCTATCTTCCTCCGGATATACCTTTCCTTCCCTTTCAAACCCTACCAAGACACCAATCCCCTCTCCCTCACAGTATAGGATCTCTCAAATTAATTGGGTAGCGAGTTGCTTTACACCACAAACAACGCACCCTCCCTGGAAGGATGTATCCTTTCGAACGCTCATCCTTGCGTATATATCCTCGGGGTATATGAGAATCCTCCTCCGTCTTAACTGCGGAGATGTTCAGACTCCATATAATTTTATAGGGATAAGACGTGGGAGGTCTACCGTGAGGAAAATCTCTTTGTCCCAACTCCATCTTACTCCCATCGCGCTCTCCCATGCCATTCTCCCCGCCTCTGTATTCATGGAGAGGTTCGTTTTCTACTCCCATGGCTCGGATGTTTCTCTTACTAACCCGCATTCTCATATACGGATCCTCGCTCCTTAACGTCTCCTTCCCCTCCTTATTCTTATCTCCTTTCGAGTAATTTCTCGCCCCTGTTTTCTCTGCTCCTTAATAAACATATCCGCTTCCTCATCAGGATGGTATTTCGACGGGGTTCATCGGGGATAAAAAGTCGGTGCCAAGAATCGGGGGATGATGTTGGCCTTTCATTTTCAGCTATTTGGGTCGCGGGATATCTCCTATGAATATTTATACGGGGTGTTATTACGTGATTTTGTGTTCGGGAGGATTTAGTTCTGCCCCGAGGAATATGTTTCGGAGAGGGAATTGCGCTTTAATGAATGTAGTGCGAATTAAAACGAGCGTAAGGAACTTAGAAAGGGGTTTTCGAAGCAGACATAACTCATCAGAGAAGTAATTTTGATGAAGAGAGGTGTGCCAATGTGAGTGCTGCATTTAATTAGCATGATATACTATACGAAGAAGTTTTTTTGGAGTAAGTTGGAACTGGAAAGTCCGATTATACATTTACCCACCGTAAAAAGATGTTTAGAATGCGTTTAAGTCGAAAAGTAAATACAAGTATTTCCAGAAAAGGAGTATTTCCAAAAGAAAAAAATACAGAAATTGAGGAAATAAATTGATGGTTTTGATAGAATAAGTGACTAATATAAGGTGGTAATAAAGATACAGAAAAACTAAGAGAAAGGGAAAAATATATGAATTTAAAAAATGAGTTTTTAAATTATTAACACGATGTTAACACCTGTAAACAATTTGTAACATTTGCGTTACTAAGGTAGCACGAATATTCCATTTACGTACACCATATTTAAGTTCAAATCCTTCAATGAAAAGTTTGAAGAAATACTAAAATCAACACTCAAAACCATATCTTATAATTAAAGAGAGAATTCATAGTCGGTAAAAGTATTACAAATGATTTATTGAATATAAATACTTAAAAATTACGGCCGCAAATTATGGACCAAATTTTTACCTCGGCGTTGATAAATAAAAGGTTTTTCAGATTTTTACGAAAAGACATTGGGGAAACTTTTTTCTTAATTTCCACTTTCGTAAAGGTATAAAATGAATTGGTTCGTCTGCTACTTAATATGAGAAAATGATCTACCTTCCTGAATTTAATTCATCGAGTATCTCTCATCTGCGATGAATGCCAGCTATTGCATGGAAAAATTTTATTTTTTATGTAAACTGCTCAGGTAAACAATAGAGTGTAGGTATTTTATTTTATGAGATAATTTTTCTTCGTCTTGAGCTTTTTCGAGTTTTCCTTATGTATCTCTCGAAAGGTTCTTCTGGCAGATGTGAAAAAGATTTATAATGGAATTTTGCTGAATGGAGTCTATTGACGACTCTCCTAGAATGAAATTTCCCGAAACAAAATCACGCTCCTGTAACATTTAATTTCTCTCCGTAGACATTCAAAACTCGCGTCTTATTTTAATTAGACTAAGATAAATGCGAGGAAAGTCGCTGATGAGCAACGGGAAATATAAAGGAATACTCCAATAACAACAAGAGAAAAAAGATTATTTCCTCTTTCGCAGGCGTTTTAATCTTGTTTTCTCTCGATATTAGTTCGGAACGGAATTCTCAGTTCCACTTTCACTTTCCATTCACACCAAGCCAAATATTTCCTTCAAAGCGTTCAATCAACGACCCTCATTTCCAGAACTCCGAAAATTCCACTAGAGTTTCTTAAGCGTGCTTTCGCCGCAGACATCGAGGTTCATACAAATCGGGAAAATATTCGGTTTCGCCCACACCCTTCCCTTAAGCTTTACACCCCGACTAGCAAAGTTGCTCCAACCGAGCAAGATTTACATCGCTTTCGTTCTTTCCTTGTTCTTCCTCGCAAATATATACATTGCTTTTCTCAAAAAAGATATCTGTAAGAGCAAGGCCGCTCAACCAAATACCAATAGCAGAGGTATATATTTCAAAATCAAAAGTCTGCAAATTTTATCATATACTTCATGTTAAGTAAGCGGAAAAATTGTGGTAAGAAATTTATGAAGGAAAGAAATGCCATGCATTATTTGTATAAAATAGGTATTATATCTTTTTTAGGTCGATTAGCTAGAATGAAAGAAAATAATGATCATAACCAAAATTAATAAAGATAAAAAGAAAATCTTACTAGGAAAGATCTCACGATTGCCTGCTTGATCTTGCTAAGGGGTCGGGAAGCTTTTGTATAAAAGAATTTTGAATCGGTTGAAAGCTAAGCTCCAATTAAACCTGTTTTAAATTATATGTTTTTAGAGATATTATGTATAATGTTTCCACACGGATAAGGGGATCCTTCTGGAAAGCAGATTGTCTGGGTTCGAAGCCCAATCACGTCGAACACTTTTTTTTCGTTATTCCATAATATCAGGAAGTGTATAAACATTGATTACAGTCCATAATACTCAATAGTATAACTACTAAAATGAAGTAATATTTCTTTGATATTTAATAGGTAGTAATGAAAAAAAATAATAGTAAAACAGATCGGGGACCAAATCATCCCATTTCAGTATTGGGGTTTTCCGTCAAAAATATCTTATTAAATATTAATTTGATATTAAATTCTTGATCCGAGATATGTAAGCTAGACCATTTGAAATATAAATCAGAATTAAATAAAGAAGTAGGGAAACGTTTCTCCTTTTAATGTTCTTAGTCTGAATAGTCAGGGTCAGTAATACCGTTTCTAAATCAAAAGAGAGATGAAGAGAAAAAACGACTGAAAAGATATTTATTCTTCCTAAACTATCTTTGAAATGGAAATGAAACGGAACAGTGAATTAAAATTACGATTCCAATGAAATCACAAATGAATACCCAAACGTCAAAAACGAAAAAGGTAATGTGTGGACTGCTTGCGTGTTTTTGTCCACAAAAGTCAAAAGCAGTTGAGACCGTTAAGGTTATCTTCATATATTCTAAAGACTTCTCTCATTTAATCTCCAACGCTACTGAATTGAACGTGAATAATCGCCATCGCATTATTTTCTTATTGTATAATTTCCAGAGGTTGTACTTGATGTTAAGCACATTGATCAAAAGGCTGCAATGAAGTCTTCGCAAAAATCCAAAAATTTAGCCCAATAGAATGAACATAAAGAGATAGCTGAATAAAAAGAATGACATTGCTCCAAAGCATCATACATGTTCGTTTGGAGAGAAATCAGAAGAAAAATTTTTAAGACTAATACGAAATAATTGGTTCATCCGTTCAAAATTAATTTAAGTCTTGCTATTCTCAATTTCTGAAAAAAATATCCCTTTGCGCACAAGAATAATTTTCTCAGCAGCAGTTATCAAAGCATATTTGATCTCTTTATGAGAATTCTGCTACCGATGTAGCGAAATCATTAAATGAAAATATAAAAGACATGATAAAATAAATATAAGTGAATTTTTTCTAAATCTAAGTAAGATGTTGAACGCTAAATTTGTGCATAAAATCACATTTATGAGTTTTTCTTTTTCTCCTTGTCAGCAAGTATTGAGCAACATCAGCCTATTACGGTGCTCATCACTTCCGGTTCTTCCTAAACTATTTTCTCCTGCCTACTTATAGTTTAGGACTTTTAATGTCACTGTCTCTTGGTCTAATTTGTTTAGGTTTTCTCTCCATTTGCCGTTATAGTTTGTCATTTAGATGAAATATTTTTGTTAGATCCTAATATCTTCGTTAAGTAATCTCCTATTTTACTTTCATTCCTTGTACTTAACAATCTCACTTCTTTATCTTGTACCAATTCCTTCTTTCTTTGTTGTTGTGCATGCATCGCTTCCATTAGCAAGTATCGGCGTGGCTATGGTTTACAAAATCTTGCATTGCTTATCTTGTTTAATTTTTTTCAGTGTTCATATAATCTTCTCATTTATATTGTTGGATTAATTTATTTTAAATTCCATATTTCGACAGTATTCATACGTTAATTTGCATGTAAAATATTTAAAATATTGTGTTTTCTCTAAAATTTTACGTCTTTTTTATGGTGATAATAATAAGAAATAATTTCATATTTAGAGCAGAGAGGATCTTTTCACATCATATCTTTTAGTTCAAATCTCGCTTACCTGAGAAATACCTATTAAACATAATTCAGGTAGAATGTTTCAACCGATACGTTTGTGCTCCGAAAATGCTTCTTTGGAAACTAAGTTATGTAATCAATTACCAGAAAGCCGCGTCATCTGCAAAACCTGCTAAGAAATTCATTACTACAGAAAGTGCGAAAAGTCTTAATTCCTATGTTTCCGAATCGCTAAAACCCACATTTTGCATATCCAATGCAATAGGGATCTAGGATCACGCACAAGCGTTTGCCCATCCGTGAATATTCATTCTTAAACCAGTTTTGCACCTCCAGTTATTTCTTTGATTACAATTTTTGAAATATGCTTGAAAAAGTGTAACAAGGAAGTATGCAGTTCTTTGAAGATAATATTTGAATCTTTACTGGTATAATTTTGCATGCTATCTCAAATATAATATCCCATAATACATTCAATTGATTGCCTCAATTTTATACACTGTTTATTCTATTCCATTTAGTGAAACAGTGAAGTTAAGTTAAGACATTTAATACAGCTACTACAAAGGAAATTGATCCTACAGCGCAATCCAGATTTCGGTTCTCTGCGTCATCAGTTCAACGCCATAGAATGTTTAAACGGATTATACCGAAATTGGAAGGAAGGAGGTAAGAAATCGCGTCAGTAAAAAGAGTGTGATAGTGATTGTATTAGGATTAGAGTTGTAAGTACAACTTATGAATTATAATTTAGTATTAGATATTACATTAGGTTGTTTCGATCAGCATGCCAGCGGTTTAGATCCTACCTAATCCTGGCTTTGATAACAACTATTACGGCAGTCAAGACTGCAGGCAGGAATATACCCGAGCTTTAGGTATCAATTTTAAAATAAATTATGATGGAAATAGTGCGCTTTTCACGGAAGATATGCGAAGTAGTTTTACTTTAAAAGGTGTGTGACTTGATATCTGTTGGCTTTGTACGCTTTTTGCTTTTCTTCATTTCAATTCATTGCTATTATGCATCCAGTGTTTAGTAGTTCTTACATAAGTACTAAGGTAAATGAAAAAATAGGACGGTAGACTTAAAGGAATCTGCAAGAATTTAACGCAAAGGCTGTGCATATCTTACAGGGATCGAGTTGGTTGGTTCGAAGACTCCTAGTACACTTAGATTCAACCTATATTCTTCTCCTTATCTCCTACACTCCAGCGAAGAGGCAACCTTATCCCTCCTCCTACCTATTGCGAGCGAAGCGTTCCACACCTTCACAAATTTTCTCTCAAGCCCACACGCTTCCGAGGAGAGAAATTATTAGAGAATAGCACCGAAGAGAAGTTGCGGGTGTCGAGGCGAGAACTCGCGGTGTAATTAATATTCCCCGTTGGCGAAGGTAAAGGGGTTTTGAGTTTTGGAGGTGAGATTGGTCGTGTTGTGAACGGAGGAGATGCAGAATAGAACCGTTGTTACAAAAAGGGATGCTGCAACAAGAGGAGATGAGGAAATAGTAGTAATTACACAAATTTGAAAATGTAAAAATCCGCTGATTAAGGTTTTTCGGTTGCAATAGTATTAGCACGGACGAGTAAGGACGGATATTTTACTATAGATAATAATAGTACTCGAATTAAAGAAGTCCTGGATAGCCAGTAAATTTTGATAACTAATATGGAAATCATTAACATTTATGTTAGAAATAGGTTGAGGACTTAATTCTCTGTATTTATCGACCACAACCGTAAATGATGAGAGACCAAAGAGGAGAGATGTAAGATAGCGAAAATAGAGCAATATTTATACACCGAAAAATAAAAACTATCGTAAACTATGGAGATAATTTTCCTGCGACATTGACAAAAGCTTTAGCCTTACTCCTCTGATGAAAGTGATTCTGAGTTTCCATCTCTGTGTTCCAAATTCTCAATGCGAGGTACTTGGTCACTTTCGTAGTGAATTTCAGAGGGAAGTTACTTCATTAGCGAGTCGATATTATTTGTAATAATGATATAAGGTTAATTATCGCAAAAATTTGGGCTACACATCAAATTCCTAACAGATCAAAAAACAAATATTGTCAAGTAAATGGTGAATCTAGCTGCTCTCTACTCAAGTCGCTCTCTAGTTAGCGCTTCCTAACTGCGGTGTATTTAATAATCAAAATGACAGTTGAATTCAGTTTATCTGTACAATATCCATCCCAAAGGTTTCTATCTCAAATCTCTTACAATTAGTTACCAAAATCCCTGCGGAGGGAACGTTTCTTATAAAAAAGAATAAGGAATGAGATTGTTTTCCTTAGTGTTCTTCCCGAAAAAGAATAAACAGCATTGAGCAAATACAACACAAAGACTAAGATTAACTCTTTCACTAGCATTCAATTAGAAGAGACCTCAATGATTTGCCTAATTCCGCACCATTTATACCTTACTCCTAGTATCTTCGCACCCTAGTATCTTTTATATCATTACAATGAGGAATAAAAATTTCTCTACCCTGTACCAAAAGAATAACTAAGTATATTGTATTGTATAGGATATGACAGCAAGAACATAAAATAAGTTATTATCACTTATTTCAATTCAATAACAAATTTCCCTCTTGAGTTACTTATACGTTATACGTTGATAATACGTTACTTATGTAATAGGTAAGTGTTCGATTACACTGGGAATTTAGTTCGATTTAGAGAGTAAAAATCTATCTTTAGTTTAGGCGAGTGGAACGGACCCATCCTTTCTCTACCGAATTCCCTCCATCTCTGAAGGAAAACAAGGGCTCCCTTCATCCTTTCATTTTTAATGCACCTTCATCAAACCCAACTCACTCGCTTTTACTCCTTCCGCACGCACGATATATCCTCTGCCTGCTTGAATCTCGTGCCGACGTATCCTCCCACTATCTCTTTTTTCTAACTTCATCCGTAAATTCCTAATAAATTACGTCTCTCATGAAGATCATTTTTCATACCCTTTGCTGTCGGAATTAATGTATTTTTGTCAATTCATTCAAGAAAACTTTTACCTTATTGTGAAATTTAATATAAATTGCCCATTCTTTATTTTTCTTACTGCAAAAAGTAATTTGAGAAAAGAACAGTTTTATGATGAAAAAGGAATTAGCTTTTCGCACAAATTGGAAGGTGTACAAATTTAATTTAGTAGATAATTTATTTCAAAAACTATAGACTTTCGTTAGTGATAATTGAGTTGAAAGAAAATGCATTCTGTATTAACATAGATGTACAATATACATTATTTACATATTATGCTATTGTTCTTGGTTCTAAATTATGAGCATCACTATTACTAACATATTTTGTAAAGCTTTGTTAAAAATATCTACCCATTTACGACCAAGACGATAGTTTCAAGCCAAGATCTTGCAATTGCTCGCGATGAAACATAGAAAATTTGATCCAGAAATAATAAAAAAGATACCAGTTACTTGACATTTAATGATAAGAAAAAATCGTCAAAAATGAAGTCGATCGTTTTAGGTTCGATTTTTTTCACTATCTATACTTACGTAGAATAATAGTAGATGGCCTTATAATAATAGCAAGTATTAGATTCATGATGGAAATAAATGTAATTGGTGTGCATTTTTTCAATTTCGTGAAGAATATTTTCGATTCAGCGAGTCCATCACAGCCAGATGACTATTTAATGGATGAAGTTATATGGTACATAGCTTTAAGCTAACACTTTCACGTCTTAAAAATCTAAACGCCTAAGATAATTGAATTAGATCGATGAAGCCTCAACAAAATTTCCGGTTGAGTTGATAAACTCTGTAATATTTAACGCTTCTACGAACTTCTTATAATTTCCCAAAATCACTCGAGCTTGTCTTTTCCATGAATACTCATCGAAAAATATTCTAAAACAAACAAAAGATAATGAAAACAGCTAGTGTTCTATATCAGAGGCAAGCAAATCTGCGGTTCTCCGGCTGTAAAGGCCTTTTCAACAGTTAATAAGATCTTTATTTTCTATGCATACTGAGACATGAATTTGATATTTACTTCTTAGTCTCATTAATTTAATCAATATGGAAGCGGTATATGTATTCTGTAACCTTACTGTTGTTTCGGTATTTCTGAAAGTGAAAGTAAAATTATAAAGGGAAACGCAAAGACATCGTTTTAATAACCTCCTCTTCCTGCTAATTCTTCACGGTGATAGTAGTTAAAATGACTGTTCTCTCTTTGTGTACACCCCTTACCATGCACTGATAGACGACTTGCAGATCACAAAGGCAGGTGACTTTATCTCGGCCGACTTCGTTGGCGGATTTAGTAACAATATGGTATTCGAGGTCTGGCTGTTCATGGATATTTTGCGTTCGTCATTATGTTTAGATTCCTATCCATTGATAAAACGAGTATGATTGGGGAAACCGGTTTCTGTAATATAAAATATTGTTCCTCTTCCTATGACTATAACTATTAATGTCGCAGATCTCAGTGAGGTCAGTACTTTTCACCTTTCCCGGGTATCTGCTAAACAAAACGTATTAGGTTTACTACTGACGCTGCTTTTGTTATTCGTTCCCTCAAATTGGACAGTTGGCCTTTACTATTGCGTTAACTTCATGTTAAATTCACATAAGTATCATACTATCATAACGCTTCCATATGACGTATCGCAGGGTGTGTGCAAACACCTTACTTCTTAATGAGATATCTGAGTTGTGTACCTTACACTATATTATTTTGTACCTTACACTTACACCAATATTAGCTATCCGTTTTCGCTATAGTCTGGCTCGATTCGATTCTAACCCCATGTGGTTAGGGATAGGTAATCTTTCATAGTTATTTCAATAATCCAATTTAATAGTAATTACGTGTTATATATTTTCTATCCTTTTATCCTATGTTTACTGTCATTACCACCTTTTCTAACTATAATTAACTAGCTTTAGCAAATCCTTTGAAGATTTAAAAATTCCGTAAGTTTCCCTTCATCTCAATTAGAATGTGTGGTACTGACCAACCAGTTCATTTTAATCCGCTATGGTTTCACTCATATGTATTTTTTCAACCAATCGACGCTAATTTTTGCACAAAAATAACGCCAGCTATCGTGCGGAATAACGTAGTCTAGACGTCAAAGCACATAAAAAATATTCAAGCGAATTCTTAGACGTGTTTTATCAACTCGAATTTCGCCACTTGAATCTTTCCTTTCCTGTTGGGATTTTGTTCCGCCCTTCTCCGGGTTCGAGCAACCGGACTTCTCATCGAGACGTCTCCGCCACGCAGATAACCTTCTCCTGTCCCTTCACTTCTGCCCTAAAACAAGATCCCTCTTCAGCCTCATCTCCCGAACCACTCCACTTTTGTTTTTGGAGGTTCCTCCATGTGCCTCTGAGCCATCACTCAGACTTCTTCCCCTCTTAAGTACTTAGTGATACGTACATAGTTCTATAGGCACTCCCTCTCTTTAGTGCTCAATGACACATACGTCGTTCGATACGTATGTAGATACATATATACTACACCCACGTAATTTTTAGGTGTTAATAAATTTCAATCCAGCATAAGTAATTAGATTAAATTATAGCCAAATATTTTAATTCCGAGTGTACTTAGAATAGTATGGCATAGTCCGTCCTAAAGATTTAATAAATGCCAAGGTAAGTGAGCTGCACTAATTTTCATAATTGAAAAAACAATGATTTATCTGACGAGTTCGATAGGTAATTTTACTGGTTTTTTACTGGGTTTGGATATGCAAAATATGTCAAGTTAACCATATTATATAAGTACCTCTAGTTTAGTATCCGCCAGGGTAACATTCCAACACTCGGTGACTTGAAATTCGGCGCCAAAAATGTCCATTAAATCATACCATCCATACCAATAAAATTCAGCTTCAATGAATGAATTGCAGCGATAGTGACAGAAGGGTTTCATGCAGCATTAATTTTTAATATCCATGTGTTTCGCTGATTTTTCCATCTAATAGTTTTTACCTGAGATTTTTCTTCTGGTTTTTAGCACCATAGGATATTAACTGCTTTCTTTGGTTTTTATGCTGATGATTTTCTTGTTTTCTAAAGGTGGTTTCTTAAAACTACTCTCCATTTAAATAACAAAAGAAGTATTACAATCCATTTTCAAATTTCAATCCATTACTATAGCACAAATAATAAATAAGTAAAAAGTTGGGATTTAATTGCAAAATAGTAAGCTATCTCTCAACGGAAATTAAGTATTTTTGTAAAAAATTTCCCGATGTTCATGGTAAAGCGTGTGCATGGGAGTGTTCCCTAACTCCGACTTTCAGATGTAAATACTGTATAAACATAGATCTAGTGAAGGAAATATGTGTCTAACATTTTAGCGGGGAGCATACCCTGACAGTCTCGAGTGAATCCTAGCTAAGCATATTTGGTATCCCTCTTCTTAGTTACCCTTCTTATTCACCTTAGCAACACTATTAATCCTCCATAACCCTTAAAATTCCCTTCCCGTTCAGGGAAGGGAACTTCAGTTTTTCATCTTTTTCATTCCTTATGTTCATTCACATTTTTTCTCATTTCCTCTTTTAATTCTTTATGTTGCAAATTTTTTTTCGATAATACCTGAGAATCAGCTGCAGATGACCACTCAATTGCTGAAATACACGATGAAATTCTTTTCTTTCAATTTCATTCATTTGCTTCATTATACTGTTTATATTAATCTTTGGCTATTAATTTGTTTGATAAAAGTGATGAATAACAGATTCCTGTGAGGAATCAGATTACAGCGAATTCAATTCCAACATTCCAAAGTTTTTGTTTCTTTTACTGATTTTTCCCTGGAAAGGTTTTCAGCTGAAGATAAACGTAAATCAAGCAAGTTTTGATCTTATTTTACAATGATCCTCATTCTACATCATGAAAAATTTTACAATTTTCACCAATTTAAGGTAGAAATTCTTACCAGATGGTCACCTTTTGCTCTATTATTCCATGAATACAAAGCTTATCTTCAATATCCTATTCATTGAAGCCTGGCAGGAGTCTATTTATAGTAATATTGGTTACGTTCACGAACATTTTCGTTCTTCGTAGGTCCTAAGTGTATACTAAAGCTCATATGTCAGAAATTTGATTCAGTAATTTTATGCTTCATTCTGGAGATTCATTCTTGAACGAAGGATGGAATTTATAAATTATGAAGAGAATTTCAAACAATACAATTTCATCCTTTTCATATCCAGCATCATTTAAACTGGTTTGCATATGTCTCACCCTTTTCTCCCATTCATTCCAGATTAGGCCTCCATTCCCTCATACTCCCCTTCTATCCTTGGGTACGTTCTCCCACAAACTCCTCCTAGTGCCTTCCAAGTCCACTTGAGAAGGCAACTCCGGCAGAAAACCCGCCACTCATTCCCCTTACAGACCTCTTCGCCGCATTGTGCTTCAGCCGCCATCCAGTGTTACTGGCAAATCCCCCTCCCTAATTTGTGTCAGAGACCTCTCCTAATTCTCTTCCCTTTCACTTTTCACTTCTTTTTCTTTTAACTTTCTATCGCTTCGATTCCCCCGCCCAATGAGCTCTTCACACTCGCTTCTTTCTTCGGCTGATTTCACACGTATCGTCTCTCTCAAATGCACGGGATATTGCGTCTTCTTTATCCGATAACTCTTTGAAGAGGTGTATTTCGAAGCTTCTGTGGATGAGGTATAAATTCGCCGTAGGAAAAATCTAAGAATATTTCCATATTTTGAGTTCGTTTCCAGCTATTTTTTTGTGCAAGAAGCGGAGGATATTATTTAGGATAACACTGTCTGAAATCTTGAAAAATATGAGAAATATGTGATGCTGTTGGAATGCTAAAGCGAAGTAATCAGTAATCATCCTTGTCGTTTGTGGGGTTTAGATTTGAATGGTTAGCGATTAGGGATCCTAAGTAATGGGATACAATATATATACTTGTAGGTGCGTTAACAGGATAGTGAGAGCATCTACGCATTCGTAAGCAAGCATTTTTTCTGTATTTCAAAAGCTATCATAAACGTGAAAACTAATTGCCGAATAAAGTCATGCAGGATCTGATGCGTAATTTTTCCCCTCCTCTGTCCTTATTTATTTCGTTTACATCTCATTATTTTCATTATACTCTATAATTTACTTCGACAAGAATCGTCCTTCCGATGCATAAATTAATTTTCGAGAAGTCTTATTTAGCGTTGTGATAAAGTTTCAGGTCCATTCTTTTCGGTAATGTCATTTTTCATGGAAATGTTTTTCTAAATTAACTCATTCGTGATTAAATATGCCATAATACATTATATTATAAATTGATAAATAATGGAGGATAATCATAACAAGAAGTTATATTCATATTGATTTCGATTTCTTCAAGAGTATAGGGTGATTACTCTGTAAACAGAGTGCTTGAAAATTGGTAAAGATGATGTTTTATATGCGAATAAAAGCACTTTAGATCAGATTTAACCCATTAAATTACCTATTAAAGTGTACCTATTATCTTAATAAAAGTTACATCTGAAAAAGTTCAACAAAATTCTTTAGATGTAACATTTTTATAACTAATCGACTTCTATTCCTTTTAAAAGCTCCTCAGATATGTGATTTTGCAACCAATTTGTGCAATAGAACTTGTTACAATCGATGCTGTAGATGATTACTATTATATTATAATAGCTGTAGCAACTGAAGATTAGAGATAAATTCAAACAAACTAATATCCGTGTGTGAAAAATTCCGATTTATTTTCCATGACTGACAATTATTCGGTGTCGTGCGGTGAACTTTCTTTTATCATTTCCTCCAAACTTTCCGTCTTTACATTGGATAAGTACGCGGAACATGAATATTCAGATATTCCATAATTCATCATAGATACTCATTTCAATGGGAAAGGCTCAAGAATCAAAACCTCTCGCAACAATTGCAATGATTTAATTGAAATCGTCATGGCGACGAAAGAACAAAAACATCTCTTCTGGCTTTTATGCTCTGCGATTTTACTTTCCTCAGCATCGTGTTCATTATTATCCAGACAATCTTGGCCTTCTTCGCCGTCTCTTAATTTCATTAAACTCTCTTTTCCTTTCCTCGGGGAAAGGATGTTCACTCTCGCCTTTCTCTCTTTTCTTCACACTCCAGAGGCCGCTCTTCCAATTACTCATCTCAAGTGCGTTTCGCTATGTGGATCTCATTATTCCTCGGATTAGCACGCTCCGTTTATTTCGCTACCGTTTACATGCGGATCTCTATTTCTTTCTAAATGGAAGTTGTAGTTTCGGAGCAATGGAATTAACGTCGCGTAATTTCCGAATCTTTTTTCGCTAGAACCTTAAACTTTCCACTGTCATGTCTCTTCCAGCACTATTTCGACTGATTTTTCCACTTTGATGATTTTGGTATATTATCCCTAAATTCCTCCTTATTTTTCAAACTTTCTCTTGATACTTTTATATAATAAGATGGGATGGATCGAATCCTTTGCTGAATACATCCTTAGGCATTGCTGATCGAAATGTATCTTGAAGATACATTGTTGATTATGTGTACAATAGTGAATTCTCCCCAAAAATGACGGAACTTAATTTGAGTTAGTTAAAGATACATTTTATGATAGTATATATCTCATACTTCTAACTCAGAAGGTATGGATACTTAGTCTACAAAATTTTACTGTATTTCTAATTTATTAATATTATTATTAAGGTTTTTATTTAATCAGCCTATAAAGTAACATTATGTGGTGGTTTACGTTTCGACATTGATTCGTCTTAAATGACTAATCATTCGGGAATGCTTAGTTAACTATTTCAACTCACTGATTCAGAATTAAATTGATTTATTTTCAAAAATAAAATAAAATAAAATGCACGGAGAAGAATCTTTTTCTTGAATGAATTCAGCGTGTTATATTCAATACCCTGCAGAGTTGCATTCAAGTTCATTCAAAAAATCATCATTTTTAATTTCAAATAGATATACATCAAGAAAATTTGAAATCCCCAAAACCCCATCTCTCTTATTATTAGAAAATGTATATTCTGTGTTGTATTTAGGGCTTATATTCAGAATATTCGTTCAGGAAATTTCAAAAGAAGGCGCTTCCAAGAAAAAACTTCTTCAAAATACTCTTCTCTGATGGAAGCCACGAAATCTTTCACTCTAAGATGTTTGCTATTTCTATCCACAATGTTTTACTAGACCACGGCAATTATCATTTAAGGTATAATATGAAGTGAACATACAAGCAATTGGAATTTTAATACCTTGGATTCGGAAATATTTATAAACTCCTGTAGTACACGTGCAAGCAGATGGGAGTGCCGATCCAAATGTCGATGTGATTATGTATCCCTTTGTTGGTTAGTATAGCTGCTCATTAGACGAGCTAATACTATCACATCTGAGGTATTCATGCATGTGACTTGCTTTGGAAGCATCATGTCAAATCAACAACGGCTGTAGCGACCGTACTTGGGAAATCTCCACTGGAAATAGTCCTTATATTCTCTATTGCCTCCAACCACCCGACTCAAACGTCATCAAGGATTAGGTAAGTCGATGAAATATATTTTTCGATGGTTCCTCATCATCCGTCTCTCGTTTGCAAATACCTAGAGTCTCTCATCTGCGGTTGTGATGCCAGGAAATCGCATCAATTTCATCTTGGGAGAGGAAATGTTCGGATATTAGAACGTAATTAATAGAGAGCAGACAAAGAGCGATTTGATAGCATTCCAGCCCCAGAATGATCGAATTTCGCGCCACTGAGGATTGAATCATATAATCTCTATCGAATTCACCTCGCATATGTCGTCTAATCTTTCATAATAGATGCAGTGAAATCGGTGGGGTGTGAGTGATTCGGAATTACGTAACCTCCGGGATAATCTCTAATACTTCAAATCTGTGTAAGAATTTGAAAAGAAATTCAGGCCTGGTACTCCTTGTGTCATCTTAATAATTGTGTCTTTTTTCACCAAAGAAGCAAAATTTTAAACTAATTTCTTTTCCTAAATTATTCATTAATTGGAATAATTGCAGTGAAAGATCTCGTACTCTCCCGAACACTGTTGTGATATATCCGATTGCGGTTCCATGATGCATCTTACTTTATTTATTTATATTTTTTACTACAAAAAGGAGACGGGCCAGGTGATAGAGAAGAAATTAGAAATGAAATTCCTGTCTGGTATTCGCCCTGATCGGGAGGAATACCCCTCAAAAAATCAACGGAAGGCAATACGTCATTCGATGTTAAATAAAAATGTACTACCAAAAGTGTTAAGAATTATATGAATAAATTTACTATTTCAAAAATTTAAAAAGTAATATAATTAGATGTAACTTTAGCAATACAATAATAATTACAATCAACTAACAGTATACAATATAACTTTTTCTCTTCCATTTTTGCGTTTGAAAATTAATTAAATTTGCCCGTATTCTTTCATTGAGGCTCAAGTATCACAGTAGAAGTTTTGATGTTTCTTCTTAGATAAAAAACATATAAAACAACGATCCTATGAGTTTCATGCGCTTAAATTAGAATATTTCCAAACAGATCTCTCAACTTGGCTGTGCTTAGTTAGCAATACACCTGCGCTTTCAAGTCTATGGGAGTATTTAAATGAAAATTTCCGTCTATCTTTGGCCAAAAAACAGTAAAGGAATATTTTTAATAGGAAGAATGTGTTTTACTCCTATTATCTCAAAGACTTACCTTATTATCATGTTATTTACAGGAAGCTACCATTGAGTTTGATCGTGGCTTTTGAAAAGTTTTAAGTTCCCGGTAATAAGCACATGGCCCAGCAGAAAATGTGATCACAGAAGTGAAAATTTTTTTATCTCGGTAGATCTATGTTTTAAAAAATAAGGAATAAAAGATCATTGTTCGTCGTCGAAGTGAAATATATAAAACCAAATTATAATAAAGTAGTATCTAAACTTAGGTGACTCAAAGTGCCTTATGGTGTTTCTTCTCTGTCATTCCTTCACATTAAAACAAATTACTTTTGAGTGAATAGAAATGTTTTAGTTCAATAGTTCTAAGTTGCGTTAAGTTGATTTAATATCTAAAAAAGATATTAGAACACAGAAAACTGACGAAGTTCTACTTAATCAACTATCAAACCGTGGGTCGTCATCACTGTATTTTCTTACAAGAAATAATTATCCCATAACTTTGCGTAGTTCTATGCATGGTGGCGCTCCGGTCGCTATTAGAACTGCTTCAGCGCGAAGAAGCACGTCTTTCATGAATAAGACCATTCAAAGGGCTTTCTCTTGTAAGGAAAAGACGCGATCGGGCATTAATGTACAGGATTAGGACGAAGAAGACGCAAAGGTTCAGAAAGGGTGCGCCTTTGATAGCTAAAGTGGTGTGAGTCGGCTTGAGACATCCACCGCCCTCATTCGCCTAACCAGTGGCAGAATAGACGGATTTGTTATTGGCCTCGTTTGTTAACAAGCCATTCTCGGGGAGAAGGCACTGGTATATCCTCGAGGGAATTTCTGGGGAGTTTTAGCCCGAGTAATGAAGGCGGAAGGAGCCTTAGGTTGGGTTTCGTTAACATTGGGGACGGACCTCTCTATATACAATCCGCTTCGTTCCTTTTTCCCTTCTCTCGCGTTTTCCGAGATTGGGCGGGAGATCTCTACATTCTGGCTCCCTCCAATTCCTGGTTCCCCTAACCACCACCCGCCGTGAGCGCCTGTAAGCCAGAGGGAAAATCTTCACGTGATTGCAGAATGGCAGCTGTGATGATGACGATAATGATGATTATTGCTAGTGAAAAATTGTTGCGCGCGCTCCGGGTAAAAAAGGCGGGATTAGGAGGGGGGTCTCCGGTGTTTTTACTTCTTCCCGCGCCGCTCAACGACCCTTATCGTCTGGTTCAATCAGTGCGGATGAATGAGATTGCTGTATGAAAGAGGATTGTAGAGAGAGAATTGTGGTCTTTTGAAGCGATGAGGAGTGGGGTTTAAGGGTGGGGGTTGTATATCGTATGCGAGGATTGTGATGCTCGTTTTGAGGTTTTGGCGGTCGCTTTGTGAATCGAGAGTGATTTGGCGAGCTCTTTCTCTCTCCGCTTCGCTTTGTTTTCATTCCGTTTGTCTTTATTTTCCGAACAATTAAAGTGATGGTATTGCTACTTCTATATAGTTAATTGGAACGCCGGGTGGTTCCGGGGAGTTTATGCCATTCGCACATTTGCGAGTGTTTGTGTGTATGAGTAAGTGCGTGAGGATTGGGTCTACGTTTTTATCGAACCGATGTTGTTCGGGCTGCCGTTAATTAGTCGATTTAATTTGGGAGGCGGAGGATTCGAGTCGAAAAATTCAATAGGCTTCGAAAATAAAACAACTAAGCCATGAATTTTGTAAAAGTGGGAAATGATACCGCGGAAAGAGATTTTCGATAAAATTAATTCTGAAAAACCGGATCGCAATACAGTTATTTGATGCTGGTCTTCCGAAAGTCAATTAATTTCATGAATTTCCCGCCCTGGAATTATCAAAGGACAACATTCTAACTCAAATATTTTTAGTTTCGTAAATTTTACATTGAATTAAATATTTTTAGGTAACTGAATTATGATAGTCTGTATTTCTTCCCAATAATTCGAATAAGTTAATCGGTTTGACTTCTTCTTCAAATAAATGCTGTTTAATATTTATATATTTGATAATATACATTGATGTTCAAAAAATATTACTCATATTTCGAATGACACGGCTAATTAGGCATCGCATCAGTTCTTCGGGGCAAATCCATGACGTATAATTGAAATTTTAGTTGAATTCTTTAGTAAGAGAGATCATTGAGTGACTTGAAAAAGTGATTAGTCATATGAATATTCTGTAATACTGAGTTATACTTATAATAAAGAAATGATTTAATAGAATCGAATGTATGATTTAAATTCTATAGACAACTAGTTGTAAATTATTACAATGATTACTTACATCGTAATCGATTTTAAATTTGAAACAGCTTGTTTCCGTGGAAGTTAGATGCTGAGGTATATTCACAGATTGATAGCCTAAGGTATATTTATAGAAATCATTATACTGAAGTATATTGAATTCATAGATGTTAAGACAGGGCTTTCATAGTCATCATCTAAAATTTAATGAATGCGAGTAGAAAGTCATGAAAAATGTGAATAGTTAGGATGACTCATTTGAGCACGTATTCTATCTCCAGAGATTTCCTATTGGCAATAATCTTTTCATGTTTTTGGATATTTTTTCATTAAATGGAATTATTTAGTTAATCTTAATTTATAGGCAACAAAAGTTGTTTGTGGTTTACAGTAGCTGTTAGTAAAATGATGTAAGAGTAATGGTATTTTAACCGAATAAATACTTTTTAATAACCCAAAATGGTTATCATTTAGTTTTAAAGTAGATTCACAGTTTAATGCTAAAAGTGAAGGATTCAATTCGTAACTCTTTTGCAAATTTCCGGGTATACTTCGAAAAATTCTTTATCTTTGTTCTCCCTATCTTTGTATTTTGGGAGCGGATTATTAGAGATTTCACGGAATCTCCCAGCGGTTAATAATTTAAGCGGACTCATAAACGCATAATCAGTTGTGTTGTGTTGTGTTTGCTTTTCAGCTCCCTTCATTCAACTATCCAGCAATACAGCCGTAATATTCTAAAGAGACTACAGTAATTCAAATGAATAAATTTAGCTTATTTTCCATTTAAAGGAAATTATTTCAGAACTTGTAAAACAGCTCAATCTCGAATCCTAAACCATACATTTATGTATTAACGTGATGAATATTATTTGATTACTTACTTAAAATTGCCTTGAAATGCATAATTTGCCGTAAATGTATTCCAGTTGTAACTGCGCTTATTCTCATAATTCTAATGATGGCCAGAGATTGAAGTGCTGCAGAGTTGTGTCAAACAGTTGTCGGTATATACAATGCGATTCTCTTTAGACCACGGCAAGTATTAAATGATATGTTGGCGAGTGCACTCTCTTTCCGTGGTTCAATGTCATTTCGATTGCCTTCTGCGTAAGCGTATTTGCTTCATGCATCAAATGAAAGGGTTTCCACGATGACGACCGAGAAATATTTATGAGCACTTGACCGTCCGAATAATGCATCGAGCAAATTAGGGGCCAATTTTCCCTACCCATCGCCGTTTTAGTGTAATTGGAAAGTAATCAAATCACGCGTTGTTTGAAAAAGAAGCTGCAAAGGAGACCAAAAGAGTAAACCCGTCTTTTTCCACCTCATTTCGTCTAGTGGGAATAGAGCTATGATGAATTGTTAGGCGGGTTTGCTACTGCAATGGGTACATTTTTTGTGGTAAAAGCATGCAAGCAAGCATGTACGAGCATAGCTTCGGATTTGATTATGTTTTCAAAAGTTACTATTTGGTGTAAGATATTGATATTCTCCACAAAATTCATTTCCTTAGATGTATATCAAAAGTCGAAAATGAAAAAAAAATGAATACCATTAAAAAGTCACCAAGATGATCCAGCGTGATGAAAATGGGATCGATAAGCTTTCCTTGTGTACAAACTGAAATAAATTATCCATAAATCAATTTATTGGAAATAACATTATATGAATATTTCTTTAACTGCATATCTGGATATAGTGTTATATATCATAGTTTCCTTGATTGCTAAATAACTAAATAAGAAGTGTTAGGAAACAGTGAAACAGTGCTATTTTCTTATAATGCTCGCACTTAATTCACATTAATTTCGTGAGATGAATTCATCCTTGTGACAGCAACGAAATGAATGAAATATTTCTTTTGTAAATACTTTTTTAATATTTGTCTATTGATACCGAGGAGAGGAAAATGTATCCTTCCTTTACTCTTTCCATACTTCCTTTATCTCTTCCTTTTTCATGAAAATCACAGGGGAATGAATGATGGTGAGTTAATCTTAATCATCCCATATTCAAGCTTAGGAAAGGTTTCATCTATTCTTTGTACATTTTTACTTTTTTGCCATCGTGTTGCTTTTAGGTGGATATTTTCCTCTTAGTATTCTGGTTCAGTTGGATTAGTGAACCACCGCACTCCTCACCTTACCTAGTGTACTTTATACAATCTCCAAAGCTTTCGGAAGCTAATGGATGAAATGGCTCAAACTTATCTTTGGGCTTAACTTTCTCAAACAAAATGATAATGAATTTTGGATGAGAAAGTGGCAATCTATGAGTATCAAACACTTTTATTATATCATAATGTGCAATTTGCAAATTTGAAACTTAAATCTTGCCTGTAATGACTCGCTATATATAGTATATACTATGCATAAAATATACTATATTATGTATTGTGTTTATTATTTTTATTAACATAAATATTCATATTTCTGGTATATGCTGGAACTTCTGAGAAAAGGAATTCTATGTGTAATAATCATAATAGTATTAGTACAGTAAATAAGGATTTACAGAAGTAAATAAAATAACAAATATGTAGTAAGAGGGTTTTCATCACAAAATATGCCTTCGTCGGCATATCGATGAATATACTTGCTCAGAGTAGCGGTGACGCTATTAAAAGTACTTTAAAGTAGTGCAACTAACCAAGAATACGAAATGGTTATAAGGGATGATTGATTAAAAGTCTAATGAAGAAATAATAATTTATTCAAATTCGAACAATAGTTTGCAAATAATTCGTACATCTTCAGGTATCACGCTTGGGAAGCGTGCTATCTGGCGTTCTGTTTTTAAAGGGGGACTTTCTCGAATACAATCGAAATGAAGTTACAAATACTAGTAATCCTTTTGGAAACCTCTGAATATTTGTATGAGAACGAGAAGACATATCGTAATTTGGAAGGAGATTGCGTATGAGACATTGAGAGAGGTGGGATTGAATGGGAGATAAATGGAAAGGGGCGGAGAAGGGTAAGATAAAGCGAGTGCACGATGCCTTTTGAGGCGTGGGTGAGCATTTTAAAACGCCCAAGAATTTTCCCCCCTTGCTACATTCCGACCCGCCATGCTTTTCTCATGAGAGTCACGTAACTGCAAAACCAAGTGCTACTCCGTAGCTGAGAGAGAGAGGACCAAAGTCTGAGAAAAAACACTTTTTCTCCTCTTTCGGACTCTTGAAGTAAAGTCAGAGGGGGTATTCTTCCCGGTGCAGTCATTCATATCTTTGCCCTCCCGCCGTACACTTTTTTCGGTTCGAATTCATCGTCTTCCCTCATCGTTCTCGCAAACCCCATCCTTGCCTCTTTCTCTTCCTTCCTTTCCGAGGCTGGATGGTTTGTATGTAACGTAACGAGATCAAGAAAAACGAAATTTTACATTTAATGTGCGTACAAAAGGGCATAACCATGCAAAAATTTAACTCAAAAATACAAAATATGTTCCTGAAACATTTTCTTGAGATAAAAAGATATGTTCTTGGCTTTGTAGTATATAGCCATTAAGGAAATTGATTCACACCTACCTCAACTCCTCCTTTCCTCATTTTTTGACAAGTTTGACTTTAGTTTCAACAATTTTATTTTGTTATCAAGAACCCAGAGACTCTAGATAAAAATAGTGGTTAGGAATAAATGACCATTTACCTATGGTTTTCCTTCCTTTCGGATATCTTCCGCTATGGATCTTAATTATTCTAGGATGATATGTTAGGTTTATTTTACATCCAAAAAGCCTTATAAATCTTTCTTACTTATTTCTATGTACTGAATGTATAGCCCGGGACTGATCCTACATTATTTTTGTTTTTAGATATATAAATTATGATAGGTTAGTTTGAAAAAGAGACTTTTTAGTCTCCATCTCGCCTTAATATAGACCTTAATGTATTTGAATTCTTAATGCAATGTTCTTCTTTAATAGCTGAACGAAGGATATTCTAAAATGTCCTGCCAAAAAGCATGAATGAGAGGAAAAGACTTTACCGCAGGACTGAATAATTGTGTGATAAAATAATAAATAACGACTTATCTAGAATGATTTAATTTACTTTCATATATCTTTGACTCTTAAATTACCTCCTTAAATCTTACAAACATTCCAATAAGTGCTTCCAAACCACATCGAATATATATGTTGCGGTAGTGGAATATTCTGCGTAGAAAACAACGCAGCATCTCTGATCCAAACAAAGGGGTTTATTATTATTATTATTTATGGAAATCTATATTGATCATTATAATAATCATTATAATGACTTAAAATGTTATATGCTTATCAACAGTAAGTAATTTCACCCTTAAAGTAAGGCTGTGGAATGATACAGTTCTCTTATTTTCTTTGGATTGACCTTCAACAAAACTACGCCTGAACATATCGATTATATTTCTGTGCAAAATAATGTTTCCAAACAAACGCTTCCAAAATATTCTCGGATGAAAAAAAACCCTCGGGATTAATTCTACATAATTCTAAATAAGCCATACTTGGAAGCAAAGTTGATATTCTCGTCGGATATTATGTTATCGCGCCGCAAAGCCTCTCGGCCGACTTCTCTAACGAACGGCGTCAAACAAAATGTATATCCTCGATTAATTAACTCCGACGGGGCGAAACAAACGGAGTTTAGTTTATAACTGTCGTTGTTTTTATTTAACAACGACTCTCGTTTCGCTCCGTATCGGGTGGTGTTTTCTCCCCGAGGAGAGATTCGTGCCCGAGAGTGTATCACGATGTGAGTTTTATTTATTATTTACACGCGCGTGCTGCTCTCCTCCTTCCCGCCAATCGATCCACCGTAACCCGATCACGTTGATTTAAGGTCCTCATTCCTCAGGCACTCATTTGTTTTCTTCTGCGTCCGACTTAATTTCCCTTTTCCTCGCCACGCCCTCGGGTCGGAAGTTACCCAGTCACCCGCTCACGCACTGCCCGAAAAAGTTTCTTCTCGCGGTCCAAGTAATACGGAGTAATAAAAACAGAGGAATGGTTCGATCCATATGTGTAGGAAGGAGGTGGAATGCCATTTTGGTTTAATGACGATGTAGTCTTGATGCTGTAGAAGTCTATTGCAGCAACGACTGAGAAAGAGATCGTGCAATTTCTTTGGGAATTTCGATTGGAAATACCGGTTTTGGAGATAAGATTTGGCGGAGATTACATCGAACATTAATCGCCGAAACCGGTCGTCTGAGCAGCATTTCCTGAAGAAGTTGATGAGGATACCCTTATTATTTGAGAAGTCTTTCATATTATCATCACCTTGTACTTGACTTAATCGAGTACTTGTGTTTTAATGCGTAAGCTCCCAGTCATCGAGTTCATTAAAGGTGAACGAAAATGACTGTATTATAATTAAATTGAAAACTAAACAAAAGTTTGTTTATGGTTATATTCATCTACTTATGGAATTCGATTTTTCCTTATATCCTCCACATTTGCATATTTTTGTATTTAATATTTTATTTTATTATTTACCTTTTTGAATATGTTTCCACATTTTATTTACTGTCTTGTGTACGGTTTTCTCTACTTCTTACTCTTTATATGATTCCCAGTTTAGAAAGTTTCTTTTCTCTACTTTAATTTGGAGAGATAATTTCCGTGCTTTACCCATCTTCTTAGTGATTTTGTAAATTAGTTAATTTTGCATTAAAAGAAATACGGGGTTACTGAAATTTCCGGCGAAGTCCAGTTTTCGATCTGTCAGCATATGTCGAGCTGATTAGTGCCGTTTTTCGACTCTGACGAAATGTTCATATCTTCCAGTTTATATTGCTTCAATCTTATTTAGATTTTCTCAGTTTCGTCAAATTAATTTATACACTCATTTTAGAATGAAATTTATGAAATTAAGGAAATAATCATCACCTTATGAGATCATAAAATTTAAATCTGGGGAATGCAATGTCGCTTAGTGAACTTATGTTGCATTCTCTTCAATAAATTATCGAAACAAAATATAGCAGCGAAATATATACTGGTTTTTGGTTTCAGTTCAACTTCAAAAACTTCATTTTTCGTTTCGTGTTTGGTTACATTCACAGCATATCTTGGTTTCGGTCTACGGTTCAGTTCCGTTTCGATGCCCTAATTTAATCTTCAAATTCTCCTCTTATACAAAAACTATTTTGTAAAAAATGTAAAGGTTTTAGTAACAGAAGAAAGTTCTCTACGAATGATCATAATTTCTACGAGCGTTAGAGATGTAAAATTTTAATGTGGAGCTTCAGCCCCCGTTATGAATGGCAATGGAATCCCGTTTTATTTCATACACTGCCAGTCTACGAATGCTATTGCAGACGCACCTGAAAGCCACTTCAAGAACGAAAGCCTCATATAAGGTTCATTATTACCAAATACCTGATGGCGAGTCTTAAAAGTTTGGTTTCGAAGAGCGAGTGATGTTTATGGAAGATTGTTAAGTTGATATCATGATCTCCAGTTTGTTGTACGTAGACAGGTGACGCCACGGAAATGTTATTTGACTCGACTTACTGTAAAATAGTCAAATACGCGATTTACAGTGTCGTTTAAGTGGAACGTTAATATATTTATCTGCGTCGGCTAATTTAATCACAGAGTCAGCAGCTTCCGCAGATTTTGCAGCAGTCGCGTAAAACGATCGCGCGGGCTGAAAATTTCGCAGCGACCCCCTACTAAACGATGTCCGTAATCATCAAGGAACTAATTTGATTACGTCGTCGCAGATTTCGGGGGTATCTTTCGTCGTTATCTAGATGCGGGCGAACGGGAGGGCTTCCGGAATTGGATTTTTTATTGTCGACCCAAACATTCAGTCCCTCACTACCCCCAATAAATTCTCATTCCCTTACGTAATTACTTTATTTTCCTCCCCTTCCTCCGAATTATCTCTCTCCCGACAAAAATGTAGGGCATCATGACCTTTATGACCTCCCTTTCTTCCTTACCGTGACCGTAAGTCATACGTGATTCGCGCCCAACAATTTTTCTTGGTCACTTAGTCTCTTGGACGGGAGTTAGGCCTGGATTATGGGGCGTTTAAGTCTCTCATTTTAACGGGGCCACAAAACCGTGACGCAACGAATGGTAACAATCAGCGGCAACAATGGAAAAGGGCCGTCAATTTCCTCACCTGCGTGCGGCCGTATACATCAAGATATCTCGGGATGGGGAGATATTAAAAACATAACGAGGATATATTTTCTTCCGGTTCCAAAGCAATCTATCTCCCTTCCTGAAGGATTTATACCTAACAGCGGGTTATACTTTCTTTTCCACATTAAAATTTTCTACGCACTCAGTGGTATCCCCATGTGCACCGGCGACTCGTGGGTATTCTTTTGAATACGACGGTCAGTCGCGATCCGAATTCGAATTATGCTCTCTCTCTCTCTCTCTGTTACAAATTCAAATGATGGTACTTGAATATTAAAACGTAAGAATAGCACATAAATGCGTGATAGAGGTGTTATTTTTTTTCTTTTCATGAACCATTTGAATTTATTCAATGTTCATCCCAATGTAATTCTCATTATCTAATTCGCGTCTCAATTTTGTTTTCATTTTCTCAATTGAATTCTCAGATCTACTATTAAATCTTGAAGAAAAAACCCTTTGAATGAAAACTGTGATCGCTGCAGGAAAAATGTTAATGAATAGATAATTCAATGAGTAGAATATTTAATCTAACTAAAAGTCTGACTTAAAAAAATCTAGCGATAGTTTGATAAGATGCTACCAGGTGAAGGATACTACGTCATATTTTATAGTAAATATTACAGGCCTTTTAATGTTCAAAAATACGACCCGAATTGAGTTACTATGTTTGTCAACAATTACTGCGAAATTCAAATAGAATAACAGTTTAAGTGGCTGAAAAATGTTTTCGTAAGAGTATCTCTAAACAGTAAATCCGAAACCGTAATCAGTAACTAAGTGTAGGAGCAATGTTAATTTATTAATTAACATGGAATTAGTATGCATCGAATAAGTAAAAAGAGTTTATTTTAAATAACTTCCGTAAAAAGCAGATTTGCGAGAGATATATTCATAAAGACTATCGAATGTTAAGTTTTACCTTGATATTGAGAGGGTTTAGTTCTTGGTCCATCATTTGATGCTCTTTTACAAGACTATGAATATATGGCTGAATTATTAACCCTTAGAAATTTATTCATACTTAAGAAAATAAGGAAGGAAATTTTAAATTTCTGAATACATTTTAATACTTTTCAACTCTTCCGTATGCTAAAATCTTTTCTCCTGCCATTATGGTTTATAGATACTCATTTTTACTATCTCTAATTTTATATTATGTTACTATAGGATCCTCAGTCATCGTTTATTTGTATACAACATAGGATTGAAGTTTGAGTTTGATTTTTCTGTAGAATGTAATTATAGAAAGTTAAATATTGTATTACTTATATTTATAAGTCGTTAAAAATGATTTTCTCTCACTATGTTTCTAAGAGGCACGCGTTTAGTTAAAATCAAGCTTCGAGGCCAGAGCAGAATTTTTACGTAAAATGGATGTACTTAACAGTTTTAGGATGTGGTATACAAAATATAACTTGATCATATATTTAATTCTTAGGAAAATTAAGCGTTTCAGTCTGCATTGCATAGTTTACGTAAAAAACGATTGAAACCTTTGAGCAGTCATTTAATTCCGTGGAATTCCAAATCCCATGCAGAGAAAAGGGTAATTTTTCACCAAAATTCGAAATAAACGATTTTATGGAGTGATGAATCAGAAAATATTATCTAATATTGACATATCGGTGGCTCTCTTTTTCATAGCTGTGGTTGATAAGCGAATTACTCATGAGCCTCTTGATTCCGGCGCGAAAATGGTTAGTGCCTCCGCGTCCCTCGGATAAATCAAGTCCCGCTATGCTGCCGGCGTTGATAGGGAAATAAAAATCCATTGTACGTAGAATTCCGCACGTCCCTGCTGTCCTAGTCACTCTTTTCGATGGGGAATATTGAGCAATTTTGCGAGCGGACTGTGGTTTTAATGCTACTCCCGGTTAGGAAACAAGGCGCGCCCATTTTCCTAATGGGAAATTTCGCTTGGTTTATTTTCAGCCTCTTTTCCCGCGCATGTTATATATGTGCCTTGGAAAGTTCGTGAGTTCGGATCACGCGCATTGTGAGATTGTTATTTATGGACGATAACTTTGGGTACTTCACGCATTTAATTTCCTTAAAAGTTTTCCCTGGGCCGTATCTGGAAACTCTTCGTTCGAATATCTCCTAACACTGAGGCCTCCTTCCTTCGAAGCAATCAATTATATTGAGCATATGTAAAACAACCCAGTAACATGATGAGGTGACGTTTTTGCTTATCTTCTGCAGGTATCTTATCAAAAATGAAAGGAATATTTCTCTCGTGTTTTGATAACTCGTCAACGTCGCCTTTGACATCTTTGAAGATTTTGCTACTCGTATTGAGCATAGAATATTCCGGTATTAGGATTGGGAGGGTGTGCTTGAATTTGAGGCTACTCAACTGCGACGATAACACGCGTATACTGATATTTACCTTAAGGGATGTCCCAAAGACTGTTAGTCCAAAGGTATGATAAACTTCCGTATTCTTTGGAATAGACCGGCGAAATTGAATATCGTAGCTTTAGGATATTCACTCGTTTGACATGAAATTCTAATGGATTCCATGTAAATCATTCATGAACCACCGACACATTAAGTAATTAATGGATAGGATAGAAGGGATAAGAGATAAAGCGAAGTATCACAAGCATAGTAATTACTTAGGGAGAAGGAAAACATTTTAATCTGACGTAGTATTTCATCTCAGTACTACTAGAATTATGTTTTAAGAAAATTTGGCCTCCGTTTCTAGGGTTACTTAGGGAATTAATGGGTTAATTAGAATAATTGAGTTGACGATGGCGTGGATATAACTTTAAAAGACGCTGACACAAGCTAGCAAAATAGGTGGAATGATCAGGTGAGACTCTGAAAAGTAAATATTAATGTGGATAAAAATGCGAGGACTATCGTAAAGGTATGGGATATGAGTGAAGGTACGGAGATCAATTATATAATTGTAAAAAGTACCAATATAAAGAAGTCAGAGTATGATGTCCTTTCTACCTGTAGTAGAAATAACATATGGCTTAAATAAACGGACATGTATTAGTTGAATTTATTCTAGACGAAAATTGTGCAAAAGATAATACTATCTAGGACTTGATCATATTATATTCATTAAAAAAGTCCTTTAGTCTGAAAAAGAGACCTGCTTTTTTGAAAAGAATTTTAATGAAAACGCAAGACGAAGTATCAATAAGAAATCGCCGATGACCATCTGATGAATATGGTTACTCGTTGAAATCTAGTCGTTTGTTTTCATTAAGATCGTTGACGGAAAAGTAGAAGGTCTTTACTTTAATCTTCATGATAGTTTTCCTCGGGATATTGGTTATTAATGTGGATTTTAAAACGATTTATTTGCAGAAAAGGATTTAAGCCGACGCGACGTATCGGTTAACAATGCTGTTTTCAGAAATTATCTTAGAATTCCATAACATTTATAATTATTTAGTATTTTTCCCCTATAATACATGCGTAGATTGAAGTGTATAATATCGAATCATTGATGTCTAGAGTAAACATTACAAATAAAATTTAATTTGTAGAATTCTAAATGAGCAATACTCTGGAATTAAGTAATTATGAATTCAAATCTGCAAATTGGCTATAATCATCTAATATTCTTGCAAAAATATTCGAAAAGCGTTTTATTTTGTATATCGTTTTCATTCAAAATAAGTATCAAGCAACAGTTAATAATTTTCTGAAAGTATGCACTGGTAAACTGAAATTTCAACTCCCTTCCTGTTTCAATTTTCCTTAAGCTAGTGCATCTGCAAATTATATTTTCTTTGAGTTCTCGAAAGCTATGGTAGTACCATAGCGATATTAATAATATTTAATCATTTTGTCGTGGTTGAAAGAATGTTCAGTATGTAAATTTCTTCTCCATTTCCGTAAGCTAATATTCCCTTCCGAGATTCTCGTTCATTCAGGTTATTAATTCAATCTTAGCTGGAGAAAGGCGTTTCCAAAACATTCATACACACCATACAAAGCTTTTTCTTTACCCCGAAAACGTTACGTGAGTGAAACGTGGACACATTTCACCCTTCCTCATAGTGAAACAGATTGCTATTTCTTCTATCTCGCTAGGATTGTTACCAAAATACCGCTGTACTAGGCACGAGGACCGAAAAATACATAAAAAGCATCGCTTCATACACGTCTCGTATTCGTGACTGAGTTAATGGCGGTCATGATTTACCGGGAGGCTTCTGTCCGAGCACCGAAATTCTCCCGTTACGCTCGCCGAGCTAGGGGCTATTAATCATGCTAAACGCTAGGAAATATTTGGGTCCACGGCTGACAATTCTCAACCCCTTTTGACTCCTTTCCGGCGTTTTCTTCGGAAAGGGAAAAAAGGAGACGTTGGCTGCAGAAAAACAACGTAATACGATCATAAATCATAGATTGAAGGAACGCCACACCGGCAGCCAATGAAGGGGCGTTGGCACGTGGTTTTTTTTCCATCCCCCTATTCTATCCTTCCTTTTTCTTTGTATTTATTTTTTTCCGGATGGATTTTATGTAAAACAGGCGCCGCCGCCAACGGGAGAGAGGAATCAAAATTTGATTCTCCCTTTTTTCCGAAGATCCCGAGAGCAGTAGTTCCGTCATTCGCCGCCTCCTGGTATCGAGGCGCTGCAGTCGCCACTTACGCGTCTTGAAGGGTGCGGCAGCGGTTTCCTTTCGGTACCGAGCGTGAAAGAGGGAAGAAAGGGGATAAAATGGAGAAAAAATAAGAGGGAAAGGATATCTATCCTCCTTGCAGCATTTAAACCTTGTTTTTTTACTCCGAGAAAACGTTCAATGGAAATTTTCTGCACGAGAGAGGGTCGTTCCTCACTATGTCGTATGGGAAAACGGTTCCCACGGGAAGATTTTGAGATATACGAGTACGAGTGCATTCATTCGAGGTAGGACGGAAGGCAATATTGCCGGTAGCCGAAGGGGAATTTATACTGAGGCTGTCTCTTCGATCTTTCTTCTTTCGGGTCTCCCTTTTCCAGCTCTCTTTTCCTGCCTCTCAGATCCACTGGATATTTTCTGGCTATTTCCGCTCTCCTAATCTTTTTATTTGCGGAAAATTCTCGCTCTTTCCTACCTGTTCCTCAGATCGTCGGTGAAGATGTCCAGGTAGGATTTCCTTTTCGCTTTGAAAGATATCTCCAAGTGGTTCCGATAGAGACCAATTCTATGCTTGGCTGAAAACGAAGTAAATTCTCAAAGATTATTATTATTTATAGATTATTTCAAGCTTATTAATCATTTTTATGAGCATTTTTATACTTCATATATTTATTAAAACTATGTAAGGCAGGTTTTTTTGGGATGAAATGAGCCTTTTTTTAAACTATTCTGTCGAAAGAATGAATTTTACAGTTCAGGAGTTCCTGACGACTCATTTATGCTTAAATATGAACTATTAAACGATAACTCTAATGTAGAATGAGATTTAGGGGCAATACAATCCACGAGATATTTTTTGATTTTTCCTTTATTTATGGCAAGCATTCTTTATAGTTATCTCCAACTGTATAGTAATCTATTTCCCCTGTTACATATCGAATTTCATAACACTCATCATTTCAATAATTCTGGTTATTATATTGCTTTCGTATATTTTTTCAAATCTTTTCCTTGTAATCCCTAATGTTTGCATAGTTTAAATGAATTTTTAAGCCGCTTTGTATTTATAAGTATATTTATCCTTGTTATGAATTGGAATGTACTCATGGTTTTATTTATATTCAGATCTCTCTATTTCAGAATCTTTAACTAATAATAGTGATATTATTTTATGATTACTAACATTGAGATGTTGAGGTCTTTTATAGAATTGTATTTGCATTTTCATCACATAAAGTCATAAAGTGAATAAACGTAAGTAAATTCTTTTTCTTAAGACTTTTTTTAGCATATATTTCTTTAAGGTCGATGATTTTGAATTATCAATACTATATTCATCAGGAATTAATAGCAGAAATTATTGGATACTAATGAAAAGAAACAGCAATAGAATCCCTGGTATTTATCATTGTCGAGAAGTAATCTCTTTGGAAATCTCCCGAAAGACGTCGTATGTACAATTTTTAAACTTCTTTCTTCATACACATACTACCGGATATACGTAACATGCAAATAATTACAATATTTATTCATTCATACGTATTGATAACTTGAAAAGTTTATCTAAGTGTTTATTATTTTGATTTCCATACTACGCAATTGTCTGAAACGAAAAATTCGAAAACTTCCTCACAAATTTTTCCATTCCGTTAACCCCCGATTCAACATAGACCTTTCACATCTAATCCTAAGGAAATCTTGAGAAATCATTCCGAGATTGAAACAGCTGAGCCGTTGTAAATGGAACGGTTAAGCTATATTCGCAATCAAATAAATGTAGAGTATGCTTTAGAAATATTTGTGCTCATTGAAAAATTTTTTTCACATACAGATGAAAAACGCGTTTTAGTGAAATACTGGTTTGCGCTTGAAAGTAAACACGCTAGAAAATGTAAATAAATTTTCTCAAGATTTCCAAAGGCACATACCAATTTTACCGGTTTCGAGGTTGTCTATGAATTTTAAAAATACATATCCTCAGATGGTTCCCAAAGTAGTCTTGTCTTTACCTTTTACAGTACGTTTTTCTTTTTGCTGTAGACTTTGTCAATATGTCTTAGAGGTATCCTTCAATAGTAAATTATACCCCTTTGGCCCTTTGGCGATATCAGGGATTTTAGGTGCTTGACATCGGCTAAAGGTAACATGACTGAAGAAGTTTATGGCTCCTATCTGAAAGTAAATCTCTATTTTGAGACAAAATAATCCAATTTGGAGAATTTAAAGCAGATTCAAAAGAGAGAAGTTAAGTTGCGAACAAAATAATTCATCCGAATCCCAAATTTGGGAAGCATTTTATAATGAGCCTCTCTCCCTTCAAAAGTTCTTACAGACATTGAGTGTTATTTCCAGAGTTGCCGCTTAGTTTGAAGAGAAGGAAGAAATGTATCATTTCGCTCGTTGGTTAGTTGTATTGATTAGTTCGTTGGAATCTATGGAAGACTCTTGAGTCTTTGAGTAACCGTACATCGAAATAGCAAAGCTTGTTTGTAAAGTATTAAATGCTTTCTCAGTCAGTCAGTAATTATCTTTTAGCAGTGGTAGTAGTATTTCTAAGAGTGCTTCGACAGCTGAGGTAATTTTAAAAACATGGGCTCATCGCTTCCACAAAGACGAGCGCTTCCCACTTGTCTATGAAAAATAATTTTGATGATTTTGATGTTTCTGAGGTGTTATCTTGAATATCAATTACCCATTGCTAACTTTAGCATAGACGTAGACATGAATGAAAACTGGCATAATATATAATATCATAACCAGAATATACATTATACCCAGGTCTCAGAACCTCTCATCTGGTTTCAGGTGATTGAAAGAAAGTGTAAAAATGAAACAGATAACGAATAGTGTAATACACGATCGAATACCATTTCAAGTAAAAATGTCTTACACTTCTTTTTCAATCGACATAATCTCTAGTCACCACAGATCTTACTCATGCTTCAAATACATAAGCAAATGGCGTATGGCAAGGTGTGTGTAAAGACAGGGTTCTCCAAATTGTCGCTTGTTCACTCAACTCGTGCTATCCCGGAAAAGAGATCAATAGTAGCCACCTGTCCTAACTATTATCCCGAGATACATTTAAGCTTTCTGGCTTCAAAAGACGCATTTGCCCAAAGTAGGAAACACTCTGCTGTGTACTTAATTACGCTAATCTTTATCCAATAACTTTCCAAGCACCAAATGCCTTTACTAAGTTCTTTTTATAGTATTTTAAACAATCTTAGAGTTTCACCACAATTTTTAATAGATGTTTGAAGTAAATTAAGAATAAAAAGCCTTAGTCTTCAGCCATTTTATTCTTCTACCATATAACTGTAATCCTAATTGGTTGAATATAGTGTCATCAATCATATAAACTGCGATTAAGTAATTACAAATTTATTAGAATCAAATCCAATTCATAATGAATACAATGAATAAAAAAGAATGAATGAAAATGGTTATTATTTTGGTATTTACCTCATAGGTATTGAATCAAGTTACTGATTTATTGCAACTAGTCACGAGAAAATGATAGAACTACTATGAAGAGAATGTGCGTATTCAGGCTTTAGACTTAAACAGGTGACTAAACTTTTAGTCACCAAGACTAAAAGGGTGAAGTGACCCGCAAGGTGTGAGTTTTGGTCTTCTTGATAAAGTATTTTCAAAATTATAGTAATCCATAGCAAATAAAGCCGCTATACTCTGGATACCTCCTATATCCAATTCGGTACAAACATAATCTTATGCAATGAGTCCAAAAAGAGTATCTATAACGAGATGCGAAACGAAAGATTAGATTGAAGGGAAAGCAGCAAAAGGCGATTGAAGGAGCGTCTTTCCATTCTCGGTCAGCTGCGACACCCGCGCCTCCGAGCTGGCAACGTCGCCGACGAGGAATTTCGGTGGGAGCGGTGAGAATGGAGTGAGTACTCACGTTGAACGTACTCTACGTTACGAAGAATGAGCGGGGGAGAGAGGGAGGGGAGGCAGCAGACTCCAGAATGACGGAGTCTAGAATGGTAGTTTTTCAGATGCGGCGAAGCCCGTGCAACTCGCTACCGGCGAATACCTCATTGCCATGCCTTGGAAGTAGTCGAACGCTATTTCTGACGAATTCCTGATTTGTATCGATATTGCTCACGCTACCGCATCTTGATAGATGACATATTTATCATTTCTCATGTGATACAGCACGGAGGAAGTGTGTATTTCATTCACTTTTCGCTCAATCTTGTCCAAGACTATTATTATGGGAAAATTACTGTGATTGAGATAATGTACTCTTAATTAAAGCGAGATTAGGCCCATGTTGGCCTCTCTTCCAGTATTTCTCGATTCTTAATACATGCGTTAAAGTTTAATATATAGAATCAGAATAAAATAATGAAACAACGCAAAGAGATTGGGTTTTTTGGGGAAGGAACTTTTTAGCTAAAGATTGAAGGATACGAAAGCTCCGTGCGGCAAAACGCCCACGAGAAGTGAAATGAAATGAAACTCATGAATATAAGGAGTATAAAAGGTAAAAAAGAATATCAAATTAGTTCAATTTGAAATGAATACACAATTATAATTAGTTAGGTACTTCTCCAACTTGGAAAAGTACACATCTATCTTTAGCTAACTATAATTATGACGTTCCACAACATCACGGCCGCATCTATCGATTGTATTATGGATATACAAGTTAATAAAACTACTCGAGGCATGAGTAATACAGTTTTCATCTTAAAGGCAATGAAAAGCATTATTCATATGACTGATTTGGTAAGGTGTTCTTTGGTTAACTTAGGGTGCTCCTCTGTGTAATCTGGCTCAGTGTGGAAATGAAGGGAAAACTTGCTCACTCCTGATTTTGTCTAGTAAGCTTCATTCCCCCTCTGGTGGTCCCCCCTTCGATAGATGATGACAGAGGGGCTGAGGTTCAGACCGTACCTCAGCCAAAAAACTTACCGAATTATAGTTTATTGAATTCGTTATATAATAATATTTCCTTCATATAATGGAATCGGCTGCGCCTTCAGTTAACTTCCATTGACGATGTACTGAGAAAATTTCGTAGCATTATTATTATTAATTCTTGTAATATCATTTGAAATAGTATGGAATCGCAACATTCTTGCAATTGCGTTTGACATTCACGTGCATTGGTGCTTGACGAGAGACATATAGTAAATAAAATATTAATAGTAATGAATAAAACTTCTACATCAATGTAGTACATCTCGAATATTGTGTTCCATTCTTCTTCAGAGAGGAAGATTTTCGTTAATATCGTTAGTTGCTTTCTTAACGGCTTTTGAAACTGAGTATAACATTTTCATGATATCCTTTAGCATAAACAAATTTCAGTAGATATGTATTTGAATGGTGGAGGATTTATGGTTTTTAGAAAAGACGAAACGGAGGGATTTCTTATTTTTTCAATTAGCGATGTAATTATTAAGAGCCAAGATATATATTTTCATATTTTAATATAGTAATATGTAATTTCTTGTAGTGAAAGTACAAGATGAAGATATTAAGGAAAAAGAAGATAAGAATTTGTAAAAAGAAACGATGATGACTAATAGAGATAATATTTATTAGGCGTATCCACTTTCTGCTATTGTTGCGGTCTCGTTTTTATGCAAAAATGGTTAAAAAAATTGTTATATTATACTCAATTCCATTATCTCTATTGTATAGGTCCCAGTTCACCTGGTTAGTTTGCAACAAACGTAGGAGAGCTTACTGAGAATATTCTAGATATTGAAGTGAAAATCGGCCTCGTGAACCCAGGATGCAATAGACATGATAGTTGGTACTCTCCGTCTTACTTATTTTCATTAATTTCTTCTTTATGTTTATTTAACTTTTCATTACCATCAATCATACATATCATCATCAGCATTCATCCCGAAGGCCGGTTTGAACGTAATCCACACCAACATTAGCTACCAAGGGATATTAAAAAATTAACAATTGGGCAGGACAATGGTGAACTTAGTGAAGCATATACATAATAATGCACTGCAATTACTCTATGAATAATAATTTTCATATCAAACGCTAAGGAGGGACAAAAAGTTATGATTATCCAGCATCACTCATACCTCAGTAGGATTCAAATGACCAAAATCACCGACAAGACTTAATATAAAATTAATGAAAGGTACGTTTTCCTCTATTATATATTAATGGACAAATAAAAAATTTCCATTTCTAAGGATATGGAGGCAAGAGCCATACGCGCAGCACAAGACAAAATTTATTTCCAGAACACATCGAAATTAGTCACCCAATGTTTCACAACCCGTTTACATCGTAATTTTAATGTCAATATAGGGGAGAACAATTCTCAAGAGTATGAGCGCGAGGGCTGTGAGCAGATTGCGGTTCTCTTATTGTTTTGCTTGAAACGTACCAGTTCCTTGGATATTGGAATGCGGGCACAATCGCAGACGTAAGCTCACGGACGCAAGTGACTATTTCGTAGCTTTTTCTAAAGGATTCCAGAGGCACCATTCGCTTCCTTTACCGAGAGGCCCTTTTCGTTCCTTAATTACGCCGTCACTCATTTTCCTTCAACCCCCGCGAGAGACATACTCCAAATTGAATTTTCTTCGAATTTAATTTCGCGCGAGTTGTCAGCAAACGTTTCAATCAACCCGTCTTGATTTTGAGGCAGAAATTGTGTGCGGCGGCATAACGGAATTCGGTGCGGTATCATCTTGGAAGACTAAAGCTGACAGCAATATACTCCGAGGAAAAATAAAATATTTATGCAATCTTTTTAATGCCGCTTTGGAGGAGGATTTCGGAGATTTTGGGCAATATATCTCGTCGCTTTAAGGGAAACCCGATGAGGGCTCGATTCCGTGCCGGTTAGACTCCGAAACTTTGTAAATTAATAATGAGGTAGTTTTCTGATTGAAATTTTGTTCGTGACAGGGAGCGGAACAGAAATTTTCTGGAATTAGTGAAATTTATCCCTGGAGTTTCAGTTCTGAGTAGGTGATGTGAAATTTTAAGTAGTTTTAACCAAGCCAGCGATCTATCTGTTAGCATGCTTATTTGCGTTATGATGATCCTTTTCTTCCTACAACCACATTATGTTGAACTTACTATTTACTTTAGTTTTCTAATATAGAATGGAAGACAGTATATCTTTCTCTTACGACTCAATGTTGTTCATGGATGTGATAATATGTAAATTACAATATATGAATGATGCTGAATTATGCCATCGAATTAGTATTTCCCATTAAGTATTTCTCTTACATAAGGCGTAAAACACAAAGTAAAATGATTAATATAATAATAATATGATATATAATAATTTGAGTATATATTTTTATAATAATATAAAATGTAAATAGAAGGCGTATTTCCCAAAATAATGACCATTATTCAAATATATGAAAAGAAGGCGTTGAATATTACTCACGAATTATTTTCCAAATCTCTCTAAAGAGTATGTAAAACTATGGAGACAAAGTAAACTAATGATTTTGGTTTTCAGCATTTATTCAATGAAAAAAACTTTCCATATTATTTTCAATCCGCAGAAAACGAAAAGTTGTTATATACCTATTATAACCCTATCTTATAGCTCGTTTCTCTCGATCCCCCTCGAAGCTTAATCGTGTTTTACTATGCCCAGTAATATAATAAATTCTATTAAGTTATTATTGATACAGAAATTGACCAATAACTTTGTTGATTTGTTCCAGTTGTGACATTCCGGTTAAGTAAGGAAAGCGAATGTAAAGTACCTCACTCTTCAGTTGATCTAGTAAATCACATTTCTCCTCCAGAGCTCTTAGTTGCTAATGGCGAAGACGATGTGGCTTAAACCGTCCTCCTTACTGAATACAAAACAGTGCTCCTATCTACTGAACAGATCGTCCTGCTCTACCTCTCAGACCACAAGAGGATCGAAAAACGTCAGTAGAGAAAATATTCCACAGACGTGGCCCCAAGAATAGTAGAAAATGGAGATAGCTCGTAGAAACCGTTTGAAGTTGAAATTTCCATCTACAACGTGAAACTTACTTTTCCATTCAAGATATCTAAGTTAATTTAAAACATTTGGAGTCGAAAACAACTCTGCTGTTAGAATAAACAATTATAAGCAGTCATCCATAAAGTTGAATCTTTTTGAATATCAAAGGTAACCCTGGTCACCTTGATAAAAAATTAGAGTTGATTGATATTGCTTGAGAATCAAATAATGCTGCTTCAATTTTATTTGGAGAGAAATAGATATTAATGTCAATTTATGAATTAAATATGAAGTAACGACTTCTAATGACCAAACAGACTTTAAAAGGTCAAATAATTTTTCACAGCATTACAATCTTTTCTTTCAATACTAGTCTGAAATAGAGATATCATTAGCAGTTAGTTTATTAAATGATTTTTATATCAACTAGGCATGTTGAGAATGGTTTATTTTTACATTCAACAGAAACATAAAAGTATACCTTGAACATACAAATGGCAGTTAGAAGAAAAAAGGGCGACTTCTACCGCACCATTCATATTGTATATTACTGATGAATTGTGTTGTGATTTACTATGGATTCGATACGGTGGAGCTCTATCTTTCTTCGCGAAGTTCTCCCAGAAATTCACAACTTAAACAGCCGATTCTGAGGAAAAGCAATACTTTACACTGCTTAGTAAAGGGTGAGAAGTTTGAGAATGTATACAATGGCATGTCTGATTCCTGTTTGGACATTGTTAAAGGATTATTCGATTGATAACCCACGCTTACTCATGCAACGATTTATTACGTGCTGGAATGAAGAGAAACTTTGCGATTACGGCAATTGGATCGGAAGGTATCGCGCGGCGCGACAAATTGTCTGACTTATCGAATCGCTTATTGCATTCGAAATTCCGAGTAGGACGGAGTCGGGGAATAAAGAGGACCTTGGGGAAAATGTAAGGAAAGGAATGCGGTGTTTGTGAGCGGGGATCCGTATGTATGTAACGCGTAAGGGATGGGGAAACGAGGTAAGACTGCTTAAAAGGTGGACGGGGAAAATGGCTCCCCACTGTCGAACCTGAGGGATAATCTATGAGGAAGGCTGGGAAAACCGATTGAAGAGGTGAACTGGATTCAAATGAGGCGCAGGTAGGGTAATATATTGGGAGGAGACTGCAGTGTCATTCAGAGACAGGGCGATTTAGAGGGGAGAGTGAAATTCTTGGAGAAGACGATGAAAAGGAAGAAAATATAGAGGTTAAGGAGAGTGGTGAATAGGCTGGGATGAAATGGCTACGGAAGGGAAATGTAAGAGGTGCAAAATTTTATACGGACGACATTCGACGCGAAGTCTGTTTTAGGATTTTTTAAACAAAGAATAAAAATTTAAATTACAGGATAATAACTTTCATCTAATGGATGTTTCATTGTATTGTTACAAATAATTTCTGGCGTGATTTAAGCTTCAGCTTTTACGTCGCAAACGAAACTTTGGTTTCCTGTCTTGTAAAAAGCATTTCCAACAGCGAGAATTAGACCGTAAATTCGTATCTTACAGAGAAGAAAAATTACTATAGCTAGTGAAACATATACCAACTCAAAATAACTACCGTTTCTTCAAAAAAATTGATAAATTCATGAAAAAGATCCTTGATTTTGACCATTTCTTATTTCTTACTATAAGATCATTTTTAAAATGAAAGAAATACATCATCTTTTTAATCGTTGCTCTAATGTTAGGTATTACATTTTAATACTGAATTATGTATTCCGTGTTATACTTATGAACTATATTAAATTAGTGTAATTAATAATTATTATGTTTCATATCAATTAATTATTTTCATGTAGTATACACATATGACCGTAAGTCGTAACGTTTAACGTAATGTGCAAAAAACATATCCGAACTATATTTAGGTAGATTCTTTAATAAGAAACTTTTTGTTAGATGAAATATGATGATAGCCACCAATGAAACAATTTCTTACGTGAGTAATGAAATGGTAAAATATTCCTTATTTTGATTTGGATAGTAATTGAGTGATGATGAATTTTGTGTGCTTTGTTTTCTTTAAGTTTTTTAAAGCTTTTTTCTAAAACTTCTTATAATTGTTGCTTTAAAGAAGTAGCTTCTACTTTTTACTGACAATAGGTATGTTGTAGATAATTATGTAAGTTTTTATTCATTCTCTAGTAAGATTGAAAGTTAGATGTAAGATAAAATCGATGATTAAGAATCAGTATAATGATTATGTAGTGTTTTAGTTCTAATTGGTATTGAAATATGTGATCAGAACATCAATTCTGCAGACGATAACTTTTAATGTAGAATATTTACTACTTTAGTTTCGAACTTAGCTTTCTTTGGAACATAGAAGTTTCAATTCTGACTATCGAAAACAACGAAGTGTTAGGATAGGACTATGCCTGCGAATGAATTCTTATATTGAAAGCAATTTATCAAGTTTGCGTGGTTCCCGTTCCTAATCTTACTCTCGGAAAGATAACCTAGTTTATCAGTAGTAAAAGGCTTATCCTAGCCCTTTTATTATCAAACCACGTAAGTGGTTTAATTCCACATGTTGCGGTGGTCCCGAACATTCGACATTATCCTTTGACTTAGTACTTGCCAGTCACGCCATAGCTCGATTACAGTATATTTCCCTCTCTCGCTCTAGATATGGATTGGGAAGAATTTCTAGGAAAGCTCGAAAAAAGGAAATTATTTCATGCTCCATGATATGTCATTGTCTCGACTCGGGGAATAATTTCGTTAACGTGTTTTTTTCTTCCATTGTTGCGCGGAACTCGCCATTTGGAAAATGCAAGGAAATGTACGGTGCTATTTAAGAGAGAGGAAAATGATAAAAGAACACGAAACGAGCCGTTGTTTCTATGTGGCGATTTCTAATCCGACGGAAATTCAGAGCCTGTAATTAGAGCAATGACTTCGCGGAATAAAAATGAAACCCATTTTACCTTTCGAAGTTATATAGACCTCCTCGTTCTACACTGAAAAAATAAACTTCTCGTTTAACGCGAGAAATGAATCACTGATAAAAACGGGCTTGAGCACGGATATAAGGTTATGATTGTATTTCAGTGGCAGAAAACTGCGTATTCTCAGCAGTGGCTTTAAAATCTTCCCTTATAGATTGCTGTCACATAGTAAAGTATCTTCCTATTATGTGCTTTAAAGATCCGTTTATGTTTCTAATGAGGAACTGAGTAAGGAACAGGTTATTATTAAAAAGGACATGGATTTACTTAAATTTTCTAGTTGTATTATTCATACAATTCGGGTAAGGAATTTAGAAGATCTTGAATGTGAATCTTTATTTAAACCCAATCGGCCTTTATGGGTATGAAATTATCTACGGACTTTTAAAATTAATGAATACATTCCAACTTAAAATTGCGTTGATATTTTAGAAATGATGGAGAGGAAGGAGATTGAAAAATATGGTAACATATCATGGATTTCCATTTAATTGCACACAATTATTGTGCATAGATACTCTTTATAGTCAATCGAAGATTAGTTAAGTCTTAAAAATACCTGAGAAAACGAATATATCTACATATTAACTCAATATAGTGTCGAAGAACGTGCTACGTAGCAGAATTTTACAGAACATGCAATTGAAAGAAATCATGCAATTTAAGAATTGAAACGAATAATAAAACTGAAATCCAAGACGTTCTTCAGTGATTTTTTAATTGCTAATCTGATAACACTTTGTGTGGCTGGTTTATCCAACGTTTATGTTGCTTTAAGGAGAAAAATGTTAAGGGAAATAGTCTAACTAATGTAAGGCTTTGGTTAGGTGCTACATCTGCAGAATAGTCGTTTATTTGGTCCAATATAACATTTTTCTGTGCTTAAGTATGCGATACCTTGTTTAGATTATACATTATATCATCATCTCGTAATAGTATAATATGAATACTGACACAAGAACTTGTGAAAAAAGAGGTAAGTCGTATTGTTAGCAATGTGATAGTCAAGCACTATATTTAATTTGATCAAATTCAAATAAAATTAATCGGAATTTTTTTGGAAAAAATCATTTCTAACACAGTAATATATATCGCATTGCCACCCTTGACAGTTACTTACGCAAGATTTTCGATTATACTATCAAGAAATATCCAAGATTGAATTTTTGCAAAAACCTTCTCCGATAAAGTGTACATAGAAGAGCTTTGCGTAGATACTTCAACTCAACCTGGAAGAACGTGGCTGAATAAACTGCTGAAAAAGCAAAGTTCTACGATAAACATTTGATTTTACTCTTCGTCGATTTTACGAGAGATAACGCAAAGGAAAGTGCGGATCCGGCGTGATTAAATTATTCACGTCCAGCACCGGAACGGTCGTTTATTAAACATCCAGGGCTTTCTCCTTCAATCGATTACCCTCTTCTGTCCATCAACTCACCTTCTGTCCAATTATCTTCTGAGGCACCGGACATGGGATCGAATCCTGGGAAAGGCACCGGAGGTGAATGAGGAAGAAGGCCGAGAGAATGTATCGGAGAGGTAAGGAAAGATTCTAGGGGGCGAAATGTGTTAGAAAACCCCTTTTTCCGGAGAAAGGATAGAAAAAAAACCCCATCTTCTCCCCACGTCCCATGAATAATGCAATGTCGTCTCCTCTATCTACGGAAGACTGCTTATTTCGCCCGCCGATAGAGGCGCTGAGTCCGGAATACACAGGAAAACAAGAGAGGACGCCTTCCCGCAAGTACTTCCGGAGGCGAGACGAAAAAAGAGGAGGGAAAATATTAAAAGTTTTCTTTCTTATTTCTACTCGCTTCCTAGAGGACCGAAAGGGGAAAGGAGGTCAGAGTAAGGAAAAGCGATACCTTTTGTGGTGGTTCTTTTCCGATGAAAAATACTGCAATCTTCGTCCGGCGCCACCTTGAGGATACAAGGATATGCCGCGTCTCTGTTTGCGCTTGTCCCTTTATTTATTTCTCTGAGTACATTATGAAAATCGTTTATATAACGGTAGCTAAGTTAAATTGCGCGAGCAAGAATTGAAAAGTTCTTACCCTTATTAAATTCAGCCGAAATAGTAAACATGATGGATGTTTAAAGTTAAGAATATTTCAAGAACAAAGGATGAGACGTCCCTCGGAGAAAAACACTTTGGAAGAAACATCCATATATCTGAAATATCAAAGAATAATACATATGATCCTAATCTCTTCATTAATCGATACAGAGAATGATATTCAAATAAAAAAACCATATGAATTGAAAATGAAAATCTTGGAAGAACTAATTTTCCATCATAATGCACTATTTAAACGTTCGAAGTAGTCAGAATTCTCACGTTACTTAGAAGTTTATTTCCTTCTCGGTTCGGATAAAACCCGAGCTTTGTGTATTCGTTTGGCAGTAATCTTTCTTTCAAGTTACGTCCTCCAAAACTTTCTATACACTTATCACTGTCGCAACATTACGCCAGTCGCATTTTATATTTTTATTTTCAAAGGAAATAAATAGGAACGCTCAACGTGTTTCATGCAAAGTTCTTTTCGCAGAAGCGTATTTTGACGGTTTGAGAAAACTCCTGTCAGCTAAAAGTTGTGCGCAAACATCCTGGGAAATATTTTATTGGTCTACGTGGGCACATGAATCACTCTATATTCTTCTTTCCTTTCATTTCATTAATTTTACTCTGACAGAGCGCTTCCAGTCCGGAGATACTATCTAAATTTAGCACGCCAAATAACATACGGCCTCGGCAAACTCGCTTTCCCTTACTTCTGTGCTTCTTTTCTGCAATCGATCTCACGCTAGATTGATCTAATAATATAACTGTCTGCTTGATTTCATGAAATTCTTTCCGTACGAAGTTATTAATGGTACTATCAGTAAGTCAGAGGAATGAAAATGAAAGCAAGTACAATTAACCAATTATAAAAGTCTTAGGATAAGGATAAATTTACGGATGATTAGGGTTAATTCATGAAACTATTATTATTACGCTTATTCTAAAGGTAATTGTATCAATGAAGTAACGTGTGAATTGTTGTGGTGCTGGAACGTTACTCAAATAAAAATAGTTTCTGCTGTTGGGATTGAGACAGTACAGGTATTATTCAAATTAAATAGTTAAGTATTTGCTATACATTTATGTACAACTTTTGAGTTCGTAAAAGAGAATTAACTACTTTTTAGTGCTGAGCTGTTTAAAAATCTTATCATAAAACGAAAGACGTCAAGTCAATCTGGCAAGGCTGTACTTCGTGAAACGCCATTCTGAACAAGTAAGAAGAGCAAGACTTCACATACGTTTCACAACATATTTCACAACATGTTTCGTAAACCTTGTGAAAAATAGAATTTAAGGCTAAATAAAGTAAAATTTTTGATATTTTAATCGATAAATTATAGACTATATCGGCTGGATTTGATTTTCAGTTTGCATAGTATGTAGATATAGACGTAACGAAGTCGGTTACTGCCAAATTAGATAGATACTGATAGATATTCACTAAATGGAGGCAACCAGGAATACAGTCAAGGCACGCGTGTTGCATAATCAGCAGGGGCGCAGTTCCTGGGGAATTCTGTATGTCGTTGCGTCATATTAATTTTCCCTCGAATTATTTTTTAATCATTATTAAATTGACACGATATTTATTTGAAGATCTTAAAATTAATTAATAATATTTATATTGAACGTAATTGTTAAAAATAGTTAATTATCAACATTTTCCTTTTTAGAAATTAGTTCTTCGTTAGCAATAATTGATAAATTAAAAATATCATTCCTAATGTTTATCCACGTTGAGTTATTGAAACCTTTAAGAATTTATCTATGAAGTGGAAGTAACGAAAACTGTGGGATGGACTGCCCTGCAGTCCAGGTTAGGAAATTAAATAGCGAAAACTATTTCCTTAATCGCACGCATAAAGAAAACGAAGTTGGCAAAATCCTTCCCTCAGCGAACCGACTGCTGAAAAAATGTGTAACATCTAAATTGAAATGATTTCCATTTCCGCAGCGAAAGTAGCTCGAGCGAAATCTAAATAGGAGTAAGAGACACAATTTACAATAATACACTAAAACTGCCTGGCGTTAAATTGGAGCCCACTCCTCGTGCTATATCTTTTGGGAAAAATTCCCGAGGTTTCCTTGACTTCTGCCTCCTCCCTTCGTTACATTCTTCCAAACTCTTTTATTTGATGATTGGAGCCCGAATCTCCTGAACCAGCTAACCCATTCGCATTTGGAGTTCTCAACTCGCTCCTTTCCTTCCATTTGCCCACAGCCCTCCCTTCCCTTCATTCGATTCCCCACCCCTTCCCGACCACTCCACTCTGAAAAGGTTCTTTAAACGCATTCAGCGAACTCAATGGGTTGGCCCCACGGACGTCTCTGCCTAATTAAAGTTTGCTATTCGGTAGCTCTTCCAAGTCGTTTCCTATTCCATGCGAAATTTTTTCTCCTCGCCTGGTTTTTTCACCAGCGCAGATTCCTTTCTTCGCATTCCGTTTCGTTCCGATATTTCTTTCATCCCGCTCTTCCCACACGCTCTGCTAACGAAGTCCGATGTCTTCACTTATTTATTGCCTTCCTCTTCACCCTTGATAGGTAACTACGAATATTTCCGTCTTTCCCCCCCGGAGTTATTTATCTTCCACACTTTATTCGCCTCCCTCGGGGAAAAAAGTATCCCAAAATGGTGACGCGCTGGTGTCCTTATTAAATGTTTAAACCATGGAGCCAATTTAGGCGAAATTTTGCATGGTGGTATCCCTGCCGGGAATCATACGAACGACTTAGTCTATTTTGCTTGAACCCTTAATCCGATTGTCGGCTTAGCCCTATCCGTTTGCTGGAGATTGGAACAGAGGCGTACAATGAGTGAATGGGGTTAAATGTGACCAATTTTAAGCTGCTTACCTTAGTACGACATTGACGCAATTGTGGGATGATGCGATAAATAGATGATTTATCTTTTAATTTTGTGACAATACACCCCACCGCTTTATCCAGGTAGAAATGTTTGTTTGAGGGAAAAAGATAAATTTTCTGTGTGGTGTTAATCAAACCATAAGCTTTTTAGAATTAAATATAGTAATGTATATCTGTGAAATAATGAAATTTATAATAACATGAAAGGCATGTTTTACTACAAACATTTTATTTAAATACGAGCTCAGCAGAATTCGAGTCTTTCTCATCTTTATCACTCAAAAACCTTGAAAAAAGCCATTTTTGTGAGAAGAATTTGAGATAAGCTTTTTACTCTTATATCTCCTACCTGTAAATCATACATTTATTCTTGGTTGGTAAAGCCATCTTCGAGGGTGTGTTTATGGTAGTTACAACATTTTTCTGAATGAGGTATCTTATTTCCATTACGATCACATACTATTAACATCATTCGTCCATGTACATCAGAGGTTTCATGACATAGCACAGCAAATGATTCGAAGTGATCCTTATTGAATTACTACAATGAAGAATCATGCTATTTTGGAAGAGTATTTAGAGATGCCATCTGCAAATAATAAAATATATCGATTGATAAATTGTAACATGTATACGGTAGTTGACCGAGAGACAGCCTCTTCACTTGCTACTTCCTTTCAGATTTTCAACTCACAATCAACTTAAAATGGGCGGTAAAATGTAGAAATTAATTTCCATGATTTTACGTGACATCAAAATGCTTAAATGATACATTTCTTTATCTAGAATTACACCGCGTAGATTTTATCTTGACATATAGAATGGAATGCATGCAAGCTTATTTATAGATGGTTCCTAGTTCTCAGCGTATTCCAAAACCTGTTTCCTCTAACAATTTTGTAACTCTTGAGAAGAACATGAATTACAAATAGACCGACGCCTGTGTTGACGAGGGTGGATCCGGTCCCTATATTAGCCGGTTGGGTAATTCTCATTTTGTAATTTCTCATCAAGTCGCTTAATAATCTACTGTAATATTTCCTAATAATTTTGATTTCTTCTTCCAAAAGAAAGGTAAAAGAAAATAAAATTGAATTTAGTAAAATCTCGTTTTCAGTCGTGAATAGTGTAAAAGTATTTAGAGGTCTCGATAAGATTTAATTATATTTACCCTGACGCCGATTATTAACGACTGGTGTTAAACACAAATACGAGAAACGTTTGCAAGTTATTTATATTTGTATACGCTATTTCATCTATAGAATTCGACATAGCCAACGATATGTTTGGGGACTTTAAAATCGAACATGAAGGGGTTCCACCACACTGCAACTTCGAGTTCCATCACGCTCGTATTGTTATTCATCATAATTATGATTCACACAAAATCCTGCGGTGTTTCTCGGAACCACTCATGACTCCGAATTATTTGGAATCGTCCGATATCGAATCGCCGAGGTTTTACCGCACCGTCACCCTCACCCCTTGAAGATAGCTCGTCGGACATGAGACGCCCTCCGGTTGTATTCCGTCCACTCCTCCCACAGCGTTCCATCAACACCCTGTGTCCGCCCCTCAGGGCGACATACCACCGATGTGATACCGATGGCTCCCGCACCTGTATACCGGAAATGTGAGGCTAAAGGGGTGAGGTGTCCGTGGATTGGGGGGGCGCATTCGGTATGAGGGGGGAATTTTGGACACCGTCGCGGACGGAATGAACTATCGATCCAGGCGCGTGAAATATTTTCAATGGGGTGGACCCTCGAAACAGGAGTGGAATACTCATTGTTCATTCTGTTTCCGCCACCATGTTACTCGCCCTTCCTTTCGTGTTTCCCACCCCAACGCCTTCCCGAAACTATGCTTCCCATCCGTGCATTCAAAACGGCGCAAAATAATAACCTAAGAATATCCGTATCGATGAGTGGTGTGGCGACGGACGTGACATCACAGAGTCACACAATGTGCGCGTCCGATTGGATAATTCACTCCCAGCGACGAATAGATGGGGCTTTTATTCGGGGAAACTGTGACTGAAAATCCTATTCGTCCTTCCTGTGCCCGGGAGTAGGATGACCGATCGCACAAGTGACGAATTGGCCGCGAGAGTATGGCGATTCCGGGTTTTTTATTTTCTGCAGTGGAAGGAAGTGAAGATGCTCTCGATGAATGCACCGTCGATGATTCTTGTAAATATGGTCACATTTCCGAGCTAGGTTATTTTTATACACATTCCATAGTTACTGAAGTACTGTAGATTGCGTGCATGCTTCCATGTTATGCATTGGAAAATGTAGGTTGTTTTTAGTGATAGTGATGTGATCGTACTCAATATCTCAGCGTCTTCTGTTTATATACCCTTTAGTCCTCTCTGAAATTGATAGGATTTTATTTCCGAACAAAAAATTCTAAAACTGTCGATATTTACATATTTCGCTAACATAGATTCAAGGGCTAGATGGTCGGGGAAAAAGTTCACATTAATTTATTATATCTAGTAGGAAATTAATATAAAATATGAAAAATGTAATTATTTGTAAAACAATAAAAATTTACAAATAAAATGTTACAGCTCTGTAAATGTACATATATATAAAGATGAGTAAAAGTAATAAACTAGTTGACTATTATATAACTTGTCCATGCCATGCAGCTTTTCTTAGTTCCTGATGGACTAAAATTGCTATGAGGATGTTCCCATGATAAGTGATTCCCAAAGTGGGAAGGGCCATCCAGAACTAATCTAGGGTATGTTTTCTTTCTTTAACTCTTCTTTAACCTTTTCTCTTCAATATCTGTCCAAGGAAGGCAGATTTGCATACAGGAACGTGTTTTCATAAATACAATACACTGAAATTACATCATTAGCTAATTAAAATTAGGCACTTATATTGCATGTTACCAACAAAGTATTACATTACTACTTATTACCGGATATGATAATCTTTATTGCAAATTTTAAATAAATTTGGGTGAAATAACACATGAAATCTTCTTTAAAAAGTATAGATTTTTAAATGGATTTCGATGCGGGTTGTCTGTACGGTATCATCTTCAGTTGTATGTGGCATAGTTAATTAGCTAAAATAACAGCGTGAAATGAGGACCGCCATTTGCCTGAAAAATTTGATTGCAACACCGGCAAAACATGATGATTTTTTTGCCAGTTCACTATGCTGGGTGTTCCGAGAGATGATAACATGCTTTTTTAATCAGTGAAATAATTTGCCAATTGCGGCGCAATGTTCGCCCATTTTCGGCTTTTTCAGATATTTTCTAAATTTTCATATTTAAAATGTGTTTAATCCCTCAAAATCAACATTAAAGGAGTGATAAAATCAGTGTATTTAGTGTATTCATACAATAATTATTAATTATTTAAACGTTATAATACTCTGTTTAATTGCTATACACTCAATATACCACATTAAGCATAATCCTTTTAATGAATGAACGATTTGTTAGCAAGTTCCAGCTAAATCGACTTTAATGCTATACAAAAGTAAGAATATTTAGTGAAATGGATGCAATTGAGATCATGTACATGTATTGTATCGTGTATTACCATAGAGCTACCTCTCGATATGATGCCAAATGCTATATTTCACTCTCAGATTATCCTACTAATTTGCAACTTTATTGATAATATAATATTCAATTAAGTTCAACGATATCTTTTTCAAAACAATTTAAATAATTGTGGTTTTTCTTCTTTAACCCACCTTACTCCCTGTCCAACTGTTTAATATAAACTCTTGGACTATAAATTTATAAGTTTAACCTCATGAAACAAATTTAATTAAGAACTTAAACATCTATAATGTACAAAATATAAGTAAAAATTAACGATCATTATAAAAATTTATTAATATTATTAACATTTATTATATTAAAAATTCTTTGCATGCTTTAATCTCAATCAATTTCCAAGCGACTTCTCATCTATCCCTTTTTCTTTGATCACTTCTTCAACCCCGTAATGTATGATAAGGAGCACATTTACTTGCATCTGCACGTACGTTGACGCGTTCACTCGTACACGTAGAGAGAGGTTCACGGCGATATGTAGGGGCGTATGAAAGCCCTTTACCTCCACCGCGTTGTAGATTTGCCCGTCGAAGCGTAAAGAACCCGAAACTATTCCTCCGTGAACGATGTAGTGTCTCCGATGAGCAACTGATCCCCTGCTCGACTCACATCATGGAAAAAAATCGATCATGTCACTGACCTCTCACACACCTATAACCCAAGTCTTTTTCAAAATTCCCAACTTTAGTCTAGGAGCAGTTTGAAAAATGTATATTCCATCTTCTCCGAGTTCGAATTATGTCTTCTAACTTGACTAATGCGTGCGTTTCGTGTTCCCCCGTCCTGGAAGTAAGTTTTTCACACATTTAATCAATCCGGTGTTCTTAACCCCGAGGGAGTGAAGTAACTGCCGGACTCCCTGGCAGCCATGTAGGCAGTGCGTTCGACTTTGATGAAAGTTGTCCTGGGTTTGATTCCCGGAGTCCAGGTGTGAAATGACCTCAGCTGTCGCGTGATAACTATTCTATTAATCTATGGTATTATTAATAACTATACTATTGATAATACCATGGAGTATACAGTAGGGAATATATAGAGTATGTTTTTCAGTGAATTCTTCTCTCACTTGATGAACTTTTATTGGCTAATGATTTGAAATGGATGCATCATGGAATATTTGTACCTGAGATCATCGGCGAAGACTTGGTTGCGTTTTTGTTCAGTGTTCCCTTTCCTCCTAATTGTAGTGTTATCTGTAAGCAGTCATGGAAGTATAGAAATAGCCGCTTTATTAGGATACGGAACATAAACTGTGAGCTGTATTCTGATTTACGACATCAGGACGCATTACACACATTATATGTGAATATTTCCAATAAATTTCCAATTCTGAAGTGAATCCTGTGTCACTGAATTTAATGATATTCAGTGGATTTATCTAAAGCTATAAATAAATTTTAAAATATTTTTGATATGAATAGCTATCTTAACTTTATGTTAATAAAAATGAAAAATAATCAAAAGAATTCAAAAACTATATACCTTTATTGAACGATAATTAATAATTCAACAAACCATCCATCAAATAGATCTTCAATCTGTTCAATGTATAAATCTATATGATTTATCTTAAAGTTAAAAATTCATTTGGTTAAAGATTCATCTCATATAATTTAATACATATATTATGAACAACCAACACGAGAATAAAATCCCAACGCAACAACCTATAACATTGAGAAATAGTTCCATATTTAACAAAATTTGCAAAAATATCAAATATTCAATTATAAATTGCATAAATATAGATTTTCTCAAATGGTATCTTGGTAAATGTGATATAATTTTATAAAATTACATTTATTACAAGGAAGATTGAATTATCTACTTCTCTGTCTTTGATATTCATGGATACTACCCTTAAAAATGACGATTTACCATAAGATGATCTCCTCGCCATAGAAATCCGTCGCTTTATTTTAACACGCGGACTACAATCCACTCTTATCTGCAATCTTTTCCTCACTGGGGTCAAATTATCAGCGTCGCACTACATAAGGCAGATATTAAGGTCATTCGGAATAGCTTCTCGTATTTTTTCCAGGTATGGCGCAAATGCCCATCCGAGGCTAACTAGACTCGCGAGAGTCGAGGCGAGTCGTGCGTACGATTAAAAGAAATCGCAATTGCAGGCGCCCCTCTGCATCATGGGTAATGCGATGCATTGAGCGGACAATGCAGTTTGCATAACTGCTTACATGCAACGTGCGCTGAGAGCGGTTGACTCTCTACCCCATCCCCCTTCTCGTCTATTCCCACACTGTCCTCTATCACTCGCCCCGTTCTCTGCCCTGCAAATCCTCCGGCACTACTCAATTTTCTGCAAAACTTCCACTCTCGCATGCAGAAAGGGATGGAGTACACAATCTCGATAGCTTTTGTTAGCTGCAGATAATGGTTAAAAGGCCCACCATCTCCACCTGCCCTATTCCCACCTCTTTCTTTTGTATTTTATGGTATAAGGTACGTAGATTCTAGTTACGCTCGCCTGTTTGTCTAAAGAAAGTACAGCGTTTATCATGTTACGAGAGTTTCATATCGTGCATGGGATGCAGTTAAGTTGAAAGAGAATTTTATTCCATAGAATATTTCTTTAAAATACAGAAATAATTCAATACCTGATTAAATTTTACACCAATGAAGATACCTCAACAAAATTTCCTGTTGGTATTTTGGAATAATTTTTTATTAAAATCAATACTTTTCGCTCCAGTGATACACAACAGCTTATATTTAAGTTTATTTACATGCTATAATATGCCTTGAGTATATCAAAATAGTATATCGAAGCTGGTAACAATATAATTACCTAAAGAATAGCAGTAATCTATTACAACTTTAAAGAATTCATGAAACGGTAAATTTTAACAGTAAAATACTAACTTACTTAAGATTAAAATTTAAGTGCAACTCAGTTTTCACTATTTTTTTCATTTAAGTTCTTTCAGTGATCCTGATTTGATGACAGGGTTACCATAGTGATCCTGAGGCTCAGAAAATCCACCTATTAAGTCTACCAGTACATCCGACTTCAATTAATTACTAATATTAATTACAATCCTAAAAAATTCTTATATTTTGGAAGGATAAGCTACTTCCCCATTGCTCTATTTAAAAGTGAATGTTATGGGTTTTATATTTTACTTTAATGTCGCCTCGGCAACGTAGCTATTAAAGCCTTTCCAAGCAGAAGGTTCAATCATCAGCTATTGAAATTTTTCTGTCAGTATTTTTTGGGCAGGTTAACGGTCGGCTCCGTCTAAATGAGAAATAGGGTTAATGAGAAGAAATATTAGGCAACAGTAGCTTAATGCTGGTCACGCTACCTTAAAATCATATCGTTATATGTTTATGTTATAGCTTTAATCGTGCCATCTGACATCTGCCTCAATGATTCTTCCGCATATTTCCATAAATGAAGAAATTCTCATCAACGTGTTTTAAATATAAATAATCTATTTTTCTAGCGTATAGGATTTTAACTATAGATGATTTCTCTTTTCTCACTTCCAGACTGCTCAAGCCTAGGTCCATTAGCAGGTGAATAACACTAGTCTGGTTTTCCTATGTACCTAACAAATACCTAGTCGGCCTTCCTACACTTTTCATAAACCCTTCTAAAACTCAATATGTTAATTTTAATCATTCACCATATTCTGATAGAGACACCACTGTCGGTTTAAGTATGGCATATTTTATTTTCCTTTATATCTGTGGAAACTGTATTGAAAAATTAAACATTTTATTTGCTTTCCTTCTAATACTTTGTATGCGAATGTTTCAATTCAAGCAGCTGTTAAATATGTCACTTAAATAGAGAAGATTGTCTTTCTTGGCATTAAAATCGCTTTCTCTCTGCAATCGTTTTTATTTCTTATAACCTTTTTCTATTACATATATATGTGATTAGGAATAAATTTTAATTATATAAATATATATATATTTATATATATATATATATATATATATATATATATATATAATTCATTTTCATATATTCATAATATTATATATGTGTTTATGCTGGGAGTTCCACATTTCCAGAATTGTTTCCTTAATGCTAACGTTATTGAAGATTGATTAAGTTAAAAGATAAAGATGAATATTATTGTTTATTGGGAGTTGGTGACTCTATCTATTAAATATTATCATCATTCAGAAGATGGCCTTTATTTAAAGCGTATAGAAAATGTCCACTTTTCGCTGAATGTTGTGTTTCGCTTCTAGACTAACTTTTACCCAAATCCTTGTAACACCATTGCGGTTCCTCTCTTTCTCTCCGGCCTCACGACATTCCCATCCTTTATTCACAGCCTCAGTCGACATCGCCTTATCTAATCTGTCCCCGCCGCGACACTAGCAACTTTATATCCCTTATTACAGGACGCAACTGCGCCTATTTCTGCGGGAATTCAATGCCGTTCTTCAGCTCTAAACTCATCTTTTTCTTCCTTAGCAGACAATTTTCCTAAAAAGCAATTTGAACCAAGTATCCTGCTGATTTTTATATAAACCATGATAAATGGTGAAAAGGAGAAGGAAGGGAATGAAAATTATATTTTTAGCTATATATACGCAAAAATTTAAAAAAAATTACCTAATGTAAGAAATACAATACCCTAGTTTAGCATCATACTATTCCTGCGATTTAGAATACTTTTATAGAGCTGACAGAATGATATTTCATGTTTTTCATAGTTTATATTGCTTGCATAAATTACAATTTTTGTGGGAGTTTGGGGGAAATCGCAACGCTTTTTTACGAAAGATCAAGTTAAAACGTTATTGGCTAGCTAAGGAAATGTAATATGTGTATGTATTATTATTATTATTGAAAGTTGATTGAATTTCAGTATTATGTTTGAGATAATATATTCCTTTGTAGCACAGGTGCAGCTCAATTTGATATACATTGAAGGGTAGTATAAGCGTTAAAATGTGTTAGATGAGAAGGAATTTACCTTGTTAAGATGTTGAAGGATAACTCATTATTAATGTTCTCTCTATATGTAAAGTAATGGTACCTGATATGTTTTAAAACTTATTTTAAGAGATTCCAAGTAGATAACTATTTCATATTCCTATAATTAACGATCGATGTCTACGTTTCACGCTTAAACGTATAAAATAAGGAACGAAAGGAAAAAATGGAAGCACACTAAGCTGACTTCTCTTCTTATAAATATATTTTAGCGTCTCGCATTATCATACTGAATGAATAAAAAGGATAGTTTCCTTCAGATGAAGATTTTAGTTACAGTTACTTGGACCGACCGCTTTATGGATTTCCACTAAGGAATTGCCATTATACAGAAGAAAAGCTGTAGAAATTGAATTATATGCTGCCGATTTTTAATCTCCTTGAAGAGAAAACCGAATTATTGTGGCAGTATCGTTACTTATAGTATGATTCGATATCTCCTAGAAAATTTAAATTTGTCATGAAAAAGTATTGTGTTACTGAAAGTGATTCTAGAATGAATATTCTTGAATTGGCTCGTAAGGCTTAATGTATTTTTCTACTGCGTATCAAATATTTCTGCCTTTAGGACCTTCTTTAGGTTGTTTTGTATTTTCATTTTATTACCCGCTTACCTACTGCGCACCCATTTGGACAAACATTTCCAACTTGAATGTTTATCTTTTAAAGGAGATTATTTGGAACCTTTCTCGCTCTATTTTTCCTTCCGCACTTTTTTATTCGGAAAAATTAGTTGCAAGTTCAGAATAGCATGCCTCTTCTGGCGTTCAAGAGGACCAGCCGAAACTTTTTTCAGAATGTTTCACGAGTAGATTTAGAACAAATAATTTGGTTTCTCTATTTTCCCTATGTGAACGTACAATTGTGATGGTAAAGATTAAATTTCTCTGTGTAAAGATTTAAATTGATGATTTCATTGACACTCTCCGTATGAACATAATACTAAATTTTATTCTATTTATCAATAACCGTATTTTCACCGCTCTAGCTCCTGCTCCTTCCTTAAATCAGTTTTTGTAATTTGAATATTTTATTATCCATTTAAATTTTACAATAATAATTTTTACATTATTTATGCAATTTTTCCTTTGTTTATATAAACTGGTTTCGTAAACCCGCAGATAGCTAATGAATCATTCCACTGTAAAAAAAAAGTTATTTGTAAACTTCTATAGATAAATAATTGAATAAATCATCTTCATAACTATATTTGAGCCATGATGCGATCTAAAATTATGAGAAGTCGTGAATATTAAATCGTATATACCGTAGTATCAACTAGAATGAGGGAACATTTTAGGCAATTGCTGCTTAAAGTTCAGCAGCATCAAATAAAAGCATAATATATTTGTGTTCAGTTCTCGAGGTTTTTTATGTATTTTATGACATCCACGAATACATTAGGGCAATTAATCACGGCTCACAAGGTATAACATGCCAAAAAGCTAACGTATTTTTTTAATATCATCGGGTTTCTATTTTCCACCATCGAACCGTTATGGAACCCCTGCGGGAGCGCAAAAAAATCATCCTCGCATCATTTGTTGCATAATTACATCCCTTTTCACAGGTGAGTGTCTTACGCTTCGATGGAAAACAAAAAGGGGTGCCGGCGTCAGCCCGTTGGACCGCTGGCATCGAGAGAGATCATGCGGTGAGATTTTACCCAGGGAGTTAATTAAGCATTAAGTTGTAAAACGCTTCGTAGGCTTAGAATTATTCATCAAATCACCACTTTCTGATCATGGCTTTCCCCATATCGCCACGGGCTGAGACCACGTCGATTCTTCCATCCTCGCAGTAAACTCATAGATCGTTAACTTTATGCGAATTGAGTAACAATGAGGCACAGCGGCAAACACGTGGCACCTCAAGCGTGTTACGGCACGGGGGATATCATTAGCTGTAATTCACCGCGATATGTTTGTCTTTATTACACGAGTCCGAAATAATTTCACCGCTGCGATTCTGGTCGTAGAGGATGAATGGTCCACAACAAGCCTCCTCCATACATATCTTTCAAAATTTAATTAAATATTTCGCTACTATCGATGAAACCGCGATGCGAAACGACAAATAATCTGAACGTGCCGATAAAAATTCTTTCCACGCAATAATTCGATACTGATACGGCGCGGTATGGCGAATGCATGTTTTTATGAAAAATGCCTTTCATTACCATTATATTTTATCGAAGTTGCGGTGGGAGGAGTCGAATTTCTCTGTTATGGATATTTCAGCTCCAAAACTGAATTTAGAAAGGAGAATTGTTTTCATTTCCGGCGAGGAAAATTTAATTTCCGCCCTTGGAAACTGATTCTGTAAAAGGCCTCCTGTTTAAGTCAATTCCTCTTGTTCCAACATGTAGGAAACGATTTTTATGACCCTAATAATTAATCATTACATATGTGAAAAATCGTACCGAAGGACGAGTAATTTTTCGTCCTAGAAAATATTGCAGTCTGATAACTAATACATGTAAATGAATTCGACCGAGACCATCTTCAAAGCGATTCTTGCGGATTAAACTGTACATCGATATCAGGAACTACTGCAGCCTTATTATATTGCAATTATATTGTTTCGTAATCTCTGATGTCCCTAATGATATCCTTTAAAAACCTCTTTGATCTTTGGATAAAGGAAGGATTCATTAGTGGCATTATCAAAAGAGTAAGGAGTATAGTAAGTCTCTAAAGGTTTTTTGTTTCCTGGGTATTTCCTGGAAGTAGCATGTATCTTTCGATTATTTTAATAACTCAATTTACAGAACACTTATTTTGGCATGTAATGTTTAGTGAAATGGAAAAGTAACTAGGCGGGTTGCAGGATATTTTTACGTACTTTCTTACATTTCGAGATAAATACAAAAGAATTCTGACTCGACAGTACATCATTTCAAATCGGGTAGGCGAACTTATCCCGGAATTCATCAATATTAATTTAACCTTTTGTACGAGACGGCTATCAGTCATAACGCGAAGGAATTTTACTGGGATTAATTAACTTTTCTAAAATTAATACCCTAGGGAATGAGCTTCTGAATAAACTAATTACATATATAAGAAGTTGTACGGAATCATAAGATTATGTTTGTCAATACATATTAGTGAGACTGGGATCGAGCGGACCTGGGCTGCATATTGCATCCAAGTTCAGCATTTTAGCATTCCAATAATGTTTTCATAGTCGCATTCCAATTACACGAAGATATTCATAGCGAACACCGTAGTACGATCAATTCAATTAAACTAATTGAAAAACTGAAAATACGAATAAATCTTAAGCATTGCTGTATCCTTTGATGATAAATTATTTACGGATCAAGGCAGAAAATTAGTTGGAAACCAAAATTAGAGCATTAAATCGAATGATGAAGCAGAAAGAAATCTATCCAGACAGAAGAAAGAATTCGATCCAAAGCATATAACTGAAGTGTAGAACTAAATAGAAGACGTGAGGTCTCAATACGCATAACTCACTGCATCACTCGGTATTTTCTCGAATATCCAAAACGTCATCTAGGGAGTAATTCCAAACACCCTTACACTATTCTTTCCCCGCTCAAACCATGCAATCCTCCGAATTCCAATTCGCGGGTTTTGGTAGGAATTCAGTCGCAGTATAACCCCCGTTACAACCCACCCAACACTCCCCCCTCACTTCCGGCCCAGCGGGCAGGGATAATGGATTTTCGATGTGTACGGGAACGACAAAGGCTGCGATGGACCAAATGAGGGAGGTTTTGGATCGTTCTCGGATCCCGAGGGTTTTCAAGGGGAGAGCTATTCTTGCAGCGGGGGTGGACGGAAGGGGTAGGTTTTTTAGGTTTTTGGAGAAGAGGAAGATTTTAGTGTGTGGTATAGGGAATAAAAGGGAAGAGAAAGGGAGGAAGAGACAAGCGACTGACAGGAGTGACTCGGGTTGCCCTTTTATTGCTAAAGAGAGAGTAGCAGAAGGAACTGTTGGTGGGAAGGCTGAAATGAAGACAGCAAGGGACCGGGAGGGCAAGGGTGGGAGGCCACGACTGACGTACAACTTTATTTCTAAACCTAATTCAGACTACAAACACTCTCTTAAATCCACGCCTTAAATGTAAATGCTTGACCCAATTGGTGGTTCTTGAAACAAACGGAAGTGCTATAGCTGCGTGCAAGAAGTAAATATTGGAACTTTTGGGAAACAACAGTTACATGAAGTGCAGTAGTACTAGGAATGCAATGCTCTTAAGAGTTTTACTAATGGATTGAGAAAATTAAAGTAAATGAACCTAATCTTATTGAATAAACAAAATTAGTTTGGAAAACTAAAACTTATTATTGAATATACAATAATATTAGAGGAACTGGCTATGTAGTGTTGTATCCGTTAAATTAAATTTGCGGAAATTGTTTACTAATAAATATATTCTCATATACTTTAAGACAATTTTAGTATGATTTTGTCATTTTATTTGTATCGTTTTTTCTTTGATTTTAATTTTTAATGTTTTCTGTATATCATTACTGACTGACAGGTTTCCATTAGGAATAAAAGCTAAATTACCGTCTCTCGATTAATAAAAATAATACTAGACAAATATAGGACTAAAATGATAATTAATCATATGATCTTCATAGATTGCTTCCCCTCTTATTGTCACCTTTTATACAATACCTTCACACATACCATATCTTCACAAGCAACATGTAATTTTTTTAGCATCCACGACATTATTAGAATTGTAACATTGAAATTAGATTGGATGAAATTGTATTAGTGTCTACATTTATTTCTGCATCTATTATTGTTTACTGACTGATTTTATAAAACCACTATCAGTCTAGAAATTGAGTGATGTGCTTAAATTTATAGTTCATTGCATAACCTGTTATGAAAGAAGGAATAGTACGAAATTGAGAATGAAATAATATCATTTGTCCCCTGAAATCATTACTCCTTGTTAATATTATTCTATCCTCCATTCATTCATCTATTTCTCATTGATATTCCCTGAGGGAAATCATCCCTAAACCATTACTCGTGGCGTTCCCCTTCGAAAGGTCTCTCCGACAAGTCATCTATTTTTAGGCTCTCACACGCACGTCTGTCCACCACCTCTTTCCGACTGTTCTCTTCACAGAATTCGCCACCACTTTCCTCTTCTCCTCGCTAAATCACTTTCCCTCTATTTTCCAATTCCTCCCCATTCATTCATTCCACCCTCAGCGCTTTTCGTTCACTACTGAAATCTCATCGCTTAATTCGCAGAAGGTTAATGAAAATTACACAATCGTAATTTCATATAATATCTCACGGTAAGTTTAAGATGCAATATGCGATTTTTTAACTTTCATATGAATCATGAAATCCTTATTGATGAATCGAGTATAATTTACTTTTTTGGTGAAGGATACAGGAGGGATACTTTACATCTGTCATATCCTAAATATTTGATAAAAAGCAAGGAGGGAAGAATGATGTTGAATAATATTACTTCCCTGTCACTTATTGAATGAATATTATACTATAGGTACGTTGACTAATTCGGATATAGATAGGCTGACCATAAGACCCGTTATTCGCGTAACAGTTCCATTAGGGAATTCGCCGTGCTGTTGAAATCGTAATAAATATGTTTCGTTTCGTATTATAACTTTGTGATTTTTCATGAAATTCTCCCGATAATAATGACAAACATATTCGGCAACCACCACAACGGAAGTCCTTCAATTCAACATAGAGATTTTATGAATAATCAAAGTATTTCTTACTAAATTTTTTACGTGATCGATTTTACATTATATCACTGTATTCATATTTTGACATGGTCTTTCATTTCATACGTTATTAAATATTCATTCGAAAGGTACTTTATTCGATTAGCTTCCAAACTAATGCTCGATGCATTTCAATTTATCTTCTTGTTCCTCCGGGCGCTATTATTGAAACGCAGTTGCTTGCCATGGATAAGATTAATGTTTAGTTTGGCAAAGTACACAGTTATCTAGAAATCACAATCTATCAGTCAATGTTTAATTAATCTGTCTCCTAGCTTCATTTAGGGTGATCATCCTAGGTTTTTTTATGTCGGGTTTATGAATACAATTTCTCGTTTTCCAAAACAGCTATCATGAATATAAAATGATACATTTCACTACATAACCACCGTGATTTCATTATGCTGTATCGCCATCTAAAACTCTAAATTGCGGCTTGTGGAAAGATATAAGAATGTCTTCTCCATTGCGAAAAATAATACTTTTACATTTTATAATTTATATGATATGAAAATATTTCGTAAAAAGAATATGATGTAGAATATGTATGAAAATATTTTGTAAAATAAGTATGAAAACCTTCGTGCACGAATATAATGCATTAGGCTGTGGCCATTGAAGTTTTGTATCAACTAATGCTTGAGTTGATTATTATTCTGGAAGATGAAGATACTCAAATTGCATCAGTTTTCATGGAAAATAAATAAAACAACTTCGTAGGAAGTTAAACAGGAAAATTACGCTTGAGAAATTCGATATTTACCCATCTTCGCTAAGATTGTTCGAGTGCATTAAATAGATGTGGTAAGCAACCAACCAAACAAACGTGAGTTTTCGCTTGAAGTCCTTGATGCATTATAACGAGTATCAAATGCGTTCCCGAGTTTGTGTTATGAGCCCGTTGAGTTTTCATTCTGCAATTCTAATTCTCATATAACTTCGTATGCACCTCGCTTTTCAACTACAATATACCTCTTCGGGTATTAGATTACCTACACCTACGGACTCGGGAAGTGTGCAAATGATAGTGGTTCTATTTTCTCCAGAGGTTAACAAACAGAGGAGAGGCAGTCGATGTGTAAACTGGGATCTGTATTTGAGAGGTCTTTGCTCGCGTCTTTGCCACATGTTACTTCGTGATCAACCTTTCTCGCCGTGAATTGAGCGTCTCTTTAATGAGGAAACTTGCAAACAGTAGTTGGTATCTTTTCGACGCGATTAAATAGGTAGACACTTAAACCTATGAAAATCCTGTGCCGTAAATTGATAACGCGACAGATGAAAATTTATAATTCATAAATTATTGATTAAATTACTGATTCACTCAGTTGTAGCCTTGTAAGTTTCTTTTTAAATATATAAATAACCTTCATTTCTGTTGGGAAAATTGTTTTATTACTATTTTAAACTGTCTTATTGAGTGCTGCCATTATCTAATAAAATGTTTGAAATAGGAAAGTTAACTTGTTTGTTAATATAGAAAATATTATGTATCGAGTGGTATACTCAACTAATTTTGCAATATACTCAATGTTTCCTATCTTAGTATCATTATTTTCTTATTATCTCAATTTTTGTGACATTATTCGAATTGCATTTTATATAGATACGCTTCATTCCCGCATCAGTTTTACATTGGTTATTCCATTTTCATTTTGAAAAGTCATTTTCTTTACTTTATTCCATCGTCAGAGGTTGTAGTTTAGTATTGTTGAATTACAATTAAAGTTTTCAGGTTTGCTTTTATAATTGTTATATTAAACACATATTCTTTAAACATCCCTGGATACGACTCTATTTTAGGAAAGATCGAGATCTAAGTGTCCCATTACAACTCATTAGATACGAATAATGGTAAGTAGTAAGATGGGGAGGGAGGGAAAAGACGTTGAAGAATAAAAATTTATGAGTATGAAATGAATTTTTTGGGTGCAGCAGAGAACATTGTAACTCTTTAGCTCTACCAGAAAATGCTAATTAGGATTCAAGAGAAATTGTATTAAGAAAATTGAGTATCTAAGCATCTATATTTCTGTTTTAAATGTGGTTATATAGTGGCATAACTTTTAAATCCTTTATTCATGTCCCATAAGGGCTTAAAAGAATGTTTGTTGACATTAAAGCTAATAGTGTTCGCTGATAAGGATTCGTTTATATACTGCCAGATAAAAAACAAATTTATATTTAGTTTATTTCATAAAAGAAAACCATATGCCCAGCAAAACATACAAAGGAAGTACTTAATAAGAAAAACTCATGTGCCTCAAAAAGAATCCTCAATTCTCCGAGACAAAAGTTTTCCGACTATAGCAGATACATAATGCGTAATGATATAATTATAATTAGTTTGAAATAACTGCTATCTCATTCTCCCCTACTAATATATTACCTCAGCAAACATTCTTTTTAAATAGCTTCCTTTCCGTACGTTCTCTGGCGATCCTTATCCTAAGTGCATTTCATAAACCATCCACGAAACGGCGATGTTTACAAAAGAAGAATCCCAGAAGAAGCGGAAAGAGAATCATGATCGTGACACTAACAGTTTCCACTTCCCGGATGGTTATGCAAACTATACTCGCATGCATTCAGAACGCCATTAAGCAAAGTCCTTCTCTTAGATTAGATTTTTATGTTCGGAGGGAAAAAGTCGCGGGAAGGAAAACCATGCCATTCCTCAGAATGGTTCGACGAAAGATAAAAATCCTCAATGGAGCGGGAGACTAATTCGCCGTTAACAATGGAAATGGAGGATAAGTTGATTGTCATTTGGGTGCTTAAATTTTACCGTTATTTTCCTCATTCGCGCGATGTCTATCTCAACTTCGCAGATGACCGCAAGGGATGAGAATCTCCGCTTGGTAAAATACGCTCTCATTTGCCACCTTACTCCTCAATCCATCATAATATCTAACGGTTATTGAGAATTGAGATCCCCGGGATAAAAGCGACCGATGAAGCTATTTCTTTTGTCCCCGTTTCCTAATGCCATCTCCTTAATGGCTATCCAGCCCTCCTCCCAAACCCGTCATCAAAACCCCCCACCGATTCCAGCTACATCCTGTTTCCAAAATATCCAGACCCACCCTCGGCGCTTCTTTCAACAAGGCAAAAAATATACCTCCCTCCACTTTATTCCTCAAATTCAATCCACGAGCCCCCTTCGCCATCAGTACCGCCCCATTTTGTCCCATCCTTTTATCTTCCTGTACTGTTCAGATGGTCACATATTTCCAGTGGGGTGTTAAAAAAATAACCCTATGAAAATAAGAGGGGGTGTTTGGCGTGGATAGTGTTGGGAGGAGATGTGATAGGAAGAAGGAAAGACGTTTTCATATATAGCAAATGAGGCGTTGCATTCAGAACGCGTAAACTTTTGCTTCAGTCCTTCTCTCCTTCCCATGATATTTCTATCCTCACTACCTACTTCCGTTATCCACTCTTGTTCCCCTTCTTTCCAACTTCTTTGTATCCTCTAGCCTTCTATACAGCAAACTTCCTTCGTTCTTCCTTTCCATCATGCCCCACTTCCTTCTTCGATATACTTTGCCTCGATTCCAACCACACCCACTGCAAACATCTACGTTTGGCTCGATTGCGTTTACTGCATTTGCTCGGGATAAACAATATATGAACTAAGTCTCGCCTAACTGAATCCATACATTTCCAATATATCCTAAGATGACCATAGAGGTCAGCCTACATTTCCATAGCGAATAGGCTTAGGCTTCTCATTAACCTCACAGAAAAATAGTCTTAGCGAAAATAACAGAAGCCTTGACAGCTTTTCTAATGCAGTAATGAAATCTATTTTAGTATAATTTCTCACTATATGATATTCTACTGAAAGGAATCCAAAATTTTAGTTTGAAAATTCTGATATATTTTAAATATATCCCATTTTACAAAAATTGTAATTCCATGCACAATTAATACAATTGCCATATTGCGCATAAATATTACCAAGATGACGTTTATAGTAGAAGATAATTATAAATAAACTAAAAAATTATAATCCATGTCCTCTTACAATGTAAAAGCTCTCCATCTCAAAATACGCATAAACTTGCGAAAAAATATAGGCAAATGAAATGCTAACTATCTAGCCTGAATAACATTTTTTTGAGATTCCACTTGCAATTAAAGACTTGAAAAGCGAATTTACCAAAAAAGAAGATTCTTAAAATTATCACATGAAAATTTCAGATTACATTGTTTGCCCATTGCAGAGTATGATTGAAGTTAATTTAAGTAAGTATTTCAGGATAAGATAGGCTTCTTTCCAATAGATCCGTCAAGAAGCATTATCTATAACGTATTATGCGAACATTCCAAGTGGTTTGAGCTTTACTAAAAGTTAGTAAATATTTATATTTTTGAAGGCAATGTGAGAATTTTTTCACCCCAAAGAGTTTGTAGATGGTATTTTTTAGGCGATAAGATCTCTTTTGTAGAATTCTCAAAATTCCAGTATAAAAGAATAGAGTTTTTATTAACATTGTTTCAAAATAAATAATAAAAATATAAATCCTTTTACTATGACTGAAGATATTTAATAGTCTATCAATCATGAGATAAGTTAGGGATTGTTGCTATACCTTCAATACTTTCCTTTAAAATACGTAAAAAAGTGAAGAGCATTCGATTGTAACCTCCAAAACTACGAGAAAAATTACCCCAAACTCTAAATTTTCGATGTATTCCATGGATGTATTTTGCGCCAAGATTTATGCGAGCAAATTTGTCACGCATATTCTAATGACAGAGGTACGAATGTGCGCGTTATGCTTGTATGACAGGAATACCGTCGTGATTCATATAATTCCTCTCTCCATTCTATTATTCCCCTTTCCTTGAATTCCCCTCTTTAAGGTATAAATCCCGAGCCGTTGCTGCCACTCGATTTGGCACCGCCTGCTTAATCACGCGAAAAAATGGCATCGTTCTGAAAAATGGCTCAGAGTGCCGTATGAATGGTTCGGCTTCCTATATTTTGGATGCTTATGTGAAGAGCGTGCCTGTGCTCGATGGCATGAGGTAATGGATTGCGATCCTTTATAGAGAAATAAATATAAATACCTCCACTGACGATGTACGTCGGAGGAGGTTCTTATGATATTTAAACTATTGCATGTAGGAATGTTATGACTTTGATCTCGATGTGTCTAATATGTTTCTAGAGCTAAAAATTGCAGTAAGGTTTAAAATCATTGTAATATAAGTGTTATATTACTTAGGTATATTTTGCGTTTGTTCTCTGCAAGGATCAGAAAACCGTATAAAAGTTAACTTTCTTTAAATTTAAATTAAAATTAAGTTAAATTTCTTTACTACGCAATATATATTTTTGCGGTATTTACTATAGAGTAAGGTTTCATTTATAAGAAGTCAGAGAAATGTAACTTAAAACAATTTTATATAATATTACCAATGTCAGCACTAAATTCAAAGTCTATTCTAAAGCACTTCTTCCTGTAAGCCTTCAAAATAATATTTGGAAATATTTTAGTAATAGATATTTTATTTTCATAAATAGCATTCTACAATGGATCCGTTGGAGATAAAATATAGGCGCATATGGCAGTGAGCTCTTTTATGATACATAGAAGTATCGTCTCTTCGTATAATTTCATATAACTCACTAAATCTAAATGTCTGTCTTATCTTAACACAAATTCCTAGTCTATACACGAGTCACCTTATTGTTAGATCATCTTCTTGGTGCATTTAAAAATCCTTGATAAAACAATCTTTCCGATATTTTTAGTTCTTAGCATGAGTTTACAAAGCTTTAAAATCTATTCAAATATGTTCTTACATCCCTTTAAGTTCATATAGCTCATTTTAATATTTATAGAACGGAATTCGTAAAGATTTCATTAATATTCTTCCTTTAAGGACATAGTTCCGTGATCGGAACACCCAAAGCGATCTTTTTCTTCCAAATTGAAAAAATTCAGAAGGAACAAAGCATGTCACTGCATGAAGTAAGACCGAAGGCCGAAAGTGACATCGAAATTTGGATCGAAAACATAAAAGAAGTCACGAAATCAACAACTATCACTTATCAAAACGTAAAATCTTCAAAGATGCACGAGACGTATCTCATTCCTCATCCCCAATTCTAATGGCTCACCGTCTTTACACAGACCACTTCCATTTCATTGTATCACTCCCAAAAGAAGGATTTAAAGAAAAGAAAGGGACGGAATCCTTTAATAAAGGGCAGAAAAGGGAAGCGAAATATCGCTTCCGGGAATTGCTTGCCTTTAAATCAACAACGCTGAGTTGAATGCTCAAAAAACCTTTACTTTTATCTATCAACCCCATCTCCTTGGAAAAGTTTTGCCAGGCCAATATTTGGCCCGTTGTCAGTGGACACCGGAATGGTTGATGGAAAGAGAGGGTGGATCAGAGGGAGTTTTGAAGGATCAAGGATTACGTGGAAAAGGAGAAGAGGAGCTTTCCTGTGTTTCCTGCCCCAATTTTCCCTAGAAGTTTTTCCTTTGTTATGAATGTGTTTTCCCTTTCCAGTTTTTTCCCTTTTCTTTGCCCTTTATCCATCTTTCGGACTGAAGATTATTTTTTCCGTCCTCTTCCAGATCAGTTAGAGTCCCATTTATACCACATCTTCGGAGGATATCTATAATTCGTCTTGGATGCTTGTAAAAATGCCTTAGACTAAATACAATGCAAACAAATGGACAACCGACAGTTGTTAAAGTTAACCAATAGCGGTGTTACTTGCTTTTTTCCTCTAAACTTAAAATAATAATAAATTTGGTCAGCTCCACTAATTCCTTAGTTATATTACTCTTCACTACCGCTTTCATTACTTGGTAATATCTTCATTTTTACTCTTGAGGATGTTACAAAATAACGAAACCGGTAGCCGTGATAAAATAAACGATAAATATTATAGTTATTTTAGATTTAGATACCGGCAATTGCATTCCAGGATGGAAATTTACACATAGAAACATATGAAACTGTTCTTTCGTTGATTATCGCGAATTTGACACCTGTATTTCTGAAGAATTCCTTGTGGAGTTTTGATGTTGAGCCTCACATTATTAGGTGTATGTATATTTGAAACATAGAATTGATACAGTAATTAAAATAGCACTGTAAAATAGGGTATATAACTGTATAAATTTGCTGAAGAGAATAAAATATTTTCAATTGATTCATGATCACTTTACCTTAAGATCATCGGTATATTTCACAAAAAACGTAAGCAAAATAACTAATAACCTAATTAAAAAAAATTTTAACAGCAATTTCTTCGTATAATTATTAGGCTATTATCGAAATTAATTTGACATTTGCTTAACAAGGAATATCTAACATTTATAAACAGCTATTATGTAACTACGCACAAATAAAAATATTCCTAATCTTATTTTCTGTCCTACTCTATTCTTTGGGTCACCTCTGTTTGAAATCATCTATCCTCCGAGGCTTGACTCTTTCCAAAATCCTAGGAGATAAGATTGAAATGCCTTTTTACTTTTTTATCTCTCATTTCTCACTTTCTTTCTTGTTTAATCTTAAACTTCGCATCTTTTCCCGGAAAGATTGCCTGAGATGTGCGACGATAGATGTCGTTAGCGAAGTATACGGAAGAACGAAATAACCTCTTGTTTACGACTCTTTCGTTGCTCTTACAGTCTCGTATTTTTTGCTCTCTAAGAGAAGCCATTGCCTTTCTCTGGATAACAAAAACTAAATAGCATCAGTGGAAATAAAGCTTTGTGACGGTTTTCTACAAGATTTTTAAATTTTTTGACGGAATTTTACGCTAATGATCAGCGTTTTCGATGTCTCTGTCGTTTCCTATGACTTATAATGCCGTTTGTGAGAGGTATCTATCGTAGGATCATTCAAACTCTTGGAAAATACTAGTGTAGTTATACCTCTTTGCAGAAGTTCAACGAAATATTTATTTATTCATTTAGACATTTATCTGTAGCTTCAAGAATAATTTCCGAAAATGAGACCTAAGTCAAGCGAACAAATGTATGATATAAAACAAAGTACTCACGCTACTCAAGTGATATCTAATAACATGTCTTTCACACCCGTTAGCAAAATTTATCTTGCATTTTTTTGCTTGGACATATAAAATATAAATTTGGAAATTCAGTTTCGTATGTATTTCCATTAAGTCTGCACAACCGTTGAATTACTTTTGCATTCTAAAAGTTGCCTAAGTTGCATTAAAAATTTATAGGTATACATTTAAATTGTCTTAATTTAAATCATAAAAATCTTGATTATAATGTTACGGTGCTGTGCTTGAGCGCTATTGTTCAATTGATATCATTCAGGCTCAGTAAGGAAAGTAACGGAAAACTACCTAATTTGCTTTGGTGAACAGAGGTCGCAGGTTAAGGACGCGCCCAAATGCGCAAGTTGGGAAAGTTATGGGGAAGAAAGCGATTAGTTGAGGATGAACTCACTTTCACTATCGAAGCACGTCAACTCTAAATGCGCGTTCAATCAACCTCTTTCTTTTTGAATTCTAGGGATTAGACTTTTAAAATCGGTTAATCGGTGATAAGATCACGACCACAGTACTACTCGAATGTGTTCGAATGAAACATTTTACTTTTTGTGAATATGAAAAGAATTTAAGATAAAATAATGATAAATATTGGAATATTTAATCTTTAATGTTGTGGGTCAGCATAGGTAAAGATTTGGAATCAATTATAAGTCATGTGAATACGATGACACAGAAAAAAAAAATCAAATCAGCTTAGATAACATATTGATGTTAGTTAAATAAAATGTTTGGAATTTACACAGAATTTTCTTTACAAAATTTTATACTAAATATGGTGCATTGGAGTAAAGCTAAGTCTCAGATTCGAACCATGTACTTTAGTTTCTAAAAGGGTTGTCTTTTATATCCGACATCCATATATATCTTCATGAAAGAGATTTGAAAGAATCATACTCTGTAACACGTAAACGTCGATTACAATCAGCAGATTCTTTGGGAGATTCCAGAAATTTCTCTAAACAAGGCGAAATCCTGGAATTCCAGGAGAAGTGGCATAAAAGAGAACGAAAGTGAATTGGAATCCGATGCGAGAATCGGGAAGGTTATAGAGAAAAATTCGAAGAGAGGATTGAATGGGGAAAAAGCGCGGGAGTAAGGAACGGAGTGGTTTCTTTTCTTTCATAACTCTCTCTGAGAGGTGGGTTGGAAATACGTGGGTTGGATGTGATGGACTGTTGTGGAGAAAGGGGTTGCAATTATTCTGTGTGGAATGGCTTAGAGGGCTGAAGAGGGGAATGCAAAAGGGAAAATAATGGCAAGGGAAAGCGGAAGGGCTTTTTTCTCTGCTCAAGTAGTTTTCTGTGATTGGAGGAATGTCTCGCTGAGCCGCGGATCCAAAGAAAAAGGCTCCCATTCTTATTCTTGGAAAGGATTTTCCACGTTTGATTGAACTATGTCGCACGCAAGTTTCCTTGTGAAATATGATCGCTGCAATTTCATGATTTCAATTGTAGAATGATTTTGTTTGTATGATATTCAGCCCCGAGACTGGTTACAAACTGAAACCCTTTGAAACTACCGAAGGCTCTGGTGAGGGAATGAGGCCGAATAGGCAAGATGAGGAGTGAGGTTTTCCTTCGATTTACTTACTGAACTACTATCGATGAATTGAAAATGTGCATAGCATCATAGCTGTATGAATCAAACTTTAAATTGTATCCAGTAAGAAGTGATCAAGTTTGCCATATATCATAAATACTCGAATATGTCTAAGTAATTAGTATGTAGCAAAAAAGTTATTAAAATATGGCTGCAGTGCGACGAAGAGAATTTTACTTAATCCGCTTGATTAAAATCCAGAGGAAATAATGTTCGAGTATCATCCTAGGTCGATAGCTTTTAACCTGTTCATAAAATCAAAACAAAAATTAATTCGAATTCATGTAGTGGAGTTTCATAGGATTGTTATAGACTACAATGATAGTTTTAAATTGCTGTACTATCATCAAACAAGGATACGAAAGCAAATCTAAGGAATGATTAAAAATTGAAATTTGTTCTTGGCTTGCGACCCGGAATAAACGCAAAGGATAAACGATAACCTAAAAATGGAATTATACTCTTCTCTGAGATAGCTAAAATGATAAAAGTATCCGACAAGGAAGTGGAAATTCTTCGTTAGAGTCATGGTCTTCACAGACGTTTTCCCTATCATTGTCTCCTTTGGGTATGAAAGGCTATAATTATAACATTTTGTTTACACGTATATTATACAACGTTTTCCCTATTGTCTGATGATGGTGTTTTTCCATTTTATGTAATTGTTAACATGTGGTCAACTCGTTTTCTGGGATTGGCGATGCGACACCACAAATTCAGATATAACAGTATTGTGCCAGTGTAGTTAGTGCATAGTATTTTTCTTTTGATGAAATGGGTACCAAATCAATTTTAGCATTACACTCCCTATTATATCACATGATACCGCACCAATGAATAGTAAACGAGATCAATTATTAGTAGCAGTAATTTCGAGAAATGAATAAATTTGACCTGAATGAATGTTTTGCAATTAATTTTAGATGATTAGGCAGATATCAGAGTCACTCACGTATGAAATTGGCCAAGATATGTAAAGATGTAGCGATAATTATTACGCTAAATTGTTTCAGATCATCACTATCGATAGGGGAAAACATAAGATTTTAAGTCACAAATTATAGGAAGTGCCAAGTATCATTTTAAATCAAAGCTTTTGTCAAGGAAGGTTTGTTCCAAGTTTCTCTAAGGAGAAAAATCTCAATTTGGCAAACCACTGCCAATCTCGGGAATGATTAATTTTATATTGCACGTTGTCAGCCGTGAAATTGGTCACTAATCTACGTGCGCAGATTCATTCGAAAATTACTCTGCAAACTAATCCTCGAGGATTTTTGAGCTGATAGGACGCGGAATCTAAATCACGATATAATGCCGCAAATATTTGTTTTGAGCCATTACAACGTTTGCCAAACTCAGCGGCGTTGATATTTATCGCTAAGCGCCGTTTTCCTGCGGCGCATTTTACGACGCGTTTGTTGAAATTAACAACAATGCAAATTATCGTTTGGCACCTGTTTTCGACATTGCAACGTAAATGAAACAATTTACATTGTGATGGACGCTGTAAAAGCGCACCTGAGCGCAAATACGACCTGATTCAGATTATACGTATATTCAGTCCAGACATACTCCATCAATTTAAAATCAAATTAACCATTTTACAACTGCAGCTGCTACGGCCGGATCTACGTCCCAATCGGCTCTCACAAAAGCCAGCGTGCAAGGGGATTACATTTTTCGCTTGCAACGCTTCGAATTCATTCCGTCAATTGAACATGCAAATAAAAGATTTAAAGTCCGAGAGCGTCCCCCGCCATTTAAATATAAATTGCCGCTTTACAATGCGTCCCAGGAATCACGAAAATGAAACTACCGAATCACGTGCATTTCGGGTGGGACGGTCATTATAAACGAGGACTCATACCTATATAAATAAATATTTATTTTCGTGAGATAGAGAGAGGGATTGCGGATAATGGCCCGCGCAATTTTTCAGAGTGTTATACAAAAAAAAAGAAAAAAAGGGCGTAGAGATTTTTCTGGAGAGTAGAACAAGAGTGGGAGGGGCTCCATGGGAAACACAAAAACGAATTCGGGATAGAGAGGATAAAGGAAAAGGTTCTTTTTTTATATTTCGCGAAAGAAGGAGTGCGTAAGGGGAAGAGGAAGGAAAGTGGTTAAAAAAGAGGAGGGCTTGGGACTAAATGAGGACCCAGCCCCATTTGACTCTGGGAAAAATGAGGAAAGGCTGAACGGCGTAGAGGGAATGAGATAGAGGAAGAGAAGGAATATAAGAGGAATGACAATGGGGAAGAGAAACTGCCATGGGTGATGGAAGGAATTTAGGAAGGGAACGGGATGACAGCGGACCGGGACGATTTAATGGAAGGAACGGAACGAAAATGATGGCAGCTCTAAATGAAAGGGCTGAATAGGTTCTCCGCTGGTGGGTTTACCATATTATGACGTTTCGGAGTCGAGACATTTAGTTCCAAAGGAGAAACAGGGCGAAAATGCGGAATGGCTCAAGTGAGAATTTGCATTTTTGATTCACGTTTTAAACATTCGAATGTATTTCTTATTCGATTGTAAGGCGGGATGGAAGGGTATAAGTGACATTAAATTGACATTTACGCTACGAGTAACGAAATGACTGGGGATTTTCGTCGTATTTCAGCGGTCTTGGTTGGCTGGGCTGACGGAACTGTGAGATATTCTGATAAAAATATCTCACTTTCTACCCGGTTGCGGTGAATTAAAAACGCATACAATTATTCGTAATGAAAGGTTTTAGAATTTTTCAAATAACTAAAATATATCTCAGTTCAAAAATATGATACTCTGGCAGAAGCAGTAAAAAGAGTTTCGATAGAAGAAATAAGAAAAATCGTGTTTTACTCGTTATAAGATTATACAAAATTGAGAATCAATTATGATGCGTATTTTTAGAGTTCCAAGAGTCCAATTTTCATTTAATTTAATGAATAAGAATTTAATATTTTTATGCGAGGTGCAAGTATGTATTCTAGGATTTACTCCCACGAATGAAAATGATTGAAGAGGTTCTTTTAACAGAATATGATTAGAGGTTAATTTATCTTAGGAAAATAATCTGATCTTCAAGGAAATTTTTCTTTGAGTTTCATGGACATTTGTTTCTAATTATGTACCATCATATTTCAGAGCCCAGTTTCCTCATACTTATAATTCCTAAACGATTAGTTACGTCTATCATTTGCGGTAAAAAAGAATTCATTAAGACAATGGTTCTAGTATTTATTTCACTGATGTTAAAGAAGAATCATCATATTGTATGTAATAAGTAGGACGAATGATATCCACAGCATCCTCTGAGACCCTACTTTCTCTGATTTTTAAAATGTAAATTTAGCTTTCACTTAAATCTTCTATCTTCCATTGATTCGCATTCTAAGTTTTGAAGCGTCTGAATAATGATCAATTATTATAACTAACGATTCTTTACGAGACCTATCGCGTACCTTTTCTAATTCAACAACAGCAAATGCAACACTTTTCGGCGCATACACTGCATCTATTATATTCATGGATTAACTAGGGCAATGTGACTTAGTTCGCGAACGTTTTCTTCGTTTTCACCGGTTATTCTCTAGACACAACCAATTTTCGTCCAAATAGATTACAAATGTGAGTAAACACCCCATGCTGACTTATACATGAGGGTTACTCTGTGATATTTTACCGGATTTACTGTTATTATTGGCTGACGGAAAATTACATAATATTCATAATACATGTAGATTTCATGTTAGTTAATCTGACGAAAAATCACATTTTTCCGTCTCTACTAATAATAATTAGCGATAGACTTTCCTTTCATGGAAGTCAATTCATTGATTATTCATCGAACGAGAAGGAATAAAAGAAAATTATATCTGTTAGTATCTCATAATTTAAAAGTCAGCATGGATTCCAAACGGGTATTATAGAAAGTATAAATAGAGACTTAAATAGAAGCTACGGTGACATTACGTTGAATCAATTAAAGCAAATATTTCTATTCGCCATCCTATTCGATTCTAAAAGACTTTTAAAGAAATCGTCAATAATGATCATATTTCGTATTTAAGCCATCTCAGACTTCTTTAGAGTTTTATAGCGTTGTTGTTAATGAAGACCAAATTGAACGAATCTTTTTATCTACACGACTTTTTAATAGCACGGAGAACAAAATTTTAGTGAAGGTCTTTACTGAGAAAAAGTTGTTTGGTACGAACATGATAGGAATCCATAACTTTAATGTATTTAAAGAGGCTTATAATAGCATGGATTACGTAGGAAAATAAAAAGAAGTCTTTAATAGAGTTTGTAACAGGTGCTGCTGCAAAAGTGGTACACGTGGAAGAATAGCAGTGTGAGATGATTAATTTTATCGTGATTGTTACTCAAGTATTGAAAAAAGAGCACTAGTATACGATAATAAAAGAAAGAAATTTTATCATCAAGATAGAATTCGTAAAGCCTTATTTTCATAGATAACATAAATAAGAAAAATAAATTTTTACTCCAGGTGATGTGGCCTAATTTTGTGAAATGCCGGCAGAATTAAAATAACACAAGGCAGTCCTTTGTACTTTTCACAGAAATTTCTCTGCAACCGAGAAGATCGAAATGATCATATCAGGAAGACTGATGATGACCTGATTGATATTTTATACCTAATGAGGATCGTTACGATCGAAACCGGTTGCATTGAATTGATATCTGTGGGAAACACGAGGGAATGCCTTTTGTTATTTTAAATAAAATTTTTCATGATACTAATAATTAACATAGCCTACTCTTCTATGAAAAATATATCTTAAGCGCATTGCAATACAAAAGTTTGCTGAAATATTTCCTAATCTGATACCAAAGTAACCATAAACAAGCTCGTGGAAAATTAATTATGTGACAGATGTATATTTCCTTAGAACTCAGGTTTACTTGAGCCAAATACTTCTTTTGGCTTTAATGTTCGGAAAAATTGTGAGTTTATACGAATAAAATATGATCCGGAGGAGCAGCGGCATTGTGAATAATATTTCTTGACCTGATTATGAAAATTTAAACAAAACCTGGGTCCTTATCGACTTTTCAAGAAGAATGTGATTATGATAGCATTATGTGCCTTTGTTAAACCCGAGGGTATATGTTTCATCAATTAATTACTCAAAATGAGGGGAAAGTACTTAACTTGGCATACATAGCGGAGCTGGTTTCTCAAGTGTAAATAGTTGTGAAAAAAGAGACATTACTGGAACTCAAACCACATGCAGTATAGTATATTCTACAGAATAGTAGAATAATTAAGAAAATATTTCCGTTTCATGTCTTCCTTTTATGTTTTGTTTATCCTTGAGTCACTTCAGATATTCAAGATTTCAAGTAATTTATGTTCTGAGTTACCATGTAAAAGGCAAGGGAAAAATCATTTTGAGAATCGGGGTTGTATATACCTTCTTATATTTCTAGGGCATCTGCGCAGCGATTAAAGATGTTTTGCGTGATAAAGGCGGATAGCGTCGCTGTTAATATTTAAAACGCGATTAATATTAATGAGCCGTGGAACTTGTTTTGAAACATTCCTTTGTAAATAGCTTTCTTTTGGCAAAGCTTGCTGATAGTCGGAGAGAGGACAGCAAGTGTTTATTCTAGCAGGATGATAATAGAAAATGCGATGGAGATATTAAAGGGAGGGATATAGGAGAAAGGAAGGCCTCTCGGTCTGGAGATTCTCGAGTGGGATGGAATAGGAGGACATTTAGCCTATGTCGGAAGCGGAGAGAGCCGAGCAAAGGGAAGGAAAGGTTGAGCGCTCTTCCAGTTTAACTGCGTAGAGAGAAAGGGAATTTTATGCGAAGTAAAGTGGGGAATCTGCGTGGACTAATGGCCATATTTATGAATGTCGGCCTTCGCTTACCTCTTTCTCTTCCTCTCATGCCTCCACTTTGCCAGACTTCCGACGTCTACTTGAAATGAAGCCTCTAAGCCTTTTCCCCTGTCTACGCCAATCCCTTCACGGAGTCGCAAGAGCGGAAATTATAGATTTATAAAAGCAGGGACGGACGCATGAAGTTTCAATTTTGTTTCCCTCGCGAGGAATTTCGCTCGCTGAAAGTTGTTGAGGTTTGAATTGGAAATGACTGCGAAAGGAATGGGGTTAGGCGGAACAGGTGACTTTAACGACGTAATTTACTTCGATCGGCAGATATACTCGGAAGAAGGTCGTATTCGTCGAATCTATGATTTGATAAAGAGTTGCCGAAGTGATTTTTGTAAGGAATGAAACGGTGGAATTATGACCATCGCAGGCTCCTGACTGATTACTGTTTAGTAACTCACATTCTCTGAATGATCCGAAAAATGAAAGGAAGGATCTCAATATTAAAGCAAATAAAAAATGATAAATATAATGCGGTGATAAATTCCTTCACATATGCAAAACCCACGTAAATATCCCTTTCATAATCTTCACGCAGATTAATTTGGCTGATAGGCATTCATTATCTGTTCATTCCTGACACTTCCTCTTCTGTATTCACCTCCAAATATTATCTATTCCAAATGCTCTGGGTACGTTCATACGACTTATTTTGTCGAAAATTTCCAGATCTGGTTTTGAAAGACTAGTTTTATCCTCCATCAACACCTATGAAGAGGAAATATAACCTATAAGGCAATCTGGGGTATTTTCCCCTTGCTTTCTACGATGAACCAGAAAGCTATGGAATGAAAACTTCCACCTAGGTGCTGTTAAAAAACTCTATGGATAACATTCAATAGGAAGATGTAAAAAGTATGCCTGAATTCACTTCTGTTTTTCTATTCTATTGTTGATTATTCACTCATACAATATGAAAATAGTTTTCATCCTTCATACTCTAAATAATTCACGGAAATAGAGGTGAAGTATTGGAATCTAGTACCTAACACCTGAAAACCTTATCATTTTTCTAGTTCATATGGATGCTATCTGAAGAACTCAATAACCATGAACCATCTATCACAAGCTAACTTCACCTCGGACATCATTTCCTCGTTCTAACTCATCTCATGTCTATTTTATCTTATTTATTAATGAGACAACATTTTTGAAAGCTTTTCATATGAGTGTGCTATTCGGTCAATATCATCTACCCTTACCCATCCTTTACATCTCAGGCTTGTGGTGTTTTGTATTTGTATGTGTAGAATCTCGTTTTGTTGCTTGTGAACGTTGGGTTTGATTGAGTGAGAAAACTACAAAATCCTCTCCATAAGGGAGAAGGGAGATAGAGGACGCTAAAGAACGTAAAGGTAAAACTCTCGAAGAAGCAGAAAGGAAAGAAGGGAGCGAGGGTTTGACTTTAGCCGGTGATCAAAGTATAATTTACATCCTATCAGTGAGCGTAGCGCCTCTAGTACAGTCGAGGCCATTAGGAAAATGACCCCCTCTTCCTTTCTTTCCAGCGTTTCTTCACCGCCCTTCTCACGCACACTCTGTCTTCTGTCGGTTAGGGAGGCGTTCGTTGGAGCGTGCAAAGAAGGACAGGAAAGAGGGAAGGTAGAAAATGGAATGGAGAGAAGATGACTAGGAGTTTCCAATCCGTCTTTCTTTATTCCGCGCAGAATTTTGGAGTAATTCCTCCTCTTCATTCTCTTACGTATTTTTTCCTTCCATTTCCATCATGCGATTAAAATCTTCGATGTGGAAGTATGTGCGATAAACTTCATTCACATTTGGAGTAGTTAGGTCAGTCTGCAATATTATACTTCGATTGTGCGATGTTCCATCAGTCCATTGTGATTTTGAAAGGAGAATTTAATTTGATAAGATTTAATTGGAGGCACTAGAGAACTCAAACTCCACATCTTTTGTTAAGCAGAGAGACTCTTTGTACCTTCATAGCCTCAAGTCCTTTGTCCTCCTAAGACCAGATTTTAGTATTGGGTGTAAAAGAATAATGAAGAAATAATTCTTCCACATTTGAGGGAAATGAAGGAATCCGAAATCCGAAATTTCCGAAATCTGGAAATATCTTGTAATTTATTTTATCGTTAAAGCTTGATCAAATACAAAACAAACTGATTTTTTGCCATACGTTGTATATAATATTACTTGAAGTGTACAGCTGTCATAAATATTATGGATTAAATCATTGTAGTCAATGCGATACAGTGAAAACGTGGCTATACAATGTACGGAAGGCGTCGACACCGTTACATTAGATGAATTGATGATCTCTGTCACGTGATTCACAGAAATTCTTTGTACCACCTTTCCCTCCGTTATTCTGCTTGAAGCTGCGAAAATATAAAACTCGAAATATTTCTTCTGTTTGAAAAGTTCTTGTAAGAAAGAAAACTTACGGTCATCGAAGCGCAATGTTTGCTTTCATGTGGTAGGTCCAGTTGAAGAACGTCAACCAATTCTCATAGCTTTTACGTCGCGCCTTAGTGATAATGGGTCTACAAACAGTTGAGAGGTGAAAACCACTCAGAGAAGGAGGGGTGAGCATTCGAAAGAAGGCGCCCGAGCACCGCACTGCTAGAGTAAAGAAAAGTTGTGGAGAATTTATCATACAAGTTTCTTGAAAAGGTAAAACGAAAGTTGATTTCCATTTTTTAGGCAAAATACACCCGTTTAGCTGAACATACTAAATGATATGAAACATACTAGAGCGTATACTACATATACCAAGTTTTACCTTTGAATTCTCTGGAAAAAGAGGACATCTGTCACATGCCGGATGAATATAAATATTTTTTTTGAACGGAATGTCTTATCATTTCATTCATTTTATTACAATACATTATGATATTTTATAAAAATCATTACAGAGAGTAACACAAGAAAATATATAATTCATAAACAACACATAGAAATACACAAACATACAATCGTCATATTATCTGGCATGCAGTAGTCTACTTAAGATTAGAGCATTTTTGTTGAAACAAAATCTCATCAGCACAATGGCCGAGTGGTTAGTGTGTCTGGTATCTATTTCCAAAACTTTCCAAAGATTGCTCCAAAATTTAATCCTCGGTGGTTCTAATCCTGTTTAGGGAAGATTTTTTTCTTGAATATTAATTTTAGATTTCCTAAGAAGCTTCATAAGAATAAGCTAAGAAATTTCCATAGCATGCTTGTTTTAATAAAGCAATCCTTGACTTTGTTACCCATTTGTTTATTTTAAATACGCGAAAATACATTTATATTTATAATATAACAATCCAAATACATAAATAATGTATAAATAATATATAGATAAATGTCTGTAATCGATCAAAATGAACTTTACGTGCATTTCTTATGAGAAAATTTTCGAGTCGTCCAGAATCGAACCTAGGATACTTTTAGTAGAAAATGTCGATAAATGTTTGGTCATTGATTCTCTAATGATTTTTTTGTATTTCAGAATATTACTTCGTCGGGAACTGCGTGAAATTTATGTTCAAATATTTTCCCATGTATTTCATGGGGAGTTACTGGTTTAAGTATGCATAAATATATACACAATGGTGATTATTATGTAAGATGATTGTCCGGATGAGAAAGTTAAATTTCATTCATGTCCCATCTGAAAATTTTCAAATTTCAATTGCGTTCGAATCTGAATTTTGGATAGGCACAATTTTCGAGTCTAAAATTCTATTCAAGAAAATAAATATCACACTTTTTCTTACTGGCACTATGCAAGAAGTCTCTGGCCTATATTGTTTCACACATCAGACGTTGGTTTTACACGAAAACTATCAGAAGATGATTTTTATATTTGAGCTTGCGCAATTGTGTGTAGTCTTCGGAGAAGTAATCTCTACTAGAACTGATTATCGCCCAGCATAGGCAGCGGTCTCTATGAGGTCTGCGGGTTGGACTCATTTGGTACATAATTTACATATTGATGGTGGCTGGTAGGAAGTTTTCCCAAGAAAATATACTTCATCACCGTATAGGGTGATGAATTATATTTTCTTTGAAAGAACCTCACGATACTTTCTCAGTGCACCGATCTTGTTTAAGAATTGTCCGTTACCTGAGAGAACATTATCGGCTGAGGCTTGGATTGCCATAGAAATTATTTACCCTAAGTTAACCCTGTTTTTGTTTCTTGACAGAAGTATCTTTTCACAATCGCTTTCCATTCCGAATCGGACTACCACAAGCTTTCACAGAACAGATTCTTTTCCTAAAATTAATGGAAATTTTGTTCTTGGAATCATTTTGTTTCCTCTTCTCCTTTCCTCCCATTCCCTTATTTCCTCACCTTTCCTTTGGAGTAAAAGCAGAGGAGCGTCACGAAGTTTCGAATCGGCAGGGAGGGGGGCGTACCTCCCCGTTTCTTTTCAACTGCATTGGAAAATTTTTGCCTCCCGGTCGAAACAGAGGGGGGAATCGCATTTCGTATCTTCCAAAACACGCTAATTGGGACGAAGCGAGGATCAGGGGGTTCCTGGGAAAGAGAATCCAGCGAAAAAGGGGGAGGGAACAATTTGGGAAAGTTTTATGGAATTTTGAGAATTTCCAGAGAACTGTGGAAATTAACTCCGAGGACAACTTACACGGGTCGGCTTGCAGAGAAAAAAAATGAGCACCGAAATCATGATGATGATGATGGAAAAATGAGAGGCGAAACAAGAGGGATTTTCCATTGTTCTCGGAAGCTAGAAAAGATCCAAACAATTATTTTGAGCTGTGCGCGTTTATTTCTCGCGATGAAAACTTTCCGAAATAAAGTTAGCGCATTTATTTGAGGAGGGAATGGAGCGCGAAATTATTTCTTGGAAGTCGGCTGCTCCAGGCGGAGTTTCCTTCCGAAATTCTTTATCCGTGTAATGCGAGGCGTGTAGTGAATTAATTGTATTCTATCCTTTTTTATGAAAAATTGATTTATCTAATTACTATGCATTAACGTTCTTTGAAATGCCGATCAAAGAAGGAATAATTAATGCGCGAAGTACCTCAGATCGCGTCAAGAATTAAATATTGATATAAGACGCAGTATAATTGTCTGCCGAAAAAAGTCATACTGCGCTCCGTTTTTCAATGAACGTTTTATTGCTAATCGAGTGGATGAGCAATAGAGACGAAAAATTGAAACTGACTGTTGACCAATGTTACAGGTTTCTATCTTGGTTATTATCGGTATTTTTATATCAGTGACTGATAGATAACTGGACGACAAATGAAAAAACAAGGCTAAAAGAATTATGAATTTAGAGAATGATATGAAAAATGATCGTCTAATAGTGAATGATTTTAGTTTAGATCAATGGTCGGTAGTCATATTCGTAAATTAATGACAAAATGATTGTAAAAGCCGAATAGAATGCTCAATAAAGCCTATAATTTAATAAAATATGAAGCTTTTTAAATTATAAAATTCACATTAATTTATTTATATTATTTATTTTATTTATGTATTAATTTAAGAGTAATTATAGACTACTATTTTATTGTTATAAATAATAATATATTTAGCTTTGAAGAATTGATAAGAACAATTTTGATTATTATTTCTTTGATCTATCCTTTCTTTTTCTCCTCAATTATTTCTAAACTGAGTCATAAAACTTTACCAATGATTGAGTAATATGAATTTTTAAGAATATTTCTCCGTATAGCGAACTGCTTTCTTTTCATTAGACTTGTTCACAAATTTTTAAGTATTACGCTGTGGTTAACCTCATATATCCCTTCAAATTCTAAAAATCTGTACTGCAATTATATAAGAGTTATATTTTTAATTTAGTGAAATTCGTTATCTCTGGAAACTAAAGAGAGAAATTCAATACATTAAAAATGGTACTAAAACAAAGCAAACATGGAATGAGATAACTATTCTTTTGGGTATTTTTACTTTCTTAAATCTTAAAATGTAAACAGCTATTTTAAATGAATTTTGCTTTTAGTAACCTAGAATGGAACCTAGATGTATAATGAAAATATTGCCTTGTAATAAAGCAAAGATTCTACAAAGTCTTTCCCAAATCATATTCGTAATATGTTTCATTCCGCCAATATTTAATGAACGACATAGTTTTTATCATCATGGATCGCAGTCTTTGATAAGAATTCCTACGCTACTGGACTTCTTGAACTCCTGGTTTAGAATCACACATCGGTTAATTCAAAAACATTCATCTTTCCTCCCTCTTTCATCAGTAGCAATATAGATCTATGTCACCGGATCCACGCAGTATGCAAGGTCCCGCTACATCTACAACTTCCAAGCAATTTTTCCTCAACCATCGACTTCACACCGCTCAGAAAAATTCAATCGGGAGGACGGCATTCAAAGGAACGCATTCACGAACGGCCTTTAAAAAGACGATTAACCCGGTGATTAACATAATCACCAATCGTGGCATGAAAGCCTCCGAAGCAACAACAACAAACTCTTGATGCGATTGCTATCTCAACTCCCTGCCTAGTTCGTCGCTTCACATGTCTGCCTTTTGTCAAAGCTTTCCTGCGTCGCAAGGGCTATTAATGGACTGACGACGTTATCGTAGTGGAAGGACCCTTGGGGAATCCCCGTAAAGGGGGCAAAATAAATAATGACTGGTGCTAGTCGTAGAGAGAGGGCTCTTCAAAACTTAGAGGCACCAATTTACAGAAACGTCAAAGGATTAATGGTACAAGTGTTTTAGAGCGTACTTCTATAGGACTATGCTTTCAACTTCTGCCGAGATCCATCTTTATAAGTCCACGCACCGCATGGACGATAAAGTAAAAGCCAGCTGGGATATCTTTTTCCTATAAATCTACGGGGTTTGTTCGTGATTTAAAGCAGATTATTAATTAAAGCGGAACGTCGTTTGACATGACGAGCATTCTTCGTTCGTTTGATTGCAAAATATTTGGAGTATCTCAACCTTGACTTTGTGTTAGATCTCTGTAAAATGTGACAAAGATAATGACAATGAAATGACAAACACGCTTTGATTTTACATTACTTTGGTGAGTTGTTATCTTTCCGGAAATTCTGGTAGATATAAGAAACTCTTCACTTCCTAAATGATAAGTTGATATAAAAATGTCGCGAATTAATGATTAATTAATCAAGGATTTTATACATTTGCATATTTCAATTTTAATCTTATAAATATATGCGCGTCTTTTACTAGCATGTCCACCAATTTTAAAGATTGCACGAAGCAATGTGACAGAACAATTTCAAATTATATATATGCTTTATTTTTCACCGAGAGTGAGCTGTATTTGACATATTGATTTATTAAATTGAACTAGTAAAATCCATTGTAATGATTTATAACTCTTAAAAACAATATCCTTAATATTTGTCATTTCGTATTCATTGTATATTATTTGAATAATTTTATCAAATAATGGAATTTATTATAAGGAGTTTTAGAAAAAAGCGCTCATTAACTACAAACCTATGATTTCGTGTTATCATCAAGCAAAGGGGCTATAACACTAAATTAGAATATACATATTTGAGAAAAAGGTGGGAGGGAAAAGGAGGAGCAGTTGATAGGTAGGTGATGGGGTAATGAGGGGGTTGGTGAAGGGTCTCAACGACCATAGAGAGAACGCATGAGGAGTAAAGAAGGAGAGATTCATTGGTAACTGCGGATATTCGGTTTTGACAATATATTCAAAGCTCTTCTTTTTATAAGCGGTTTATTTCGTTTTCAATTTTGTGAATGCTTTGTCAGTAATCTGATGAAAATAAAATCCACGGAGGAGACCGTCACTTAGTGGAATTTTTACTTGACGATAAAAATGTTACTTTTTTTACAACAAGGAGTTTAAAGACTTTTAACAATCCACATTAACAGTCAGTAATATAATAATTAATGATTGATTTACGGATTAATAAAAGTCATTACAATCCCCGCTGTAATAAAACCGTGCTTCATTCAACATTTCCATCATCTAGATCTCAAGGCATGAATGCCAGAATGAAAGGGCTCCTTGGATAACAGAGAGAACCATCTGAAACCCTGATTTCTCTGCTCGACCTTTTCTTAGACCGATTCCTCGTGGAAAGAAGATAGGGCACATCCGTTCATGATACCGAGATGTCTAGCTCGCTACGATCCAATATATATTCCCTGCCCGCCGCAGAAACGAAACCATACGTACAAACAAATGAAAGTACGTGCGGCCTCCGCACTTTCTCTTTTATTAATACACATCCATTACGCGGCGGAGATAGAGGGATCGCCGGGAGAAGAACAAAAAAATCGCGGAGGCCAAAAACCCACGGAATGGGAAAAAAAGGAATCCAAGGACAATAAAGCAGAGGTCGAGAGATGAATGCTAGATGGTTTGATACAAAGAATGAGACCGGAGAAAAATTGGGCAGAGACATGGCGGAGGAAATGGATGGGGCAAAAGATCCGCGCACAAAGAAGGAGGGAAAAAAGAAAAAAATTCCGCTTGAGACAATGGAGACACGTCGGACTGACTGGGCAAAAATTTCGGGGTTATGGCCGAGGAAGGATGTTGAGGAAGGACGGGATAGACGCCACGGGGGAAAAGGGTACATCCCCTCGGCAGATACCCCTTGGATTTAAGATAGGAGGGGGTTTTGCGGGACGTCGCAGAAAAGATTAATTCCCCCCTTTTTTCCTTACCCGAGGACAAGGACGTCTTGCTAAGCGACGCTCCAATAAGCACGTATTTGCCGTATTCCCCTCCCAAAAGCGCTTCCAGATACAAACATCGCTTCTTTTACGGCTCGCTTCATCTCAGATCACTCGGGCCGAAAGGAAAAAAGGGCCGTCTTACTATTTTATCCGACCGGACTGCGCCGGGTAATTCCTTTAGTGTTGCGCGTCCGAGACGGATGATCTCCAAACGTTGAGTCACGGAAGGAGGAGCCGTAGAACCGAAAGATCTTTTTCGGAGGCTGGGGAATGATTTCGCAAGGGTAAGGGATTTCGTAATCCATGGTCATGGTGGAGGTCTTGTTACTTCCAGTCATTTGCCGCGATTTCTCTGCGGGTTAAGGGATTCGCGACTTTGATTTGTGAGTTCATGCGAGGAGATTATTTGGCGATGAAGAACGCTGCGGCGCTGATTGAAATCTCAGCTATCGGAGGGGCATGCTGAAATACTTCGTTGAGTTGCCTCTTTGAAATACGAATGTAGTCCAACAGAAAATCGAGGACATGGATTATTTTCAACTGCTTAGATAAGGAAGAAAGAAAGGTTTCTTAGTTGCTTAGAAAAGCTTTATATATAAATCTGTTTATCCGTTCCTTAATTTAGCAAAAACAATTTCGTAAAATCCAAATTTTGTCCTTAAATTGAATGAATTAGTAATAGCAGTTTTCATTCCGAAGGCTGATTCGAACCTCAACCTCTCAGCTCTGGAGATATAATGAGGCCTAAGCAAGATGAGAAGTGAGATATGTTACTATCCATGGGCTATAATCCTGAACAATATTTATTTAGAGTTGATTTTAACATTATTCAGAACGGCTTATACCTCAGTAGCCATGAATAAATCTGAGAAATAAAAAGAAAAGAAAGAAAGTTTTCTTCATCATTTATGTAAAGATGGAAATATTCTATTCAAGAAGATATAAAGCAGAAATAATTGAGCGATGATGTAAAATAATTTAAATATACTTGCTTGTAAATGCTTGATTTTATTGAATTAACGTTTCTAGCTATGAAACTATGAGAAAAAATGAGATGTAAAGGATATTTCATTAGCTTGATCTTGTAGGAACATGACAAAGCCAAATTGTTGAACATTATGTTAGAAATAGGGTAATAAAATTACCAGTTATACACAAATCCCCTCTCTGTACACAAAAGTTGTAGATCATTCAAATATAACACTTTTGCTTCCAGATCTGTGTTTGTAAAACTGTAACGATTTCTTGTTTCATCACGTCAATTACTCACATACACTTTGTGTTACTTTATGGAATGATAAATCTATTATTCGAATTCTCTCATTAAATATAAACTGGTAGCCACTGACCATTGGTATAGCAGCGGTGGGCGATGTATAATAAGAATAAATCATCATCAATCGAAAGCAGATGACAGCAAAATGGAAAAATAAAATCCTCCCCACATTTTCCTTTATTCCCCGGTCTTTTTGACCTACGGATATCTAGATTGTTTGTTTTAGAATATTTCTCATTGGCACGAAATAACTGAAAATAACGAGGAAAGCGGCGAGATCGTGCATTGACTGAGCGAATGCCCCTTTCGCAACAGTTTGTCTGTTGTGGATCAGAGCCATTTTTTCCTCCTTTCTATTTATAAAAGGCCGGAAACCGCCAAGGAGAATCCAACTTTTTGGGATCCCAAAACTTCCATTCCTCGATCCCTGATCTAATTTTACCTGATATCCCCTGAAAGCAAGCTTTTGCGCAAACATATAAATAGGAAAATGTTTACCGGGCTGAGGAAGCCAACTTCTGCTCCACATATTTTTTCTCTTCCTCTCTTTTCATGCTTTGCGAAAAACTTTACCTCTCCCCCTTCCATATAGGCGGTATGTTTATCTCGCTAATTGTCTTCCGCGGTTTCCGTACTCTTGCTGTTTCTCAGATAATTTGCTCCAGGGAAGAGGAAAATTTCTCCGAAAAAATATGACACATGCAGAGTTTACAATATTCAATCTTGTGATGAAACATTTTCACTGTATCTTTCGCTAAACTACGAATTACACCTCCGATATCATTATTTGTTTTAAAATAACAAAAGGAAGACTAATGAGGGCTATGAAGTACATAATCTAAGGAAAGTAATTGATCCTTTATTGGACAGGATTAGGCCCAATTGACTCTCTCATTTATGCAACCCCTGTCACCAACATAGCACAGAAACATTTAAATGTAATATATCGAAATATTTCATATTGTATAGTATTAAAGTATATTCAAAGAATAAAAAAATCCTTCGCTGAACCTTAGTGAAAACTTGTCTCTTATGTTAGTGGATTTTTATGCTCCGAAGGTTTAGTAGTATGAGAATAAGAAGTTTTTAAAACTTACTTATGATCTTTCAGACTTATTACTGAAGCAATAGAATTTTCTTTCCCCTCTGACTTTTAAACAAGAACAAGAGATGTTAAAGTCTAAAAATTTCTTCGGTTAACTCTATTTTTTCCGAATATGTTTACTTTCATCACCTTTATATCATATATGCAAGTTTTGCAGCGTAACCAATAATCCTCTTCTTTCTAGCATGACTGCAATCTCACCGATTTATCTCATATTTATTTTCGAATTTCATTCATGAGGATATGGATATATTTAAGGTTCTCGACGAAGAAAATGCATTCCAGGAGAGAGTTATCCTTGAGAGAGAATGCGGAAAGGAAGGTAACAGAGAAAAAGAATTTTGGAGGCATCTCTCGCTTAGAAATGAAGGAGGATTCGAGGAGAAAAAGATCTTGTGTTAATAATCCAATATAGAATTCTTACTTCAGAAAAGTAACTTATAATTTCACTTTACAGTTATTGTTTGCAAATTTTACATTCGTACACTCTTTTGATCTCCCCATGTAAAGAAAAAATTCCGCATTGACTACTGCATACTGTTTAAATATTTCCTTCACATTTACTTATAATGAAAATACTGGTGACCCGGGTTTTCAAGTTCTAATTGAAAAATTGAATTTCATACTCACTATCATTATCAACTTCAGAAAGGAATCGTTATAGTAAGCGTAGCCAAAGAAATTCATAGAATTGATGTTGCAGTAGCATTTAGAGCCTCATTAGCTTAGCCTTGCGTAAAGTAATCATTGCGGATGCTGCTTCGACACTCCGTCATCAGCGACGACTGTCTATGGAAATGGAATAAGGCCTAATGAGGTAGGTGAGGAGTGAAGTAGTTTGCCCTTACTTATTCCACCGTGCCAGAATGCAGGGAGGAAAAAGTTCACGTAACACACTCACAGAGTCAATTTCAATAACGCCTTGCAATAAATGAGGATTGATCTAAATAAAAAACTGACATTGTTCTGTGATGAAAATACCTAATTAGCTTTCATAAATTGATACTCAAGATTTTTATTGCAAAATCTGTACTATTCCACCAGATCACCTTACCCGATACTTCTGATGATGGCGTAATTTTCGTCGAAACTATTAAACCTCAGTAGGTGTTATTGTGAAATGGCACAGAATTTGTTATTAAAGAATAAAAGATTGAAGATAAAACTTTATCAAGCATCAATGAACTGAAATGTTCATTTCTTCATGTTTAAATGACTAAGTCTGAGCCAAAACTAATCGAGGGATTATATTTTTTCCTGTCCTGTGTGAAAAAATAGGCTATTTTGATTGTTAATGCTTCCTAAACTTTTCTGTGCAAAATATTACTTTATAATCAATATATTAATATTATATAATTTTATACTTTATACAATTCAATCTTAATTTGCACTCTTGTCATATTAACATGCATGTATAACACTCGACGGAATAAAAATTTCGGAGCGCAAATGCGATCGATTCGAAGGGGAAAAAAACGAGTTCTCCAATCCTTTTGGACGCATCTTCGCTCCACGTAAAAGTGAAAATCCCACGCGAACGTTTTCTACGCTCCAGTTCCTCGCTTTACTTACGCAAGTGTAGTGTTATGTATCCAGCCCATCAATCTACGAGGCCCCTTTCACCCGCGGCAAACTCTCCCTCTTCCCCCGTCTCTAATTTTCCCCGTTTCCTCTAATGTTTACCGAGATGAAAGCCACGCAAGGAGAGATGTTACAAACACACAAACACGGCAGCACGCACGCGCTGCTTGGGAAACACGTTTTTAGGCGCAAACACTTTGACTTTTTGCTTCGCACTTCAGCCTTGAACCTCGTACTTCCATCAATCCCTTGTCCACATACGAGCATGCATCCACGACGAGATGCGCCTTTTATACGGACGCATAAAAGGCTTCTTCTCGTTAGTCGTATGCGCTCCAACATTCATTTACAGTTGTTCCGTTTAAACGAATGCCAAATGATCAGGATTTCGGCCTCCATAGATGAGCGTTTTCCAACGGTTGGATCGAGTCCCATTGCTGCTGCTTCAGAGCTGATGCGCTGCTACCCGAGCGGACTGATTTATTTTTCCTTTTTCAAAATATTTTTCTTGTTCGTTTCATTTTATCCATCTATTAATAGCAACATCTAACGATAGCTATACCTACATGCATATGTTGACGAATAAAATGTTTTCAGTTTTCTTCTATTCAGAATAGAGATGTTTGTGAACCTCTCATTTAATTCATCTCAGTCTAGTTCGTGGATAAAAGCCGCTGTTTAACGAATGATACTAAAAAAGGAAACTGAGTTTGATCACCTCGAATTGAATGATTTAAAAATTATTACTTATAGGGTCGCTTTACTATATGTGGAAATTTTTCTACCGAAAGCATTCTATTTCGGGGGGAAAGCTAGGATACTACCTCAATCCTCATTTTATCAATAAGTTTCATTCTCTACTCAGGTCTTTCCGTATGTAATGTGATTTATGTGTTACGTCCAAATCAGACTTCATGCTGAACTAATTTCCTTTTAATCTTCTCTAACAACTTCTTTTTATTCCTGAAAACATAAGCGAATTAGTGTGAACTTAACTCTTAGCTACTGAACCGTTTTTATTAATATGAAAGGGACTCAATCCAAAAGAGTAAAATTTCCTTCACTATTAGGTGGGACTTGTTTTAGTCGAGGAACCAAAATTAAGATACCGAACCATTGATATATGAACGGTATTTGCGATATTGCACTAGTGACGCTAAGTTTTCCTACCAATGTTTACTATTTCCTAACTATTCTGCTCATCGGGGTGGTAATAATATTAAATATTCATATGCATTGAATATAAAATCTGTGGGTATTTTATCTGGTAGCTATGATGATAAAATCTTTAGTGAGCCAAAGAAAATTTCGCCGACCTGCGGTCCTCGTGACGCGAGCTGTTAATGTGTCCAAGACTTTCATTTTTCACTGTAATTTCATGATTGGCTACTCATTTGGTTTTGATAATTTAAACAGGAAAAGCGTTAATTTTGTGTCATCTACTCCTGAAATAAATTTTTATTACATATGCAAACATTAGCCTAGTAAAATAGATAAAAAGCGTAAAAATTCAACGGTAAACTACTTTGAGTTTCTCTTATATCATCCTCCAAAATTATTTTCAAAAACTTACGTGCAATCATTGGCAATAAAAATATGAGTATCCCTGATCTGTAAAAGTTTTCTCAGGTAATGTTTACAATGAAAATAATATGTATCAATGTGAAAATAGATTCAATCAAATCTCAGTCATTTATTTTAATTGGTTTGTTATACATATTTAGTTTATGCTATTTCCATTTAAGTTAAACTGTATTCAGGGAACCGAAAATCGGAATAGGATACATGTTTCGATTCAGATAATGTTTAATTTCGATTCAGATTAAAGAATTTCAAATATCTGCTCTGGTTCTGTTATCCTTTCTCCTTAATAAGTTGTTTTCCGTTTCGGTGTTCCCTTCTTTTATCTAATGATGTCATCGGCAACAAATGAATACTTATAAAAAAGATGAGCTACATCTGATCCAAGGGGACAAACAGCAAACGCGTTAACTCTGTAAGCCGTGCAAAAATGGAATAAGAAACAGAACGCCTTGCTTCGCTCGAATGAGGTAAACCCTGCGAGAAGAATTCCCGAAACGCCTGCTTAAAAGGCTTTAGAAATCAAACCTTCTCCCACGTCGACCTTTCCAAACCCAACGTTTCTCCCTTTTCAATACAACATCCCCATTACGCATTTACCCTTGTTGAATCTCTTACCAGACCCAAACCCAGCTAACCTCGTTCAATCTACGACCCCTTTTCTCCTGACCCTAACTACACTTATGCTACAATCTCGTCGTGAATTATCTCTCCCCTTTGAATCTCCAGCCAAAGGGAGTTTCCCATCTCGTTATATGCAACCTCAGACGTATCTATAAAAAAAGTACTTCACCTTAAAGAAATGCGAAGTATTTGGATGTCAAACTTTTCAGTTACTCTTTGAAGGCGACATTAGGTTCGTTACGATCATCGCCGGAGTGAATTTATCAAAGCATAGAGTAAGCAAGCACGTAACCCTATTAGGGCGCTCCTCCTTGAAATCAGATGAGCGTTTGATCAAAGGAAATTTCTCAGTTCCAATTCATCATTTGTTTCAGAATAGAGTGGGGATGTTTAGGCATGAGTTGTTTTCGGCGAAAAGATTTTGGGTTTCATGTATCAATGCTTTAATATCATCGCAGAAAATTTATTTATGAAAAGTACGATGTTATGAGAATCAGAAAAAGGTAGCTAAAATCTAGAAAGGGTGAATAGAACTTAACGATTATAACCTTTATACAGTTGGTTCTTTTAATATGGGGAAATGAAATATTCGGTTAATACATCATGTTGTGAAATTAATATTCGGTTAATACATCATGTTGTGAAATTTGAGAAATTTCCTACAATAATAATTATCCTTTTTTTTTAGAAAGATTGCTACTATAAATTTTTTTCGTTCCATTCTTAATACGTATCGACGTATCAAAACTACATCCAAATCTTGATGATGAAAAAACTACATCTAAATCTCAATTGATACCCTTCGAGCTGTCCCTCGGTGTGAGATAACTGTTATTATATTAATAAGTTACATTGTTAACAACTTCCTCATTTTAATTTTCGTACAAACACTGTCTCTAAAGCAGTCGGACCATATTATTTTAAGCTGTATCATGCGGGGTGACTTAAAATTTATCAGTTCTTAACTTACCCACATTTACTTCGCCGAACTCATTTATTGGATCAAAGCAGAAACTTCCGCGAACGTTATTTTAACGTGATCGGTACGGATTCCGCAGAAGAATTTTTGGGTTGGATTTCATTGGACATCGATTAATTTCATTCAAAACAAAAGATAAGGTTTCTCTAAGATCAATCCTAACTTTAAAAAATTACCACTCATAAGAGGTAACTATTTTTTATCAATGGATGGAATTTCATTGCAAGAATATTTAAAATATCCACTATAAACTTAATTTTTATCTCAATAATTTTTTAGTTTGCTGCAAAATTATGGGTTGTAAGTCATATGTCTGAGGTGGAAATTATGGGAAACACTCGTGTATATTATTGGAAAACTGCACTGAAACTGAGATATTAAGCTAACCCTGAAAATTAAACTACCAGACGTAGACCCTTCTTTAATGTTATTATACATAGGGCTTGTACCATTAATGCTTCACTGCATGTAATTTGGATCTCTATAATATTAGTAGTAAGCATTATCGAGTTAACAGTTCGTGGAAAATTCAAAGAGTCCCTTAAAAGTTAAACAATCGCCATTAATTCTATCTGGACGAATTGAGAATCATGCTTCTCCACAATCAATTCCCTACCCCTTGCCATCAGGTCCACCCCTTTTATCTCCCCATACTTTCGCCCTTTTACTCATGATTCAATTACTATATCGCTATCTCAAAAGACCAGTCTGCTTTAAGCCAATAGTGGAGATGCGAAGGGTGTTTGAGTCAAGGGTGTGGGATGCAAAGAAAGGATATGCAGGGGGAATTTCGAGAGTACCGAAAGGTTGTAGGAAGTCTATGGAAGAGAAAGGGTTGAAAATAATTAATAGTAGGGTTTTTAGTTCGGCAGTGCCGATCTTTAAGAGGTTTACTTACTTTGAAAACTCTATATGGCAATAAAAGTAAGGAAGAAATTATCATACGGTTGATACAATCAAATTTTGAGGATTTCTCGTAATGATAATCACCGGGAGTTCTATGTTTAGTGATCATAATGAAACTTTTAGTATAAATTAATAGACAAAATGAAAAATTCCTGTGAAAAGTTACTACTCGGTATTTCACAACCACCTCGAATATACAGATTAACAATCATTTATCAACCTATTATGTTCTATTTCATCAATAACTTGGTTCAAAGGAGGCACATACGGTAAATTTCCATGTATTCAATTCAAAGGACAATCAAAAATTAACATTCTTTAATTAGTAATATATAGATTGAAAAATTCTAACATTCACCCAAAAACGCTCTATCATTATAGGACGGACTTTGTGGAGCGACATTGCAGAAAAGGGAGGAATTACTTAGCAATTTTCGTAACAATTATTATTTAGACAATCTCTTTTGGTTACAACGCCATAATGATATTGATTATATTGTTAATGACAATACCAGTCGTATATGTAAAAAAGAAGTGGAAACTATGTAAAAAAGAAGTGTTACTTTTTTCGAACAGCACATATAAAAATGCAAAGTTGATAAGAATATTTCTGAACAATATCAGTTTTAATATGCTTGCTTATTTTACGAGGAGGAAAACTTTGAAAGCAATGGTAAAGGTGACGTTAATGGTTTACAGTGATAGTGTCCAGATAATTCAAAAAATTTAGAATTCTAGAGAAAGGGAGACCATGAATAAGATAAAGTGATTCATTATTAATACGAAATTTTTCTTGAATTCTTACTGAACATAAAGCTAGCCTCCAAATCTCTTCTTAATTTGGTATTAACTTTTTTAACCCTTCAATCACTGTGTCAGCGTCCATCATGCTTTGTCTACATAGAAACGTGTCTTTTTTATTGCTAACGATTTTCATTTCACCCAAAATCACGTGTTTCCCAATTTTTTTTACAAAACCGTTTTTCCAATGAAGGGAAACAAGTTCAATCTACGCACTTTTCAGATTTTCATTAAACGTTGTGACTTCGGGACAGCAGTAGCAGCATTCGGTTGATTGATTAATACGCATCGGATGGCAATATAAGATTTAAATATGAATTGTGATAGTGGACGTTTCACGAGGAAAAAGAAACATTCAGTAAAAAAATGATTCTCTTTGTTTGAATACGAATTAATAAACCCTCCAGCAATTTACGCTGCATCAACATTTTCTGTATCAATAGGGCGTTATCTATATTAAAAGTAATTAAACAATTCTGAACGCACTTCCGCTATCACTACTAATGTTTTGACAGTTTTCATCCCAATTTAAACGAAGCAGTTCATTTGACGAAAGCTAAACGTGAAATTACTCAAGACAAATATTGGTCCGAGCCTGTTTAATTTAATTGTAACGACCGCATAAGTTGCCTACGACCACTCTAAGGCAAGCTTTGCCACAGTTTAATTAATTATTATCCAAAAGATGTCTTCTGAGAATCGAACATTTGGGAGTTTGTATAAGTAGATGTAGAAATAGCGATTGGAATTTCCATTAAAGAAGGCACGTTATGAGGAAATATGGGATCTTAAAGGACATCTGAGTACGACGTCCTTTCTGAAAGGGATGAATGAACCCTTCATTGATTCTTTCGAGGAAGGCAAACTATCCATGAATGTCGACTCTTCTATACATCAGAGAGTACACGCAGGATGAGATGGATATCGAAGAGAAGAATCCTGCTCGCAAGATGTAAGCGCGGTTATGAAGGGACAGGGGCCAGAGAGACGTGCTGCTCTAGCGTGTATTTCCAGAAGATTGCAAATCTTAATGCAAAGGAGGTTAAAAGTGCCTTATCTCTCATGGAAGATGTTGCACCCTAAGTTTTTCAGAAATTTATATATTAGGATCACTAACGAGATATTTGCTAATGGATGTTAATGGATGCAAGTTTCAATTTCATGCAGTCGATGAATAATCTAAAACGAGTTACTTAACATTTTGTTTCTAAGTATTTTCTAAGAAAGTTTTAGTATACCTCCAGTAGAAGCTTCTATAAAATTTGAGGATTGTTACTAATGCGCTTGCATCTTTTTCTGCCTGATTTATTTTATTTCTGTCACGGTTTTTATTTTATTATTAATTTAATTTATATACATATGGGATATTACGTTGTTTGATTTACGCTGTATGCTTAAATTAAATTTGATAGGATCAGCTAACTGTGTAAGAAATGCACTCATCATGTATCTAGTTCTTAAGTTTATACTATTGTAAATGTTTCATTCTTAACTCACGAAATGACAGTGAAATGTATTTAAACCATTCTCCAAATTTAAACGCAAACTAAGCTGATAAACAATAAAGCATTGTAATTTTCATAGCGTCTCCAAACAGTTAAGTAACGACTATGAATTTCAATTAGAATAGTCATCACTCGAACGTAAAGGTAAATATTTGAGTACCCTGGCATCCTCTTAACTGAATCTCAGAATGTAACCTTACTGATTTTATGGTATATATTCCAAATAATTTAAAAAATTGTTTTAAGTGTTTCATCCTACCTTGCTTCCTACGTTCATTACTCCGTATGGATGGCTTTTTTCCATTACTCATCCTGGTGTTATTCGGATAGTGAAATGCTTAGAATGACTGAAGAACTATGAAACCAGTGCAGGTTTGCTAGTGCATTGCCTGTGTCCAACTTAAACTTAATACAAAATAAAGAATTCTGCCTCTTTCGTCTAGGATTCGCCCAAAACTCCACAAACCTCGTCCCATTACGGTAAGCGTTTCGGGGACGAAGTATCATTGGGTCCAGTTATTCATTAAGCTCTATCGCCCAAAAAATATCGAATCTTCCGGATGACAAAAATGATTATCCCTAATCGCATCGAGAAGCACCATCAGGCGACCTGCTTAATTGCACCCATGCCACCGACCATTCCCATTCAAGCCAACCAATATCGATGCAATCCCCTTCCGATTAATCGAATGAGAGTGCGTGAGTCCCCTCGCTTGTCATTCGCTTATCTTGCTTTCATCGATTTTTTCCCACGTGCCGTTTTTGCTCCATCCTCCACTCCACTGCCGAAACATCTATTCATTACCCCTGGCGCACTATATAATCAGCCGTATGATTTAGTTATAACGCAATTTTGCCGTCGGAATAAAATTGTTTTATGACGGACCGCGATCGTGAGCCGTTTCAATTAGTTCCGCGTGCGCTCCGCAGAGGGCTCTGCGAGGGGAGAATCCCCTCGTCGAATTCACTTCCATTCGACGCCATTGTAATCTCCCTTTCTCTTTCATCTCCCCGATATTACATTTAATTAATTACAAGCAAACTTCGCTGGAAATTTATCATGGGTTGCGCAATTGCGTGGGTTCAAGGAAATATAGGTGGAAGATGATCCCTATTCCGTTGATCTGACTCAGTTTTTTCGTAGAGGATAGACGCAGCGTTCCAGGTTCGCATTTTATGCCCCATAAGCTCATTTGCTTTCCGACATAATCACATCACCTAATGCTATCTTCGGCGCGTCATTATGAGGTTTACCTCCAACCCGTGTAATCTTTCTTTCGCTCCAGTAATGGGAATTCGAAATGATTGTCACTTTCACGCGGGTGGAAATATCGTGAATTGAATTTCCTTTTGATTATGTATACTAATTTTGTGTTGATTGTCCTCCAGCAAATCTCACTCTGGTTACGTTCGTGAATCGTTTTAGAGTGTTGCGTTTGTGCACACATTTACTAAAAGTCTTATAAAAACAACTACGTTCACATTGTAGTGTAACTATCTATAAGCAGACTGACCATATCCAATCCAATCGAAAAAGAAACATTTCTCATCAGTAGAACGGAAAAAGTGGGACCTTTTTTTTCCTTTGGACTTTAACGAGGGACGTTCTTACTACTTCATTGCAAAAATCATTTAAGACTATTGGAATTCTTTATGATAGAAATCTTACTTTGACTAAGCAAAGTAAAATTTTGCGCACAAATTTATAAAATACAGGGATATAGTATATCAATTTCAAAGGTGAATTAGTTTCATGTTTGGATAAGATAACCTTCACCTTCACCGCGTCATCAACGTTTTGATTAAGTTTTTTTCAGAAGTTTTTAAATAGATTATCGATTCTAATGGTAATGAAATTTATTACCAGAATGTTTTATTTTTAGTTTTATTTTAATTATACTACATCGCACGATTGTTTCATATGTAGTTGAATATTAAATTATTTACTGTTAAATATAATTCAAATAAATTAATTTTGCAGAAGAGTTTAACGGCCATAGTACATTTTTCGATGAAATGAGCAGGACTAAAGGGCCTAAAACGGAATAGTCAGCCTATTATAAGTAACTAATTCCATTTCATTCATTTTTATATAGTGCTTTCTACTCTACACCAATAAATAGCTTGCTTAGTAATGGTGTTTCTCTTTTATTTACAGCTTTAGAGATGCCTGAAGGCCGGTTGGAACCTCATCCCTTCCACGATTGAGAATCAGGAGAGAAGAGTGAGAGGTAAACAGCAGTATATTCATATATTCAAAGATTTCAAATCCTTTCGATATTTCTTAATGGTGGCAACTCTCTTACATTTAAATTCTATTTATTGTCTAGCTTTACTGAGTCTTGAGCCTGATTATTTCTCATAAGCATTCCAATGAAAAAGTAGGCTTCGACAGATCATTTTCTCCGGGAAAGTCTGATTTTTGATCCTTAAGTCCCGTCGTTAACGTGAAAATTTATATATCGTATGCTGCTTCTCAAACATCCGCTATGAAAGTTTAAATTATCAGATTAAGGCCAAAGAAGATGGAATTATTTGACTTAAGCTCGATTAACTTTTGAAAAACTCCTATACAGTAGAAATTCCTTCCACGTATTTGTCTAAATAATTCATACTCATTTAAAATTTCTCCTGGTTTATCCATCATAGTAATCGATAAATCCGAGAAAATGAGATTGATATAGGTTTCTATTTGTTGAGGATAAAATTGCTACCGGACATCCCTAATTCTTTCGTATGATGTCTTTGATGAATCTAATCCAAAAGGTGGGTTGAACCTCATACCCACCGCCATTAGCCTCGGAAAGCTCTGGAGTGAGAATTTGAGTCATTAGGCAAAATGAGGAAGAGTGTAGTTGTCATTTCTATCCTTACTGAGCCAGAATAACTTCTGAATTGAAGTAATAAAAACTATCCTTGATATCCCTGCAAGGACCTGTCCCATTTGGGTCCCAAGGACCCAACCCATGTCCTCTTTCCGAAGTATAATGCAAACTAAAGGAATAAAGGAAATGTATTAGTACATACATTAGTAAATATATTAGTCTTAGTAATTAAAAGAAACGTCGGTAGAGAAGTAAGTAAAATACAAGTGCGGGAAGATAAAAACCTCTCTTAGTTAAATAGGAGTTGGAAGCAGTGGTTCTCCTGCTCGGAAACTAACTTAAAAGACCCCCCACCTTATCCAATCTAGGTCGCATGCCTACGTTTTAACCAAAAGAGTGAGCACGTATGTACATACAAAGGCGTAAAAGGGGAAGAGTATTTGGACACGAGAGGAATTTATTGAAAAAAAAAGGCTGAGAGCGGGAATCCGGAACCTAATTTTTCTCTTTTTTTGGGGGAACGCATTTGAAAAAAATGTATGGAGAGGGTGATTTGGGTCCGTGCGTGAGCCACGGAAACTAAAGGTACGAACTTGGGATTTCTGGGAATTGTAGAGCCCCTCTGGCGTGGGCCTTCGTATGGGAAGAGTGTGATGGCAAGGTTTGATGGGCGTATTCGAGCGAGTGATTTTTAAGCGAACGTAACAAGGGGAAGGGGACTCAGTGTCGGTTGGATTCTAGAGGTGGAAGCGACCCTCAGGGTGCCATTTATGTTTCGAAGCGAGCGCTTTTCCGGATGGACTGGAATTTTTCCTTTCCGAACACAAACTAAAAGACTAATTATTGGCCGAAGTATAATTTAGGGATGTCTCTTCCCCAACCCACAACACGGCGAAGTATTTTTCCGAGCTTCCCTCGAAGTATTATAGTCCTCGCCATGCGTTGACAGTCGAAAACTGATATAATGTGTTGAGAAAAAAATGGATATTTGAAGAGCTTATTGCTATGACTACCAGAAGTACCTAAAGAGCTAATCCCATGGCGTATCAAGATCAGAGAAATAGATGCTAAAACCAGTCGATACAAGAATTCTTTTTTTCCCAGAACAATACGCGAAAATAATCGACTGGGCAAATAGAGTCCTGGTGCTTGCACCCCCTGCCACACGCCGAAAGGCGGCTTGCAGGGTACAGATGTAGATGTAGATGTAGATGTAGATGTATCAAGCAGTGTTGCACACAAGGTATGCTCAACACAAGTTGTGGATTCCCATCATAGATGGTTCAATGTGAATGTATTGTACAGAATGAAGAAATTGAAAATTAATTTTTGTTAGTGGTAATTATTGTTCTTATAAGTTACGGCTTTATCTTGCTAATGCTTTATTCTCTTTTATTAATGCCTTATTGGAAAATATTCCTTGGGTAAAATGTCCTTTGGCTGAAATATCCCTTGAGTGAAATATGTGTTCGTTGGAAAATCTTTGGATGGAAAATCTTAGCTGTAATGTCTCCGCGTGAGAAGTCCTCTGAGCGTTTGAGATTCCTTTGGCGAACCGTCCCGTGGATGAAGCGTCTTTGAGTAAAGTGTACTTTGGGATTTTGAATGTCTTTTAAACATCCGTATACTATAACTTGTGGTAGTTTTTACGAGAGAAACTCTCGAACCTCCAATATTCTCATTCTAATAATGGTAGTAGTTTGTATTCTATTCGAATTTGATTTGAAATAGGGGATATTAGATTATTAAGAAAGGATTTTCGTGAAATTCATCTGTATAGAACTGACAATTGTAAAGATGCAATAATATCTGATGTGCTGCAAGGTTTTCTTTTCTCCTTGTACTGTGACATCATTTAAAATCGCCCGTAAAATCCACTAGATATCGACAAGGAAAAATCATGAGGACAAATTGAGGCTTGCGGTAGTTATTTCCTCGGAGCGTTAGAGAAGCTAACAAATGTTTGAAATGAATAGAAATGGAATGCTGATAAACCTGTCACATGTCATGGGCGCTTTAAAGATAAATATGTAAATGTGAAAGTATATAGCCTAAAGCTTAACTTGTTTTCAGATTGAAATACACGTGCTTTGAGGTCACCTGGGCGTACCCTAGACCCACCCTTTCCAAACTAGTTTCTTTCAAGGCACATTTTCGTTCTTATTCAAAATTCGAGATTTGACTCATACCTTTGATCTTACAATCATTCGATCATGTAATTCGTGAAGCAAGGAATACTAATTCTAGAATGTAAACTTCTTTTCTTCGCAAATTTCAATTTTCAAATGATTGGTACAATATATCTTATGAATAAATTTATTTATGGTCTTGAAGTAGAGTCACTTGAATCTTGAAAGAAATGTCAAGAGGCTATGTGTAGCACTTCAGCGTGCCACGGTTGGGAAGCACTTCCCCAAACTACAGTTTGGGGAAGTGTTTGTAGAGGTATGTTGATGTATAGTATATGATTCCCGGTAGTTTTATAGATTTCAAGTATTATATCTTACACATTCACACTTACACAAGATTCTTTGTTCATTTCACTTCTTAATCGGAAGTTTTCTTTATGGAGCCATATCATTCCACATGAAAAGAAGACCCTTCGTTATAATAAGGATTCTCAAAATCCTAGGATAATAAATCGTGCCCCAAAATTATATCAATATATTTTAACATTCCTTAATTTCATAAACTTTGCTCGACTTCAGTCGTGAAAGGCCTTTTTATATGTATCATAAAATTTGAGAAACCTTTGTGTATAACAAAGTTAATTGTATGAAAAGTAAATTTTAATAATTTTCATCTAGGTTTCGAGTGGACTTTTCTAAAAGCTTTGATCGCATCTTCAAATGTCTTAGTTAAGGCGTGGCATCTATAATTGATTGTGTGATTGAGTTCGCAAAGAGCTATTTATAAAATACGATTTGTACAAAATTTCAATTAAAAGAGAGACAATTAACAAATCAACTAGGAAATCTTTCCTTGTGTTGTTCCAGGTTTCTATTCTGATTCATGCCTATAGTAAATTTTTGTGTTATATTCCATCGATAAGACAGAGGCTAATGTTACGCGAAGTCCTACGTTGGTGAGCGTGATGGCGTGGGTTGGCGTTAGGGTTTCTCTTCTCCTTCCCCTTTTTCACTCTTTCGGAATGAGAAGTTCGGGGGGCGCGTGTTGGCGCATGAATATTACAGAGTTGATTCATTGATGCTCACCCCGGCCACTCACGCGTACAGGGAATCACGCCACCAAACGGAAGCTAGGGGAAAATGTGCGTAGCTTCAACTCGAGACGCAGGTGAATTTTTTCCACTGTTATACCTTGATGTATGGAATAAATTTAATCTATTTGTTACAGGGTTCTGTAAATGTATCTGTCATTTACTGTAGTCTCGCTCTTGATCTTGGATTTGATTATAAAAAAGCTACTACGCTATGAATGATACCATTTATAAGATTAATTTTTGTTAGTCCTTCTTCAACGGTATAAAAAGTGTTATTCATACGATTATCCACAAACCTAAATGTTTTCCACACATAGCTTGGTGAGGAAAGCAATGGTAAACTATCTCATCCCTTACCTTGTCTAATAAGTCTTATTCCTTCTTAAAATCGTTCAGGGACTACTTGTGGAAGGCCTTAAGTTTTAACCGGCACTGAGGTAGAACACTTGACATACTGGTGAATTTAGAACAATTCCCCATTAAGTTCGTGCTATTTTTTATAAAAATATTATTCCTGTAGAATTTCCTTGTGCAAATACTGTTTTTCAATCTTTTTTTAAAGATATTATTTTCTATCTTGAATGAATTTAAGCAATTTATCAGGTGTAGAGGCCAGTTATTTTTAACATTTAATGAACTAATGTAAATTCAGATTTATTTGTACCGTTATTAAAAAACCTTGCCCATACTATGTTTCTTGTTGACGGCTTTTTCTAAATTTAAGCAACTACCTAACTCTGCCACACGGGAAAAGGTACGTAGTTTACAAATCAGCATGAATCTCTCTCTAGGGCTGTACGTATTTTAACAAGGTCCCATGTTAAAGTGGAAACTATTCAGGCTCGACTAGAGCAAAATTTTACATCTTCTCATTTGAGGTAAATCCAAAACTACAAACGAGACCAAGGTTTCTCTAATGACTGCCACGTGTTTCGTTCGTGGCCGTAAACAACTCCTGTCACGGATTTTATACGTAGGACTACACATTATATTGCAAAAGTAATTTACCTGAAATCGTTATTTTAAAAATCTCGTCTAAGAGGTTGGGAGTTAGCGCGTGAGGAAATGTCAATTTAATCTTAAACATCAGAACTAGTGAAATAACCCAATCGAAATTGGTATATGACATAGTTATATGATAATTAACAAATAATGTGATGATTCCTTTGTGAATTTATTATTCAAGTAACATTTTCGCGATGAATTTATTTCGTATAGTAAATCTGTAAGTTTTTTACTGCAAAAACTATATACATGTATTCTCTCTATAATTTTCATACTCTAATAAAAACTCAAAACCTCCGCAAGTCTTATGAGAGTAGGATTTTGTTGAATGTAACACGTTTATGTCTACCCGGGTTCCCAGACAGCCTAGTGGGTAGTGCGTTCGTCTTTGGTGAAAGCTATCTTGGGTTCGATTCCCTGTGGGGTATCATTTGTGCGAAATGACCTCAGCTGTACAATTACACTTTAAAAACGATACCGGTACTACTACGAGTTTTACTTGAGGCTAATGTTGAGATGTTATTTAAATAAAATATTAAATAAGAATTTATATTAATATTCTAACATTCATCAATAAAGGTTTAGAATCTCTCAGATAATAATGAAGATCAACCAGAAGAAAGCCTTAGCGATGAAGCACCCGATCAATTTTTGTGAAGAGATTTCTTACCGGCCAATGTCTTGTAGATGTTATCTGAAGCCATATCTTTTATTTAAAAATAATTATTTACATCCTATATTATTGCCTTAAATGTAAGAGTAACATATAAGGCTAATTATGAGAGAGGCTCAAACAGGACTAACTTCGCAAGTAAGGGATCTAGTTACCCTTTATATACTTACCTTATATTAAGCCTGTTTTTCTTTAGCTAAATTATTCAATGTTTACTCAAGGGAAAGTTAATGATAAAGTGCATAAAATTTAGCATTTAATTTACTAGATAATTTGGAGAATAGTTCGCGGCTATATTTATTCCTTCGTACGATACAGCTGTTACGCTGTAGACAAAGTCAAGAATATCTTGTAAAGATCAGATATATTTTTCGCTCACCTTATTAGGTGAAGTTCCTATCAAAGCCTTTATCATGTAAAGGAAGGTTTCATTTACCGACTTGTTATACATCGTCAGGATCCTTTCCGTGTTTACACAGCATCCCTTCTCTATCCAATCTTCACATCTCTTTCTTTGGAGTCCCTTTTAACATCCCTTGCGCGCAGCAGGATCATGCTTAGAGCACAATTGAAGCAAATTTTGCCCTCCATCACAAGAGTCGCTCTACTTTTCATTAGGTTATTCACGCGTATCACTTACTTTGTAAGGGAAATAATGCTTTGCTTCCGCTCTACTGACTGATGCATATGATTAAGTAATCATGAATCATACTAAGGAGGTGGAGTATAATCGTGGAATTTTCATTTACAATATTTCAATAATTCTATTTACTGTCTGTTCAGCTGGAAGGATTTGGATTCCAAGCCCTTTCAATAGATATATAAAATTTTGGGATGGGATGAGGTGACAGGAAAATGAACAATGAGGTAATTTGGAATTTCTTTACTTTCCGTGCCGGAATGTTAGGAAGGTTGATGCTTTCTGGTGATATCCGGTGGAAATTTTGCATAATAAATATGAAAGAAACAATCTGGCTTCGTCCACAAATTTTATTTAAGAAAAACACGACCGGTTTCGAAGTTACCTCATCTTCAAGTTGTCTCTTATCTCTCTTATCTCATCTTAGACCTGAAGATGAGGTAACCTCGACACCGGTCGTGTTTTTCTTAAATAAAATTTGTGGACGAAGTCAGATTGTTTCTTTCATATTTATTATGTTAGGAAGGAGTGATCAAAATAAATGCCGTTGTTCAACATAGTTCGTGCATCGATAGCTTTTAATTTAACTCGGATATGGGTAGGTTGCCACAAAATTAGATTTTCTTCATCCCTTTACAAACAACAAATGATAAATATTCAGTCCATCATACCATGATAAAAGGAACAAAATGTTACTTACATGACGGGTCACCTATCTTTTTACACTAGTGGCACGAAGTGTGTATGTACTCATCGTGAAATTGACATCAAAATGTCAAGCGAATGGAAAGTGATTTTTCATGAGTGAGTTTATTCGTTGAAAACAAAAGAAATTATTTGATTGGTAATGCCGAAGGCAACAGAAAGCTTTTAAAGATACCATTAAATATATCCACGGAAATGTAAACATTTAATAAAATAATGTAATGGAATATCGTTGACATTTAGTTTTGGAAAATCTGATCTCAATCGATGAATTGAATGGAGTAATATGAGTTATATTGTAAACACCTATAGTGTAAAAACTGGCTGTAGCCTTTAAAAGTTCATATATCAGCTAATTCACATTCATTTGATGCACACAATTGAAGGTACATTATTGCTCCATATACTTTAAGGAGATATATGCGCTCCCTAAAATTAATATGTTACGTTATGAGGGAAATGATATGTATATTGGCGAATGTTCATGTAAATGAGCAATAAATTGAATCTAGATTTTCTCTACATTCATCGCAACATCTTTTATAATGCATCGCGTCCCTTTGGCCGGATACTCCATAGGTTGGCCATCTCTAAAAGGAAGTAGTAAAAGAAACTAATATATATAGATCTCAAATCTAACCTTAGTACATGTTTTTGGTTTAACTTACATATCTGATTTTAAATTAAATATCTGTAGTCATACAAATTTTTAGGATCTCTAATGGACAACCTGGTCCACAGTAGTTATATGAGGGAGAAATAATTTCCACGGTGTTACATCATATAAATGGATTCGCTCAAAAGAGGACTTACGTAATTATTCGAGAACGAATGAAAAGTATTATTAGAGTGAAACTGAGTTTTTCACAATAATAATCCGAGTGTTTTTGAATGACATCCATCACATTGATGAACAGAAAATAAATCTTATATTATCAAAATTTGAATTCTTGAAGCGGCGAAAAGTACCGAGAAACGATCCACGAACTTTACGGAAGGTTTACTCTGCAAAGAAACGGTCGAACGTGAGCGAAACATTTTTTGTGTCCATCGCAAAAATCCTTTTCATTTGTTTCCGCCGGCCTTTGCATTTTCAGCCCGTTTCCCTCACTCCGGATTTCCACGGAATTGATCTAATGGCGGAGAGCTCGGCGTATACGGAGAGGGAAAAAATACAAGGGGAAAAAATCCCTCAATAGAAGCTCGATGAATCGACCAGCGAACCGTGAGAATCACGAGTGCTTAAGGTGAATGAAACAAGGGCTCCTCAGCCAGTCGTGGTGAAAAAACCTTCTTTGGTTACCTTGGAAACTCGTGCGAAAGGGATGTATTGGATAGAAAGGGTGGAGATAAGAGATGGCGAGGATGAAAAAGTTGGGGAGAGGGAAGAGCGGTGAAAGTTACCTTCTTTTTCACTAAATGCGTTGAAAGTTTCCCGTGACTGCTGGTCTGGATTATGAAATAAAATTTGGCCGTCCAAAACGTGAAAGAATACATAGCCGAAATAGAATGTTCCCGAAATGAACCAACACTTTGATTTTCCTGCTCAGGACGTGTAAACACGAATCATCGCCTACATTATCTTTCAAGAACGGACTCCTATTCCTGTAGAGTTCTAAATCTTGTATTGAGAAATTGTTTATATTTTAGAATAGGAAAGAATAAAAAATCAAAGGTATTTAAATAGAAATAGAAAATGGAGTCAACAAAGTACTTTTATATATAGACCCATTCGAATCATTTTCTCAACACCTTTGAAGCAAGGTGTTTGAATAGTACGGATGAGGGAGCATCTTCTGGGATTTCATAATCATAGAAGATATGTCTTGTCAGAGATATTTCGGAAAAAAACTTGCCTTATCTGCTTAATTGAAAATTTTCTCTTAAATACATCAGTTATGACGAAAAGAGGCATGTTGGCTACTCTGAGCTTACAACGCATAAATCTAAGTTAAAATATATTTTTTGTGTACATAAAGTTTATCCCATTTGGAATCTGTAAAAATCTCATTGGCAATCTCACTATAAACATTGTATTCTTTTATCGATTATATCTTTTCCTAAAAGGATATTTTACCCTAAACTTCATTTTACTCTGGAGTACTCTGTTAACTTTCATCTTCTTATAAATCTGTTTGATTGTTTTAACGCTGACAGAAATGAGAGGGTTGATGTGAAGGAGGATATTGAAATAAAAATTTCAAGCATTACTTGTTCGACTTACAGCAGGGTAAAAATTTTTTAAACTACTAAAACTAAAACTGAAGAAAAACAGTACTTTATCTTAAAAAAAATAGTGCCCTTTGCAATTGCGTATGATTCTTGGTAAATATTGAATTATATTATTTAGTATTCCTTTAAAATATTGATGATATGCGAGTTTTACTATTGTGAAAATAAATGTAAATCATACTATTTTTCAATCACTAGCAGAGTTTTAATGAGAAAGAAATGCTCAAGGGAAATGTCAGATTTTTTTTTCAAAGATTTGTTGAAGGAGTGATATATTTGGATTGAGAACGGCTTACGATCCGCTTTACTGCAAACGGATTAATGAATAAAATACGAGATTTGAAATTCGAGTAATTTCTCCCTGCAGCAAATTCTATAGTTGCTGGATTTGCAAAAATCGACATATATATAGATATTTCTTTCCGTCCAATTCTCGAATCAAAGCGGCCTTTCTTCATGCGGAGAAATTCAAACAGTTCTTTAGATCCATAAAAATATAAATTGTTTTTAATTACAAGAACATCTCCTCCTGAAAATACATGCTGGACGTGTAGGCGAAGAAAGAACATTTTCGTTTGCATCGGCAAGTTTTGATGGAAACTTTTTCTACAGGTTTCCTAATGATTACATCCACCTTTGGAAAATGTGAAAGAGATAAAAGGATTAAATTCCAGGAGCAAATGGTAAGGTTTTAAATTACAGAGACTTTTTACACCACTTTCTCTCTACATTTCTCGGAATTTCGTGCATGTAGCCGCAAGACTGAATTGGAGCCGAAAGGAAATTCGAAGAATAGAAAGACTTTGCATGTAGCTCCTTAAAAATCTTTTTTGCACGATTTCGTTCCAGCTTTTTCAGAAGGGCACGTTTTTCTACTAAATTCATCTCTTTAATCACACCTATGTAGAATAAGAAATCAAATGCAACATTATTACTTGTTTTTTTACCGGAAGCTCTATAGAAAACGTATGAAATCATATGACCTTTACGAGAAAGTAATCGTTTCTTTATGACCTCCAGATAACTTCAGTGGGAAATCCAGAGAGGAAATCGTTTCAAAGTAAGAAAAAATTTCTTGAAATTAATATAACGGTTATTCTGTCAGACACAGCTTAAAGTAACATCATTCCTCGCCTAGTACTTTCTCAGCACTGCAGAGTAGGAGCGTAAAGAGATATTCGTATATGTATATAAAACTCTACACATCAATCGAGGTGGACATATATTTGAATGCAGTATCAATTTTCTTTGAAATGAAAGTTTTTAGTAATACTGCCGGAGTTACATCGGTTGGGTAATAACTCATAATTATGATGAACATAGTCATACGTAGAAATCCATGTTAAATGATGGGTTAAGCTACCATATTCCCACGGAGCAGAATCAGGATTGAAATTTTAGTTATGGTTGTAATAATTCAATAGTCAACAGGAAAAATTATTAGGCCGAATCATATTTGGTTTGTTGAAGTGAAGCTTTGGATTGGATCTTTCTAGATTCCAGGAACGTGGTTTTTCTCTTTGCCAACCTTGAGACACAGTTACTTTATTTACTCTCTACTCCTTCTTTCGTTGTTATAAACTTGGTTGATATTAAATAAAAGACGATACACGGTTATATAAAAGAAAAGCCCACAGGGGCTCATCATGATCAATAATCTACTTAACTACCAGTGTCCCCCCTTCCTAAACTTTTTCTTATGATAATAATTTCTTTTTAAAGTTTAAAGCGCGATCTTCATCAAATTTTCTTTGTCTTAGAATCAGTTATCCCTCCTAGATATCCAAATTTTTATATTCAACCCCTCTTTCTAGTTGAAATTGTTGGCCGAAGGAATACCATTCATTTTATCATAAACGATTACAATTTAAACTTATAGTAACAGCCATTTTCATATTTTTCGTTTCCTGCCAGTATACATTCTTCGCTTCAACTTGTTCGTAATTTTACATCCGTAAATTATTAATTATTATGATCAAGTTACACTTGGTTGGCAGAAAATTATTTTGTAATATAATAATATAATTATATCCTCGAATGAGCAGGGAGCTTTACTAACGTCTCCTGAATATCTCACAATAAAATCATTTCTAAAATGTGAAAGGTCAAGTTTGTGAAGATGCCTACAATTTACATAATAAGATGAATTAAAAATTTATAGATTATTTTCGAATTATGAAACTGGAAGCATGTTAATGGTAAATCCTTTTTTACCATCTGATTTAAAAAAATACCTTCTGCGCAAAATTCATAGAAATTCCCCCAAAAAAATAATCCCTCGTCTCCCTTTGTTTGGATCCTCTCGGAGATGAATAGGGCAAAGAAATCTATTCTCAGAACATCGACTTTGACTATGATCCATTGATCTAGTTAACAACGTTTCCGCAAAAAGAGACCCTTTCATCGATAGAGATGAGCACAGACGTTTCCTGAAGACCTATTTGTTACGCTCCAGCGGAATTTTTGCTTTTAATGCTTCGGGAGGAACATCAAACAGCCATGGAAACGGAAAGAAAGGTTCTTTAAAGAACGGGATTCACTTGCCATGTTACGGTTTGATAACGCAATTACCGCGGGGTATTGTTAACGCTTCTCCTGGGAAAGCCCTTTAAAGTCATTATTCGGATGAAATTCCGAATGAGGTCCTGAATAATATTCTGACATCCTCGTTTTCGTCGGCGGGAGAGTGAAAGTAAGTCCCACCGAATAAACACCATCATTCCTGGGAATCCTCCGTTGATTGAGACGAGAAGCCCTAAAAACATAATTCTAGGGGTACATATTCACCTCATGCGATATGCATAATTTAGGTTTCGACGGGGTCTGAGCAAGCAGCGAATTCTTTGGCAGAGGATTGTTAGGGGAAAATTCTGGGTAAAGAAAAATTGATGCAAAAGCCTTTGCTATCTACCTTTCCTAGAAAGACAAGACGAAGTAAATGAGGGAATCGAAAGCTTCCACAGGATCTACCATAGGAAAAAAATCTGTCTTCATTTCTATTGCTGTAGGCAACGGATGTAGTGCATTTATTCTAATTCTAATAAACCTCATTACCTTAAGAAACCAGTGGCTTTAATTGGAGAGTTTTGCCCCTTGAGAATTTCTTATTCCGTGTGATTTATAATACATTTATTTATTGTTTAATTTAAATTTAATTTTTAATTTTGGACGATTTTTTGTAATCCCCATCTTGAAATTATATTTCAGCAATTCTATTTATCGTAATTATAAGCTTACAAAAGTATCATTTTAAGAAAAGTTTGCAATTTGTAAAAGCTGTGCTTAAAATTACATAACTGAGGTAAAAACGTTTCTGCAAGACACGCTTTTCCCCGTTCTCTCAGACAATCGACATTTAAAAAATACAACTTTTGATATCTAATACATATTTTGAGTCTCATGTCTTATATTCATTATTTATGGATACCGAAAAGACTGCATGCATTAGACATTTTCGTGTTTAGGGTTTTAAATATGTTTATATGCATACATTAGAGGTTCCTAACAAATTTTAATATCTTTCTGTGCGCTAGCACGAGGGCGAAAATTCACCATTCACTTTATAAAAGAAATAAATATCATTATCGTTTTACTTTTGAAGGTAAAAGAAGTTGAGTTATAAGTAATGACTCTGTAAGTTAAGAGATACGGAAAGATATTACAGTATATTATTTAAAAATAAGTGAGGCATTATTAGTTATTATGTTATGAGATTGGAACATCGGGAGAAGGTTGGTCGTATCACCGCCGCGATATTTTCAGACATTAATATATTACTTGCAGAATATTTTGGTTTCTTTCTTTTTAGAGGAAGCTAAATAATGGATAATAAAGTAAATATAGATGTCTTCAAAATAGGAGGAACTACTCTCTTGATGAGAGGTAATACAGCCATAGGAATATAATTCATTTACGGTGGTCAGTGAAAAAGTCATAGGAACATTTTCACAGAAAAGTGTCATGATTTTGGTTATCACATATCAGCAGAGGACGTAAGTTAGTATACGTTACCTTTGCAATGGCTCACGCCGTAATTGGATGCTATTGTTATTTATGAAATATATAGTATTTTCTTCAGTTCTTTTTCAGTATTTTCCAGCTCTATTTACGAACTCGCAATTAGCTGCGTTGAGTCAGGTTGGGTGGTCGGTTCGGGGTCGGGGATTCCCTCAATATAAGGAAAGCTTGTGTAATAATTTAGTAGAGGTGATACTCGCGGTAGTTAATTGACTCCCTCCTTCTTAAAGAAAAAAACTACGGAAGTACCTTTCGAAGGGACTCGTTCTTTACTGCTACTTCGGACTTTCACCTGTATTAGTAATCTCCAGTGTAACAATCTGATTAAAATTAACGAAGGATATTCAAATGATTAATGGTAGATTGAGCTCAAGTGGATCTCTCTCTCTCAGATGGATCATGGCGTAGTCCTTCACAGCGTACGCTTTAGACACACTAAACCGTGATTCTTTCATTGAACGCAACTCGCGCCCAGAATTCTACTCCATTCTACGTGAAAACGTAACTATATTCAAGGAGCGGATTTGGATCCATTTGTCGTTATTCTATAGACCGAAACAATCCCCAAAAGCATCCATTCATGCCCGGAAACTTGGACCATGACGAGTCGTACCACTCGCGGATTGAAGTCGCCATAAAAGATGAAATTACGCCCTCCGAGATGGATCAAAACTCCCAGCAAAACTCACTCCTTTCATTAAGTCGGCCCCCCGACAAAAAAGGCCACCCCTCCATGGGAATAGCGTGGGCGCGCAGGGATTTGGGGGAGAGATTTTCGGACATTAGCGTACAAAGTCGACTGGAGCGTAACCCCTTCCTCATTTCCGAATCCCTCTCTCGAGGAACCCTCTCCACCGACCCCAGCTGACCCCTTTCCATTTCCCACCTTCCCGCAGTTGACCCCTTGGTGGTCAAAGAGACGCCTCTCTCGGTTTGGGACCAAATTACGTCCCCGTGGGAGGGGGCCCAAAGGGGAAGGATCAGAAAGAGATGAGCATTGGTGAAAAGGAAGAGGTTTGGGGTTTTTGGTCGGCGAAATTAATTTGAGGTTGTGTCGCCCTTTCCCGCGCGTTCTTTTCGGTGCCCACCTTAGGGTTTGCTATATTCCTCGACCTACTTCCGGTACGCGCGCCTTGATCCCCTCACCGTGTTTCGTCAGGGTGCTCTTTGTCCTCCTCTATCCCGTGGGCAATTTACCTTCCTTATCCCTCGTTCCCGCTCTTTGCTCTCTGTTTATTTCCTTCGTCGGTTTTATCCCTCCGCCTCTTCCGTATCCATTTGTCCTCTTTGCTCTGCTTGTTTTTCAACTGCCGCAATTTTCGGTACTTCCTCTCCTGAAGACCCCTCTAAGCTACCCTTTAATGTGCTAACGTTGATGCGAGAGGAATCGTCTCGTAGTCGCTCCGTATTGTGAGTTTTAGTTATCTAGTCTGCATGGCGGCTTATCAAATCCCTTTCATATCCCGTCCAGCGAAAGTAGTCTCCCTGCAGGTTTCCTTTATACGGAGTACTACGTTTTGAAGGATAAGGTTAACATTAGTAATTTAAATGCGATGATTCCAGCATTTATTTTGTGGGATTTTAATAATCGGAGGAGAGATTTCTTTCAGGTTTACTGCGATTTACTGTTGAAGGCATTTTGCGGAATCCCCCTAGATGAGGACATAAAATAAAAGAAATTAATCTAATTTATTTAGTGTTGGAATGAAAATTAATCATTGCCACTTCGAGGATAATTGTTTACAGGAAGAATGGATCAGTACAGTTAGATGTCTAACTTTATTGAAATACTTTCGCATATTTTCATGTTGAATGATAATATTTTAACAGTGTGGCAAAACTAAGAGTAGGGATTAGGAATAACTTTCCGCTAGGTGTCGTACGCTAAGAAAAAATCTGAGAAATTATCGGTAGTGAAAGTCATACAAGATTGGGGCGCAAACCCAGACCTTACACTTTCCTAGTAAATTCTCGAAACCCCTTTGATGTAATGCAATATCTGATTTTAGGCATATAAGGAATCAAAATTTCAAGGACACCAACTTGTGTATGACTTCTGATGAGTCAGCCTCTCCGTAAGTGAGGTGACTGACTCCATGATGAGTTCCACTCGGAATGTTAGCTCTGGGAAGGTTTCCATTTGGAGAGCGCTGTCGTTAGCACTGAAATAAATGAAACATATTACGTATTATATGATATTACATCATCATATTCAACTATAATTTTCGACTTTTCTCTCGTTTTATGTTAATAACTCTTCCGCTGGGTCTCATTTTAATTAACTTAAACCATGACGCAAAACAGTTACTCTTCCTCGTCACAGAATAGAGAAATGCCTCATGCGTGTTGAAAAACAAGCGAATGAATCGAAATTTGAAAGAAATAAATGAAGAGTAGAGGACGCAGAGGCCTATAATTAGCAAGCTACATCATAAAATAATATTCAATATAATAATAGTAATAAATTATTTAATATCCTTTATTTTCGCGAAATTATTTGTATGCTAAAATATTTGATAGGTTGACTTGTGCGTTCTTCATTTTACATTCGACTCGATTCAAATTTAGACATGAAGTAAGTTTTTATGAATGCACTTCTGTCAGATATTTGCTTTTTTGATACTATTCAATTAATACGGATCGGATTAATTCGGATCCAGTTATTATCAGTTAGAACCGGTTGGTTACAAATCGAATATCATAGTATCGAATATCATAGTTTTGAACTATCTTGTTGTGTTTAATTTTTCAATAGCATTACACATTATGATACCTTAGAATATAATGTGTAATCTATGTATGATCAAAAAATTTGTTCAGATATTAAATGTGTTAGTGTGTGGGAGCGTATATGTGCCCCCCCTTTTTCAGTTTTTGGTTAGGTTCCGTTTCGTTGACCTCCAATTGAAATTCCATCTACTAATCGCATACTCCAGTGAGTATAATTCTGTCGCATTTTTCTTCCCCTTTCCCCTTCAATCATATCGTTCGGTCAGAAGCCCTTACAAAATCACTCTCCCCTTCACCTTTTCCTTTCCTTTTCGAGTGTACTAGATTAAGTGTGTCTCTTTATCCCCTACGCTGTCCATAATACGCAGCTGCACATAAGCCTTGTGGGAGAGATGGCGGAGTGACCGTCACGCTTTCCCTCACCTAACCACAGGGATCGGTGTAAAGGAGTGCGCGTAAAGGGGGTTTTGAAAGGGAGGCATAGGTGGAGTGGGTGGCCCAGTGTTTTCTTCCCCCGAGACTAATGCCCTTCCTCCCCACACATCGAGCCCTTGAGCCTCGGGAGGATTAAACCCTCAGACGTTGGACTTTGAAGGAAAGTGGGCGGTCATTCAGGAGGGAGTCGAATATCTTCAGGAATCGATGGAAAAAAGTGACGATGGTTTGAATTGATCAGGAAGGGGAGATATATGGTGTGATGGTGGAATCTATCCATGGCGAAAATTCACTGCATTGATTCATAATGGCTAATGTCTTGTTTGAGTTTGCCTTGACACTCACATTTTATGTACAAAAGGTCAAGCATCTGCAGATTCACCCAAAAGACGGTTTGGTCACGGACACTTCACCTAGAACTTATACTCAAAGACAATAAGCTCAAGACATCTCATATCCAAGGATAAATGTAATACAAGAGAAGCAAATATTTTCCCAGACGGTATTTCAAAAATGCCTAACGGATGGATTAGATGAGGCGTTATTTTTTATAGCTTTTTGTAATTACGAGATTATATCCAAAATTTTCACTCAATAATTTTTTCGCGGAACAGCCGGTATACTTAAGAGTTTATTTGGTTTCGTTCAACGGATATTTACCGAATGGAATTAAAAAAAAAGAATGTATGAACGTCCGGGTCGGATAAGTTCAAAAGAAAAATTTATTCTTTCAAACTAAATAGCCTGATCATTCATTGAATGAAATGTCCCTGCGGTCAAATTCAGCTTTTAGATTTTAAATTATGAATGTGACCTTTTAGGTAAAATTTTTTAGGATGGCGATACCTGTGGGGGAACCATACTTCATCTAACCCCCTATTGGTTGTGACGTCTTTGAGTTAACTTGCTATCTTGTTGAAACGCACTCAAACCTTTACCTATTCCTACAAATGTTCTCCCTCCCCTTTTTTCTCCCCCTTCAAGCAAGAACAGAACCTAAGACTATTAAACTAAAGAAATCGCTTTTTCATAAATAGGAAACCAGAAAGATTCACTGAAATCATCTATAGATGTGCATATCACAGAGGAGTAATCTGATCAGACGCTGTCCTCAAACTTATTGTCCACATGAGTTCCAAAATAATTCTGAATTCAGAGAGGATTCAGTCTTATAAGATCCAACGCATCGAACGTCCGTTTCCATTGATCGAAGCATTTCCGTGACGTCTTCCACGGCTATCATTCGGACAATGGCAACCACTCCAGATTCCGTTGACCCTTTGGAGTTCGTCTTGACTGGAGACGTCCTGCTTTCTCGATATCCGATGATGGAATGGGTGCTGCGTAAGCGGTACCTTAATGCGGCGTTTGAGCTACTTCTCATAAGTCCTCTTCAACTCCTCTAGAATCAGCCTCTGAAAGCAATCCGAATAAATGAAGAGTGAATTATTTTTGGGGGAAGTGGAATTTTTCCATTTTGAGATTTGTATGAATTTTAAGCACTCTTAGGTCCAGAGAGAGGTCGTAGAGAATAGATGGCCTCAGATGGAATCAAAAAATCTACGAAGGATGCCAATATGTTTCAAAAGTTCGTCGTTGAATATAAGAAGAGGTTTATCTTTGGGAAAAGTTTACTAAAATAAGTTCAAAGTAAGAATTATTTTGAAATCTAAGATTTTCACAGTTGTAGCATTTAAAATAAATATATGCTTCCTAAAATCTATGTTCCAAGGATAGGTACATATAATTACCTAGATAATCGTTAAACTAAATTATGAAGTACAAATACTTTTTACAACTCAGTTTAACTGTAAAACTGTAGCTTCTGTAAGGAAAAATTTGTTGTTTCGTTTTTTTTGCTCCACAATTTGGAAATATATAATTTATGTTTATAAGAAAGAATTTACATATACAATTCTGAAAATAGCATAAAAAATTAAATCCATCAAACTTATTATATTTGTAGATATGAACGTATTATCACGAGGTTTAGTATAAAAAATGATTTCCTATAGTATTTGCTGGGAAGAGATTAATCCCCTTAAATAGCCAATAATTCGGAATTTCGATCAAGCGTCAAAAACAGAAATATTCTCCTTCCAGTTTTCTCTCCGGTAAAATAAAAGATCAAATTTCGCTTCAGTTCCGGTTATGCTGCGGCAGCTACCTCTAACTAGTTCACTCCACTGCGATATAAAATTCCACTTTTTTATTTTACTTTTCGATAATTGATACAAAATTTGGTTCATTGTTAGTACTCGTAGTTCAAGAGAAATAATCCAATGATTACTTTATTTGAGTGAAGTAAATATTAATAAATATAAGTGTTAATTTGTGGGTTCCAAGTTATATTTCATAATGAATACAAATGTCCCTACTCAAATTAGAAATTGAGCCGGGAAATAGATAAGAAGAAAAACTTTACCAGTTTAGGTTCGTGTCAATGAAATTTAATTTTTACTCTCTAAGATAGAATTTCATATCAGCTAAAATACAGTTCTTTTTGGTTTCCTCGATTGTTGCAGTTATGTTTCCATTCCATCACTTCAAATAAATAAGATTTTACTGAATCATTATTCGTACACCAACTATAGTTTGGTAAGCCCTGCAGTAAATCTCTAATATAATTGTAGTCGTAAAGAGGAAATTTTCATTTCATTTTGCAGGCATTCTTTTATTCACCTGTCAATCTTCCTACTATCTACATTCCTTTATCTTCTTGCAGTAATAGCAGTTTTATTTTAAAATTACTTCGATATCTTAGATTACTCCGCACATATGGGCTTCCTATGAGGATCGAACCCAGGATAGTTTTCATCATAGGTGAACGCACTACCCACTTGGCTGATACCCTTCACCACTTCAATTATGGAAATGGGCTTATTGACGCCCCATTGTTTCACACAGGGTAAGTGCAGGGTATCCGGATGAGGACCGGTCTCAATCAGCTTCTGGACCAGCACTTCTATTACAACCCTATCCACATTACAAACACCTTATCATCAACTTTTTCCTCGTACCAGACTAAAAAAATACGCTTTTCCAGCTATCCCTTTCATCAGCAACGACCCCTATTCGTCCTCTTGACATTCATGAGAGGCCCTATGTGAAGTGCTTTCAAATGAGATTCTACCGATCTTCAGGCGCTTTCTGCGGAAGAGACTGCCCTCGGAAGATCTTGCGGGAGAATCCGCCTTAGGTGATCTTTACTTCCTTCCTTTCTTCTCCTCTTACCTATCTTCTTAATCTGCCCAATCTCTTTCTTGGACCCACTTTGTTTCCCTTTCAGTCTTCTTCCGCTTTCCTTCCTCTTCATCCCTCACCGATTTCCCATTTCACGTTTTATCACTTTTCTTCTATTTATTTGTTTGATTTATATTCCGCTATTCATCGATATTAGTATCTAACTAGTATCTATTTGTATTTTCATGTCATTTTTACCCTTCAAATTTCAAAATCTCAAACTCCCTTAAGAATTTTGATTTTACTTTCATTAATTGCGAGATACATTACGATTCTTAAAATTCGTCGTAAAGCCGAGTTTATATGCACGTATTTATACAAAGTTTGTGTATGTGTATTCATATGCGCATAAATCACTATTCGATTTTTTGTATCACTGAAATGAGAGTATAGCTAACAATTTTGAAACTTTCGTGTTGCAGATGGAATGTGAAAAATGCATTGCATTATTTGAGAGATATATGTAGTAGGCTAGATATATGTAGTACTGTTTGACATGATGGAATGATTCTAAGTAATGGGTTGATAGGCTTTTCCTAAGAAGCCATAAGTTAGGAATGTAATGAAATATGCCGCTTTATTCAAAACCCGAGCAATAAGTTTGCTTGCTCAAAAATTAAGCATATAATATTATTTGAACAAATTAATTTAAAAAAGCATACGTAGATTATTTAGTAAGGAATGCTTAATGTTAAGTAAATCGAGACTGACTTTTATGTAAATATTAGTATTACAAATGATAAATTTCACAATTTAGTCAAGTAACACCTCTGTGAAATAAACTAATTCGCCATGTAATGACGCACTATTTGCTCAGTGGCGATTACTGACAAGTTTGCCCATCTTATTTTCGTTTCTACTTGGATGTTAGGCATTCAGAATTCTTTATCGATATTTTGCCAAATTAAAACTTTTAGGGAAATCTTATCCCTTCCACGTATTAATTTTCGATCGCTCCGTTCAGTTTTACTTTAAGGAAGGCTTAAAGTAATAGGGAAGAAAATCCTTCCGGCAATGAACTCCAATCTCGAAATAATTAAAGCCAGGAAGGATTACTTAAAACATGCGTCTTCCATTGTTGCGCCCATCGCAAAATAATTAAAATCAAGTTTCGGTTGCTAATCCCGAACGTTACAATAAGAAAGTGAATTTCGTTCTTTTTCGGAATATCCAATGAACTTTAATTATCAGAACGGGGTACTTTTATTGCCAATTAACGGTGTTATTCGGGTCTAATGGCTAAAATTTTGCCCAATATTCATTAAAGGCTATTCTTCGCAGAAACGAGAAGATACCTTTGGAATAATTTCACATTAGGAAGCCGAGTTGGGAATTGAGAAAATTTTTGCCTTAAAAATCTTCTAGCAAGCTCAACAGGAACTGAAAGTATTTCGGTTTTCTTCGAATTCTTTGCAAACTCTTTTTATTTTAATTTCGGTGGTGATGGGGTCGTTATCTGGTTATTTTTCTCAAATAAATGTTTAAAATGAAAATTGGATAAAGCCATTTAAGTTTAGAATGGTGTATCATAAAATGTAGTTCTCGGTGTAATAATCTACCGAAAGTAATTGGGAAAGGTAACGTAGACTCTTAATTTGGGAAATATGAATTCCTTTTCTGATGTCAAATGAATAGAAATAGAGATTCTATCTTTAGACAAAGACTTTTATAAGGAAATTCAGGAATTTTTCTCATTTCTTCACTACTCATCCTACTTACACAGCACACTTACCTTTAACATACATGTAATTTGATTATTTGTATTTCATTTGGCTTAACTGACATTCATTGAAAATTTTTCCTCCGCAGATATTGCTACGAAGACTTTTCTGGACGTGGAATCTAAGGAACAGCCATGCTGCCGGTCGTGATGGAGGTTTTCCGATGCCCATCACTACCGACAAGGATGATTCTTATGATAAGTACCAGTTTGATTAACTTTGTACGTATAATTTTATCACTCAAGATGTTTTAAAGGGTAATTTATTGCAATGAAAATCGAATGTTCTAATACTGAAAATGGTGAATATTTTGCCTCATTATTAAATAATATAGAGCGGAGATTGACATTGCTATTTACTTATCGGCAAGCTGTGAAATTTCACAAAATGAGCTCTTCAGCCATTTGCTAAGATAATATTTCATTAGTCTGTTAATTTATAAATTACATGATTCATTCTTTAGTAAAAGACGATAGAAAGTTATAGCTCGCTTTAGCTTGGATAGTTTACCTTTCACCTTTAGCTAAGGTGAGAAGCGTCCTAAGGCATAGTCCAAATGAAAGCCGGATTTTTATGAGGTTTTTATATTCATTCAAATATTACAGTTTATAATTATTTTTGTTGCTTTCTATAAAATTATCTTCATTTCTCCGAAAACTTTATTTGAAAATCAAATTATTGATGTGATCTAACGCACGATAAGACACTCAGCTCGCAGAGTATTTATGTTGATGTAGATCCATGATTCTCATAACTTTCTTAATCGTGTCACTAAAAGAAAATTATAATGCGAAGCGTTTTTAAACTATCTCAGTTTCTTTTTCTTCGGTCATCATAAACTACTTTTAAAAGCATACTGATTCCATGGAAATTTTAAGAAGCCATCACGAGTCTCTAAGGATAGTATTTAATGGCCGATTCTTATTCAGAGGGATTACTTTTAAAAATGATTTCCAGACGATTACGCGTAAAATTGTTTGCCGAAACAAAAATACTCTACGAAAAAGACGTGTTATCATAAGATTTAAGAGATTTACTTTTCTGTCCAAATTTACAGATAATTCGCAATATTTTTCCTAGAATGTGGTTAATAAATTGATGAAAACATTTTTCTTATAATCATCCCGATTTTAAAGTAAGCTATTACAAGAAATTTAAGATGTTTCAGTTTCTCAAAAACGCTGAAGCATAGAGCGCCTAGTTTCAACTCATGTACTGCTATATAGCCTTGTTTTTGCTAAACTTTAAATAAAATCCCTAACCTCGAAACTTATTCTCTTGAATTTGTATTAGAATTCTCCAACGCTAGCGGTAGCACGTGTACCCTTAATTATGCATACATTTTATGAATATATCGTAAAATTGGAGCTTCTAACTATAGAGCGTAATACCAAGAATGATGTAATTTTTAAATATGGTTGCAAATTTTTTGCGCAGGCATGGTCCTAAATCTTTTTTAATTTGACTCAACTCGTTTTAAGTACTTTCTTGAGAGTAAGAACTTTAACTACATTAGTTGAACGCATATTATGGATGAAGGTTTGGACTAAGGGATGTTAAAATCTTCGGCTGTACTATGCTCAACTACTTAATGACTTAACCTTAGCGGGGAGAACTCGAGCGAAGAGTGTTTAGGTCCCAGACTCGCCTTGCTCACGATGCATCTTCTGTTATGCATTTTATCCTCTCCGAAAATCCTATTATGACCTCCTCTTACTCCATTTTGGAAATGTTAATACGCTATGAATATTCAGAATCCTAAGGCCATACTAGATACCATCCACCCCGAATAATTAACTTTTCAACTTCTAAATACTATCGCGTTAATGAATAGTCAATACGTGTCGGGCCATGCTAATGAGAAGGGACATAAGGAACTCTTTTCGATTAATGAAAACCTCATCCGGGAAATGGAATTTTTCCTTCTATTTTCCTCGCCGTGATGCATGCCGGGCTTGAATATTCAGCGGAGGAATTTTATTACCTCTTCTTTGGAACGGACACAAGTTATTTAATGGCCTATTCAGAGTCGCTCCTCTTCCTTAAAGTTTCGCGAAGAACTTACAAATGCTTTCTGCGCTACAATCTGCGTCATCTCTGATACGGATACTTCCTGTTCAAGGGTGAGATATCGCGTAAGGAATCTCATTAAAGGACGCAAAAAATTTGATATCTTCTAGCGAATTTTATATTCAGCTTGTTTTTAAATTCAAATAGGGTTCGGGTAAGGGAGCTATTCAGTATCAATGCTGCGTTACAGAAAACGCCTAGTAGAACGGGTAATTTTGGGATTAATCAAATCCATAGAATGCATAAAGAGGAGATGGGGTAAATTTATCAGCTCTCGTAAGGAAACAGTAGTAGAAATAAATGAAAATGGGATAGGCATGGGGTTAACGAACTCTGATAGAAGAAGTTTATCCATTATCTTCGTACGACTTTCTGTCTTTTGACTTTATCGTCCAGTTACTATTTTATAGCAGTTAGTAATTTAACGCTGACAGAGGGATTGACCGAAATTCGGTTCATTAAACGATAAGCAGCGTGCGGATCCAGTTTATGTGGGCTAAATCCTGTAATTCATCAAATCGGTTTCATAGAGTCAATAGCACCATTGCCCATTATCTTTTGCGTGTACATTCCCGCTGAATCTTTTCTAAGCAATAAATTTTTCACTGAAGCATTGAACGACAATGATTTTTTTATCACCACATTCAGGAGCAAGGAAACGCGTAGTTTAAAAAGCATTTAAGAAATGATAGCTCTAATCTCCTTCCACTAGTACTCCATGACCATTCGAGGACCCATAAATCTCGCGTTTCCATTAAATCCGTGATTTCTAGAGCATCAACCTAATCCCGGGAACTAGCTTGCATTCGAGTTACCTCCGAAGGGGCGTAGTTGGTTTCACTTAAATACCTTAGACCACTGGGCTATTATTTTTGCAGTTATTGGGCCATTAATTATAAGCTCTCATTACAGATTTTACATGCTATCAAGAAGATACCAACGAATAATAAATAATGACTTGAAATAAAGGTAGTTCCACACTTGACTATTTGCTCGAGGTAATATGCGTGTGGTATCGAAATAATTAATTTTTTACTCATTAAGAACTGGAAGTTGAAAATCACTAAAATAGCTTCTAGTATATGGAACCATAAAGGGGTAGAGAGAGAAGGGGTAAGGGGTAATTTAGAGAATTGAAAATGTATGATTTACTCTGAAAATCGTAAAATTACTCCACGCGTGTGCTTAATGAACAGCTTTTACCTGCCAATGTCGCACGAATTTCAGTAAGACATCCACCGAATGAAGGAACCTGTGGCAAGGAAATACAAATTTTTGTTATGAAAAAATTCCGTAATAACTTGAGACATTATTACCAAATACCAACGGTATGAAGGGGTTATCAAATCGAGAGAGAAAATGCATTATGTGGTTCTTAATCAAAATTACATTAATAGTATGATTATTAATTAAGTATTTAGTATTTAATTTAGCGCTTAATATAATAAGTTTACGGTTGAAGTCATTTCTCGAAATTTGAATTTTACTGGATCGAGCTCTTTTAAATATATAGCGTCAAATTTATTTTTCCAAACTTTTCGAATTTCCTTTCATTACAACAAAAATAGAACAAATTAAAAAGTTTCATAACTGTTTCCTTAATTCTGAATTGAACGTGAATAGGTAGTGTATACAGTAAAAGTAAGACAACTCTGTTTCTTCACTCAAATTTCGATTGCAGATTTTATATTTTTTTCTCGCCGTTTTTGTTGGCTGTAGAGTTCCATCATTCATTGTGAAAAAAATGACTAAACGATTCTAAATTGCATTTGCTTTTCAGATTGTTGCACTGCTGGGCTCATGCTTAGAAAAACATTTTTGATTGCAGAAAACCCACTCACAATTAACCGCTATTGTAAGTGGGCTTCAAAATATTTTTTCAAGTTAATTTTCGGTTATTGAGCCCAGCAGTGCAATTTTTCGCAGGTGATAAATAAAAATCATCGGAAATTGAAATTTTTGCAGCCAAAAAAATAATTGGAAGAAAAAGATGGAAATGAACGATTTAGCCGCCCGCCAAGCGGGTTCGAGGGCTGGGTGCGGGTCTAAGGGCACCCGCAACACTAAAGTTCGGGCTCGAATCCGTTTTTCCGAAGTTAGGATGATGAAAAAACTTCCGGTGGGGTTGGCGGCCCTCTAATCCCGAAAGCGCCCGCGACCGGATTCGAACCCGAGACAGTAGCGTCGCACATAGGTCGCCCTGACCCACTACGCCAGCCTGTCGAACGGTTAAAGTCGAGCAGAATAACGTGCTGTTTCGTCCAAGGCTATCCCCGTGGAGGGAATTCAAAAAGGAAGGCGTTCAGTTCTAAACACCATGCATCATAGTCATTTAGTTGTTCACTCAGTTTCGTCATGCATAACCATCCTTCTAGCCCTGCGAATAAATTTTCTATTTTTATTGATGAACTGATGAATAATTTACGTTCTCGCCAACTTGATCGTAAGACAGCAACACATTATTGTTATTTTTAATGGATCTGGAATTAATAATACGATATAGGAATATAAACACTTGGCCCCCCTCTCTACAATCTTCTTCTTACTATTCATTCTCTATGCACTCAAATTTCCAAGGTATATTTACTAGTGAATATGTATGTTCGACTTCAAACGGCTGGGCCGGGTTGTTGAATATCACAATATCATCTTTAGTTCAATTTCACAGTGTCGAATCGGAGACATTTGACTGCTAAATAATTATTTTCTAGAATTAAATTGTTTTCATTTAACTACTTTCATTGAACGGAGGCTCAAACCAATAATATGGCTTAGTGTCTTTCCTAGAAGTAACAGTCATTAAAATCAGGAACTTGGGGGTGGACTTACAGATACGCTTGTTATATGAAAAGATAAAGAGAACGCAACCAGAATGGCGTCCAAAAACAATTATATTCTAATAGGAAATTTTCGTAATCTTATTTTCATATAAAATATTTTTAATATCGCCTTAAGCTCATCGCTTTCCGGGAAGTATATAAGCAACACAAAACGTTAAAAAAGCGTAACTCTCGAAACTTCTACCTCGAGATTTTATAGATTCCGTGAATCACAAAAATCGTGTCCGGCGCATAAGTACTCGGATCAAAGGCGAGCGAGAGAGAGACACTCAATTCCTCTGACCACTCCACAAGTCGGAATGTTTTATTGGGAGCAGTAAAAATGAAAGACGAATCCATTTTACAACGGACCGACTCGTTGAAAGCGTCAATTTCAGAGCGGGTTGGCCGGGCAAAAAAACGCACCAAAGAACCTCTCTGCGTATGAATTGGAGATGTCAGCCTATCGGGTGACATGCTTTTGTGCAGATAGGGTGGCGCTAGGGAAAGCCGTATAGGATTTTAGGGATATCGAGCGAGGGTGGGGTGGGCACTTAGAGAAACTCTCCTCCTAATGGTTTTCCGCGGGGAAAAAGGGTTTAGAGCCGCGGGACGGGTTGGGGTAGCCCGCTTGTTACTGCAGGCCGGACTCGGTTGGAAAGGGAATACGTAATGGGACGGTAATCACCGCTACGAGAGTGCGGACGGGGAGGGGATGCAGTAACGGCCGAAAGAAGAAGAGAGGGCTTGAAAGATAGGAATTGAATGAATCTAAAGGCGTACAAACGTGGATGGGAGAGTTCGCCGAAACGAAATGACGACTCTCTTATTCATATCGCTTGCGAGGGAGTACTAAGAGGCACGTGGCTTTGGGATACATAAAGTGTAGTATTTCAACGGCATAGGAAATAGAAAGGAGTAATAACTGGCGTACGAGTGATTAAAGGAGTTGTGAATACCTTAATAATTGAGATTTTAACTGTGACTTCTAGCGTTTCTCTATGTATAAGTAAGCCACTTAGGAGCTTTAACTGGCGAATTCATATTAATTTTTTTATGAAAACCTTTCGCAGTTTAAATTTCATTCCCCTAAAGATTTTTAAGACGGAGTTCCTAAACCGTTTAAACATGGGCCGTTATTCATGAATTTGGAATATTATTTTTGATTACGTAAACTAAATCCTCTGCTTCCCAACATAGAGGGAATTCGTCTTACTTGCATTTTAAAAGAGCGCATTTCAAAAGCTTCCCCTACATACAGTCACGTACGAAGAGTTCAAGTTAAAAACGGTTTGGAATTTGGAGCGACTTATTTATCCAGTATCTGCTTTCACCCTTTTAAGGTAGCTCATTGAAGTCTCATTCGAGAAATGCCATCTACTTTGAAGGCACATGAGATTTTGATGCAAAACGCGCGTTCAAAATAGCAAAGGAATGATTTCCTGAAGAGAGCGCTTATAACTTGTCTTAAAAGCAACGCGGAACAATGAAAGGTGATGCTTACTGGTCTTATCCCATGACCTAGAAATTCCACATTCGAATCACTTCCCTTGCCTTCGAGGACTTTGAGATAAAGCGCTTTCCTCGCTAAATTGAATGCTCTGCAGAAAAGTTTTCTGTTCTTTTTAAATGAAACCATGAAGATTTAAACACGTGAGCAGGAAAGGTCTTTCGGTTCTTAATCGCGTTTAATACTGGATTCTTTTTGCCGGACTTCTTTTCACAATCCTCCTTATGAAAAGAATTCCTTTTTAAAGAGTCCCGTACCTCCAGTAATTTGCCTTTTATGTTCAAGTTTCTCGTAGTCTAAAAGGAACAAATATTGGCCATCTTTAAAACTAAGAATTTGAAGATGAGGTTATGTATGCGTACGTTGGAACTATACTAGAAAAAGTGATGAGATATAAAGTCACGTTGAATAAATTTAAACGCGTTTTATGATAAAATCAGATAATATAACATGCTTGAAACCTGAAATGATTATTAAGGCTTTTGAGTAACTCTTAAAGTAGGAAATATATTGTTAGTTTTTAGTTAGTGTTTGGAATTCCAGTACCAAACCTTACATTCCTTGATAATTAAGATGGGGACTTTTTAATGAGTAGGTAACTATGAAAAAACGAAGCGTTTATCAGAGTTAGCGATGAAGAATAATGAACACGGGAAGTATTATCTTCACAGTTATTTAAACGACTATAGCTCCAATCCCTTCGGTCATCATCAGGTGCAGAATTATTAGATTCCTTCATACTTACTCAATTTTCGAAACGAAAACGAAAATTGATGGAAGTAGTTGATTGAAATGGAATCTGAATATGACCGGAACTATTTCAATATTTTTCCACTTTTTCATTTCTTTCTATAGCCAGATAATATCTCTTATTTAAAGAAAGATTTTTCATTCGTTGCAATGGACATGCCTGGTCTGTATGCTATTAAGGAATTAGTCAGATGCATTAATAATATCTTACAGAACCCTTTGTATCCCACAAAGAACGAAATGTAATGTATAAATAAAAGTCTACTAAAATGACGTTCAGTATTCACCACATTTGTCATATCTTACCTTTGATAATATGCTTGTGAAATGATATAGACAGATATTTGGAATAGTTTTGGTGGTAGTGTATAAGATTATTAATTTTCCTGTGTCCTATCTATTCGACTCGAAGAAAAATTAGCTGTTCTCAGAAAACAGGTGATAATTATTATCTTAAAACCGGTATTCCGGTTCCAATCCGGAATTATATTCCGATCATTCTGGAGTTATGAACGAACCTAAAATTTTTAACTTGAGACCAAAAGTTTTGCCACTCTGTCCGCCGTTCCGCTATCAGATCCCAGGGCCTGGGTATCTACATCTACATCTACATCTACATCTGTACCCTGCAAGCCGCCTTTCGGCGTGTGGCAGGGGAAGCAAGCACCAGGACTCTATTTGCCCAGTCGATTATTTTCGCGTATTGTTCTGGGAAAAAAAGAATTCTTGAATCGACTGGTTTTAGCATCTATTTCTCTGATCTTTCTCGCTGGATCAGAACGGCCTATATAGCAGGGAGGGCGCATAATCTCGGCTACATCTTCTATGAACGTGCTCTGTCTGAATTTATCAAGTAATTTAAATCTCTGATTGAGCCTTCTTTCTTCTAAAGATTCCCATCCTGCCTCCTGAAGCATCCGAGTAACACTTACCGATTTATCATAGCAATTTTTTACGAAGCGTATTGCCTTTCTTTGTACCTTTTCTATCTCGCGAATACAACACTTTTCAGCAGGGTCCCATACACTGCATGCGTACTCGAGGTGAGGCCTAACTAGCGCAAAGTAACATCGCTCGCGGACTTTTTCTTCGCTTTTACCGACTATTCTTTTGACGAAGCCTAGTTTCTTAAGAGCTCGCCCACATATGTTATGGATGTGGGTACCCCAAGTTAAGTTATTTGTGAGGGTTAATCCGAGATATTTTACCGAATCGACAGTTGATAATGTTTTCCCTCGAAGGCTATATGAATTATGATTGGCAAAGGATTTTCTTTCGAAAAATTAACTACTGAACATTTATCTACGTTGAGCTCCAATTGACAGTCGTCGCACCATTTTACTATTTTATCTAAGTCATTCGACAGGCTTAATCTATCGTCATTACTTTTTATTTCTCTGTAAATAACCGTGTCGTCCGCAAATATTCTAACGTTACTGTCGATGTGTTCATTAAGATCGTTGATGTATATTAAGAATAATAATGGCCCGATTACGCTTCCTTGTGGGACGCCTGAGGTCACCTTGACTAGGTTGGAACTAATACCATCTAATACTACTCGTTGTTCTCTATCGGACAGGAAATCTTTTATCCAACTTATTACTTGTTCGTTGATGCCCGCAAGTTTTAATTTGTACAACAATTTACGATGTGGGACTTTATCGAACGCTTTCCGAAAATCCAAAAATATTGCATCGACTTGTCTTTTACTTTCGGCCGATTTCAAGATATCGTGAATTAATAACGCTAACTGTGACTCGCAGGAACGTGTCTTACGAAAACCATGTTGATTCTTAACAATGAATTTAGAGGTTTCGAGAAAACCCATTAAGGAACTAGTAATTATATGTTCCATTATTTTACCACTCAATGAAGTTAACGAAATGGGCCTATAATTCGACCATTATATACCATTAGATATCCTCACGGTCATGGAAGTATGACGGACATAAAGAAACTGTGTCAATCGTGTCCAGAAGAACCGTAAAGTACGTCTATTCGTGTTAGGAACGAGAAATTCTTGCACATTAGAGCCTTCCTTGCAACGCAGTCGAATTGCCCTGGTTAGAGCACGCGATTCATCAAACATAAAACTCGGAGAGGAAGAACTTTGACGCGAATTGAGTGTCTGTTAACTTGAAATTGCCCCATCCCGAAGAATCTTTCACTCAGAAATCATTTCCATCCTTTACCCTCAAGTTTACGAGCGTTTTAATTCACTTCCCGGGGCAATTCGATTTAGAAAATCTGCCGATAAAAATCTTCGCCGAAAGAACAATGACACCCGGGAAAGATTGCTAAATTTATGTTTCTATTTTAGACTTAGTTTTTGTCTTTCCTAATCTCTTTGGCGCACTAAAAACGGGAATTAGCTTATGGAAGTTTAAATAAATTACGATGATACCTCTTTTTCTTTTTTCCATGTATCCGAAGAATTTGACATGAGATAGACGGACAGTGCTAATCATGAATACTTTTGATTCCGTAATATTAATTATGATATTAAAATAATGCGAACCTAATTGTCTTTTTTTAATTAGTATTGTACAATATACTTAATGTAAATGTTAGTAAGAATGAAAGGTAATTAGAAAAAGCATAGAGGCCAGTAAAATATATATAAAAATTTTGTGTATATCCAATAACATAAAGCCAGAATTAAAAATGCATAAGGCTGAGAACAGTAAGATATAATGATACATATCAAAATTAGCTACTTTTAGTTAGTAGTTGCCATTTTTCCTTGTACATACATAGCTTTTAATATATATCCTCGATTAATTATCTTCTCTAATAAAAATATGCTTCTTATATATCCTGTGGAATTTTAGGCTTTAGATTTAGGTTCAGAATCACTCCTTGATTCCATGATGATGATTGTACTAAGGCTTTAATTGATCACATACTATGTTTACAGTATTTAAATGGTATGGTCTAGTAGATAGAGGGACCGATAATGTGAAAATTATGTTCAAAGTTTTTTTTATAACATCCGAAGAATTTATCTTTATGATAGAGGTGATGCATAACACCCTTTAATGAACAATTTGTTAGAAATGTAGTAACTCCGTAGCTGAGTTTTAAAACAAATGCGCCTACGTGGCATTTGGAACATCCTTCCATTTCATTTAACAAGGATGATGATAATACTGAAGTAAAACTTCGAGCAATCCCACTTTGCGATTCTTAACGGCAATTGAATCATCATAGATGACGGGGTAGTCCAGTTAGTAGAAGTTATAATTCACAAAGTTTAAACCCTTGAAGTCACTTAGAATTGATTTATAGATTTACTTTGCCCTCTGCAGACTGACCTCTAGCTGTTCCACTTTTCCTTCTAAACGAATATTAAAAATCACCATGAATTCTCCATTTAATTTCCTCCTTGATGCGTTTTGTAAAATTGTCCTTATCTTTTCGATGCAATTCAATATACCTTTATTTCAATTATTTACTTAAGCTCTTTATGAATTAAAAAGTGGTCCTCGTGCACGTGAGCTGGCTTATCAATACTAAATTGTTCGTACGCCAACGTTCGTAACTTCTTTAGTCTTACTCTTTGGTCATGTATTCAATACAGGCTTACAGGCCGCATTAAGCCTGAAGGCTGCAGGTACCCCTCAAGTGACTGAAGCCTGAAGACTCAAGTGACTGAGGAGTGAATAAGCCTGAAGACTGCAGGTACCCCTCATTTAATTCATGAAGTGACTTAAACGCCAATGTATTTGCGGCGTTTTAGTCACTTCCTGAAATAAATACTTCTATGAAGGCAATTTTGTTTTCTGATCTTACTAATGATGTCAATTGTAATATAAAGAGGAATGTGTTCTCTTTCAGTTTACTAAGCGAATGACTTTTTTTCCACAATTTATATTTGTTTTCTTCAATATTTGAACACAGCCGACACGCGCTGACCTGCGGGTTTCGCGTGTGGAGGTTCTTATGAGACCAAATGTTAAATGTGATCTCCCGATGGAAACGGTTTCCCAACACCTGGAAATTTCCCCCTCAATGAACGACACGACGAATTGACGGCGGCAAACTGTCCCATTCCCTTGGTTGTACACATCAACCAAACTTCATCTTTGTTCTGTACTCTTGTATTAAATCAATTGATTTTCAATATAACTATATGGTGAGATATGTAAATTATGTAACGATTGTGGAAATGCAATGTTTGGGTCATTTCAGCCGAATGAGTTACCTATAGACGTCACTAGAGGTTTCGTGACGTTACAAGGTGCACTAATTTCCGTGTCACCGCCGCCTTAGCGATCGTCGTTCAAGTGTTTATCGGTTCGGACTCCCGAGGGCCGGGATGGAAAAAAAACACTCCGTTAAGGAACAAATAAATGAAAATCGCAACTCTCTGTGCGTTTCATAGTGTCGGTCTCTTTTTATGGCTCCTATCTCCACCGTGACGTCACGAAGGGGTGCTTTTTTACATCGCTTTTTATTCTGCAGGAAAATGGCAAGAATTATAGAGATAGAAAAAAATTGCGGGAGAGGTATTGCCTCTCTCTTGTTCGTCTTTTATGTCTTTCCTCTCATTCCGAGAGATGGAAAAACGCCCGTTATTATTTCTTTTTTTCTTTCTCCTACGGGGCGCATTTCATCCCTCACTTTTTTCCTCTCCGTTTGGCCTCTCCTATCTTTATTTTTTCTACTGTTTTCGCCGGGTCGCTAGGGAAGTGGAAAACAAATAATATGTCCCGAAACGTCCCTTTTTTATTATCGTTATCCCTATTTTTTCCTCCCGCGAATTTAGTTTCCCGAAGAGTCTTTTGAATGTATTTTACGACTGATGCGCCGCCATTATCTTCGTCTCAATAAATATTTTTGCGGACGGACCAATATTTGCGTCGAAGATATTTATGGGGTACTTGGCCGTGGCTCGTCAACAGCGTCGCTAGTTGAGCACAGTTTCGCCCTCTTCCATGTTTTTCCATTACTGCCCTTATCTGAAGGCTGCAAAGATTTCTCTTTGTTTCTGATACCATCTTCGCTCTGTGCCGAAAAGACTTCCAAGCGTTATACCGTTCGGATGTGTTATAACATATGAATTTGAACATTCTCTGATGTAAGAATGGCTGATAGAGAGTTAGGGTGATACTTCACCCTTGCGTATGTAACATGATTCCGGCTACCACATATCTCCATGAATTGAATACTTTCTTTTATTTCATGAATCAGGATGGAGAAAAATTATCTTTCATCTACTTACTTTCAACTTTTTTTGTAGAAGCTTCTAGTCATGGCTGTGACAATATGCAAGTAATGAAGTATGAATAATAATGAGCAATGATGCATTTTAATTACTCCTTATCGAAAAATATGAATATTGTTAATCAATGGGTTAGTGATAGGGTTACATTTTTTTTAATATTAAGAAATCGGAAATAATCAAATTCTGCAGCGGATAAACCAAGACGTTAATTTAAAATTAACTAAGATTAATTTTCATAAGATTTAAGGGCGGTCTAAATGTGTCCTAGCGTCACTACTTTATAGAAAATTTCATTTAAATTCATTCAAGTACCCGAACTTAAAATTTTATTCTTCTTCCGAGTTTTCCTATCAAACCTGGACGACATAAAATTGGCTGGGACCATGCGTTAGAACTAGTACAGTCCCTGTCAAAAGGGACTTTCGGTAAGCCTTGCTGTTGCCATCTCTAAGCGAAGGTTTTCATCTCATAAAATTCTTCCAAATTTAAGAAAGCCTGGGTAAACTGGGAAGACTCTTCTTGGTTAGTAAGCCTCATACCCTCTCCAGAATTTTTTCGTAATTAATGGTGAAGGGTATGAGGTTTAAGCCAGTCTTTGGGCTTAACTAAAGCCAACATCTTCTAGATTATGCTTACTGATTATCTCTTCCACTTACCTTTGTATAATTCCTTTGTCCTACCCACCTTTTCCAAACAATCATCTTTCGTCCTTTCTTCCGTCCAATTATTCTTACGTTTCAAGTCCATTCTTTCATGTTTTCACATGCTGCTTTTTAGTTCCGTTCTTAATTATATTAATGCTTATTTGAATTCTTACGAAACTGCTATATCTTCGTTGTCTATACGTCCAGACATTCATTTGAATTTTTATCTTATCTCTCTGTCTCGAAAATACATCCGAGAACAGTGTATAACATTAATTATAATATGAGCGCCATTAAGACTCACTTCGTCAAATTAAGTATCAAACAAAAAATTTCATACCATTAGGTAAGGAAAGGATGGGAATTCATTTATCTCAGTCAGAAACTCAGAAATTTTTATGTTCAGTTTTATGTTTTAGTATATTTCTTTCTGAACTTCCTTTACATGCTTCCATGACTTAATGAATAGTAAATTTGAGTTCACTTTTAAAACTATTACATTAAGAAGTGATTGAAAGTTTAGAGTAATTCTGAGACTATAGATTCATGGAAGTGCGCATGTTGCATCATTTAATAAAATATAATCATTAAAGCTGAGAATATGTTAGGGAAATTAAGCAAGCGTAATTAACTTTGAAATTAAATTAATAAAAGAACTTGTTATATATGTTAAGATCTTAATTAGGGTCTCATGGCTTTCAAATCATTGATCGAAAGATATATTTAAGCAAAACATTGCGATCATGATCTAATCGTGTCTCATTTTGAAAACTTCTGCGAAAAAAATACTAAAGGTGTAAAGGATAGATATGCTCATTGATCACCTTTATTTACATTTGTCTGTCCGCTTGAATTCAGAATCTGCAGGTGCACCATGCTGTTTTTCCAGGAATTCAATCAATGTTTCTTTAAATTTTCGTCGTTAAATGTAAATATTTCGAATGATTAAGATACTCTATGGCCCATCTGTAATTATTTCATCGGGTTAAAAAAGCATTTATCCTTATAAGACTGCATCAGAATTCTTATTTACTCAAATTCCATGAGTTGATTCGCCTCAAATAGAATAAATGCAAGAATTCAAGAAAGCATTCGCCTTTAATCCAGTCGTAATATTCCTGTTCATAATTTCAGAGTGCGCAATTAGTGGGTGAAACTTGGCCCGAAGGCAGATCTAGCCCCTATATATATTTCAATCCAGTGAGAATGTTCATCGTAGTCGCAGTCGTATGAGATCATCGAATAATTAGAATTTACTCAAATTTATCACTTATTTATTTACATTACTTTCACTAACATCAAGTGAAAAAAAGATTAGTGGGTATGAGTAGAAAAATGGATATTGAAGTCCAAAGAAAGATTGATATCGAACCCTTTAGTAATATATTCAGTAAAGTTTAGTAATTTTTTTCCTAACTATCAACGTTGACTCTCATGCTCCAGAGTGATATAAAATCTCATTATCCCAGGAAAATGTCTGGTTTGTACTACACCATTTAATTGTCTCAGTTATGTATGTTGGCGTTTATTCAATATTTTCCCTTTTATCCATTTAAAGAAAATTTCAGCGAGGAAATTAAGGGGGAATTTTAAGTAACAAGAAACGATTCAGTACGTTTAATATAGCCAAGTGGAGGCTTTGTGATTCAGTCAGTCAAAAATTCAGGCAAATCAAAAATTCTTCGATTTATAATCAAAATTCAGCTCACGATACTGAATCAAACGGAATTTTTATTTAAGATTGTGTATTGAATAGAATTGATAACTTCGAGATTTTGAAGAAATGTCATAAATTTATATATTTAATTTTTAATATATAAAGGAAAAGAGATAGAAAACATAAAATGTAGCTCAAGGATCTGCGGATTTTTCCTAGAAAAACCTCCCTTCTTGGCATAGTACATTTTTCGTTATCTGAGTGTTACCATAGGAACGATTACTGAGTGTTCAACTTGAACACACTTGATTGCACGTGAGTTATTTTCCGCTCGATTGAACGCGACCCATTGATTATTGTTCCCTATGCATGGATAATACCTCTTGACATGAAATTACATTGTGGAAACTAGTAGTCACTGCTTCTGGAAGATTAGAGCGTCGATTATTTTTATAGTATCACCTTTCAGTGTCAGTACTGGATAATTATCCAAGCATGAAGTTCTTGTTCAGTGCAACGAGAGAACAACTAATTTTAGAATAAATATAAAATACATTTTATATTAATGTCATTATATATAGTATTTAATGTTTGATAAATGATAGATATAGAGAAGTATCTCATTTTAAAATTGATATTTATGCTCTTAATTTCGCGTTAGAAGTTGGCTTTTTTATATTGAGATATTTCCGATTGGCTAAATTCAATATATTATTCGAAAAGGAGACCTTCGAAGGCCAAACGAGAAGTTTCAAATTTTAACATTCCCTGGAGAAATCAGGTAAATAAAATTTTTACCCCCAAAGAGAGAAGTTTAATTGGCACGTGTAAATGTTTTTGTATTTAAGTATGCGAAATTCCCTTGGTTATGAATATCGTTCTCAGTTATCCAATATGCTGCCTTAATGTTTTTTGTTTAGAAATCACCTTTTTCAATTAATTATTCATTGCTAGATATGGTTTGATAAGTCTCATACAAAGAAATTCCAGAAATAGAGCTAATCCTTGATTTGAATAAAATATCCAAACTTTTAGTTGAAAGTTGAAAAATTTGAGTATTACTGGAGAAGGTAGTTTTTGACTCTCTACTTGAAAAATGTATTTCTGCGTTTGTGACCACTTGCTTAGCGATCAAAGAGTTTTATTTACGTTCAGAGATACTACTAAATTGCACTTACTGTTTTAGTTTTTGCAAAATAAATTAATTTCATTTGTTGTTTATGTGTAACTTCACGTAGTGAAAAAACAACGAAAAAGTTTCATGAACACCTAAACCTTTTTCCTTTTTTAAACATTTTCCAGAAAACTGCAACAGCTGTACTGGAAAAATCGTGAAGGATTTCTTGCTCTATTCTCCCGACATTAATTTCCTTTTTATTACCTAAAAATATTTAATTGAGGAGTTTAAAGGGGAATTTTAAATACCAAGGAAAAATTCAGTATCCGTGCTGATATATCTTCCATTCACCTCTATCAAGCTTACATACCGCTAGCTTTTATTAGTATGCCTACTTAGTAAAGATAATCCTTAATGTCAATTATCAAACCTACAGGAAATTACAACCGCCATGGCAGAACAATCAGAAATTACCAGCTATTGGCTCAACTCCTTGCTCGACCAACATCATTTTCTTTCGTGAATGTATAATTTGAGGTCTTCGTAATTTTTATTTCTACGATCCATACTCTTGAAGTAGTCCGTCGGGCTGTTGACGATCTTTTGGGGTTGAAAAGATGGTAAAACTCGTTCAAGCGTATTCTTAATATGAAAGCAGAGCATCTCTTTGCCGACCATTTAACTCAGTATTAAAGAGAAAACATCTAGACTTAAACGCTCGTGCATTACTTTGATTTTTCGTTCGGCTCAAAGATTCCAGCCAGTTTTCTCGGCGGAAGAACAAGTGTTTTGCGTCCCATCGCACGCTTCATGTCTCCTGGCTCTCTTCCTGTTTTATAGAATGTCTTTTCTCGTCGTTTGGATTCGCGACATGCCTCATCCGGATATAAGGCGGTTGCCCACGCATTTATCTAACATTCTTGCCTTCGCACTGTTGATTTGTTACCTCCATCGTTCTTCGGTTTTCTGGCCATCTCCTACTTTTTGCGTTAATGCCTTGCATTTTCATTATTTTTAATTTCCATTTTACGGTCTTTCTGTGCCATTTCCTCCGTTTAGTGTCATTAACCATTTCTTTGTCACGTAGAAGATTCGTGAAAAGAGAGCATTTTCAAAAAATATCATTTTACAAGTATTAAAGCAATATTTGTGCTGAAATGTCTTCTGTTACAGCTATAGTTTTAATGATCAAGAAAATATTCCTTTAGTAGGTGTTATGATCTTAACATTTTCAATTGCGTATTAATACTACCTGATTTCCATCAGAATTAGAGTTAGGACTCCTAATTTAAAAACGTATATTGGACAAAAAATAATTCTCCTTACTAGAATCTTGGTGTTAAGTTTAATTTATTTTTGTATACATATAATGCAACCTAATCAGAAGCCCGTCATTAGCAGAATAGCTTTGTTAAAATTGTTAATGGAAGAGTTTAATCCTAACATTGATTGAACTAATATGGATTACCATTGAAATACATAAATGGAACCACTGAAGTTCATTTCAAAATTGATGCCATCATAGGGAAAGATATTCATAATTTATTCCCAAGAAGTAACGATAAAATGTTCATTTCCTTGTTTATTAACATAGATTTGTAAAAAGCAAAAAGTACCTTCTTTTGCCTTCGACTATTTGATGTCGGAAATAGTGATGAAATTTTTAAGGAAACTCTTTACTTTAAATTCTTTGTAACCAGTCAACGTGAGGAATTTTTGTGATAGCTCAACGGCGCGCCGTTTCATTGTGATGAGATCCTTTGATTTTAGTCTCTTTTTCCTTGTCAATATTTGTTTTATTAGCAGTCAACGAGGAAATTGCGGCATTATACACAAAAAAGATCCCAGTTGTTTACTCTATCATTGTTCCGACATTTTTGGGCAATGATAGGAATCCACTTTCACGGATGGCAAGTAAACTTACAGCTATACTATTTCTGGGACTTTCACCCGACTAGCTGATAATATCGTACTACTTTTGTAGGTCGCCCTCAAGGTATCCCCCGTTTTCCTTCTCTTTAATAACAAAATACGGAAATTGAACCACATTCAAATAGTTAAATGGTCTCTTTCCTGTTAAAATTACGCACTCACAGAACAATATCTTGACGGATGTGCCCCTTAGCGGGTTTGGAAAAGCTTGGAATTCTGGAACCTCCGAGGAACACAAGTGAAAAAAATTGTCAAAAAATTATTTCTTGATTTTCCCCATCTTTTCCTCTCTTGCATTTTCACTTCAAATACATTATTTCCTTTTATTTGTAATTCCGATCTACAAGTCTCTGATGTTACAGTTTCCTTTTTTCCTTGCCTCTAAATACGAAATTCGACTTGTCGTTGAAAGATGAAAATTGTATTTCCATATAATGATCTTCGTTCGAAATATGTCTACTAAGGCATCATCCCAAAACCTAATTGAAACTTGACCCTAGCACCATTTGCGATAAGCTTTGTAGAAGGAATCAGACGATTAGGCAAGATTAGGATTAAAATAGTTTATGCCTGTTTTCCTCACTAACTCAGAATTTTGAAATAAGAAAACTTATACGTAATAGTAGCTCAACCACCATTGGGATAACACTTTTCGCATTGAATTTTGACATTGATTTCGAATTGACCTGAATGAATGGCGATAATTTGGCATCATTTATACTTAGGACCTTACAGATTATCACTGCCATTACAAAAAATGAGAGAAAATTAAATATTAGAAGAATTCTTCATATAATGTACCATCAGTACCATGAATGGAAAGAATAAATGAATAATTCTCGATTTTTCCCAAAAGTTAAGATGTGATCAAGGTTAAAAGACTGGTTTTATGCATTCATGTGTATAAGTGTTAGTGTATCTGAAAACACCACCATAAAAAGATATTCAGCTTTTATATGATACATAATATTTCAATTTAACTTCCCTGTTATCTAGTAGCTCCACGGTGCTCATACAATGATATCTTTCAACTTACATACTGCTCGAAAACGGTATTACTACAGAGATCGCAAGATATGTTACCATACAATTAACATTATCATTACTTGTGGCAATAAATTCATCGAATTCCATCTTTTGTAGTTAACGCACAGCAATGCGCGAGGGGAGGCTGAGAGTTCTTGTTAACCCCATCGCGGCCCCTCCTAAAACAAATCTCGAGGAGCCGTCGGAAGATTAGCTCCTCCTGCTCAAGATAGTGCATCATCCGGCGGCAGTTTCCGAAAAATTTCGAACAAGGAGGATTCACGTCAAAACTTCACACTCCAGCCCTTCATTACAGAGTCTCCCGCGCCAAGAGATAGAAGATGAGCCCATTTCCGAGAAGGAACGCAACGACAGGAGGGAGAAAAACGTTAATCCTCAGACCAGAAGAATGCTAGACCAAAGTTTCCCAATGTCGACCTATCTAACACCCCTGGTGAGGGGGCTGACTGGCGTGGATTCGCAAAATATTTCAAAAGGCTGCAACATAGAGAAGTTAACTTAGGAAGTGTTTGGAGAAGAAGACTTTTCTGCGAAATACAGGTTCTCAAAGTCACGCTGCAGTGGTAGAAACGGCTCACGACTATCTCGCATGCATGTTTCGAAGATGAAAGAGATAGGAGATGGGTAAACCTCCTTGGTAAGACGGTTTGAAAGATGAAGCCCCACAAGGTTTTTGGCACTTGGAGTTGGGGATTAAGGAGGAATAAAGAGAGGAGCCACGATGTGAGATCAACGGCAAATGTGGCGAGATGGGTCTGGATTGGATTGAAGTCGAAGGCTGATGCCGAAATACGGAGCTGAGGAAAAAGTTTTCGGCTTTTCCCATCGTATGGTGAGCGGTGGAGGGTGTACTTTTTGCTTGGTGTGAAGGGAAACTTTTGAAATGCATTCTTCCTCTGAAAAGAAAAGAAGGCAGCTGCCGAATTGGATAAGTGGGTGCTCTCTCATCCCCATTTCTCTCACCCGTGATGTAAGACAGGCACAAATTGTGCGCCGTCGTGAACTTATCATGTCTCATAAGAGATTCCGTAACCGCATTGAACTGGAAATATATTCTTTTCCGTCTTTTCAATCATAATTTTGGGTAACAGTTAACTTTTAAATAGCTAATCCATTCAATACATAACGTACGAGTTATATGGATACGAATTTCGAATGTTTTTAGACTTTACTTGGCTGGATTTTTGGCTTTAAAAACTTGAAAGGAATTGATGAGGGAAGAAATAAAAGCCAAGATCAACCAATCCACTTGTATTTGAAATTGGGATTCGATGTATGACGTGAATATATTACTTGAATATTGTGGATCATATTTTCATCATGACATGATTTTTAGAAATATTTGAAGTTCCAAAAAATACGCATTTTCTTTCCTCCTTCATGAGTTTTCATTTTAAATGTAAAATGCTAGCGATATATATATTCATCGTATAGAGTTCTCCTCCTCTCTATCCATACTCACTAAAATTCACTCACTGAACTCACTCCAGTCAATTCTGTCTCATAGAAGGATTTTTTAAAACGTCAGTTTCGTAAAACCCTTTCTTATTTCCTTTTCACAGTCAATAAGTCACTGGTGCGCAGTGTTGATATGTAAAAATTAATTTGGCTACGAAACGAAAGAGTAAAATTTTCATTGATAGTAGTTAATACTGAGATCAATCCGTTACTTTCAATGAAAAATGCAAGCCAATTCTGCGTGGAATCGAGTTTTGCGCCCGAAATCAAAGAACGTGCAGAGAAAATAGAAATATTTGGAACACACACTTAAGTCTCATCGATATTTGTCCTTCAGTATCCGTGGAATTTTACTTCATTCCTAAGAATCGGAATCGTACTCAGACAAACATGGAGCTCACAACTCGGAAAAATTAATCTTCCATCGAATGAGCCGTGAACTTGGCCGTTTCAACGCCCTGTAATTTCTAGGACATTCCTCCGACTCGAAGCCCTCTGGATTCGTAAGCGGCAGAAAAGATCCTTTGAAATCTCAGCCTCGTTCCTCTCCTTTCATGCTTGGGGGCTTTTCATTCTCTCCACCGCGAAAGGAAATAACCGCTCCAAGGAAATCTTCGCGGAAATTCTCGTCTAACTTCTCGGTGGCGCAGTTAGGAAGTCCCGCTTCCGCATATCAAAATCTGGGCGAAAAAATAGCGCAACGCGGAATCATCGGCATTGTACGTTCATGCTGAGATTTCAACTATCCAAACCGCGATCTCTCCTTAAACACTTCTAAGGGTAAGAAACACGGATCCTTGCAGCCGCACTTTGGGATTAAAGCTTTCGGTTTGGGGAAAAGGTAAATCGGTGGAGTTTGGTGAGGCCAACGTCTGAGGAAACGTGGTAGTTTCGCTCAGGAGGGCACGCGGATAAATGCCGAGTCCATTAAACTGCACTGCATACGGAACTCTAACCTCTGAGACGTATGTACGCAGTGGTTTAATTGGGGGAGTGCGAAACCTTGGAAGTTGAGTATGTTCACGGTCGGTTTCTTACGGCCTCAAGGTGTTTCTTTCCTTCCGCTGACTGGCGAGTTAGGTCAAGCTTTCCGTTTGAAGTAAAGCAGCTGAGTGTTGCAGCGCTGCTTGCGATGCAAATCTCGGGCTAATTTTCTTCTCGACTGACTCGATGATGTCTGTATGCATTGCTAATCAACTGACGCTACATTACTTTTGGATGGCTCGAAATATTTACGGTGGAAACCGCTTAACATGAAAACGAATACCGCGAAGTTTAACATTGCTCCGTACGTCTCCTGTTACTATCAACGTGTTATAATTCGGTTATCGTGGAACGGTCAACACGAGAACTTTTCATAGTCCGCAGGGAAATATCCCCACAAAATTCGCCGGAAAACACGAAACGGTATTTTGTGGGAATTTGAACAACATAAGAATTCTCTGACATGAAAAAGATGAGACACGGCTGTTAATAAGTGATTCACATTAAAAATACTCCAAAAGCCGTAATTCACCAAGGTAAATAAAAATGAACACTTACCTCGGGGTGGTTCCACTGCTGCCAAAGGGGGGAGTCCACTGTCGCAGGGGAAGCACCGGTATCTGCAGCACTAGGCACTAGATACTAGTATTTCGGAACCCATGGTTCCATCTTCAGTAGCAAAGTCAGGACTGTCCTGACCCTGTCCTGACTTTGCTACTGAAGATGGAACCATGGGTTCCGAAATACTAGTATCTAGTGCCTAGTGCTGCAGATACCGGTGCTTCCCCTGCGACAGTGGACTCCCCCCTTTGGCAGCAGTGGAACCACCCCGAGGTAAGTGTTCATTTTTATTTACCTTGGTGAATTACGGCTTTTGGAGTATTTTTAATAAGAATTCTCTCTGATTTCTGTTTCAGATTCCGTTCGATTTTAGTTCATAAATATATTTTATGGAGGACTGAATTAATGTAAACATCTTTTTACTGTTCACCAATTAATTGATTCAATGTTTTCTGAAGATGTACGAAAAATTAACGTCATAGAATTATTAAATAGAAAGACATTTATAGCCTAGGTTAGGTTAAAGTGGGTCTCCCTTCTAACTGATCTTGTATGGCAGCTTATGTTTCATATTTACAATGCTAAATGTGAATTGAAGAATAGATCCATTCATCATTGAGGTTTTTAATAAAATTTTTTCACTTCATCAATTGATTTTTTATTATTATTCGACCTTTTATTTGGCGAGGTTAGGCCCGAGTGGGCCTCTCTTCCACCTTACCTCGACAAAATAGTTGCATCAGCCGGGAATCGAACCCGGGCCGCCCGCGTGGCAGGCGAGCATTCTACCACTGAACCACCGATGCTTGATGATTTGTAGCTTCAAGGAATATTAACTTCACCTTTGGAACTTCTTGAGAAAAATTTAGTTACGTTCAGTTATTTTATGCTAGCATATTATAACTTTCCCATGCCATAAAATAATGATTCTGTTCTGACATCTGATGCAAATATGAGCTTTATCTAAATTTTAATATTTTTAGACGATATTTTGTTAGCGAGTCGAATCTATGTCTCATGACCATAAATTAGTTCCCTCATTTGATAAACTTTAAAAGAAATTAATATATTTTTTTATTACCATTAAATTAATACGAAACCAGCCAGATGAAATTCTTCGCTAGCTGGAAAACCTTCATTTAGTTTTTCACACATTCCAATCGCATACACTTCCTTGGTTTGCCTCCATCTTGAAGCAAGCTTTAAGGCTCTCTTTCCACTCTCTTGTCGGCACTTCAGCCTGTCGCCGATGACAATGTAGCCTTCGCATTTGGCAACTGTGATAGCATCACCCCTTTCCGCATCCTTTTCAATTCATCCCCTCTCACTGCCACGCCTTCCTCTCATTCTTTTGAGGGTGTCGCGACAATCCCTCTTTCCCCTGGCCCACCCCCGAAATCAGAATCTCTACTAAATCTCTCTAGGATTTCGGATGACTCTTGCAGCATCCTTGCCTTCTCTTCCTGTTCGCAATCACGTATTGCTTCTTTGCCTCTTTTCAAATTCTAAGTTTCCCTCCGTCCGCCTTCGCAAATTCGGCGTAGTTTGGCTGTAGCATTCCGGTTCCACGCGCTGAAGAGTTCCATCAATACTGCTTCGTAATTTTTACGATAGGTGCTTGAGTTGCGTCCGAAAAATCAGAAAATGATTAAGGGGATGACTAACGGTACACGGCCCATCGCAGCTTTCTTGGTTCCCCACGGCATTTCTTACTTTACCGAATCCGCAGTCATGCAACTCCTTTCATGTACAATGTTCAGCCAAAATCCTCCTCCTTGTCGGGTGTTGATTGATAGGGGCCGGAAACTGCAAAAAATGTGAAATTGAGAATATTTGTAACCCTCTATTGGTTCTTTCATGAAATATTTATTCCACTACGAGAGGTTAAGAATTTATTTGAGAATTATTTTCCAATATCAATAATTTTTATTTCTATGCAATTTCAACTGTAAACTACGATTACTGACTAATGATATGAGTCGCGATATTGATTAAAACAGCTATTGGCTGACCGGAAGTAAAAATTTCTCTAAGAAAAATCAAATCCATGACCAAAAAGATATAGGTAAGCTATTTCTTGAAAACTTTTCATTTAAGAAGATTGTGATTATATGTACATCTATCAATAATATTATGGTATGGAATTTTTCTTTGCCGTGAATAATATATTTATAGAGTATAAGAATAATTGTAGAATAACAGTGAGGAATGGATTTGCTCTCAACCAAAATGTTATTTTAAACCTGTTTGAATCTTTTATGCAGTTTTCATCATTTGATTGCTTCAAGAATTCTGATGCGTAATGTATTTGTGTCAATAGACCTTATAATCTAATGTATTTAAGATAGGAAGTATAGGAAGACTATTATGTTAAAATTTGTATTTAGAAAGAGTAAAAAGAGTCTAATTGAGAGCCTAATTTCCATAAATAGGTGGGAAAACCTTGAAATATGGAAAATGGAAAAAAACATGGAAAGCTCCTCTATTACTTTTTAGTTAAGATATGAGCAGTATATATAAGCAGTAGTAACGATACTTATTATAACTAATGAACTGAAAAATATTCCATATAGTTCTGTTTTTTATAATTTTTGTCGTTTTGTGCCGAGAAAAACCTAAGTTAATTAATTCAAGGCTATTTTAAAAGGTTGATACATTACCAAGTCCTTCCGTGTTTTTCTTATCTTCGGTAGAGGATCGTCCTCTTCTCAGAGCACGCAAATACCTCGCGCCACTATTGCGTGCCTATATTTATACTAGTATTATATTCATCACGGATCCTGTCACCAGATGAAATTCCAGCATTTCCGCACCCCGTATCCTTTCGCTCATCTTTTCGTCCTATTTCAATCCAAACCGATCCACTATTGCGGATCCTTCCCTCCTCTCCAAATCTCTTTTCAATAGGCGACGGTATTTTTCATTTTTTCACTCGACCGAAAAACCCCTTTGTGATGCGTGACGCCTTATCCTCTTCCTCCTCCAGCGAGAAAGCCTTCTTCCACTTTGTCATCCTCTCGCCCATTCCCTCATTTTTCTCTCCTATTCCCTCCGAATTTCCTCGCATCCATTTTTTCCGCTCGTCATTATGGAATCTTTCTCGGATAAGGGGATTGGTAAAGCTTTGGGTGTTTCTTTGTGTCGGATCATCCACCAGCTCGGTTGGTAAGTAATGATAAAGCTCTGTAGCTGTAATTTTTTCCCTGGCTGCTTTCTTGTTGTTCCGTGTTCCGGTGCTCGTTCGTAAGGATGGACGAACAGGCGATGTTGGGATTTATTGTCTCCGATCCGGCTTCTTTTAATTACATCTGGGCGTTCGCCGTGCTATGGGCTTGTGCGAAAATGTACCTTAATCACGTATGGCTAATGTACTTACTTTAAGAGATCATTACATGTGAATGATTTCCTTTTAAAGGCACTAAATGAGCCATCGACTCGTAGGATATATATGAAAATCTGGGACGTTGTTGACTTTAACTAGGATGCGACATAAATAGTAGAAACACGACGAGTTCCGCAATGAGGCTGCCGAACAAAACAGTCGCGAACAACAAATCCAGTCGCTATTGAATGTGTGATAGTCTTGGATTACTATGCATTAATTTTATTTTCATCGGTAAAAGGCTTTATTTTGAAACCAGAATGTCATGAAGATTTCTCCCTAAGAGCGACTTACACTTCCGTAACGTTTATTCTTACGCTTAGAAAATATTCCCGTTTAGTGTTACCATTACAGAACCACGAAGTAGCATACCAAAGAACTAGCCAATCAGTTGGAAGTATTGCATAGGAAGTCCATCAGTCTGATTTAGATTTATGTTTTGTTTATACAATTTATTTTTTATTATCTAAAACTAATTCAATCTTCAATTATATCATCTTGTTTGCACCCTGAGTACGCTAATTATTACTAAAAACATTTTCGATTTAAATAAATGGAAGTCAATTAATCAGGTCAAGCTTTATCTCACATTTTATGTGAATTTATCTCGGACTGGTGAAAAGGAGTATGCATTATAAAAGCGGCCGCATGACTCAAGTGAAAACGGCGTATTCTTTATAAAATTCTGCTTTCTACTGGAAAGAATTTCCTACAGAGAATTCGTAATACGTTATAATTCTCCCATACCCCATAATATGGTCGATAGGATGGTATAAAAGTTTGCATGTTTTCCGTGTCTATTTTTCTTTTAGTCTTATGCAATCCCAATCATGATACACATTCATGTATTTATTTAAATACAACGAAATGCTCGTTTTGAAACTAGCATAAGTTTCGAAATGGCGATATTTTCTCTCATCTGAATGGAGTACTCAGTTGGTATATAATTAACCTTTTTAATTTTTTTCGGAATTTACAATGGATGTTCATCCTCACAAAAGAATTTTTCATATGTATACTAATATCTTGAAAAGTATTAGTGAAAATCGAGAAGAATGTGAAAATATAGAGATAAAAATCAACATTACTACAGGCCACGGAATAATATTTCAGTTCACTGGATGAATAAAGCTGCTTTCATTTATTTATGTAAGCGCAATGGTAAAACATAGGATATCGTACCTATAGATAGTATCCGAATATTTTGCATTCATAGTCTACCAACCGGTATGTGTATTAATAGACTTTTTATTTTCGTATATACTCCTAAAAGATACTCCCGCAGATATGAAAGGGTTTACAGTTCTTGCGTCATTCATACCCAAAAGTGTTCTCGAATCACGAGATTTTTCTGTCTGAGCACACGCGCCTATTCCAGTCAATCCGTCGATACAAACATTAATAGGATTCATGTTTTTTCATCCTCTCCAGAGAATATGATACAGTACATTATTCCGAATGAAGAATTATTTTCGTTGTTGCTCCGGGGAATTTCTCGAAAGTGGACATTCGAGAAGAGAATTTCGAGGCGGAATATTCCAGATTATTCTCGTTGGGCACGTACGAGCTCACTGTCGATTGGCCGGGATCCGAGAATATAAGGCCCATCGAGTGATTTCCAATAATAGGTTTAAAGCACTCCCTTTTCCAGCTCTCGGATTCAGTTACCGCGGTAGCCACTCGAGACAAAATCTCCAATCTGCCCATTCTTTCTCCCATTTCCCGGAAATAGAAGCCGGGCATGTTTAATCTTGCATTCACGCGACGCTCGGGAAATTGATGACGACGGGACCAAAAATTAATAATCTACGCGGAGTGCATTGAAGCCGGGACTCAATATTACTGGAAAACACCCGGGGACAAGAGATAATAGAGGCAAAATGAAAATATTTTCTCCTCATCTTTTTTCGCCGAATTCCTCGAACACATTCTTACTCGGGGGATATATTTCAGTTCTCGGTCTCTTAGAAACCTTTTTCTCGCTGTTAGATCAAAGGATCCTTCCCGTCTCTTTGGAATTTTCCCCGAACGTCTTCTTCCCTCTCTCGCTGAATACACATTCAATATCCGTAATCCTTTCGTTACCTTTGTCTCCCGTTTTATTATGATTATTATTATTGTGATTATTTTGCCTCTGAAGGGAGCCATCTCATCTTCTCCGGCGTCACCGGTCCTTTCGGATTTTTTGCCGCGATGAAAACTCGAGGAGATTAATTTTTGTAAGAGTATCTGTCCACATTGAGAATTTTCTGCCACGGAATTCCGAATTCTTTTCCCTCGCCTTCCGGAACGAATTTTTTGCGAACGATTTTCAGAGTTTTGTCCTCAAAGAGCGGCAAACACTTTTCAAATCGATGGCGTGCTTTTGAAGGGGCGAATGCACGCCGTCGAATTTGGCTTATTTAAGTTTTATGTGTTGAACAAACAGTTGAGAAAATCATATTCGACGAAATATGAGGGATGTTTGGTTCAGTGTGAGAATCATTTGTGCACAAGAAAGGCTTTTCAATGCATCGAGATTTCAAAGAACACAATTCGAATTAAATCTGTTTTCAATGTAAAATCAATACATATCGAAGGATCGCCCAATGCTATATGCGCTTAAATAAAAATGAGTCAAATATGTTCTTACATTTGAAGGAGAATGTAGTTGGCTTAATAAATTGTATGATTTCACTAGTAATCAACGGTTTTCTCTTCATACTGTCTCTTTGATATAATATTTAAAGTAATCTTAAAATATATGCATTAAACTGCTTATTACTTTATTCGTAATATACGTCCATCTCTTGATTAATCGCCTAATAATATCATCCTTATCAACTTGTTTGATATTTCATACTTCATTTGATATTCATATTATCATATATTAATATTAATTCACTAACATCTATCTTAAATAGAATTATGCATCTTTTTGGGACAGTTCTTTTTCAAAGCTTCCTTCCCGAAATATTTGCTAAGGAATATATTCTTTCCCAAAAGTTCAAATTTTTTCAGAGGAAACGCTTAAGAAAAATTTTGATTATGTATTTTCATGTTTTTGTACAAGGATAACGATGACATCGTAGTAGTAGTATCAGTTTTTAAGTGATTAGAGTGCTGTACTTTTTTTAAGAACGTTAGTGCTGAGGTCATTCGCACATATTGCCCTCTTTGAGAATCAAGCCTGGAATCTCTTGCAGTAGAGAAAAACGCTCTACTCACTTGAATATCCGTGAATCCAAGTGATAATATGATCTAAATGGCTGGCCGATAAAGGAAATTTGTAGTCGTTGACATACACTTCACTCATACATTTCGGGATTTCTCCCATATATGTAAAAATTTATATTTCAATCTTAGTGACAATACAATTTCTTGAGATATTCGATCACGCCTGTCATCCTTGTCACGTTTATTTTCTGGTTAAAAAATAATTTCCGTAGAAAATACCCCTTACTAATACAATTATCTCACGCTCGAAATAATTCGTCAAAAATCTCTTACTCACAACGAAGAAAGTACCGGTTTCGACTTTTTAGTTTACGGAGGTTAACACAAGACCTTCCAGAATTCCACGTCAAATAGGGCAAAGATCCATGAGAAACAGAACGCGGATTTTGAACGTACATGCACGGAAATCTCCACTCAAAGCCACGGCACTTTGTCTCACGGCCGTAAATGTCACCGCAGGACCTATCAATTGTCCCTGATTTTTGCAGAAAAGACGAGATAAATACGCTGTCTCCCTCCCGCAGAAAAAGATGACGGATGTCTCGAGAGGCTATGTTTTTCCTCGTCTTCGCATTGCTTATCTTTCCATCAGGGAAAAATACCTCTCTCCCCCGTCGGCCTTCAGAGTGCGGGGGAAAGGGAGTGGAAAACACTCATTTTTCAAGCGCCTTTCTTTGCCCATCCCACGCACAAAGTTGTATTCGATCTGCGTGTCGGGAATTGCTCCGCTGTTTGATCACGGTTTCTGCAGTTAGACTTCCGGCCTCATGAATAATGGATGTTGGGTTCCGATGGGTACGTATTCAGTGGATGCGTTCGAATGTATAGGACTGGGTGAGAGGCAGGGCTTAAGGGTCAAGGCGGAGAATGGAGTGTAAGTTCAGTTTTGAGGTGTGGATACAAAAGGGTGAGGCACAGATCACAGCCTGCGTAGAGCGAGTTAATGGTCTACGTAGGGGTGGCCAATACATCTTCCATCGCCATCGACTTTGGTACTAATTGCTTGACTGTGCTAAGCTTTGATCTATGAAAGTTGGAATTAATCGTAATCAAAATTTTGTAACGTATCGATAAAATTATGTCTTAATTATAAAGTAAACTTTTTTCGATTTTATAAGGGAGTAACACACACACGTGCACCTAAAATATCCATCATAATTGCATTTCAATATTCCATTAAATAATCAATTTTATCCATATTGGTAACGTCTTGTGATCGACTAACTTAATCGACTTTTACTTAAACAATCGATTATCTTGATTTGCTTTTGCAGCTCCTCTTTCACATATCACAGAATTGGTGCTCGATACCCAATGACAATTCATTGTATTTAGGATTTCTATTTCAAGTAAAAGTTTGATATTCTTGAGCTATACATACTGGAATTTCATGACAAGTATGAGTGTTTTGAATTCAACAGTTCGAAGGCTGGTTGTATCGTCCACCCTTTAACCATTAGTTATAAAAGCTTTGGAAAGAGATTGAAGTAGTTTTCTCTTGCTTTTTTCTCAGAATCAGAATTCTATGAGCGGAGAGATATAGGTGTACAATGGGTCTATTTGATTATAATGTAAATTTATACTCTTAAAAGCATTAAATCTGGAAATTCTAAATGAATACCGTAGTTCTTAATCACTCATTCCACATTAGCTTTCGTTTTACAATTTTTTGGTTTGCCAAAGTTTGGTGGGTATCGTAAGCAAAGTGTGAAAAATATTCCCATCACTGAGGTCTAATACACGAACAAATTCATAAGATTTTCCTCTGATGACGATAAACTTGTGAAATCTGGTTTTATAGTGCAAATATGGATCCGTATAACAATTTTTATTGTTCGTTTCAATCCCTAAAAACAGACTTAGGAAACATTTTCATTAAATATGAATGCAAATTTTGGAAATGTGAGACACTTTGATTCCGAAGAACGTTAAGTTCAAGGGTGTTCTTGAGTTAAGACAAGCCAAGTATAAAAAAGAGCATAAGTAAGAAGGTCGGTGACAGTGAAGAAGAGATGGTTATTCCATGAGCGCTGTGGGAGTCCAAGGATTTTAGTGTGATAAGACAGGGGATAAACAGACGCGGAAGGACGAACCGAATCAATTCGAAAATGGATGGAGTTGGGGGTAAAAAGAAGAAAAGGTTAGGAGAATGAAAGCTGCAGATGTAATGCAAGCAACAGCCTTGAAAGTGGGGCAAGAGGGAATACTTGTAGGAATGATCGCCGAGGGAGCTGAAGATGTTTGTTGATATTTCGGCTAAATTGAAATGGGCTCTAGTACAAGAAAATTAAAAGCCTTCCTCCTTAGGTAAGAGGTTTCCCGTAATTTGAAGATATTTTTCTCGGAAAAATCTGTAAAGAGACCTCTTTGTGTATCGAAATTAAGACTTCTAGATTGCTTCACTTGGTCTTTATAGCAGAGCGCACCTTGCATCTCCGAAAATCAACATCAAAAGAAATCTAAGATGTTCTGTATTATCTTTGATGAGCGTAATTTTGCAAAAGAAGTTGCTTTCATACAGAAGTATGAAGAAAAATAATATAACCAATAGTCTCAAGTGATTACTGATGCAAAAATCGTCTAAAATACAGTAAAATAATAAAATATACAATATCACTGAATTTGACGGGATGTTTTCATGATTAAGTAGATTGAATAAAACAATATTTGTGTATTAATGAATCACCACAGTATTTATACTCTAATCTACCGCTGTTCCGTTTCCTAAGTCCACCGAAATCTTCAGTCATCAATGTTATGGCATAACCTCCTGTCTTCGTTTTATTTTAATGATACTTTCCGATGCCCTTTATAGTGGCCACTGAACCGTTTACCCTTTTCCGTTGACCTTCACATCCATAGCTCTAGGTTCTGCCGATGCCATTGTTTTCCTCAGATTCATATTGTATGGACTGCACTTTTACTCGCGGAATACGAATAAGGGAAAGGCGATACAGGGAGAATAGACTGAATAAAGTAGACGTTGATCAATAAATTGGCAACCCATTGGATGCTTGGGAAGAATAGAGATCGTTTGAAAAGAATAAGATAGAAGGGCGTCTGTTTGAACCGTCGACGGATCATGGTGATGAATATGACTTAAACGTGCTTTTCTGCGAAATGATTTTGAATAGTTACCGAGGATTGATGAAGATCGCATGATGCTCAGGCGAGAAAATGTGGGTCTTTTTAATACTGTAGGTGGCCCATCTATATGATTGTTAGATTTAAGACTAAGATTTATCAACCACAAAAGTTATTGTCTTAATAACTTACTTCTACAAATAGAAAGAATGCTCAGTTCAGTTAAATAGAATGTAAGCGTCATATAATGTCTAAAATTTGCCTGTTTGATTTATGTATTAACTAAGTACCAGACAGCACAATACTCCATTACTATTAGGGAATATGTCTTCAATCACATAAAAAATTAATATCTCAGAATTTGTTCCGTAAATTATACTACCATAATACGAATTTAATCAAATTATCGTTGAAGAAAAACATGTATATAATTAATAATTCAATGTCAACAATATAAGCATTGAATTTGAATATATAAAATGTAGTATTTACATATTAAATTTTAGTTTTAATATAATAGATATATGGAAATTTTTCCTTACGTTTAGAATCATCAATACCTCGTATGCTATCGGAATGTATGAATATAATGTTAAACCTAATACTTAGGATTTTTACGACACACTGAATAATACGTGCATGTTATTTTTTTCCTTTATATTTTGTCCCTCTTCACGCCATTACATTGATCTCCCCGTTCCTATATACCCCGTGCGTGGAAAATTCACTTTTTATATTTCTTCTGCATCTACTTACGTTCACCATAATATTTTCTAAATCTTTCCTTATGTTCCTCTCTGGGTTTGTCCCTGCACAAATTTTCCATCCAAAAGTTAATTTAATTTTCTCCTTTCACTCCTCCGTTTGTGAAAGCAAACTATTCCAAAGGTTCGTTTATTCCTATCAAACTAAAATATTTATAAATCTCTATTTTCTGGAGTAATTAAACGTTCAATTTGAAGAGCCCATAACTTTACAGATGGCTCCCGGCTAGAGCCGAAAAGTTATGGAAGTGTATGGAAAATAAGATGCATACATCGAAATGCTATTTATGGCTTTGCATGTAATACGATTATTATTTTTGCCTAAGAAACAGCATGGCATGAAATTTGTGAATTAGGTTAACATTATAAAGAAATTTTAGTAACAAATTAAATAAAATGGAAATTTTTAAAATGAGAAATTGAGAGCAATATGGACCATATTTAGAGTCATATATCGAATACTGAACTGAATGAGGAGAAATCACGCTTTGAACACTATAGGCTTTAATTCATTTAGCAATGAAAGTAATATAAAAATAAAGATATAACGATATATATTTACAATGTAAATATAGTGTAGATTGTTTATCATTAATGAGAAATCATTCATATGGGCAGTTTTCTGCCTCAGATGGTGGTGGCATTTTTGAAAAGAATATATTTTTTTATATTAAAATGAGTATAATATGTTGAACTGATATATATCGATTATTAGATTATAATTTGCATTTGGAGAAACCAGATTTAACTCATTTTAGCATTTTTCTCTCTTTGTAGGATTTATCTTTTGGGTACTTTCCTAAGAATATATACGTAATTATTAGTATTTGACCCTATATTATGTGAAGTTATGCTCGAATTTTCCTCTCTTGCAGTTACCTTACAATAACCTCGAATGAGATTTTTACGTGAAAATTTATAATAAAAGTGAGGAAAACCCGTATAATAAGAAGAGGGAAAACATAGGGAGGATTTAATTTGAAGTGGATCAAATAATAATTAATAAATTACCAAATATTTACCGCTAAAATTTTTTTATGATTGTGACACGTTAAAAAAATGGAGATGAAGCTGGTGATTATTCATCAGACACGCTGCATTTCATCGGCTGATTATAAACTCGGACTTGTTATTGCTTCCAAAGATAATTGCTGTTTCTCGTGTGCCCATTCTCTGCGAAGTTTGCTTATGTTGTTGTAAACGATCGGATCGTTAGTTGATGATCTAACAGGTAAGCTAAATATACTTCCGTATTTATGTCGGGGATCATTAGATTCGCGAATGTTATAATATATATTATTATAGGATGAAGTTTAATAAGACAATGTTTTCACTCAATGAGAAACGGACGTGGCGGAAGCCTGAAGGGAGAGATTCTCCTAATGACCAGTCGGTTGCTTTCATAATTAAACTATCTTACCGGAATATTAGGACATGCCGTACAGAAAACTTTCTAGCTCTTGCTTAAGTATTTGTTTGGTTTATATTATTTAGCGGTTCGTTACCAGTTATTCATTTTTCACCCATGACTATTTTTTTACAGCTACACGTCGTTCTATGGCCGTCGGTAACCAGATACCACCGCATTACAAATGGAATGTTTACACAACTGAATAAATAGGTTCTTTTCCTACACTTGATACTGGATTTGATTAATCAATCCATATCTTTGTTCATTAAGAATCACTGATTTATCAAGAGTGCTTGGTCACATTTTTCCATATTTCAATCGGAGACAATTGCATCTTATCCCTGTTTCGTCTGACAATTCCGCTATTTTGAATTCGCGTTTTTTAACACTCAGAAACGGCAATGCTCTTGCTTTCTCACCAGTTTTATTTGAAACTTTGTCTTATTTATTTCTCATGTAACTTCCAATTTCTCTGAGTTTTACCCAATAATTATGGTGATTTTACTACTCTTTCTGCCGGACAGTTACTGGTAGCGGAAGTTACATAGGGTCTTGTATATGCTCTAGGATACGTTTTACTTTTATCACTAAGAATACATTTTCTACTGAAGATGCAAGCATAAAGGCTTTAAAACCACAACGAGATTTTTAACAATGTAATATGATAATAATTTTAGTATATGACCACTTCCGAGGTTTTTTGCGCAAATTATTAGACTAGAGCTCTATTATCTTTTACTGTGAAAGCTTTTGAATCCTAGATTATTTATGAAATAAAGAAGGAAAAATGTAATAGATGTATAAACCAAGCTTTATATGTTTAAGCAAAATGAATTTTACGGATCCCTTTCATATTTAAGTAAAAATCCTGCAGTACTATACAAACATTATGATTAAGTTTTACGGAAACATTTCCAAAGCGTTAGTTTCACAACTCTTTCCAGTTATGTAAAATTGCGCCCTCAAAGTTAAGATATAAAATTTTTAATCTGAGATTAGAATAATAATCCACAGATATAGATAATACTCCAACCGACATAGCCACTGCAATTTAGATAGTTCTTTATAAATATTAATGAGACATGTACATTTTCTTAGAAATATAATCTACTATGTTATGTTACTTCTTGTCTGAATTGTAAGAAGTCTGGAAACTAGATTGAACCCAACCTTTCCCACATTATCTACCCAATTTTTAAGTACAGTAAATTATTCTATACTCAAACCTCAGAAAAAAGACAAAGGCATACTCTATCGAATAGTATAAGATAAATCATTTTGAAAGAGGCGCATCTACACTCTTTCTTCGAGTAAGTGAATAAAGAAGACACCGAAGAAACCATTTAACTCATTCAAAAGGCCATAATCTTCCAACTCGTACGGCGGGGAAACTCCCGCGAAAGTTATATTTCAATCCATATCTGAAGCCACTTCCCTCACAGATTCATAAACGGCGCGTCATAATAAAAGCAAACGTGAGGCCGTTAGTTATTTAGGACCCGAAAAAATGGACCTCACGAATCGCAGGTACGTTTCCCCAAACAACCAAAATTTTAACGTTCCATAATGCGAGCGTCATCCGAATTACGACGCTTTCCACTCAGATATATACGCGCCCGTTTACTTTTTCCGCTTCTGAGAAACCACGTCTTTGCTTATGTAAATAACTCAAAATACGACACGCGATAGGAGAGTACTAATGCGAAAAAATACAAGTATGCCAACGTATCGGATTATAAAAAGGAGCGTTTATATGATCGTGGGTGCATGTCCTCGACATTAAAAAGAGACATTAACTCGGTCGCACAGCTCTCTCCTCGCTCTCTTATGCGAAGCAATAACAAACTCGAAACCAGTAAAAGGTTTCGCACTAAAAGCGAAAATATTACCCTGACCTGACGTGATATACGATATCGTAAAAGAACCCTTCTTCCCTCGTCATCTTCCCTTCCCATCTTTTCCCTTTCCCACCCCTTCATTCAACACTCCATACCCTTTCCTCTAACCCTTAACGAAAAGCCCTAATCGCCCATCTGAATTTCTTCGGTCACATATGTTGATCGAGAGGCATGCATTTTTAAAGAGTTTTTAAGACGTGGAACACCTTTGTGAGCGTGGGGATTTAATGCGAGAAGGAATGGGTAAATGTATTGTAGACAGAGGAGAGGAAAATGATATTGTAAAAGGAGTTATAGAATAGAGGGAGATAGATAATGGGTTTGAGGAAGAGAGAGGTGAAATAATAAAGAAGGAGAGTACACGGCCGTAAATTTTACGACAGATGAAGGAGTAAACAATTTTATTTTGATGGTTCTACCACTACTTGAGAGAGAGGTAATTAGGAAGAGTTGTTTTCAATCACAGAAAACTCGCACATTTGAGCAGATTTATGGTCGTATACGATGGCACTCGAACAAAAGGAAGTGCTTTAACATTCATATTCGTACTTTTAGTATTTCTAGTAAGTACTGATGTTAGTGTATGTTTTGTAACCAACTATGGCGGAACATTCAAATCATTCGCGTAAACTCGATAAATTATAAGATAGGTTGGATTGGTTACGACAATGCATGGGTATTTATTGGGGAGTAAAATACTTCTCTACTATTTTCTGTCAGTCTGTAGATTGACAATCAAAACAGGCTTTGAGAAGAAGAAATTAGTAAAAGTAAAGACTGAAAGATTCCCTACAGCTTCTACTAAATCAGTCTTTTTATGATTTATTAATTGTTTTGCTTTTCTATTTGCATTCCAGATTAGAAATTCATACAGTGAAAGTCGTTTAAAACGTAAGATACACACTTCACTTCAATTGGAATTTTTAAATTTAATTAGAATTAAGTAGATCTCTGGAGAGGCAGTTCCAACGTATACAAAGGAGCCGTTTAGTGGATTTATCTTAATGGTTTATTGAAAGGCTTTTAACGCAACGTACAAATTTATCATTTATATTTATCAGAGGAAAGGACTCTTTACTTAGAGATGTAATAAAATTAAGGATAAATTTTCTGTCCACTTAGCATTTCGAACTTAAATTCTTTCTTAAAATGAAACGAAGAAATGAGCTTCGGTTATAGAAACTGGAATTCCTTTTCCAGGAAATACCATTAAAAAGTACAAAGACAAAATATTTAACCACGAGAAATATCTCAAAGACGACCTTTGCAGTGCAGCAAAGGTTATAGCGTAGCATAGCAAAATATATATTATTATTATTTTTACGCGTTAGCGTAAAAATAATAATAATATATATTTTCTCGTTAGGATCCAAAGAAAAATTATTCAGAAATATTCTTCATTTCATACTAGTTTTTGAAGTGAGGTTGGAAGATAGGTATTTGAAGCAAAAGTATTATCAATATTACTTCGCAAATTCATGTACGGAATTGATAATCTGACATTCTTAACTAATATGGTATCCGGAAAATGCTTACGATATCAAATAATTTTCATGCCCTAAGTTAAGTGAGGCTCCTGCTTCCTCAACGTTGACGCAGTGGTCGTCCCCCTGCTAAAAATATGTGGTTTGTAACTACCATAATCTTAAATGAAGGAAAGCAAGTGATTGAGTGAATTCACAAACGAACGCGTTGGATGCAATTGGGAAAAATGAAAGAGTTTAAATACAAAACTTGAGACGATGACAGTCACTACGTTAAAACACCAGCTCAGTAACTCCATGTCTTCGGTCCATCTTACTTAGGAAAGATTAAAAGCAGAGTTTTCCCTACATCGCCCAATTAATTTTCAAATGTTGGCCAACTAATTTATGAAATTTATACTATTTTCCGAACAGGATTCATTACCTTATTATCCTTACTTTACAAATAAATAAAATCCTATTCTCCCTACTCCAAAGAACGGAAAACTTAGCTAGATCAGAAAGTGAGCATCGAAATGTCCATGCATTTCACGCTGCTCCGTATGATTCTTTAGCCTCTTCCGCAACGAAGCTGATTCTCGCTTTAACGCAATGTTTCGGAAAAGTGAAAGGGTGGTGAGGTGCGACTGACGGATTTATGGATACGGAAGAATTCAATGCAGCTGCCTATTTAATTCTGCGGTGAGGTAGGCTATGGATGAGGCTGAGGCAATTTACTAGAATGTGTGGAAGGTCTGGTAAAGAGAATTTTTGCCTTGGGCGTGAAATTTCCATAGAGGAAGACTTTTAAAGTCTCCCATTGTTTCATATGATATGTGAGGTAGGATAATGTAATCTTTCCTTTGTGGCTAGATTTTCATACCACTTCTTGCGAGGAAACTTCCCATGCAAATCTTTCCTTGGATTTCGTTAATTTACTTTTACCTCTAAAATTCATAATTTAGTATCCAGTGGTGCACAATGTACCAGAATAAAATATTCATTCTTCCTTTTTATCGATATTTTCAAAACATGTATAGAATTGCATCATATAGTCCAAAGTGAATGAGAAATCGTCGAGTAAATGCAGATGGAAGGATTGAATAAACAAACTGAAGAACAAATTCGAAAAATCAGCATAGAATCCGAAAGAAATTCCAAATAATTTACTAGTAAAGTTACGGATTTTAACGGTACAGTGTTCTATTTTTACATGAATCTTGATACAATAATTTAAAATATTTTCATGCTTATGAATACTCTTGTGTTTTCACTCCGTTTATTTCATTTATCCCATTTGTGAATCAGTTAATCTAACATTACCGACCACAGTCTCAAAATTGAAATAACAATAGGTTCAAGTTTAATAACAACTTGAATTTGAATTTCCACTGCTTAATGTTTGTCTCACAGTTACTCAAACTGTTATATAGAATCTTATTTATTTTCGTGTTCAACGAAATACATACAATTTCGGTTGCTCGAATTCCGAAGGTCGATTTTAGAATCACATATTTAACAATTACTCTTTACCAGGTTTGTTTTACCGCTTTTGATAGCTAATTCTTATTATTTATATGATGGATTGAGTCGCGATGTTAACCAGCAAAAATGTTACTATTTTTGCCACTTTGGTTCAGAAGTAACTTGGTATTCGAATTTTATCAATAAAGATTGCACGCGAGTTCATCGTAATCGGTAGCGGAACATAATTCTTTCAGGAAGAGCTGCAAACCAAGATATTTTCTTATCGGGCACTGTTTTCATTCCATTACTCTTTTAGGTTTTGCTGTAAACATGGTAAAGGCGTTCCGCTAGAAAAATACTTTTGTAGCTGAGGTGGAGCTTTCGAATTTACTCCCTTCTCATACGTTTTTATTTTGCTTAATTCTATACACATTAGAACCGAGAAAAAACATTTCACCCCCGGTCAAAGACCTTCCGTTATTTTCCGTTTCATTTTATCTCAATTGTTTTACAATAATAGATTCATACGTAACATATTTAAATAATGCGGACGTTTTGTTTCACAGATTTTAAAGGGAGAAAAACATAGTTTTTCAAGGATAAATTGAGAAAAACAAAATAAGTCCTTCTATTGGAGGATCGTGGCAGTCTTTTGCAAAAGCAAACTTTGCTCAACTTGATAAAACAGGAAGGTCTGCTGCAAAGGGAGTGCACGTAAACACACGCTAATTCCAGCGAAACGTTTCAAATAAAACCCATAGTTTGATTACTTACTGAGGTGATTTTGGCTATTAAGGCAACAAACAAGTTCCACGTGAATCGAATTCAAAAATATTCAAATGAAAAAGTTCCTCCTAAATAGATATGATATGAAGCGAGGACAAGCACTTTAATCTGTTAATATGGTTAGATTAATGTTAATAATAGTTATCATAAGAACCTGAAGGGAAAACAAATGAAAAATAGTAATGATAATGTCATGACAATCCATGATGAATTATTTACAAGACAGAGAGTAATCATACTTTCAACATATTCATGCACTTAAAAATATGATACATTTTCTGCTATTCATTTAAATTTCCTCACGAAAATTATAAAGGTGACGGTCTTTTATTACTTACTTTTTTGGAGAGGGGGTGTTTCACCTGTATCAGGAAATATTCATGCATAGAAGAATGCTGTAAACCATTTATTAATTTCTGGACTGTCTTGTAGAAAGTGGTAGCCTCACGTTCTACAAGATAGGCAACTGCAAATGTAGAAAACTTGTTTAAGGAGAATGATAACGTATAAGCTACGTATAACCTATATATTTCCCGCAGAACATAAATGTTTAGGATATATTCAAAAAGATGTTACTTTCGAACAAGTTTGTCAACGGAATGTACCCAAGGTATAGCATAGTTATTCAAATACGCAACCTAAAACTTTGGAATCTAAGGAAGGCGAGCACAATCTATTCGTAGTAGAATTTAAAATTTCCAGATAAATTTGGTACATAACATATGAAAACAGGGAATAATTGAAGCATTCATAATTTAAGAATTGACTCTTAATGAAAACGTTAAGTAAGCATTATTGAAGTGTTATGATGCTAGACACAATCACCTTAGGAGTTCATTTTTTCGCGATTCATAAGGCGAAAGTATTCCACAAGGGAAGTACAGTCGTTGTGCGCTCACTTGCTGCTACCTTCTGAAGCTATTTCTGAAAGCTTATTACCTGAAAGCTTATTATTATGCATTTACATCTCATTATAAAGTTTCTGCAAAAATTCAATATTATATATTTATATTCATTCTTATTGCTTTGCTGGTGATCCTAAAATATCATAGTGAATTGCATATCCGCCACCATATCTTGATGCATGAAATATTTTTTGTTTCTTGATATATGATAGGAAATTACTTTCATTTTTTGACTTACCCAGTGGCCGTGACGATATTAAAGCTACTAATGTATAGGAATGGTTCCTGCGAATGGCAGTCATTTTGGTCACTTATTCTTCGAATGCTATTTATATCGTCATTCTGATGCCAATGGACATTTCCCACTTGCTGTTATATGGCTCATTGAGGAAAGCAAAGGCAAACTACATCACTCCTTAACTTTCCTAATATGGATCATTACATCTACTTTTTTGGCAAATAATTGTTGAGGTATTGAGTTTCGGACTTGTCTGAGTACCGCATCACTCTCACTGTATGGACAGGTTTATTGCGCTAGTAATGTTTAAAATTGCTCAGCTAATGGGAACTGAATATTCTTGTTGTGCATTAATCAACGAGGAAATCACGAAAACTCGCCCCAACAGAACCACGATTCAGTTATGCGAAATTATTGCGTTGCGGATGCTCAGCAGTCGTAAGATGCAGTTTTACTACAACCATCAACCACGTATATCTCTCTCCGTCAGGGGTTTTAATAACACCATCAAGGGACACGCAGGCGTGAGAGGAGGAGGGAATCACCGAATGCTATTTATTCACGGCCCGTGACGCCAACATCGGATGGCGAAGCGAGGAAGTGTTATAATCTCAACTTTGACGCACCAGTACGACAGCGCAATTACATACGCTTTCCCTTTTCTCCGAAGGGATAAATACAGCGTGACAAAAAAGCCAAAAGTACCTTTCATCCCTCCGTGCGTCCCTTCCATTACGTATCCAGAAACCTTCCGCTACATCCATCGAATCTTCCGTCCTCTGACACTCGTGTTTTTCGAGAGCCACGCCTCGGATTCCGCTTATATTGATTGCTTTCGGTGCGATTGTCAGTCAGCTCGACGCGTATCAAAATCTCTCGCGGGCGCACCATGTTCCATTGTTCCCAATGGGTGCGTGTGTGTTCCGATTCGGATTTTCGCTGTACTTTTGCTTCGGCGCCCATTCTCCGGCGGTGCCTCACATCGCCTTTTCGGAAAAAAGCCCTGTCCTCTGCCCCACCAATACCGAAGCACATGTGCGTTCCGCCCGATCCTGTGTAGAAGGACCACTCTCTAGCATTATTACACCTTGAAGATGTAAACTCAGCTTTTCTGACCATGCTTTATGAAACGCCATCTAGAACCAACTAAAAATATTGCTAAGTATTTTCCTTACGATCTTGCGTGTAATCGCTATGATCGAAACGGGTCTTTTAAATGAAAATTATGGAAAATGCTAAGTAATATTTTACTTGGTTTTTGAAGATTTGAATTTTCTCATGGATAAATTTCATAAAATCCTCCAGGGTTTGTTTACCTGAATAAAGAAAAACCAAATATGCTAATTTCTCTGTCAGTGTAATCATTACCCATAAGGTTGGTTGGTCCTCCCGATTAACATTATGTATATAAGTTCTTGGAGAGTGAATGAGGTGATCAGGCAAGATGAGAAGTGAGATAGTTTGTCATTTCTTTCCTTTCCAATCAGATATATCACAATAACCACAGGAGTTTTGCTCATCTTGACTAATGACAGTCATTCTCTCTCCAGAGCGTTTAGGTAGGAAATCAGCCTTCGGAAGAAAAGTTTATAGGCACACATCTATAATATTTGTTTTAACGGTATGGAATAATCCTCTTAAAATATGCCCTACTTAATGTACATACATATATTCCAAAAGTATGAGCACCTTAAGTTTACATTTAAGGTCCTGAGATCAAACTGAGCCTATTGTTTTTATCATTAAAAAGTGGTGGATTAACGCAACTTATGTTTATAAGGACACTGATAATTTGGCCTACTTATGGCTATTCAACTATGACAGCCATATTTCGATGACAATTTTTCAATTCAAACCATGGTATTCATATAGTAAAGGAAAATATCAAAGCGTAGTCATCTCTTGTAATGGATAAGATTTGACACAAAAACTGCGATTTTCTTTAGCTCATTACACTTTGTTTCATCTTTCTAAGACTGATATTTGTGGTACAAATGTGGTTAAATTCATGAACACAAGGATCTCTGAATGTTTCTTGGCTCTGTTGATGACCCTCATACGCCGCACGCTGTTGTTAGTTATCTTTTCGCCATTCGTTCTGACCAATTATTTTCAAATCTTGCTTAGTCTCTTTATCCTTTCTGATCTCATTCGTTTCCTGGACCACCTGCTGCCTCTTTGTCTCCTAATTCTTTCTTCTTCTCATTGTGATCATCAATAGCCTCATCAGCGCTGTTATTTACGTGCTTTTGGTCTCCCTCTGTATTTCTCCTATGCAATTTATTTACGTCTCCCCAACTTCAATTTTTCTATCATCTTGTCATCCTCTTCTCGACGCGAGTAATCCAACGGTATACATTCTCTTGCATCTAACTGCTTGCCATAATGAAGACAGATGTGTTATCTATTTAATTCCTTACTTTTTAACTAAACTTTCCCAGTAACTATTTTGATTTTTCGTCGTACTCCATAATATAATCTCCTAATTTTCTCTTTTCATCTTTCTTACTCATTGATTCAGAAACGTTCGGCCATCCCTGCTATTAATACTTAAAAATACGCAAAACACCTTAGAATGGTGCTAAGTTGTTTCTCCGTGGTCATACTTGAAAAGTTTAAATTGTGAAACTGGCAATAGTCTTCAAATTAATTTAAATATTCATTCAATGGAAACTAAATATCAAATATTTTTAGCTCTAACTGGGAGAATAATCAGATTCACTTACAACCTATATTGATTTCAAGATTCGTAATTAATTCGGTGAGACTATGCTCATTTTGAAACGTATGGATTCATCTTAAATCACTTTAATACAACACCAAATATATATACGTTAAAAGAACACGACTAAGGATTTCAAATTAAGTTTTCTTAGTATTACAATCACTAAGTGAAATCTCATTAAGTAAATTATATTTGGGGCCGTTCTGACGTATTTCGCCCCCTTAGGCGAGAAGTAAGCGCTGCCTCACAATCTATTTTCAAGTCATTTTGCTTGACTTTGGTCAAAATAATTAACATAAGAAAGAACTTTACTATCAAATCCTTACTGAAATTCTTACTTAATCTTTCTGTAAAAAGAACGTATAAAATCAAGAAAATTATCATTTTGACTTTAACGTTGGCTAAATCGTACTTAGAGTAATGTTCTTTCCATATTCATAAATATCTTTACGATTAGAATTTATAGTTTTAAAATACATTATCAATTGTTAACCGTTGATTGATTATTTCCGGACTTTGTTTCAGATCATCTATCATTAATGTTGATGTTTACTCTAGTCTATCATAAACACTATACTTGAATGTTCCTGATTAGAGTCATTAGACTTTCACGAGCTTTCACTATTAGATTACTGCTAATATTTAACCATCTCAATACAAAAACTCTTTTCTATGACCCAAGTTTTGTTTTAATATCTAGATATTCATTCCTCCCAATGAAGATCTCTTAATTCGATATCTTCCTTTATAAAAGTTCCTCGTTTGTCTCTAATCCCCTCACTTGAACACCAAACTGTTTCCATGTGTTTACCTTTTAAACCGTGCCGTAGCGATCTTAGCTTAATGACGATGAGTGGTTTTCCCCATGATAACTGCTGAAGAAAACTGCGAGAGATCCAAATGAACTTCTCCCAGCCTCCCCTTTCACCAAGTCAATTCCTCTGGCACGAGTCAGAGGAGGAAATTAAAATGACTCATTTTTTAATTTTGAAAGAAGGAAAACTTCCAGACTAGTACCTCTTCCTCGTTTCCTTTAGAAAGGTTATTTTGAAAAGATATCTTCCCATGACATTGGATCGTTCTTTCTTGTGCTTGAATAGGAGATAATCGCAGCACCCATCCTATTTCTTTACTTCCGTCTTTCGCAGTGACTCCATAGAATGAGATTAATTTGACCATTAAAAATAGTTCAGTCTCGTAACTTATGGTAAAACTTTCTGTTTGTTTCAATCGATAATATCTTACTCATAAAAATATCATTGCTTAAATCCGAGTAAATTTTAAGTGTCAATTAGTCAAAATACGGTACTCACACGTGTGGTAAATATTGTAACGTAAGTCATATTTATTTGCAGAGAAAGACTTGGCAATAGACTACTAGTGATTTCCCTTAACTCGTTCCCTTGGTTGCTTAAACTTTGGTAGAATTGCTGCTCTTACAAATATATTTAATTGATCAATCGAAGTAATAAAATTACGATACATAAAACTGATGCAATTCGTAAGATATAGAGGAGTTGCTTTTCCTCAACTTATTACTTCAAGGCGATATTTTTCATTTGCTTCCTCTTTTGGAATTCTTTCCTTGGCAGTGTGATTAGAATTAATGAATTTAATTGCGTAATCATTAAGATACCTAGAAATTAAAATTATCAAAGTTAAAAAAAATTTCAGTCTATTCTGGGTTTTTTGATTTAGGAAACGAGAAAGAAGTGAGAACTTATCTAAGTTAAATACGTAAACAGTTTTCCACTAAGGCTTGAATATGCAATTTATTGACTATGGAGATGCAACTTGATTTTCGTATGTAGTGCAATAAAACTACAAAAAGAAGGGATGGAATAAGTACAACGAATATGATGTATAGAAGAATAGTGTTAAAAGAATACGAAATGATACTAGGTTGGATATAGTTCAGAAGATGAGAGACGATTACGAAGAAAGGAGGGGATGTGTGAAAAAGTGTATAGATGACGTTGAAAAGAAAGCTAAGAGTGTATAAGCGTGGATTGTGGATAAACGAGGTAAATGATTAACTTACTTGAGGACAGAGTGATTGATATGTATGTACATACGTATATATAAATATGTATGTAAATAAAGCCATCCGGTAGTTAATAATCGGACATGTCTTGTTAAGATCTATCGGATATCTTACAGCGATCGATAGTAAAGTCCGGAACCTGTCAGTCCGTCTTTGTGTAAAGGAGTCATGAGGTCATTAACATCGAAATAAGCAGAAAATTAACTGTCGTCCGGCCTATAATGTTCCGTGTCTATCGCCATCAAGAGGTGTTCACGACCCGTAGAGTTTGAAAAAAGGCAAATATTCTCTTAGGAGTGAAACATGTTGCCTGAGACCTGAAAGCACTGATGAGTCAAAGTGGAAGGAGTGGGACACGGGAGGGTATTTACTAGGCGAAGCGTGAGGTCAGAGACTTTACATCGCGTGACGCTTAGATAGCTATGCTCATGAAAAGGTGCCGTTGCCACCTCTACCCACCGAGTCTATTCAGGAAGTACAGATATGGGAATTGAGAAAATTTACGAGATACGTAAATTTATGTGCATTTGGTTGACACCCGATTAAATTTGAATTACATTGGAAATGGTATATTTGATGAGTTCTGAAATAAGCTATGCAAATATTTTAACATGTTTTGATACTAGATTTAGTTCAAGATTGAAAAGGAAAAAATATTTCATCTTACATAGAAGAGTTAACATGAATATCGGTACCATTTCAATTGATAGAGTTTAAAGAAAGAGATAGAAATTTTTCTGAGGAATGATTTACAACCGTCACATGCATCGTTAATAAATTCTGCTTAATATAAGTATCAGTATGTATCAATTATGTCATTTAATTTAACAGAAAAAACTGGGGTCAGAAGTATGTGCAAAGTGGTCTTTATGCCAAGTTTAAAAATTTGATTGCTATCTTTCCATTTGAACAGTAAAAGATAACTAGATAAAAAATTCACGAAGTTCCTTTCATTTAATGAAAACATGAAAGGAAGAATTCATTCCGTGGAATTTTTGAATACAGCACTGCGTCATAACAAATATAATAATATAGCCAGTAATGAAGCGAGGCATAGTTGTATTATCAGTTCCTCGTCATATCAGCTTATCACGAGATTAAGATGACAATTAAGCTATTGCCTGTTATTGTAAAATTGCTTCGGAATATAGGTTATTACTAGAATAATTCCCATTCCTCTGTGATGTGAAATAGGAGTCGCGATGGATTTATCGTGTTGTAAAACTCGGGAAATACTATTAGTCGGCTAATATGATTGTAGTCATAACCGTATTCCTATAACGATATCAGGTACATATAAACAATATCTTTTACTCTTTATAATTTCGGATACTTTTTCTACAGATACAAAATCACATTAATCTCATCCGAATACTCATCTTCGTGTAATCATCTTACGATAGGATTTACCGATGCGAAGGTTGAACTTAAAAAGTTAATTTTTCTTGTGCGATAATATTTCCCTCTGCCAGTATATTTTTCATCATTATTGAGCTGCTCAATCATTGTACATACTAGTATATACATCTCCACGGCTGTTTTTCAAATGGTTATCTGGCACCACAGTGGAAAGCTCTAATCTTTAAATTGCGATGAAAATTTGAAATTTCTCAATTCTCATCGCCAAATAAGCGTGAAATGATCTCTGTACTAGATTAATATCTGGGCATCATATATCAAAGATTCTCATCATGAATCGAAGAATACAATTATTGTGCTCCTTTAGGTTTAGATCTTTGGACGAATTTGATACTTAATTTAATGGTATTTTCATTAACTATAGCTTTAAGTAGGGAACATTTGGTATAAGTAGCCAGTTCATTTTCCTGAAATGTAAGCTGGAAATTTTTAATACTCTGAATTATACATAGTATTAATCAAAACTAGTTCATAATAGTCTGCATTATCTATTCCATTATCGCCAGCTAGTACTGCTTTTACAAATCTGCCTCATCCTATAATCTTTCCATCTTGTATTTCTTTTTTCTTGCTTCTCTTTTCAAATTAGTGTAAAAATATCCCTCTTGCCACATATCAATAGGCGGCTTTCAAAGTACGTATGTTGATAAAAATACTTGAAGCTGCAGGAGTAATTTGAATGCTGTTCCTGCTTTTACAAGTGTATCTGTTTTTATAATTAGAAATCGTGATTTACTACGAAAAGAAACTCCCTCGTAAATTAACAGGTGCCAAAGTTGAAACAGGTCTTATTAATGCATCTGAACAAGTAGCGTCGCACGAGAAAATATTTTACCGTATATCTCAGTTATTTGTATATAATCGTACCCCAAATGTTTACCAATGTAGTAGTTAACTACATTTTATGAAAATTTTACGAACTCTAAAAGCCATAACTCTCCATTTGTTCGACAACGAAGACTGGGCTGCATTCAAACCATCATATAATATTTTAATATTTGCACAGGCTTTTACTGTATCTCACTAATGCATCATTACAGTAATTACGGGAATAAAATAATGAAATGTTTTTCATTGGGTTCGTCTTCGAAATGCACGTTTCAAGTTTCGACAGTTTTATTTTGCGGAACATCACATTTTTATGGCACAAATTATGCATCCTTGCACTGCGACCGAACATCATGCGTTCATTAAAATTAATCTTTTAAACGTAAAAACGATACATCGAGAATTTCGAAAATTACCTTTTCGGGGGAAAAACTCGCCATTAAATCAAAAACAAATCTGCATTGCTATTACGGCTCATTTCCTCCACGCAATCCAATTTTTATACGGAACATTCCACGTAATTGGATCCTGCTCCTGTAATTACGTTCATTTGAATGCTTGCAGAATATTTACGCACAGCTAGACAGCGTAGTGGGGTTGATAATTTCATTCGCTCAGACATTGAAAGCATTTATTTCTGACGGAATTCAACTCTCGTAAACTGCCTGCAATATATTTGCAGAGCGAAGTTTGCATATCTTTTGATCTGATTACATTGCAGGAGGAAGAGAATAACAAGCTTTGGACTATAATTTATTTGTTCGCCAAATGCGTTTAGCGGACCATGGATTTCATGGGTCATATTCTGATCGATTGCCTCGTTGTTAATTCCATTTCTTTAGCCATCGATGTAGATGATTTTATTGCATTTCAATCGACGATTAACAATATTAAAATGCATCCAGTTATAGTTAAATGGTATAGATGAATTAATTGGTGGGATATAATTGAAGAAAACTCTAGATGTCCTCAAAAATAAATCTTTTGATTCTTGTTCGATGGGACTTAATAATTTTCCAATATATATTGGAGGGACGACATTTTCATATGACAAGCGTAATGTCATTTACAAATCCCCGTTAATTGAGAGCAGGTTTCAAAATGGCTTTCATAATCTACGTCTGAATTACATTACATTTGCAGTTGTTATGAATGTAACGTTTCTGCAGCAATTTCAGAAATCACCGCCTTCCTAATACACGACTCAGTTCTACGTAATATGAGGGCTTTTATGAATTTTCGATGCTTGAATCTGCAACGAAGTTATTCAGTTAAAAGCATTCCCTATTCTGAAAAAGAAATTAGTCGACGAATGCATTATTTCATGCTTGATTTATCCTGATTTTAGCTCTTATGTAGATAGCAGAGATTTCTGCCAAATTTTCTAATTAAGACAACGATTTAAAGGTCAATAAATTTTAATTTTTGCTAGTATAAGTGTCAAGGCAGAATACTCGCTTACATGTGCATGCACCAACATGCAGCATACTGAATATTTAACATTAAAGCAGGTACACGTTGCCATACCTAGGTATCCGGTCATGCAATTTTCGATGGTGGTTACAAGTTTGCAGTTGCAGTTGCGTATATTTTCTGCGATGCATTCTAATTTTCTCATTATGGCTTCTTTTTCATCAATTTGCTTGAATTTTCTATCAAATTCCTCCGTGTTACTAAATTACAGCGTTACATCAGCTACTGAAATACAAGTTGATTATTTCCATGGTAATATTTATATTAAGAGTAAACAAATTACGTTCCAGGTACTGCAGATGCTAATCCCGATCAATATTCGGAATGCAACTTCAATTTCTTGTTACACGGATATAGATGGTATTTACATCACCTACATGATCTCTCTTAAAAATGTCAGTTTTTAAATTCACTCACCTAATGCTTTAATTCCGCAAAATTTACATTTTAGTTCATATTTACCTATATGGTTCATCATATCCTCTTTTGAATTAGATTAATTGCATTAACCATGAGAAGAAAACTGAGTAAGAAAATTTTTTCCCACTTTTGGTGAAATATATGTCTAAATAACAATAACATGCTCTTTTTAGGCTTTATATTCTTTAAACAAAGAGAGCAAAGGTGAATTAAGGACCAAAATGTAAAATTCATGCATGTATTAAAAGTGTTGATTTCTCATAGAGCTACATAAAATTATGATAGTGATATGTAGTTCCATAGGCTGATCTGAAGTGAGGGACCAAAAATGTTATTAAGCTGTTCCCCAAATTAATAAATAATCAAGAGAAATAAAATTATGTATTTCACAGGAGATAACATTTTTGGAGTTATAAGTGAATTAATCCATTCTGAAATGGAATCCTAAGAGATGTCTCTGCATACTTAATAGTAAATATATACACAGATTTAATAGTTGTTTCCAATTGTGTTCTACTCCATATCCATATCTTTAATTTAACGTAATTAACGTTAACACAATCAGAATTTAGACGAGAATGCTGTTACAAATAACACTATTATTATCATTCCATATTCCAAGAGTACTTTTTTCAATGAGAAAATTCTTTTAAAAACCTTTGGCTTAGTATTTACTTTTACGATACGATCAATATTTGTCTAATAATTTTATGTATTTCGGTGCAACTGAGTTCATGGGCATTGCGGTAAACTATTTTCTAAAAGACGCTCATTGTCATTTTCAAACGCTTCACGAACGTGAGCGTTATCTTTTCAAGACTCTTCCTTATTAGATATACGCGGCATTCCTGCCTGAAAACATAACTTGGTTTTATTTTCTTTGAATGTTGTTACAGATACTGCAATGCTTGACTCTAGGAACGTTTTTAACTCAATTTTAATAAGCAATATACAATTGCTACGACGGGAAAATCACCGCGAAAAATTTTAGAAATTTTAATTTCGTAAGTCTTCAAACAGAATTCTAGGAGAATAGAGTTGCGTAAATGAAATCTCGGCTATGTTTTTAGAAAATTAGTACGGGTCATAATCTGAATCTTCTTCAATCTTGAGTCATTGAAATCAAAAGGTGTATGGCCCCTTGAGACCAATATTTCAGAAACTGAATCTTCTGCGTTGTATTTTAACTAATCATATTTCTTCAAATTCCACAAAAAATGTGAAAGCAAAGTCAAGTAATCGATTTCCAAAAAAATATGGTCGACTAATAACGTCTTTGTTTATCTTTCGTTAGGAATATCCGATGGAGCGGATACTGATGTTAGACTGTAGGTATATATTTTCGAATAATCAGTACAAACATTGGTAATTGAAAATAATTAGTAATCAATTCAAATAAACACTGGATAAGATAATTTGACACTGTTTCGATTATGAATATAAGGTATGCAACGGCAGAAGCTGTGTTTCGGAGAGAGTATTTATCACGATGTCAAACTAGTCCTTCCGTGACAAGATCCGAATCAAATGTCATTGAATCCCTAATTACGAATCACTCTCGCAATATGTTCATAGATGCTGAAAACCGGACTTTAATCACAAATATTTTCCTGACGAAATCCAAACGCACACCGTGTATTACAATGATGTGAAAATTAATGTTAATATAAAGGCTCATACTAAATTACACAGTCTATTTTAGTCTACCGAAAAAAATTACTAAAAGTTTTGAGGATCAGTTTTGCATCTTTACATGCAATTAATTTAGAAGGAAATGGTGGGGCTCTGTGGAGAATAATTTTAGGTATTCAATAGTTTGTACATGAAAAGATTAGCCTTCCATAAGGTTTGGTCAGTTCTGCTAGTTTATTATTTCGGAATAAAGTCATCCCTGATGGAAATTTTTTCTAGTAATTAAAAAAAGCTCTTGCTAAAATCTAACAACATTCAAATAGCATCGTATTCGTTATTGAGTTAAAAAGGTTCTTTTAGAAAATGTTCCAAAACCTTTACGTTTTCCACACTTTTGCGTCACTTTAATTGGAACGAAAAATAAGGTCTTGCTTAAAAGGAAGCAAGGAAGGTTAAGGGATTTTCTATAATGACCCCTTATTTAATTGGATCAGAGTGTTGTCAGGGCGATGGATACAAAACGCAAGCACCATATAAATATACGTTCTGGATTTCCAATTATTCAAAATCATGAGGATGGGTCATTGACCTTTTCTTTACCTATCATATTTAATACGAAAAATATCCTCTGTAATTTTCATAAAAATCTAATACTTGAAATCGTCGTCCGCTGGAGTGAAAATCTAAAGATGAAGTAAAATACGTCATTTTGAAGGGACCTTCGATAAATAAGAAATATTCCAGAGAATCATATGCTGATCTTTAGAATGTGCATAAAACACTAGCAAAGACAGAATTGGTTGCTTGTTAATTTAGATTCATCCAATTGGCCAGAGTATTAAAAATTGGACTCGTCCGGAATTTGAACCCGGGGCTTCCCACACCCTAAGCCTATATCCCTAGATCAACGTGTCATACTTTGGATAACAAAAGTAATTTTGATAGGCAATCAGTTTATTTATAAGGATTAATGTCTTCATAATTTATCAGACGTTAATAAAATTTTAGCTGGATTAGAGATTTCATTTAGGCTTAATTTCTTTTTTAAGTTTTCATTTCGGTTTAAATAAGCTGCGCATATTTGTCAATTATATTCAGCACCTTAAGCCTAAGGGAGAATTACAAATCTATGATAAATATTACTCTGATTTACATAGTAATATACTATCGATGATGTAAAGGTTTAATTATAATCTGTTGGTCATGTTCACTAATGAGAGAGAATATGAGCAACCTAAGCCTCCACCTTCTTATGAGCGAGTGACAAACTAAACAAACTGACAATTGGTCTAACATTTGGTAAATTAATAATTTAAGAGAAATGATGCCTCATTTATCGACGGTACGGGCAGCTGATAATAATGTGCAAATTAACACGGAAAACAGAGGTTCATCTTCATATACAATAATATGTCACCCAGTGATGACAAATCCAGAGAGAATTTTAATCGTTGTAGCTGCAGGAAAACATGTGTTAATGCTTGGATATTGAAGGTAAATCACCATAAGCTCCTACAGTAGCATAAAGCCTGCTGCTATCAACCCAAAGACGGTAATGTTAGGATTACAGTTATCGGGTACATTTCCGGTTCACATGAGCGAAGATCACAAGGAAGTCCTCTCCAATCGAGAGCCATAAATTATGAGCGATCCATCCAGAGTACACAACCAAGTCACTCCGGATATGAATCGAGCATGAATTAAAAAAGGAAAGCACGCACTTAATTTCGAAAGGCCATCTACGTTGAGTAAATATCTCATCACCTTTGAAAGCCATCTCATTAACGATTCCCTTTCTTTACCAATCAACCGCGCGGGTAAACCAAGGGAAGTCCGTCCGCATGAGATCATTATAGCTGATAATTACCGCACGCCTTTCGGAACGAAAAGGGTCACGCGAAATTCGAGAAACGGAGGGAATTTAGCCGTGTGGAAAGGTAGCCACGGGGAAAGATAGGTGCTGACCCGAGGGGTTGGAATGGAGAGCTTTAAAATTACTGAATCACCACGCCTTCCACGCAGCCACGTTTGGGGCGAATCGCTCACGCACCGACGGTGGCGCACTCACTCTGATCGCACCCCAAACACCTTCTCTTCCTTTTTGGACATTTTTATTCTGTAAGGCTGGGGACAAGGCCCGTATTATATTTTTATAGGATCCTACTTCATTACTCTCCTCACTATTATATTATATAAAGTGTCAATAAATTCTAAATTCATCGATATAAATACTGCTGAAATAAGAATAATGCCTATGACTGAAAGTTTTTCATAAGTGTTCGTTCATTTACCACTTGTATCGCTAGGGATGGTTTACGTGGAAAGCTAATGGAATTGTTCATTGAGATTCAAGGATTAAAAATTCAAAATCTAGAAAAGCGGAATTCTCAGACCCCGTTTTTTCCAAATTCAATACATAATTCTAATGAATAGACTATAGGATAGGATTAGAGGTAAGTCAGAATTCTTATTTTTCTGTTTGAATCAATTTGGTTGGTGGAGTCATCACTTAAGGGATCTTGAAGAAAACAATTGGCATATATAAGTCCAAATCTAAAATTTTTACTTGAGATATACTAATAAAAAATAAAATAATTATTTGAAATAAATGAAGCTTTCCGAATTTATATTATAGGAGAATAGTCATTCATTTTCTTCCTGTGCCTGAGTTAAAAGTAGACGTTATTTTTTAACAATCCGCAAGTAATAATAATAATAAAACGTCTTTATTCGGGCGAAATTGAGACTGAATAGAAATAGTAATGTAAATATCATATATAAGACAATAAAATTTCTCAGGAAAGAATTGCCAGATTTGGTATTATCTGAACATTATTCCGATCAGCATAGGATTATAGAATTATTTGTATTAGATTTTACAGTAACAGGTTGATTATACTCTTATCTTAAAATATTTATCTTTTCGTAGAAACAATAGATTTCTCGGGAAATGTACGTAAACTCATAAATACAAAAGGTCACTAAGTAATCATTCAATCATCGACTTGGAAGCAGTTTATTACCGCGAGGTTGCTTCATTTCTGCCTCTTTTTCAAGAAATCTGTTCGTGCATATATCTGAAGGGTTTCTAGTGGTAGACAGCATGATGGAAATTCATTACAGTCACCATTCAGACTCTCTCGGTAGGCAATTCATTTACGGCGAGTCGGAAACTGCTTAACCCTATCTTGCTTTTACTCCATTAACATTCTGTGGGCGTTGTCGACGCTCGAAAACTCGTTGAGTCTGACGTGGCTTCTTCTTTAAGGCTTTCCTGTGGCTTCCGGAAGGTATTCCCCCATTCCCTCCCAAAAGTTCTTTTTCCTTTAAGAGATTCCTATGAAAATAAAATGATTCCTGATCCGGTTAAGTTTTATGCCATAGAAATGATTGACGCATTAATTTAAAGCCTGACCTGCTGCATATTCTTAATATCAATCTCAAGAATGAGAATTATTTCGCAAAAATTTCGAAAATTTTAGTTTAAGGACCTACACATTGTTGCAGAGCAGTTAAAACAATTGGTATGGAGTATCACATACCCTTTGTGGTTCCTTGAATTATTTATAGAATGACGAGTAAAAATATATCTGAGTACCATAGTAATTGCACAGTTAATTTATAGAATAAATTAACAGATGAAAAATGTGAAGCAGGGCTCCCAAATTCCCGGATAGAAATGTGTTCAACTTTGGTAAAAAAGGGGTCTCGGATTCGATTCCCGGTGGGAGACCACGTGCGAAATGACCTCATCAGTCGAAGCATTTTTAACAAACCTACTATTAAATTTGATGCAAACATATATATAAGTCAACATAATATCTCATGCTTACCTGGATAGATTATTTTAATATATGAAGAAAAGCAAACCGGAACCTTTAAGAACGTCCTTTAGGAATCAATAACAAAAGGGTCATACAAACTATGTTATATGTCTATGATATTATAGGAAAATATCGTACACCGTAAACTCGTTAAAATTTATCTTTCCCGTCTAGAAATTTCGTGTTTTTCTTAATATTTTCCGCTCCATTAACTATTTGAAAATGGAATACATTCAAGATAAATTCTCCACCCCACGGAAAAAACAAGCTTCAGATTGGAAAAGTGAAAGTTGATGCCCTCAAGTAATTCATTTTAGGCACAATATTATTCTGAAAAAATGTAGCATTTTAGTACAAAAGCAGCTTTTGTTTACTGTCTTTTCTCATCATCCTGTTGAGAGGATTCAGCATTCAATAACAACGAAACTCGACTGTATTCTTTCAATTTATATCCCGTGTTTGAGACTTTTTTTCTTCAAATCATGACAGAGTCAATTGCCTAAGTGGGTGATAGTTCTGCTATTACCTTTCCACAAACCAACTTCATGACCTCTGTAATTCATGAGAACCAGGGAGTTCTTAGATACATATGTTAAAATGTATTCTTCTTTCTGATGGGAGAAGACATAGTTAATTCCTTCAAGCTAACAATTTTCAAGTAATATATCCGTAGGAGAAAATTGAACTTTTCTATGTTATGATAGCAGGTCTTTCACAATACTTTATTTTCTATAGATGGAGTGATTCACCTTTCAAAAAATGTTGTCTTGAGAAACTGGGATAATTTAATTACTATGAATTTGTTGACAGGCAATCATTTTACGAGTCTTAGTAGTCTTTATGTGATACTTCGGTAACAGGGGCAATTCTTTCTACCGAATTCTTCATGTTAGTTTTGAAAATTTTTAAGGTAAATTCATACCTTCTAAGATCATAATATTCTTATACCATTATTATTCCCCTATTTTTATAAATTTATCAACTCAAGCCAATTATCAATCGTAAAATTAGTAGACCAATAGTGGTAGCATCAAAGTTTACTCAAATCAAGACATACATTATCAATGAATTTCGGTTTCAAAGTAAGACCATACAGGTATTTTTCTCAAAAGGTTTTCTTGTAACATTGAATGTATTCCTCCAAAATTCGATTACTCAGAATAATGTATTTCCAACAGTAACGGATTTGGTGGTGATGCGGTTTCGCGCAATTTTTTCCGAAGGCTCTACGTATCCTAAATGGAAACAAATTCCGCACAATCTCCAGCGGGGAAATGAAAAACAGCTCACGCCACTCCGCGGGAAATCCTTGCATAAAACGTGCAGTGAAAGTGTTTTCTTCTCCCTATAATTTTTCATCTCACCATGCCGTCCAGAGTTCATCAAACTAGGAAGCGGTTCACCTCGCATGACCTCCGAAAGCTTCCTTTTCTCCTTTCACTCTTTACAACTCCACATCCGGGGCTTTCTCTTCCATCTTCTTTCAAATTCCTTTTAGACTCACGAAAAAATTATTCTTCTATATCTTAAAAAACGGTAGAGACTTTATATCTTCCATGGAGTGATTATTCTTCATAAGACAAAGAAGGAGTTCTTCCGGACATTTCTTTTGAAGCCTGATTGGTAGCAAGCGCCAATTATATCGAGAATAAGCCACAAAAATCTAAGGAGTAAAACTTGGAAAGGGGATTAATTATAAAGTGTATGGATACATAATTAAGCTTTTATCATCAAATAACTTATGTGGTTTGTATGTGTGGTAGTTTAAATAAAATACAATTTGATAAGAATATTAATTATGCAGTATATTAACCATAAATATCGGTCTACGTAATTCGTTAAGAATCAAAATCTCTCCTGAGAGCTTTCAGCTCTGACTTTAAAGATATCCCGTAATATCCAGCGTTTATAATTTTGATCTTACTAAGGTTGTCCAAATTGTGCTATGGGCACAAATTGTGTCCATAGCTGAACTTCTTCTCTGATGATAAAGTCAGGACATATAATAATATTACATGTATTGAAAAAAGTACCGTTATTATATAAGAACTAACTACTGTAGAAGATTGAAGAATAAAACTTGAAAACATTCGGAATTACATGTATATTAACCGTATATCTGCGTATGCTTTATTACTTATCCATGATACCTTTCAACCGATCTTTGTAGGAAAAAATTTTAAATTGCATATTACTTATATTCACTTATAATACATATTACTTTACTTTTTACTTCCTTTACTTGCTCTATAACTTTCTCATTTACTCAACTTTTTTCTATCCCATTCATGGCATGGTTGTCTCTTCGATAGTAAGATCTCCTCCATCAATAGAAAGATACCTCTATCCTTGCTTTCATTTTGGTAAGTTATCTTATCTCTCAGATTTTTAGAACATTTATAACTTTAACTTCTTCCCCCCTATAATTTCTTCCGATGCTGGCTTTTCTTTATGCCTTCACTTTCCAGCTTCCCTCTTTCTTTCCTTTCTCGAAGATTCGCCGCCCCTTCTTGTCCCTGCAATAATTCATCAGCTAATTACCTTTTATGGCCTTTCAGTTCTTTGCCTTCCTAAATGGAGCCGTATTTTAATTTGACATGCTCTGCCTTGCACTAGGGAATAATAGCAGTTGGAGCCATTAAGAGGCCGTTATTTTTTTCTCTATATTATTTTATATTAGTGATTCGATGGCTCCCCCTTTGCCCATAACGCATTTTTACAGGATGACGTATTAATATGCCTATTTAATGGAGATAAATAAAATCATTATGACAGGAGAAAGATTGCTGCTGTTAATAATCCTTAATGAGAGGATTATAACGTGATTAGTTCAATATTCCAGTGTACATTAGGGCTTCTAGTAGGCGTAAAGTTTTATCACTACGAAAGTCTTTATTTCATGCTGTCTCAGACCCGATGTAATGGTGGAAGTCACAATTTTCTATTGCTTCACCGACTTATCATGAGGTACGATTGATGGCTCTCTGCCTAAAAGAAACATTCAGAAAACACTACTTTATGCCTTATTACCATGTGAAGCTAAGAATGGAAAAGTAGACCATAGACATTTACTATCGTAAAACACGATTTCGCCGTGGATCTTATGCAACACGCATTACAATCTGTCTCGCGGGGTGCATATACTTTAGGATAAATACTTTGTGACCACCGTAACGTACTGAATACGGAACGGCTCATGCTTTTTACCCTCGCATATGCTGAATAATAGGGAGGACGACCAATGTAGCACTTAATAATCATCATCTTCTTTTCATCCAATATATTTGAATCTAGTATTGCACCCAGACGGTATCCTTTCATTCCTTTAATTATCGTTTTCAAATTACAAATGTTTTCAAATCAAATGTTTTAAATTATGTAGGAAATACTTTTGTTCTAAAATCGTTTGGTATATGATATAAATTGTATTTCATTTATATCTGTTTGGTTCAAATAAATAGTTGTTATAGTTATCTCTTGAAATCATAATTTTTCCGAAAATTTTTACTTTAAAATATGAGATGGCGACGTGTATCCTCCGTTTTCCATACAAAGCCTGCAGACATTAATCCTATTTTTGCTCTGCTAATGTGAAAACTGGGTCAAATATATTATTTTTCTTTTTGCCTCTGTTGCAAAGTAGTGGACATCTCTCCTTCTGTGCCTCTAATTCCCTTTTGAGACATCAGTTGGCAGTAAACTGTTTGATTGATGGTATAGCTCTTGCGTTAAAACACTAAAAAGGAATTATAGTAAGTTAAGGGAGATAGATAACACATCAGATATTCTTAAATTTTCTCTAAATTGTGCTTATTCGGTAAATGATGGATCGTTCGATGCTACGCGAAGTCCCATGCGAGCGACGCTGCGCCAAAACATTGGTCAGACGAATTAGGGTGCTTGAAGTAAAAATGAGTGTTTGCTTCAAAGGTTTATGGAGAAGGAATATCCATTGAAGTATTTCCAACGCTAAATCACTGATATTCCACGGAGGTATTGGGATAACGATGAAATGGAGTTGAAATGTTAACCAGAATGCAAATATCATGTTCAATGAAGCTCTTAAAGCTACTCTTCAGAGTAGAATATACGTTACGATTTCATGTGAGATTATCAATAGATTATCATATTTTTGACATATTGAAGGAAACAGACAACAAATTATTTCATCCATTCATGAAAATGGAGCCCGTTGCCTTCTCTGGGAATAGTTTCATGTTTATTAAGACTTTAAAATGGGTAGAAAGGTAAAAAGTATGGGTAGATATTACTACGTAAAAGATCTACCTTTCTAATAATTCTTGCGGAGTTTTAATTATGTTCAAAGATTTATTCATGATCAATAATAGAAGATGTGATATCCGAAATGGGATCTGAATACTTGAATGCTTCTATAATATCTACTTTTTGTGATTTTGACTCTTGCTAGAAGTTATTATTGGTGTTTCTTTAACAAAATTCGCATATACAACCAGTAATCTTCATCATATATCAGGATAACTTTCGTTATATAATGATATCATAACTTGAGCTAATCAATCAGTTTTAGCACATTAAACTTGATATAATCTGCAGCATACAGAAGATCTGTTACTATTATTTCGTTCAATATATCTTTGTATGGTTATCTAGTATAGATTCGGCATTCTTTGTCCGATTACTTTGGATTCACTTGCCATAACATACTGGAATGTACAGTACAGTATGTACGTGCAGCCAAAAATTCAAATATGTCGTATTTGTTTTTTTTTAATGTTTGAATGTAGTACTGATACCGTTTTACGGAGAAGGGGATTACGAAAACTTATTGAGAACCTAATCAGACACATTGTGTAGAGTTTTAAAAGATTTGCAATATATTTCTATGCCTAGTCAAGCCTCTCCTAGTTTCCCCTGGTATTGAATCAGGGCGTGAGGTTGTTGAATCGATATCTACCAAAAAATGTATATCAGTCTGCTATATTCGCTATAGTAAGGTAATTTTATCTAAAGTTAGTAATTGGAAACTTAAAAATAATAAGTAAAAGGTATTTTTGCCGTAAGATAACTAAGTCTTTTACTAATCTGATGACACGCAGGTATTAAAAGAAAAAGCTCAGACTCAGATTCTTATTGAAACTGTATCCAAGAATTCAAACGCGTAATGAGTTCAAAATCCCAAAATGAAACATTCAGAACCCTTTTAATTCTAAACTTCGCTTCCATTTATATTGAATGTACCCAAGAACACTCGAGAGGCATCCCTTTTGAGCTTCCAATACCGTTATCTCAGAGCTTCCATTCTCTCGGCAGTCATCCTCATCAACAAACGTCTCCGGAAATCTAAGCAACTTCCACTTAGCTTTCTCGGAGAAGTTGCAGTATCTTTTATTTATCCAAACTTCAACACTTCGACTCGAAAGTTAGCCGTTCCACTTCCTCTCTTTATTACACCGCCTTTACTCATGTCAGCCCAGAACACATCCTCAGAAAGCTAGACTTCACACGTCTACTCTCATCGTTTAAGAGTTGCAGCCGTCAGGCCATGCTGTACCCATTCACTGCCATCACCTCATTCTTGCTTCTCCGGCGAAGTCAACGCCCTCTCTTCGCGAAAGCGGTTACTACGTAGTGACTCACTGCTGTCATCTACACGGCCGAGGAAGGAACTCCGAATTGGCAACGTTTCTCCCTCTCTCTCTCCCTCACTATCTCTGGAGCGTTTCTCCAACCACTCTCTATGCTTACATTGCCTCGTAAGGAAGTGCACGCGTCCAACTCATTATCCACCAATCCTTGACTCTGCCGAAACAGGATTCCTAGTAACTATTCCTCTGTGACTCTTTCAGAGTACAGCGTACTTTTAGTCTATCTCAACCCAGTCTCAAGAAAGCTTAGGTTTTACTCCGTATCAGGTAGTTTGTTCCAGTCAGTCAGTAAAATGCCATTATGCAACAGAATGCCGACATAACGTCTTAATGGAAATCTTTGTACCCTCTTTTACCCCAAACGAATTCCTTATTACTTTCCAAAGTGAACGATTTTCCGTTCTCTATTGCCTAAACGGTAAGTTATTGCTAGTCAAATTAGTCAGTTACATTGGAAGTAGTCAGATTTCTTTCAGTAATGTAGAGTACCATAGTTCATCAAGAAAGGATTTAATATATCTGTAGACTTATGACACTAGATCTCTAACGACACCTTTAAATATACTAAAGGTTTATGTTGAAGTTTATCGAGCTCTACTTCGAATTCCTTGTTCTTGCAATGGACACCTTCAAATGTAAATTAATGGATTGATCGCAACTTTACAGAATTGTCTGACCAATTATTTTTCTGAATCTTCTATTAAGATAACATTTAATATTGTTGTTTTGTGTATAGGAAATCTATTAAATTGCAATAATAGATGTTAAAGTTTTCTAATCGAGATTCGCTTTCGAGTTATACATTGAAGTAAAAAATTATTTTTACGGTAATTCCGGAACATAGGCATTAAATTACGAGAAGGTCGCTTCTTTAACAAATTAAAACACAAAGTACGATGACATTATTTAATACAAGTAACATCGTTTCATATATCAGTTTATAAAAAAAGTAATAAAAAATCGGCTCAGGAGGATGAAGTTGACAGTATCTGACATTTTTTCGATTATTGTATGTTATCTTTAAAGGAACAAATCTCTCCGTATATTCATATTATTACTCCTACATTCAAACTACATATTAGAAAAAATATACGAATTCAATTGCTTTTTCTTGTTAAATGCAGAAAAACTATAATAGTGAACGAAGGAGTAATGCATACTGGAATTATTTCTTTGAAGGTTTAATAAAATCGGGTAAATATTTTGAAATGGAGAGCTTTCATATCATGGGCAATGTTGACGTCAAAGGGACATGGATTAATGTTTAGTTTCGTAATTTGAAAACAACTAATTGATCCTTCAAAGTGAACGCGAGTATGGAGAGTGTCCATTCACTTTATAACTCGCAGGAATTAACAACGAGCATCCCAAGTGGCTCAGCTTGCCTTTTCCCTCCGCAGGAGACATTTCTGGCATATTTAATTTCTCAGAACTCATCCAAATGCGGGAATAACTCTCTCGCCCACCTACCTTTAAGTCACGCGCACGGTTTCTTCGGGAGAAAAAAATCGTCTCCCATAAGTCTCTTTAATCTCTGTCTCAAGGACCGCGTGAAATATTTGGCGACGCATGCATATGCAAAACTTTTAAGCCGAAAATTTACCAAGCAAAGTCTCTCCAACAACTCCCTTTCCACTTACGGCAATCACGACTTAATGAACTTGAGAGAGGGAGAGAGGAGAATTGAATGGAGATAATTTCCTCTGGAGATATTTTCGCTCCATGCTTCCCTCAAAACTTCGGAGACATCTTTCTTCCGAGAGAGAATAAAAAGCCGTCCTATTCCCCGAAACGTTGATTGTCCTTCCATTTTATTCCTTTCAATCCCGCTTCGCGCTATTCATTTGTTTCCGTCTACGCCGTCCTCTACATAAAAGCTACCCTCCGAGGAATACCCCATCTTACACGGTCCCTAGCTTCGCTTAATGTCTTATTCTTCGCACCCTTTACCACTTTTTCGGTCCCTCCCCGTTTCCTTACCTCCCGACGCCCACTCTTCATCTCTCCCACCCTCTTCTGCACCCCATCCAGAAAGCGCCATCAAAGTTTCAACGCGGTGTTTAATTTTAATCTGGTCCCTGCTGAAGCTGCGGAATGGCCCCATTTAAATCCTCTCCTTACTTCCCCGCCCGTTTTCCATTCTTTCCTTCCTTAACCAGTCTCTCTCTCTCCAGAGTCTTCTAATGTTGCTTCATTAGGTGGGAAAAGTGATCGTTCCGGGTTGCTTCCGAAGGCGATTCATTCGGCGATGTATGGGCTGTTTATTCTGGCGGAGATACTCGCAATCGACGGAAATTGCTCCGCTATGGACACGAGGTCTGCTTTAGTGAGGTAGAAATCTCGGAACTAACAGTTTTAGTAACGATAGTGTGACTGCTAACATAGATCACAATCCCTAGTGCGTTTCGTTCTAACGTTACAATGGGGACATTAGCATTGCTTATACGATAAACAATTCACACACTAATGGACCATTTCATAAGGTAAGGTATGGCTAGAATCAACATCTTCACCCATCGAATTATCTACTGTATATTTGGAGCATCAATTATAATAACTGAGATTAAGGAATATAATACAAAGAAATACTCCGATATTAGGAAGCATTAGCTCTACTAAAAGGCAAGCCTCGGTTATACACCACCCTCTGTGCGTCTATTTTAATTTAATCCAGTGGAGAAGTAAAGAGATTTGCTATTTGAACCATACGAATAACCATAGTAGATTTGAAGGATTTCAAGTAAGTAAATCCACGGTGTTGATATTTCAAAAGTAAAACAATATCAATCTTAATCGTCAATATAAAGTAATGACAAGGCAGAAATCACAGAAAGAAAATGGTTACTGCATAGTATCAATGGAGATGGCCTATTCGTAAGCTCTGGCAATGTTTGCTATTCTATCATCTTTCTATCCGTATGTGTGGCCGATCTTTTTTCCCTAAGTTTATATTCTCATGGAAATCCTATGTCGAAATCACACATCATTCAACCCATAAAGGCATCTTTTTGACATCATTCGAAGCTTTTTTTCACTAATTACCATTAGTCACAACAGAATTCTTCGATTGGTCACAGTTATGTACTATGTCATATCGGTCAGTATAGGCGTGATTACTTGTCTGCAATTGTTTGCCTTATTCTTGGTGCGTACTTTAAATTTCAATCATATTCATCTTCTATTTACGCTCTTCTCCCTTTAGTCTCATAAATAATTATGCATTTAATGTTAAATTATAAGGAACGTAGTTAATCGCTTTGCCCATAATCAGCCATAAAAAGGGTCGAGTAAAATAATTTTGATCCCACTTTTGCACCAATATAGCTAATCCATACAGCTATATATCCAATCTAATCTACAGCTACATCTATATACGCAAGTGTTTATTGATCTGCTTATGTATAATATTATTCTGTGGGTATTATTGGATATTGAGGGGAGTGTGACCTTAGGTTAATGTTAGTAGATGTTAAGATGATAGTTTTCAGATGATACATTAAAAAATTCGGAAGGTCATTCATATATCTTCAGTCCTACTTCGATGATTTTAAAGTCATAAATGCCAGTAGTTGCATTTGAAAATAAATACAAAATATTTTTCTATGGGAAATTTCTCAGGATATGAATATTTTCGACTCTCTACGCACATCCGTTCGCTCTTTAACCTTTAACTAAAGTCTCAAATTTCGAACGTTAATCTATTTTCTCTCTAACCTGCCAATGCCAGATCGCAAAATAAATTGACGTTAAATATTTTCAAGAAGGATTTTCCTTCACTTTCCCCTTTTCCGCGTTGCCTTAAACAAAAAAAATCGGGCCACTGAATCAAAAACAACGAACATAATCCAATAATTCGACTGCTACAGTAAGTTTAATTTAAATTCCAAATTAAGCTCATTTCTCTTAGTACGACCGGAATCGGAAATAAACAAAGATACAGAAATGTAATAAATCATAATTGTTAAGGAACAAATTATTCCATTTTCAACAATGTTCTCGCAAGAGCTGAATTATACAATCATACTTGTTTATCTCTCAAGGCTAAGAAGTAAATTTTCCATTGTTACAGAATACTAAAGTTTTGGTAAACTCTTTTTACGTTCATGGCTAAGCCTTGTAGTTTCATAAATAAAGGATGTAAGTAATGGAAAACTTTTACTTCTCTAAAAATCCTAGATCTACTGTAAAAGGAATCCACCTAAACTTTTGTTCGTAATTACTGTAGTTTTTTCAGGATTATTTCTCTTGGGAAAACTTACTTTCACTTTTCGCTGAACATAGATCCTCTTTATGTGTTCCAAAATCCATTTCTCTCTTTCTTTATTTACCGTTGGCGTTTTCCTTTAGTTATATTGCTCAGATATTTCTGTAGATCGTCCAACATAAGTGTACAGTTTGTGATTTCTAAAAACAAGGGAAATGATTTATTTCATAAGAAAATGAGAAGATCCAATTACTACGAATGAAACTTGTTAAGGACAGTAATTACTGTACGCTATCTTTATGTGTTCACAATAAGGAAAAGTCAGGTTCATATTTCTGCGAATGAGCAAAAGATATTTCTAATGATATGTCTTCCCTAGCGAATTGAAGTAAATGTTTCGGTTTCTACTAAGAATATTCCCTAGTTTAACATTGTTTACATTTTCACTTCCGAGGGACGGTTTGAGGGACTGAAAGCAATCAATTTTCATAAAGGTGTTTATTTCGTACTTACTGAATAATGCGATTGACTTGAAATATGATACAGTTAAGTAAAGTAAAGGCAGGTTTGGCCATAATATTATCCTTCAAGCGAAATCGTGTTAGGTTGCCAACATTTTTTCCTTGTATCACATCTGTTTATTTTACAAAAGTACTGAGTTTTTTTATTAATATAAGTAATACATGAACCATTGGACATACCAAAATTTAAAGGAAATTTAAGAATATTATAATTTTTTGCCTTAGGAGATAAGTCATGGTTCACTCAGGATGTAGCACTATATTTCTCGGCCGGAGCACTTCTGGCAATGAACTGGTAACAAAATACAGAAATGAATTTTATGGTCTTATTCTAAGATCGTCAATTATTCTTTTCCATTAAAATTTTACAAAATCCTTCAAAATATTTCCTCAAATCATGACATCGTAAGTCCTAGTGAAGATTCCATTATTCAATGTAACGTTCAATCTCTGCGTTACATAATTAATCTCAAATCCAATATCATATTTAAGTTTTCTTACGCTTACTCTAACTCACGGCTGAATCGACATACGAGGATGAGTAAAAGAGAAAGCCGAACGTGTCGAGCCTGCACTCGTAAAGCGTTTAATAAAATGCTAATAATTAAGTAAATTCATATTTCCATGGTTTGCAGAATGATAAAATATTTATGAAAAATATTTTTTCAAATTATAAGAAAATATATCTTTCAGATATAAAATTGACTGAATGGTCAAAAGAGAAACCCCCTGAAAAACAAAAACAAACTCTGGACGCCTCAAATGTTATTAGTTTGATTTCACGTAGAAAGGTTAAATTATTTATGCCAAGTTTTCAATTTCTTTACGATGTCTGCGAAACATGCCGATTTCTTAGTATCAATAACCATTAACATTAAATAAAAATTAATAGTGATTAACATTTTAGGCAACGTGCGATGTGTTCGGCGATATCGTGACAAAGTTTCCGATGCACATTGAAATAAAATCACGAAAGGTACTTCGAAAGGCCGTCCTCGAAAATAATTGTCCTCATAAATTTATTTTTCGAATGCGTTCGTCAATTACCTTCCAAACATAATGAATACATAAATGAAGCCATTTTTCATGTTGGCATCGTAGTTGGACGAGATACTTTATTTCCTTCCTTTCCCCTTCCTCCCAATTCCACTGCGAGCTCTCTTTTTTTGCACCTCGTCTACGCTCCAGAGATCGTTGTCTTCGCGATTCCACTCTCGTTATCTTGTTATTCGGAGAGATCCCTCGGGAGTGCAGCTGAGCTTCTCTCGGTCCAGAGAGGGGAGCAGATCGAATCTTCGAGCGACAAATGCACTTTTTTCGCTGTCTCCATCGCAGGATTCGATAGTTTTTACGTCAGGAAATGTAATTTCTCCCTTCCTCCGGAGCAGGTACGTAGAGGAATGCAGCAATTACTTAGAGTGGAAGGAGATACGCCATCTCGAAGGTCACCAATTGGCTACTGGCGAAGGAAAGAGGAGCCGAGGAAATGTTGATAGAACTTCCGTGGGATTCCGACTTTTTCGCGAATGTTTAACTAATGCAATTCGGAAGTAAAAATTTTGAACATTTTCAATGACTATATGACTATTAGGAGCTTTTGAATTATTGCGGGTTATTATCAACTGGGAAACGAGTTCTCTTTGGATGATAGCGTTCCCGGGTTCCATTCCCGGTTGGCACTAACAATGGTCGGAATGACCTCATCAAAGTCATAAATCTAAACTGAATTTAAGCATTGTTGATTTGACACATGACTCAATCAAATTTCCGAAGATTATGGATAGAATAGATATACGGCGAACCAAAATAAAAAAGGTACATTATAATAAACATTTAAGCAAATATTTTGAAGTTGCTAGGTATCTAAAAGGATGTATCTCCTCTATTTGAATTGGAACAACAATATGCAAAGAAAAGTTAACATTCTGCTGTATCTTTGAAGTGATTCTCGAAAGATAATTTAAAACATCTTATTATTTAATCTCATAAAATAAAATGTATGACAGTTATTCCATCATGTGCAATTTTCAATTATTCTAATTTCTCTCAAGAAACTGAACTCTCAGAGAGTTGTTTTAAAATGAATGCATTAAAATAATATTAGGTATTCGAATTCCATAAGAGACAAAATATTTAATAATATAAGAGACGAACACTCGAAAAATGTTTTACTCACACAAGAGGTAGCTAAAGTTATCATTTCATGTTTCTTTTGAGTTTTTAATGAGATGTTAATTTCTCTCAATCTTGAATTTCGATACCTGCACGTTTCAGGTGACCCTTTGTTTTCTGTTTCGATTTCGTCCGTCTGCAATTTAATCTTTATTTGATAAAAGAACAAATGAAAAAATTCGGTTACTCTTCAACGGAGTTCATTGACCAATCTCAGTTGTCAAAGAATCTCTCAGCGAGCCTTTGAATAACTCTTCCTATTCAAAGTCGTCCAGATGGTAAAGAAAGTAGCTTATGTCAAGATTGAATTTATAATGGTATAAAATTTACCTAATGCCAAAGAGAACGCTTTATTTCAAATCTATACATGTATGCATCGCGAAATAACTTCAGTATTATTATCTTTCTATATATGTTAGAGGACATGTACTGTACGCAGTGTGATTAAAATATACAAAGATGTTTCATAGTATACTTAAACAGTTTATAATTGTGATTGAGGTCACGTATGTACTGATAAATCAAGGTATTTTATAAGTTTTATGATTTTAAATGTATATGCTGTAGAAACAAAGGCTAAGATATTCAGAAAAGATGAATGTAAAACTTATGATTAATGTAGATGGAAAACAATTTGAGAAGCTCAAAAATTTTCACACTGAGGCAGTATTCGAATCGATGGATCACAATGAAAGGAAATGAAAGAATAAATGGTATTTTTTCCATATAATATTCTACATAATAATGTATGTGGAAAAAGTAAAATTTATTTTTTCATTTCCTATGATGGATTTCCATCACATCTCGCCGGACTCTGTGAATTTCATTTTATGAAGTAAATGTAACTGATGATCGACGTATTAAGGAAATATATCGGGAAGGGATTTTGTATCTATGTTTTATAACAATGTTCTGTGATATAGGGAGATAGAGAAAAAATACGTATATTTTGATCGGAGATACAAAATGGAGGCTGAAGAAATGGGTCAGTCAGATTTAGAAAAGTGATAGCTTACTAAATAAAGTCATTGAAGGAAGCGGGAAAAAGTGACAAAGGAGAAAAAGAAAAAGATGTTGGATGATGTAAGGGAGGATATTGTCCCATAAGAATTAAAGGATTTTGAATTGAAAATCACCAAGCATTTTAGCCATACAAGAAGTTGTCGACCGATGAATATAAACAAGAAAACTTTGTTCTATCGAAGTCAAAAATAAGATTAAATTTATATCGGAAATCGATCTTTTGATACATCAGGGTAATCAAGAAGTGTAATTTCCTTGTTCCAATAGTCTCTCAGCTTTAACTTCAGCCGAGCAGCACAATGGCACAACGTCTTTAGTCAAAATAATCTCACAATACGGCAGATCGGGAGAACAATTAAACGGCCAGAAAAGAAGGATCGCTTGGAAATGAAAAAAGGACTCCCCTCGGAAACTATGATTGGGAAGATTATTTCGGGGGAAACGTCCCGAAAATGGAACGTCTTAAAATGGCGGAAGGATTTTGAGAAGCATAGCGAGTAAGCAGCATCAGGGACGATAAGAAAAGAAGACTCCTGCTATCTCCCCTTGAGCTTAAACATTAATGATTCGGGAGCTCAAATGAACGCGACTTGAATGCTATGCTCGGGGGTGTGAGGGGACTCAAAGAAAAGGGGTGAGGGACGCTGGTGGGGATACTTAAGTAAGGGTATGGCGAGAAGAAAATTGGTTGGTAGGAACTGCAAAGGGACCAAGGCCTTTTTTCCCTTAAATTCTCCCACGCTCGCTCCCATTATCTCATCTTTAAGCCCATTGAATGTTAAAATTAAACCAACGCTCGGGCCACGTTTAAGCCAATCAAGAGTTTTTAGTCAAGAGGATTTTCTTTCACAAAATTACTCGCTCTTCTACTCGCCGTATTATATTTTATCGGAGAGTTTCGGAAAAAATGCGGCCCTAATGAGTAAATTTAATTCCTCGAAGTCTTTAATTTCCTGCCGTGTCGCATTAAGTTATAAAGAGCACGCTTATTCGATCTAATTGGCAATTAAATTTATTGAGGTTATCGGAGGAGTTACGAGCGAGTTGTTTGTCGAGGGTGCTCATTGATTCGTAGTTTGGTGATTATACTCCCGGAACGATTAGCAGCCGTCCTTGTTCCCCTAAGATTTGCTCGTATCCACTCGAGGAGGAAACATGGAAACACAATACTCCCGTTGATCTGCAGTAATGAGTGGCTATAATTGGAAGGTAAGGTGAGGCTATGTTCAAGCAGGAATCGGAGGAAAAATTACTCAGCGGAAAAAATGAAGGAAATCCTATAACTTCTGCCCTGTAAAATTTTCTGCTGGAATCAGTGACCTGCGAGTTATCATTTCAATCCGATTTCTCCAATCTAATCTAGAATCGAATTTCGATTTGTCTGAACGAATGATCTAATCGAATCTTGAAATGATTCTTGGGTGGTATTGATAATTTGGATCACGAATCGAACCGAAAATGTGATACAGTTACAGAAAAAGGTTAGTTCTATTAGCTGGTGTCCAGACGCCTACTGCCAAGTCTTCATCAACTTCGCTAAACATTTTTTTCAGTTTTTGTCAATCGTTTGACCGATATGATGCGATTCTCCCTCCTCCCCTTAATCTTTAGTTTTTTTAAATACGTAATATATTTAATACGTTAAACCAATAATAAAGGATTGACTAATGAAATACTATCAAGTAAAGATACTTCTGTTAGTCGTACGCAAACAAGTAAAAATGCTATTTCCCTGCAAGAAATTAAAGATTTTTTCAGAGGCCGTAAAAGCAAATCCTTTTTAATTAAGGTTAATTTTAATTGAGTAGGAAACGGCTATAATTGGATAGAAGTTAAGAAAGTGATTTGCGTGTAGAGAGCTCACTCGTATCTCAATCCAGGTACACTCGATCCATAATGTTGACATTTTGGACGCATGCACTGAAATCATTTTCAGGTCGCTGAAAAATGTATGAATGTGAAGAGATTTTTCAACTAAGAGGATGTTTTCAATTTTATTTGTCAAAACTGTGAAGCCTGTCTGTTATAACGGAATCGAGGTATATTACATACCGTTGTTGTTATCGCGGATATAGAACGTCGCTCGTACTTCATATTTTGTAACATCGCTAACAACATTTAACGAATCTCTATTATTAGTTCCTCACAAAAGAAAACTTATTTTAAGCCGTTCAAGGACATGAACTTCGCGCTTCGTTTTCTGGATCGACAAGAATTCCAATAAATCCGAATATTATTTCCCGGAATCTCGACTGTATACCTTCTTTTATTTTTTTTCCGAGTAAAACTTCTGAGTAGTTTCATTAGTAACGCACCTTTCCTAGAATTTTGGAATTTTCCTATTTCACTTCCTCCTTGTATAGGTCGGTTGTCCTTTTGCTGATGCCATACTCGTTGAGGAATGCATCATCAATTTCGAGAGCACTACAAAAATTCCTCTTTCAGCTCTTCTCTAAACCAACTCCAGGCACCATCTCTCGGGAATATAACGAAAAAGGATGTAAATGAGCTCTCTTATAACAGCGTAATACACCGAGGCAACATGCAACAGATAAAGAAGCACAAAAATGTATCCCCATTCATTGTTTACTATTTCGGCGAGACTTTCCTCAAATGACTTCCTCGATATCATTCGAAACCGATCCATTTCCATCTGAATGGAATTTCAAATATTCCCTCATTACGCGGGATAGGAATGTTTCGATGGACTTCTTTTTTTGCCCTGCGCTCGACCCGTGCTTTCAAGAAGAATTCTCGTTTTTTTGGCCGTTATCATCCGTTCCGAATTGAATTTTGATGATGACTCTAAGAGTTTTTGCAACATTCTGATGCTAGTTGTATTGTGGGCGTAAAGCTTTAACGAGCGTACTTTTAGAAAACATTTTGCTCGAGAGCGAAACCAGTTACTTTATTTGGTGCGGTTTGATGGAGTTTTTCAGGTACTTCAGCCAGGATCCGAAGCCCTTCTCAAGTTTTGTACTGATTGTGAATCACCGTAAAGGTAACATTAGAAAATATAACGAATGAGAATTAAGAGAATAATCTTTCAAATTGTGACGAGTAGATGTGACAAAAGCTTGAGGATCACGGTGACAAAAAATATAGAAACATCACAATTCAAATGCGATTCAGGGGGCCGAAGAATGGAGAGAGGCTGATGTACTGAATAAAATGCGATTTTTTCGGAAGCTTATTTGGTGTATATAACTACAACTAAATAATTGCGCTTCGAGCCTTTGTATTTCGGGTAACACAAATTTCTTGAAGAAGAAAGAAATGTTAAGGTGTTTTCCAGACGTCTATTGTTTATTCTCATATTCTTATATCCGATAGTGATTTATTATGTCATTTAGATGAGTGATTGAATGTTACCAATAATTAAAAAATATGGTTAGTATAATCTTTTTACCATGAAGACATTTTAAAATTATGGTAAGGCCCTAATTGATATAAAACTTGGTCAAATTTAGAATGGTTTTCTATAACCATATTATCCTAAAACTCTTCAATTTTGTTGCACATTTAAATTCTTCTAAAATTATTTTCACCTATAAGGGAAGGCAAGGTTGGAGTGAGGGCTTGATTTGTTATAAAATCCTCATCCATCATCCATTCCAATTTACTATTTAACAAAGTTTTACTTGTTATTTTCGTAATTTCCTGAGCATCGTCTTTTGAAATTCACTTATATTCGTTTTTTGTTGAGTAAAAATTTCTTCTTCTCATATATTGAGATGCAAAAAAAACTTCAAAATTGCCAAACAAGGCAATTCTTCAAGTTTTAAAGCTTTCAAGACAGTGTCTTAAATCTCATGAGTTTTAAAATGAATATTAATATGGTTACGCATTAAAATATGGTAAACCTGGAGCAATATTTTATCAACCTATTAAAAATGGTATTCATATTTAAGAGTTAATGTAAAGAATATATTTCTACGGCTTGGACATTAAAAGAAGTGGAGCTTTTTATGAAATTGAAATTTACTAATAATTTTATTTAGACTTTAAACTCAAAGCCACTATTTATAGAAAAACCCAAATGCCTAAAAGATAAAGTAAACTCAAAAGTAGACAAATCAAAAAGACGAAGTTCGATAATAAAGTAAACTTACAATAAGATATTTCAAAGAAAGAACCATACGAAAATCTAAGGCGAGGTTGACGTAGTCTCTTAGGCGTTCTTTGCCTTGACCAAGGCAGGGATTCCTCGGACGGCAGATGCGATTTGTCACGCCTTGGGGATAAGATCTTTCAAAGTAGAATAAGGTTTTGGGATTCGTGTCGTACGGAGGCTGATCCAGTGGTCTTGCGAGGCTTAATCGACGCCTCTTCGCCCATTTCAGTTCGTGTTTGCCGAGAGTTAGAGAGAGTTGTTTGATGGACGAGAAAATGAGTATCAGCCACATGCTTTAGGGAAGGCAATACTCTTGATCCTCTCTCGACTACTAACACAGCACAAACTTGTCTGATGATTTATAGTTTGCGTGTTTAAATGCTCAAATGTATAAACGTATTCGTATCGAGATATTTGAACTGTAATGTATTTAAAATGTCACTGTTAATAAACGAGGAAGAATCGACGTCATGTCAGAAGAGAGTAAATTTATCCAAATTATTTGCAACCTTAATGCTCATACCTAAAGTCATGTCATTATTAATATTAGCTAATAATGAACAACGGAAATAATTAATACTAGAATTAATATTCAATATCACGAGGATAATATTGACATAGAATAAAAGTAAAGTACAAGGTTCATCTGGTTTGAAAAATAATTCAGAAGAATGTAATTCATAGAGCCTCTTACCGTGATACGATTCCTAAAGATATCTTAAAATGCATTAACCGTGTAAATTTATACTAACAAGTAGCGTATAAAATATTGAATTGTTTATGAGGAATTGTTGAACCTAATAGTGACGAATAAATATTATTATCATTTAATAATATTCCTAATAAAATTTCTTGGTACCGACTTTTATCTTTCTTCAAGCAGAATGTTAGTGATAATATTTACAGGAGAAACACACATCCTTTTGAGCTGCGCTTTCCACGAATTTCACGATATTTATATTGATGAGTCGGAAAGGGAATAAGCAAATTCCCAAATGCACACTGAGGTAAATGTGGCATCGTACGAGGGCTGTTCAAAAAGTTCCCGAACTTTATTTATTACAGCACAAATATTTCACTTACAAATTATTGGTCCGAGTCTCCTTAAAAGTACTCCCCACCCCAACGTATACACTTATCCAAATGGTATTTCCACTATTTAAAACAGTCTTGGGACGCTTCTTTCGGACTGTTCATAAGCTCCTCCGTCGAATTTTTCTTTATTTCTCGAATGGTGGCAAATCTTTTTCCTTTGAGCGGTAATTTTAGCTTAGGAAATAGGAAAATGTCACATGGAGCCAGGCTTGGTGAATAGGGTGGTTGAAGAAACACAGTGGTCTTGTTTTTGGCTAAAAAGTCACGAGTTGCTCGTGTTGCTCCTGGTCTGCTGTCATCAGGCGAGGCATGAATTTGTCCTCGACTCGATGCATCCTCAATTTTTTTAGTTAGGATTTCGTAGCAGAACCAATCGGAATGCCACGCTTTTCTGCAAGCTCCCTGACAGTCAAACGTCAATTTGCACGAACGATATCGTTCACTTTTTCGATGTGGGGGTCATCTGTGGACGTTGATGGTCTTCCGGAACACTCGTCGTCTTCGCCCGTCTTTGAACCGTATAAACCACTCATAACACTCGGTACGTTTCATAGCATGCTCACCAATAGCCTTGGTAATCAACTCAAAAGTTTTCGTGAAAGATTTGCCCAGTTTCACGCAGAATTTTACAGAAGAACGCTGCTCCTTCAAAGAGCTCATTTCCGCGGACCCGATTTTTCGCCGCACTCTACGATCATCTGTTCACATAAACATCCGTAACTAATGAACAAATCAAGATATCGACAAAGTGATTGAAGGTGGTTATTTGGGAAGCTTTCGCGGATACAACGCCTATAGGCAGATTAAAAAATAACCAACTGGAGGCACACTATAAAAAAAGTTCGGGAACTTTTTGAACAGACCTCGTATAAAGGTCCACAAACAACAACGAATCTCGACTGTTAAGAGAGGATCCATTTAATTATACGGACGATTCGCTAAGCCTAAGCAAAATAAACCTTGGTCGCGTACTTAAACCCCGCAGGGGGGAAACTCGAACGAAAATATCGGAAGATCATACGACAAAACAGGAATAACACAGAGCGGCTGACAAACAAAGAGATGAGAAAATTCGCACGGTTTTCCGAGTTGGGGGATACTCGACGCTGATAAATAAACACCCTCTCGTGGGTTCAAAAAGTGCTGTCTCTGACAGAGATATTAACACCATTCTTTTCTTCATGAATCACCGGCGAGGGTGTGAAATATTTCCAATTGATGTAACGCGTCCCAAAATCCACCGAAAACTCCGTCGCCTTCATCGTTACCGTTAACAAAACTCGGTTATTCATCCGCTTCGTCCCTGCTGACAATCGCAAGACAAAACGACTGTGAGAGAGAGAAAAGAATTTTTCGAGAGTAAACACACAAGGGAGCAGGCATGGAATAGGGGGGAATTTTTACGAAATCAATCGCGATGATGGAAATTTAAAAGTGTTTTCGCAAGGATGAAAGGTTGAGTGTCGCAGAGCGGCGATGGGGAAATGAAAGGGAGTGTATGGGAAGTGATACATGGCGGAATATGTGACGTGGAAAAGGGGAAATGATTGAGTAACGCTTAAGAAATGATGATGAAGTAAATAATGATTGCAGAGGAACTGGTGCTTAAAATACGATACTGCTGAAATCATTCTGTTTGCTTAATGTGCCAATCCATACTAGATATCCTCGAATAAATTAAGATTGCAATCACAAATCATGGACATTCATTCTGTACAGTTAGACCCGTAAGCAAATTTCCCATTCCAACCATATTGTCATGGAAATACTGATAAAGATAAGCAATATGTAGAGGGTGATAGTATGATGTTGTGATAAAAAATTCGCAAATCAATAATGATTTGTATTCCATGTAAAATACTTAGGTATTTACGTTGCATGGTAAATCTGTTTCTATAAAATAAGAGGACAAGAGTGAGAAGAATAGATGTTCCTTTTTGGTGAAAATTTTCGTCTCTATTGTCTATTAGGTAATTAGCCCACTTAAATAATTATGAATCGAAAATTACATTTTTTCTTGTTAATCATAGCGCAAATCCGCAGTCCAAGATCTAATTTAATTCTGCCTATGAAAATTTCCTATAAAAAGATGAAGAAATTTGACTAGGATCCTACAGTCTAAAATTGAAGTGTAAATTGCACACCGAAAACTCAGGTAACAAAGTTAATTAATTAGGAAAGCGAAGTACTATGCTTCTTAGCTTTTTCCTTCCTTTGGCACACTTACTCAAACTCATATGCAATCTTCTTCCAAAGCATTCATAAGCCGAATCTATATTCAATAACCGAGCCTGATGAATGACGAAAAAATATTTAGAAATCCGAAAATTAGTCTGCTTTTCCGTGCAACTACCATATTAGAATATTCCTTGACAGGTTTAGACAGGATGATCGCTGAATTAAGACGAAAGCGAACAGGTGACATTCTGATGGATGTGAACGAGGCAGGGACGAGGGTAAGAAATAAAGGAGTAAAAACGAGCTTCAATTTGCGAGTAGTCAGATGGCGACACAGCGGAAGGGTAGGAAAATATTCCCGTTACTAAGGGGGTTAAGATGATTCCTCGGTATGAAGCGGCATTTAGGCAGGTGGGTGTGAATGTTCTGGTTCCCGCTGAGAAAACGCCTTGTATATATTTCGACGCAATTCCACGGAGTTTCTAAGGCGCTAAGGGTTGGGCGGATGTCGTATTGCCGATGAATTCGAGGGGGTGGGAATCACCCTTTCCATTTACGAGGGGTTGGAAGAATGAAAAAGGCTGCATGTCAGGTAGTTTATTTTTTCGTTGAGGGGGGTATTGGGTGCTCAGGGACCGTCGTGGGGGGTAGAATATAGGACGTTTAAGAGCAGGTGGATGTAATTTCATGGAGTGAGGGAAATAAAAGAAGAAATATATTTTGCTGAGTTTGTGAGTGTCGCAGCGTGTTGAAAAATTCACGAGGTGATCGAAGGCTTTTATTCTAAGCCGAAACCCCCCTTAATTATATGGTAATTCTGCGTATTTTCGTTCGAAAGAAATTCGGATAGGGGTGGATTCGTTACACCTAACGTGTCTTTCATAACCATAACGTAAATTTTTTAAGGTGGCACGGTAAGAATTATCTTTCCATCTGGTTCTTATGGATTTATTAGGGTATATTACTATCCCCATTAGCAACGAGGTGATTCATTCTACGTTCTCGACGAAGCCATTTGGAGTTTTATGACTACAAGTTTAGTTACGCAAAATCTCAGCGTTAAATTATCTATCTTCTTGCATGTTTTTACAACGATGTAATAATTGGCGTAAAATCTGACTGAAGTCTAGTCCTAATTTTAAATACCTTTTCCATTTTCGTATATTGGACCAAATCTCAAAATTTTACTAAAATCAAATACGATAATTCTCTATCTGTAAAAAAATTAAATTCAAGGTGAATAACACGTAAATACCATTCAGAAATCAATACTATATTTATTATAAGTAAAAATATTACTTAAATATTTCAAATTGAAATTGGAGACAATTTTCAATATGATGGAAATATATGTCAAAAATTTCTCAAAATAATAGAATATCGTTCCTCTCTCCATTCGATCTACACAATTTCCTCGTATTGTAACATCGATTTTAATGATTTACTCTTCCAATTCAATAATTCATCAATTATTAAGAAAAGCCTAACATTCAGAGTGAAATCCGTACGATTAGTCGTACCTTTACAAAAAGTACGAATCCTATAGAATCAACAATTGAAAAATGAATGTGCTTGCATTTTTTCATTGATATTCATTGTGGCAACTATTTCTGATATGGTGCTGTGATCAGTTGCAGTTTTAAATTTTCAATAAACAGGAAAATATTTTCTTTAAGAGATGAAGAAAACATTGGGTGATGAATTACCATTTTTCTTGAAGAACAAGAGTTAAAAGATACTCACAAACAGAGTGAATGCAATTTTTTTCAGTTAAACAAAAGTATCAGTAAGTCAGAGTATCTGAGAGCTTACTTGCCTCACCGGTCGCTCACTGTTCAATATAAGAAAATATTTGCCTGCTATTATAAGTACAATTTCATCACAGTAATAATAATAGGGAGAAACAAAATATTTTCCAATTATTCGCTGGATTAAATTTTAAATAAGCGAAACGTCAGAAATGGAAGCATTTGCTATTCTAGAAATATATTATTTATTTTATTATGAAAAACACCGATTTCCCGTTTGAAGATTAAATATAGAATCAGTCGACAGAAAAAGGTCATTTTCTTCCTCCAAAGCATAATCGATTATCGAAGGTCGAACAATTCGAAAATATTTATAGAAAGCGCTGGAACGAAATTACGTCCGTTGTATTACACGTTCCATTTGTCAATGTCGGAAGAGGTATGACCCAAGCGGGAAAAGACTCCTAAAGGCTTTTAAAGTTAATTTTATTATGTCCTGCCAAGGGGCTTCATTTATTGGACGTGTCCTCGGCATCGAAGGTCAAATTGACGTTCTTCCATTTAACGGTCAACGCATCGGCGTCCCTTGGGGTCATTCGAAAGGAAACACGTTGTCGAGAAGACGGAGGGAACCATCACTTACCCAGTTCAATTATGATCGAGGGTCTCAAGTCAAAGAGGAGACTCTGGCCAAGACCTTGGGCCCCTTTAATTCCTATAGCTTCCTAAAGCTTGACCGGGACGGATTTTTTTGCTATTTTCTTCAACCAAATAAACTTTTATCTATAAAGTTAAGTGATGAAATTTTTATCAATATATCAGATGGATGTTGAAGGAACTGACCGTAAATTTAACCCTCCTTAAGCTCCCAATATTTATAGGTAATGTTTAGTTTACACCTGTTTAGTTTCTACGAAACTCTAATCGCTAGTCCCTAGGTATACAAACCGTTCAGGAGGCGCAAAAATTATTTCTCTCAAAATTTAGGCGAAAAATGATTAAATGAAAATATTAATCAAGGAAATATTTTCGTGTGATTTAAAGGAGATGGACGAAATCATCCAGTTTAGAAGACTAAGCAAAGATGCCTGAGAAATTTGCAATTCGGATACATGAAAATGAAAATCGGAATCCTGGTTTACTCTCACGCTTGCTATAATCACCATTCTTCTCATAAAAATGCTCGGAAATTCAGTTTTGACTGGAGAAGTATCCTTACATGTCAAATATGGTAAATAGCTATGCCAAGTAACTTTGGTACTACCTCATCTTATGATTATAATGTACAGATTAAGAAGAGGGAATTAATATTGAATGTAAGTATTGACTTCAAAATAATCAGAATTATTTACTAGTGAATTATTATTATCGGTCACTCCATCGATAGGGCCAAATCTCTGATATACTCCACGATTTTACATAATTATTATCTCAAAATTATAATTTTCTTGTTTGATCGAATCATTTAAAATACTCCCCATCGATTTTTCGATTCCAACTATTTCCGTTGCGCACTCGGCTTATCTCGATACCCTAAAAAGTAACCTTTCAAACTCATGAATAGCTCTTTTAATTTGCATGCATTACCCTCGAATAGAAGTTAACGATCGCGATTCCACCCAACTCTCAGAGCGCCATCGATACGTATCAAAGTTTCAAAAGTGAGCTCAAAGAGATTCGTTCGTTCGACTTCTTTTTATGCGTCGCGCCACGGATTTTAATCCGCGAGTTCAAAATAATTCATCCGTCGATCCCGCGCTAATACTGCACTCGGCGAAATATTAATTTACCTCCGAAACCCCCGTAAATTAACTTATCCACTCCCGCATCTATAAGCTGCAAAGCGTGCGGAGAAAAAGGGGAGTGGCGGCAAAAGAAGCTGCGCAACCACTCTCCCGCCCATATCTCTACTACCTAATCACCGTGTCACAGGCGGAAGTGGCTAGGGGGGGAGAAGATGGAGAATCGATGAGCGCGGATGTTGAGTGTGTGCCAGGTTGCAGCGGGAGGAAGAAATAGTGTTCTGGGAGAGAGGGATGGAGTAATAAGGGATATTAAGTGGAGGTAATGCGGAGGAGAATGGGTAGATCGAAGAGTGTTTCCTCACCAATTTGATTGGAACGGGAGGAGGGAAAGGGTGGTGACGGTTTCTTTTGCGGGAAATATCGGAGAAGAAAGTGGAGATGGATTGGCAGAGGAGAATGGATGGAGGTGAAGGAAATAAATTACAGAAGTACTGATGATGTATTTGTGAGGAAATGGCGAAGAAATGATACACGTATGAACAAAGAGGGAATGGAGTCATTTAACGGAACATGTATCCCTGAAGAAATAAGCCGTTGTAGATCTTAAAAAATGTAATTGCTGTTACGTAACGTGATAAGCTTATTAATTGTAATGCTTAGATCAATACTAGTAGATGTATATACTTAGATTTTCACTCCTGACAGGGTTGGCAGAAATCGATTGAGTTCTTTTGTTTGTGAAAATACATTGTTACGTTTTTCCTTTCAAACGCATAATTATTGTTATGGGTTTCTCCAAGGTTTCCTAAGTATTTTACTTCTTTTGAAATAAAAATACTACATGGCTATAGTTTATTAACATCACGAGACTGCTAGGCGTATATATTTTTTAACCTTAAGCGGAATGATAAAAGGTTCAAATATCCTAAAGCCATTTTCGGCCTAAGGAGATTTAATTGCGGGAAATATTAAATTTGGCAGCCCCTACTGAGTCGAATATTTATTCTAAAACTCCGCGTTGGCAAATTATGCAAATGTACAATTTTATGTTCTCCAAGGCAGTGTTTCTCAAACCTTTTGGCCAAGCCAAGTTTTTGACGAGAGTTTTGGAATTAATATAAGCCTTATTAAAGAAAGCCAAACTAAAAATTGCCCAAATTAAATCAACTTAAGCCGAAAATGGCTTTAGGATGTCTGAACCATTTATCTTTTTCCCTTTAGAGTTCGAGCTTAAAACTCCTTTCTCTCTTGTTATTAATATAATTTATTTTAACATTTTTGTAAAATTTGGCTTTCATGCAATGACCTTATAAATACACCTTCAGGATCATAAAAACGCATTTATATGATAACTTATTAAAATTATTCCGTATGATTCTTAGAAGAGCATGTCAAAGACCGAACCTATTAATCAACATCGCATAATTGTTATGCTGTTTATTCCTCATCAACTTATGTAATGCTCATTACACTTTATTCATTTGAGGCATATTTTCTGTAACAGTCATACTTAATGTGCAGACATACATACATCGCAGGATTGTGACATGATTTTTTCTATGATTTCTATTTATTTCCCTGTCAAGATAAATATTTTTTGAACATGAAAATAAACACAACACATTAAAGGGTTAACTTCTAAACTTATTTTTCTTCTCCACCGGTTTATTATTATTTGGTTTACAATGGTCGGTTTTGAAAGTACTTTTCGAGCAAGGTTTAGGTGTCACTAAGCAAATCATGTGCCACAATCCGAGAACGCATGTCATATAAATCCTGTAAAATCTTATCGACTGTCTGAACCAGACTAAATCCTAAACTATCCACCAAGGTCCTGATAAAGCTGATATAATGATGAAGAGACGCAAGGGGTCAAGGCTTGCCCTTAATAATTTATTAATCGATTTTTTAATTCCCGAAGTAAGGAAGTTCAACCAATTAGCAGTAATAGTAGCATTGCTAAAGGTACTTAAACAGCTGAGATCATTTCGCGAGTGTACCTCCACCGGAAATTAAACCCGGAACCGCTTTCCAAAAGTGGAACTCATTGTCCACTTCAGCTATTCGGGAGCCCTACAACACCTATACTACCATCAAAATTATTCCTTCCGATTGGAAAAATAAATTAAACCACGTCTTTAATGAGGCTGTTTCAAAAGGCTTTTTCCCAAATCACAACATGTAAATTATCATCTCAGACAAAAACTTGCTGTATTTCAAATGAAAATCGACTGAGAAAAATAAATACCAGTCGAAACTACTCAATTTTACTTGAATGTCTACGAAAATATTTCGAAACCTTTCTCTATTTTGCAAATACCTTGTATGAAGAGCAATTGGGATTTGCCGTGGCCTTCTCATAAAACCTCGTTTTTTGCCGTAAGAAATAAATTTGAAAAGGCATAAATCGCATATCAACTTTCATGTAATAAAAAATAGGTTGAAGATTACATTCTTTGTGACCAATCCTTTAATTTTTGATTAATGATACCTCCGATCTACTATATATGCATTAACTCATCTTATGGACTGAATTAATTCCCGTATTGGTTCATATCCTGGAAATGGGCACCTAAAAAGTTCTCACATCGAGGTACTTACAATATACAGGCATTTCCGATAACTCATCCCGGAATTATTGGTGCTTCGTCACGCCACGTTTACGCATGAATGGGGCATAATTTCGTACCGGAATTAACTAAAACAGCAGCCTTACAAAGCACGATGCATGAATGGGGTCCTTCTGAACCTATAGGAGTTAGAATAAAACCCGACTTTTAGCATTCGTTCCCGGGAACTGCTCCTCGCACAAGAAACTCCGAAACAAAACGCGCGGCAAATAAAAGGAGCGATATTTTCATCCCATTTGCAAAATTAGCGCCGCAGGAACTTTTTCTGGGCGAGTTCCCGGCGAAAAATAAATCACCCGCGCTGCTTTCCGGAGTTTATTCGCTTTTCCCTCAGAACGATTATGTGGAAGTTGGGAATTTTAACGGGCGTATTGTGTTTCGCGCAATCACGTCGGTACGTTTCCGCATCGCATTGATACCGCTTCTCGGAGACGCCTTAGTACTTCAAACGATCGAACACCATTACCCGAGCGAACCTTCGCTTTATTTCTCGCCGAGGTAGAATTTTTCGACCGCGAGTTTAGTCTATGGCGCCGAACCTCTTTTCATACGGAGATGGAGTGCCATTTTGGAACGGAGAGGTTTCCCCAGCGGTCAATAACATGGTATAACCGAAGTGGGGAGAGGTCCGTATGAAAGAGGGGGAGATAAAGGACAGAGGATATGAAAGGATAAGGAAATTACAGGGTGGACAGATTTAAGGGGGGCTGGATACTAGAGTGGTAATCCTATATGGAGGAGGACATGATCTTAGAGAAATTTAGGAACGGAAAGTATTCGCATCTTATGAAATAAATCGGAAAGTTCTCTTTATGTATGGATGTAGCCTAAAGTTCAAGTATGCTCTAAGGCAAATGTGGCTAAAATTTGGCCTACTAACTCTTATATTCGACCCTAAGTTTCTTTCGGTGCAAGTTCGGGCGATCATTAATTAATTAGAAATATTGGTAATCTATACAAAGAATAGTGATATCTTAACTGGAATTCACTTGGAATAAAAAATGTCACTACATGAATTAAAAAGAAAATTCGAAAAGACTTTTAATAGAATATTTATCGCGAATGAAACTTATATAGCAGGAAACATCCCATCATAAAATGGTTAAAAACTTTTTTTCATGTCTGCTTTTTGAGATGTTCTTACAAACGACTCATAAATTAATAATTAGGTAATCAAAGTATGTATTATTGTTAGTGGTGGTAATATTATTAAAAAATGCTTTGAAAGCTGAAGTCATTTCGCGAATTGGCCTCCAGAGATCCAGCCGGGAACCCTTCCATCAAAGGCGAACGCGTTGTCCACTTAGTTATCCGAGAGAACAAGCTTACGTTATTTCAAGCCAAAGGAATGCTGCACTTTATTTATAATGTTTAGCGATAAAGAATTAGTATTTCGAAAATGTGAATTATAATCCTCAATGGTTCCTTTTAACATATTAACAACGTTGGCATTAAGTGGCAGAAAATTGTGAGCCTAGTTCAAAATTAGGAAAATACTACCCAAAATTATCAAATAATTTTTTTATCTGAACATTCAAACTAGGTAACTTACATTATTTTATCAACATTATTACTATGAAGAAGCAAAACACCAGTTGTTATTTTGCACTACATATCAGCCAAAATCTTTAGAGAAATTTAAAATTAAATCTATTGTTTTTCATGTCTGAATTTATTTATGGATAAAATCTCATACTAAGAGAGTCAACTTAATCTCTATTTGGGCTGAAGGAGCATTGCTATGAAGTACAATCTAAAAAAAACTCATTTGAATTACGTCTTTAGGGCAAGTTCACAGGTCACCACGAACAAGCGACATTATGGTAAACTATTAAGTGTTAATAGAGACTCGTCACACATCTGACAAATACCCGTTCTGTAATGATTGAAATTGTCTTTCACTAAAATGATGCTAGAAAAATTAGTAGAAAATTATTTCTATTCAAGATCCCCTCAGCTATTTACCGTAGCAATTCCTAGGCAACTGCAGGGGTTGTCTCTCTGAAAATTGATGGATAAAACCGGTCTCGACATGACCCATATTATTAAAAAGGAAGTGGAAGATATGATTATCAATAAAAATGGAACCACAAAGTCTCCAAGGAGGAATTTGATTTTATTTCTCTGCAGGTGACCCGAGCTTCCGACCCTCTAATTTATTGTGAGAGATATTTATCCTATCAAATCCTTTGGACGTCCCGTAAAAGCTATTCAAAGAAGAGAAAAATCCGAGACGAACTGCGGAAACCAAAACGTCCGGTTACTACACTTATACGGTAAAATTGAGGTTACATGCCTTTTAGTTCACGTCGAACTATTTATGGGTTAACAATTCATATTAATCTAACAAAGAACCTTCCTTCCTTTGGAAATTCCTCAGCTTAAGGTCGTTTCCGAATTTGTGTAAAAACGTTTGGATTAAAACAGATTTAAAATGGCTTAAAATAGGCGTCCTTGCACGTAGCGCATCTCGTTCTTCCTTTTGGCTTCAATTCGTTCTCATAGCGTCTCAAAGGACAATGATCCCCTCTTATCTGGGTGTTACACAGAAATACGACCTCAGCTCGGCTTAATGCATCTCTTGCTGGAGTGAAAAACGGTCCTAGGGTCACTCGAAGGCGAGATGGATCTCATAACTTGCTCACCGCTAACGAAACGCGGTGCAAAAAATGTATCGGATAAGGGACGAGAAAGATGTACAACTATAAAATAGAAAGGGGCGGTTTGAACGGAGGGGTAGATAGGGATATATATTCAAAGGGAAGGTATGGCTGCGAGTTCCTGACAATAAGTCTAAAGGGAAGAGGAGCTTTACGTGAGATCCGTAAGAGAAGGATTAGGCGGTCAAAATCTGGGGAATATCGTATGGGAAGAGGGGATGAGTAAAGATAGGAGGGTGGACGTGAAAGGGGAAAAAAGAGATGGAATTGGGGTGGGATGTAGCGCAGGGATTTATGAGGCTGAGATGATATGGGTGGTTTAAATAGGGAAAATAAGAGGCGAAGAAATTCTATAGAAATAAAGAAGCAAAGTGATAAAATTGATTTTTCTGGGAGAGTAATGGCTTCTACATCATAGTTCCCGCGGAAGATGACATATATTCGTCGATACCGGAAGAGTGTAGTAAAGAAAGATTTAAAGGTGAAATACGGAAGTCGGTAAATATGCCATCCTTGACGAAGTTCTACCACGAAACCCATTCCTTATTTTTGAGGAAAAGCTGATTTCTTTCTGTATTCATAAATTCTTTCTTTTGGATAGGTCGCACGTCTTACGAGAATCATTGGGTTAGAGAAGAACTATTCGCCTCATTCTTTTTATCTTGACAACCTGACCAACTAAACATAGCTTTCTATACCTTCTCTTAGGCTGTTGTTATTTATTGTGAAAGCTTTAGGAATGGAAATAAGGCATAGAAACGGCTAATATGGTCACACTAATATTTAGTCTATCACCTTGAAAGAAATGTTCACAAATCACTTTATCGAGGAAAGTATTCGGAAATACTATTTCTCTTTAACAGAAAAATATCTTATTCTGTGAATATGATTTTATTATTTTATATTAAATGCGTTAAAGAGAAGATACTGACTGCTAAATAGCTACCAGACAATTCAAATTTTAAACTCTAAATTGATAATTTGTTGAATATTGCGAAATAGCGTTAACGCTTGACTTTTCACACCTAGAATATGAGTATGTTTTTATTTTTCGAAATTATGACGAGGTAATATGATCTTTCAAATAAAATCTTCCAAACATCTTACTACTTATACTTCGTTATAACAAAAGCCTAGAAAAAAATATCAGCGACATTTTACTGTAGAACTAAACGAATGTGAAAGTGAAAGATTGCGTTTTAATGCTAATGGCAGATTTAAGACAACTTTTATGAGTCAATTTTTTTCCATTACGAATTAGAAAATAATCTCTGATATAGCTTCTGATACTATTTTTAAGCTGAGTCGATCCGCAAGATGGCCCAAAAGTATTTAAAAATTACCAATCATTTGCGTATTTCTTAAACACAGAAGTAAGTCTGAAGTATGGAGTATGAAATAGTATTCTTAAGAGTGAAATGAATAGGAAAAATGAAGAGCATAAATAATTTGTATTTTTCTAGAATAGAAAATTCACAAAGTGAAGGAATGAATAGAAGTAAATGAAATAGAAATTAAAACTGGTAGAAACTCACTGCTTTTGTTACAGTTATATACATGAAATGTAAATCAAGAGTAATTGAATAGGAAATAGGATTTGAATTGTATATACATGTGTAAAGGAAAATTATAAATTCTTGCGATTTGCTTCTTGTGATCTACCCCGCGATTTTATATGAAACGAATGACGAGAGGATGTTTTAATATTTGGGGGGTCCTCAAAAGAGGAAGATTTCTATACGCTTAAGCCAATCTCCCAAGCCTTGTTTTCTCCCTGTCTTTCCTTGGCAGCACCCCTCTGTATCACACGATGACACTCATCCCGATCGAGATATTAAAAGGAAACATGCTCCCGATGCACGTATCTCTCTGACACGCGCAAGTTCCCTATTGCACTCCTACACCCTCCTACGAAACAAATTGCCTCCTTTCTTCCCCATTGGAATAAATTATCCGACCATATGTATCGGAATTTCCATGAGGTAGCCGTCCGCTCGGTGGATATATTCCTCAAGGATGGGATCATGTTAAATATTTTACCGAGGGATGGGTTAAGCTGTATTGAGTGGGAAATAGGATACAGAAGTAATATCTTTCACAGAGCATGGTTTATTTATAACATCGTGGATTTTGTTATTTGATCTCTATCTTTTAACTTTTCGGTTACCAAAGTACTCTCTTTAGGCTCGGTGTTTCATTCGAATCAGCTGTAATGAGAAAAGGATTTTCTTCCAAATTTTCGTCACTGAACTATTTTATATCTACGCTGCATACGAATTTTTGACGATTATTCTATCATTGACTGATCCTCTTAATCAGTAGTACTAAATCTTATATCATTTTTATGAAAAAGATATGAGTATTTAATTAAATAGAACATAGTAAAAGAAAGGGGAAATGTTCCTTAGAAAGCTGCGAAATCCTTTTTTCTTTGACTTTAATTCCATCTTTAAAGAATACGATTCCATAACGCGGAAAACGACAGCTAAGGGCCCATTATTACGTTCCATACCCTGCTTATTTTCAACACAAGAATTCTTAACATTTTATGCTCCCACTGCAAACGATGATTGGCTCTTGTAACACGAAGAACGTACTGCACATGGTCTGTAGCATTGCTTGTGTACATCATTATCTTCTTGGAAAAGAATTTCTGTTTTCTTTTCATCTATCACCTGCAACACGTGGCAGATGGTATTTTTTCGGCTTATTCCATCTTTGCAATGATCTTCATACTTCGCTTAACTTCTGGATATCATTCATAATGAGCAGTGAATAAAACAAAATCGGTACAATGAGTCATAAAACCACTTCCTTAATTGAAAATATCGATCTGAAACTATTTCAACGCATACGGCGCCTACTTTGGTGCAGCAAACAGTCTCTCCACTAAGAACACGTGCGGCCTTCAAATAAAAACGTACCGCAGATCTGCCCTATTTTTTCCTTTTCGTAGATTACTCGTGCTTTTGTTTCACGAACGCCTCATATTCCACGTGAAGGTATGGAATTGCTTACTTTTCTGGTCAATTACGCAATTTATTTTCCTTTTATTCGACTTCTGCTCGGTAAATGAAGGAATTAATATCTCTGCGAAACTGAACAATTTAATTTTCCTGGAAGTACTTTGATGCTCTCCTATTTGTCTATAATTATATCCTTCTGGCTACTTCATGTCTCTTATTCTTCGTTGGTGATAAAAGCTTTTTTATTTAGTTTTTGATCGATTGCGAAGCGCTTCCCGTCCCTTAACAGAATGGCTGAAATAATTATAAGTTTTAACTAGAGGAATATCATCTCAAAACGAGTCTAAAGAGAAAAAAAGCAGATTTAGTTCGTCCCTGAAATAATTCAAGGAATTGTATCAAATCATATACAACTTTTTTACTGGCAATTTGCGTCTATGAGGACCGTGCCGCTACTTCGGAGCCTCATCTCTTATTTCCCGAGGCTTATGAAACACGAGTTGCTGGCGTTATTGGTTCTTAGATTTCCAATATATTTTATAAAAATCATATTTTACCTCAATATGTTATAATAAGAAGTAAACAAAAGTGTCAACATGATATAGTGGGGAAATAAACGACTACCTTCGGAATAATTAAATAAGAGCATCTACTTTTCAGGCGATATCTGGTGGTATCTCATGTTCGAAACCTTAGATAACTTATCCCGAAAAATTGTGTGACAGTAATCTATGAGGGAGCTCGATAGATAGGTAAAGTATCAGCCAGGAAACAAAGAACCTCTATACCCGGCCTTGTCAAACTTCTTCACCTCCTTTATCCTTTGCATATGAGCCTTCCATTTTTATCAGAAAAGTCTGACAATATGTTACTATTCTTTGGACCAGCTAATGCCCCTATTTATTTGTTGCGTGGAATCCTCCCTGTCCAGGGAAAGAGTCTTTAATCTCCAATCTTCTTCTCCCCTTCTAAAAATGCCGTCCAAAATGTATCGCTCTTCCCCACTCCTCTAATCCCAACTGCGTTTTCCATTTTCCATTCCCTAATACCTTCCACGAGCCCATCAAGCTGCCGCCTCTTCCGCAGAATATTTCCATAGAGAACTCATCTCTTAGTATCGCTTCAATATTCGGAATCCTCCGCTCTCCTGCTTCTCTCATTCTTCGCTTCTCGGGTGACGCTTTTAATTTTTACTATCTGAATGTAATTCCGTCACATTTGACAGGGATGAAGAAAAAGCAGATTTCTTATAGATATAGAGAAAAAATCAAAGTAATCTGCCACGTTAAGGTTCAAATATAACTATACTTCATTCACTCAAGTGTAAAGGTGTCATATCACATGGATCCTGTCACATATTTGGCATAAAGTAACAAATAAGCTGTGGTTGAAAATCATGAATATTTCGCTGTGATGACAGTTGTATGATACAGGATTATTGTATTATATCAACTAAATATATTAAATATATATATTTCTAGTATTAAAGAGTACGAGATTTTTCAAAAGCCTCCTGGCGCAATGACTATGTAAAAATAATATTTTTCATGAGTTCCAAATACATAATATACTATCAAATGCCCGCTTAAATTAAAGAATTCCAATAAAATTATGTTAAAAGTATTTTATTATTCATTGATTCATTTAGCATATCGATTTATACGCACTCATCTTTCTCAAACATTTATTTTGATTTAACGTGGAAAACTAATATCCATTCACTCCCTATCTCATTTACTCAGCATCTGTAAGGCAAGCCTCCATAAAGTGCCTTCCATCGAGTATATATAGGTCATATTCTTATTATACAACACTTCGGACATTGTTGCATAACCCACTGAAGGAAAAAAGAGAAAAACGGTAATCACCCAGAGAAAAAATGTTTAGCAGCGGAACGGCGCTTTGAGTAAATTTGCATGCACGGATAAAATCCACCATCATGAGCCGTTCTTACGGATAAACTCTCCATCCATCAGTTTAGTCGCTTTTGGCAGAGATAGCAGCCTCGATGGGTTGCATGCATCAGGAGGAAGAACAGGGGAGTAAAAAGATGAAGTTAGATGCAGCTTACGTTGCCTTCTGGCGAGATGCTGGATGTAATGGTCCAGAAATGGATGGCTAAAGGATGCGGTGCGGGTAAGTTCACAGGGAAAAGCGCAAGACCTTCGAGCGAGGGTTAAATTTTGAGATTATGCCGAGGAATTTCCTCCCGCTCTTGCCTTTTTTTTCCAAATCCCCCTCATTTCCCTGGATTCTTTTGTGGCTCTCTCCTGCATCCTCACTTCCATACGACCTTCGCGCCATCCAGATGCAATTACCCCGCTTCCTGCGCTGCTCGTCTTTTTCCCGCATCTCGCTTTGAAAAATCCGCCGGATCCACATTGCAGTTTCGAGAGTTTTCCTGAACTCATTCCAAGATCAAAGTTATGTAGTGTATTGAATCATGCTTTCGTCGCTCCGGGAAACACTCCGCGTCCTTCATTTTTCCGGGCCTCGTTGACGGTGAATGGGCACTGTCTTGAAAGAGATTTGAAATATTTCGGGGGTCCTCGCGACCATTCATTTTCTGGTATTGTGGACGGAGAGATTTTATGCGAGTTGAAGTCATTTCATCAGTTCTTCGCGTGCGAGCCCTAGGATAGAAGCCCTAGGATTTTTATCTCTTCCGGTGAATGCGTTGGAGATATAAAATGCTAGATGGCTCACAATAAAATGGTACCATGTTGTTTTATGAAATCGTCATACCACTATATGCTGCTGAAATTCGGCTCTCAATTTAAAATACTTCTGATATATGGATATCGTTACGGATAGCATTATTGCTTAACTTTTATGAACCGGAAATAAACTATCTTTTATTATTACAACACAGATGTATCCTTTATGATATAAAACAATGTTTGCCTGAATCCGAAAAATAATATTTAGAAACGAAATACTGATTCCAAAATCCCTGGATAAGGTTTATTACGTTCTCAATAGTGGATGAATATTTTGTAAAATAACAAATATATTATTTTCTTTTAAACCTCAATTAATTTTTTCAATCCCCTATGGTTTGTATAAGTTTTTTTCCTAGCAGCCTACTTATTTATTATTCTAAATTAATACTATTATAACATATTCAATATATTTTTTCAAATCCCACCATATCATGCCAAAACGGCGGGATGTATAACAGAGACTTCACTGATTTTTTTTATCTATGTATTTTATAGTTAAAATTACAAAATTACCCTTAAAATTAGGATCGCATTAATTTAAGTATGGTAGTGCTGATTGAACCTTTGACATTAAAAGGTTCGCTATAATACTTAGCATTTCCTTATAGAGTTAACTAAACTACCGCTTTGCTATGTCAAAACCTTAGATAAAAATAATTTCGTGAACTTCTCGTATCTTACAAGGCAAATTTCTTTGCCATCTATGTTAAGTTTAATTGCTCAGTAAACTCATAATAACAGTTATTTTTATAAGAGTCGCAAATCAATAGAGATGAGGAAATACTTACTAGCTCAGAATTTTCTTCTACGAGTCTAAATTACGAACAAAAAGATTCTTTAATTACTCATCTAATCATGTTCCTCATGACTGAAAAGATATCCTTTTGTTTCCCTTATCTCATCATTTCTTTCGTTCATTATCGTGCAAGGCGATTTGCAGTGGAGTTCTTTCCCGTCGAATCACTCCCTTTCTCATTTTAACGGTCTCCAGGAATTCTCTTCGAGCGATGCTTTACACCTGAGCCGCCACTGTTTTCGGTTTCGCTTGAATCCCACCCTTTTTCCGAGAAAATTGGATCCACTAGCTGCTTTCTTGGAACCGCTGCAACTGTGTTTCATATCTTTCCGAGAAAGAGTTTTTCAGAGGAAATGGATCCGTAACGCACCAATTCTTGACTAAACATCTTTGAAATAAGTTTTTCTATATAGGCTTCACTTCTACATTTTCTTCTGTATTGAATATAACATGAAAATGCATGTATGTTTATATTACGTCTTGCTAAAAATCAACTCCCTTTTAAGTTCGCAACATTAATTCAAAAGATTCTCCAGGTTTTAAAAATGTTTCAATTAAATTACAAGAAATTGTTTTTATTAATGTTTAGCGATAAGATTAATTTTATATTCTAATAAATTACTGAGAAACGAAGCAACTGAGCTGACTGACAAAAGACTGATAAATTACTTGTCCAAGATTAAAATAAATGTCTGTACGACAATGAAATAACTGTCATTTAAATTAAATCGATTATAAAATTCTAATTACGATGTTATTATGAGAGTTTTGTAGGAGGTTTTGAATTTTAAATCATTGCTTGGAAAACTCGAGTTTCCGGATATTTCAGAAATGATTCTCGACTATAGGTAGTCAACAAAAAGTGGAGCGTTCTGAATATTATATCACCCTTGAAAACTATTAAATGAGTGCCCATGTACCACATCATAAAACTTTCCAGAATGATAGTACCCACAGTATGGTGTATAAAGAGGTGGGTATAGCAAGGAAAAGCAGACCACCACCAACTCGACAACTGTTACGCTACTTGGCACGGATCTTTTTCTCACGGCTTTTAACAGCATCAAAAACGTCGATTCGTTTCTCGATACATTATCCGTCATTTTCCCTTCCAAAGATGTCATTACTTCCTCCGCCGCTCATTTTCCATAGTCACAAAACCTCCTCTCATTCTAATGCGTTCTTTTGTTTCCCCGTCCTTTCTCCGCCACCAAACTTTTCACTATTCGCTTCCCGCCAGCTATTTGTCTTCCTACGATTCCCTTTCATCTAATTCTCTTCTTTGCTCGACGTGCACCTTAGGAGCATAACTCTCCATTCGTCTTCCAACCCATCAAAATCTCCTGTCGCCACCCTCTTGTTTTTCCATAATGTGCCTTTCGATCCCATTCTCCGGCTATGAGTGCGTGCGTACTTGTTTGTGTCATCTTTCTTTGTCCTCCTGAATCGATTTGCAGGAATGGCTACTCAAAAGTTTACATATCATGGTCACTGAAAGCTAGAATAGGCTATGACAGGTATAGAGATGGAAAACCTCTTTCATAATATTTGAATCCATCAGACCGAGTTATATTTCCATAGAAGACTGACTCCAAAATAGAACGAAAGGGCACGAACTTAATCAAAATGCAAACAAAAGGAGAATGAATTCCCTTGGACTTTCGCTTGAAGTAATAAATGAGACTGAGACAGAATACAGCATACCAATTCCTCATCACCTATCCCTCATAAGAACATAAAATTGGACTAAAATACTACAAAATGAATCCATAAGATGATATTAAAGATATATGATACCTGCGCATAGGCTACTCAATTCAATGTATACCTTTGTGATTAGGACTTTAGAGAAGCTGCTAATATTTCAGTTTAAAATCATAATATAACAAGTGTTTAATCTCCGGAACTAACTTTTACAGTCCGAGTCGGTCTCAAATTGCCTCAAATCACCGAAAAATACCGAGGGATTTCTGTAGATCATACAAATTCAGATAAACCAACGAATCCCTTTAACTGAAAATTGAACCCAGATATGCCGCCGTGACCTAATTTACTATCGAAAGATAGATTTTAATTGACTCGTAATACGGTTGAGCTCAAACGAAATGCAATTGATAGTTATTGGTTACCATAGTAGAAAAAAGTGCACATGGAGGACAGTTAATTTACGTTATACTTGATAACTATAAAGATATTTAATACCTAAACTATATTGGTCAGTGAGCATACTTCATTTTCTAAATTTGATAATTTTATATAGAAGCGTCAGACTCTGCAACACTAATAATTATAGTTTTGAACTAGCCATACAAATTGTTTAGTAGAAAATGTTCTTCTTCTTTCTTTAATATAATCATGTTTTGAAAAGTAAATCAGTGACCCGTGTTTTAATTAATTTATCTGACTAGTTGCCTCCGCGGTAGAAACTAATCGTCATACAAATCGGGAGAAATAAAAAAATGTCCTAAACTTAGAGGATATTGCCCTATTGATGTATTTTACTTCAAAAATCGTAACAGTAATATCCGCAAAATTATTTAAACTTTGTATGCACCTACGAGCAACTCCTATCCTATCTATGTCATACATGCACACGAATTTTGCGCCCGATATATAAACGAAAAAGTTCATCTATTTGAAATATTTATAAAAATACACTCACCAGCACAGCTACACCGCAGGTGACTTTGGGGTTCCCCTTTCAGTGATGACGCAGCAACACACCCAAGGATAGCTCTGCGAAAACATCAATTTGGAGTAATTATAAGATTATAGTTTTAAACTTATGTGCCAGTTAGTCTCTAAAATAAATTGTAAATTTAAATGTTCATCTCCTTTATTCTAAATTTGATCGTCATAAATATATTGCAGGTTAGAAATCCAGAAAGTTCAAAAGAAAAACAACTCTAACACTTTCACCGCTACGGATTAATAAACGTGTACACTTAATTTGTATTCGTAAATACAAATTACGTCAACAACTCACTAGAGCAGGTTTTCAGGTAAAATACGATGACTTTTCCTGGTAGAGGAAAACAAATATTTCCACTGTTAAATGAAGCTTGTAAGCTTTTATTCAGAGTCGTTCTTGAGAACTCAGTCGTGATGGCAATCGATACAAAACAAGTTATTTACATATTTATCTCCGTCCACAACATTGTGAGGCCTTCAGCCAAGCTGTGGCAGTCTACGTATTTTTATGTCTAATATTTTTCTAATTCTAATACTTTTACATCTATTTTTGACATACCTCAAATCACGCCGAGGTCGGCGTTTTTAAAACTGAAAATCATTACATATATACTAGAGTCATCTTGATCAGGAAGAAAACTTGCAGACAATTTTTACTCAAAATATTTAGAAAGACATACTTCATTATTCTTATAACCGAAAACAGAGGTATGGCTGTATCTCTTTAAGAGAAATAATAGTAGAGGATTTTTCAGAGAAATCAGAAACGCTGTACGAAGTATTTCATTATTAGACGTGAAGATCTTAACGGAGAGCGGAAATAATAAAAATTATTTTGCTAATGTAATCAATCGTTTTTGGCCATACTTCGTGAAAAGCCATTTCATTGAATGAAATAAAAAATAACTTGGTAATTTTCACAGAATATATTTTAGACTTAAGTCCAAAATGAAAATCCTGAAATATACCGGGTCGTTATCCAGATACAGTGTTGACTGGACGACAACCTCGTCACATTGGACTCCGTGCGTATCTTTAGCTAAATTACATTTATCCCTCTCTGTACTTTTCTCCCGTTTTATCCTCCATATTCATCTTTAAATGTAACTTATATTTTCTTAACGCAGGTTTTTCAGAAACTTTCTCCCCTTCATGGGCTTAACGGGATCAGTTGTTAAATGTTTCAAGTCTCTAAACAATAAAACTATTCTTCATCCTTAAATTCCCTTTCACTAACGTTAAGTAAATAATGACTTTCTTTGCAATGCGTTCATATTTCTTAATTGTATCATAATCACAACAATTTATAAGTGGAGCGGATTAAGACTTCCTAAATGATTTTCTTTGTAAGTGGATGCTGATGTAGTACATACTATATGCGGTATTTATGCACTTCCTTGCTTTAAATGTAACGTTAATTTCAGAGTCATTATCGTTCCATAGAAGGATATTTTTCATCCCCCCTTCATTCTATCTTCCATTATCCGTCTGTCTCTTCAGCCGTTTCCTTATTTACCTCTGCGCGGTGTTCGTGACTCCGGCGGCTTTTTTCGGAGGTCTGACCTATCACTGATTCACCCTTCTCCGCGCTTTCATCTCACTCCTTCGCCCACTAATTCATTCTCACGGAAGCGAATCAAACAATGCTGCCGTCCACTCTCACCCTGCCTTTCTTTCTCACTCATCCCATCCCTTTCGCTTCTCTTTTTGAGCCCTTCCCATCTTTATAGCGTTATCCAAACAGTAGATAGTGAAGAGCGGAATAAAAGGTTGAATTTATAAAAGAGCGAGAACCGGAGCTATTATGGAAGTTTTCATAAGAAATTGTTTGAAAAAATAAACCTCTATCGTAACGAGATGTTCTGTAATAATGAACCTACCAAATGAATTAGCAAGTTGGCTCAATACTCCTATTAATAGTACTGCTCTTTCGACAACATTCTGAGATCCCCACACGGAAAACGTTTTACAATTATTAATTTTGTGTAAGTATTCCCTATACAATACCTAAAATATACATCCTTAAAAGTGGTCCTCATTCCCTACTTTAAAACGATTTAATTGCTTATGCTCCCTACTAGTCCTCATACCAATATGAGAGTGTTATATTATTATTTACCTTTATTATACGTCTTACTTATCATTTTTAAGATTCTACAACGTCTGTATTTATTTCCCCATCGAGGCACTCAAATAATTTATTACCACGACAAATACGTTCATTGTGAAATATTTTTTCTGTAACTCTTCATCTACTTAAACGATTCAATAGTCGCATAAATAATTCTAAATAGTTCATTTCAGTTGTAATATCTCTCTTAAAATGTTTTAGTTTAAAATTTAATTCATACCTGCAGATAATACCTTGTTCCTTCACGAGGTAAGGTTCTACTCTATTACAACAATTCTCAGAGCATTGTTATCGTTACATTTGTCATTAACATCTTTAACATCAGTAACAAGCTCTCAGGCAGACAAGTGGGTAGCGCGTTCGCCTTCGTTAAATTACTTTTGCAATCGAATGTACATACTTTTAATATCACTCACTAACATCTGTACTTCTTTCTGCGCTTTTCTTTTGACTTGAAATGTCAACTTATTTCTCTTAAAAGTTCAAATCCTTTAGTTTCCATTGAAGATAATTTCGAGTGAGCTCATTTCCTGTAGTCTTTTCTTGTACACCATTTATTAATTTTCTATCAAAATTAAAAAAAAATTAATGTTCTGCAAACGGGATTTGCTACCCAAAATGATTTTCGTTGGAAACGAGAAGGCCGATAAAAAGTAGGTTGAATCGTGAATGGTGGTAAAAGACGTAACTAAGTGAAGCAAATATTTAAAAACAGGAAGGAAAGGAATGAAAAGATAGATGTGCGGAAACGGAGTAATCAAGCGAGGATAGAAAAGCATTTTGAATAAATTAGTCAAACGACGTGTGAAACCCAAAGCGCGATTGATGTTCCTGTATTTATTATGTTTATTTAATATTTTAGATCGTCCGAATCTTTGTCGCAACAAAAGCCGTGCTGAAGCATACATCATTATAATGACCCGGTTCCTTTGCATGGAAACAACTGACAATCGTTTTACGAAAAGCGTAACGACTCTTCCTGCTTATAATGGCGGAACCGACGAAATTGTTTATGGTACAGTTCCTTCCTTGTCGGAAATGCCGGAGAAAAATAGGGAGAATTAGAGGCTCGGAGAGAAGGAAATTATCGAAATGCGTTAAGGGAAAGAGACAAAAGGTTCGAACCCAAATCGAATGAAGAAGGAGAGGATGAAATAGAAATAGTGGACGGGGAGGAGGTGATCGATTGAATTAGGCAATGATTTATAAGATGCCCTATCGATTTTCCCCTTTCGACTACTCGATGTTGCTTCATTTATCTGCCTATCCACCTTTTTTCCCTCTCACAAAAGACCCTTTCTTTGTAAATAAATTCCCTGGGAGAAAGGAAATTAAACGGGGTGTTGGGTGGCGGCAGTGATGCGAAAAATAAAAATCATCCGTATAAAAAAGGGAGGAAGTGAAGCCATCTTTGGGAAAAAAATGTAGTCGACTCTTTTGTGAGACGTAATCAATGAGGGATGGTTGAAGAAGTCGGAAATTGATGTCCAAATAGGCTCGGGAAAAAATCGAGGATTTCTCTGTTGCTCCTCGGCACAAGTTAATTTATACCTTTCTTTTAAACAAAGACGTCAAATTCACTTTTCCATTGAAATATGTATAAATGACATGATGATAGCTAAATGTATTGGGAGGATATTTCAGGAAGTTTAATTGTGTGAGAGCGACGCATATCGATATACCAGACAGTCGTCCTAATGCACGGTAACATAAGGTCTATAGAGAGAATTTTTATTTGAGATATCTTTCTAACATCTACATTTAGAAGTACCCATTTTGAAATCGATACTAAATCACTCGTGTGTTTTTTCCTCCCATCTGTATTAATAATTCACTTTTGAAAAACTGATAGTAAATCAACGCAGAAATATGATGCACTGAATCACGCTGTCCTCAAATAAATTACGCTACTGTCAGATAAGTGTGATCCGGTTATTACTAGTGTATATTATTTTTCAAAAGCAATATTTATCTTAGAAATATTATAGTTTTTTCAAAATAGTTTAGTGATTTGAAATGACTTGATGACTTTCCAACAAACACTGCTACAAAGATCGGTCGAGAAACATAAAACTCTGGTATATACTCTCTGCAATTTTACTTCATGGACCTTCCGTTCCATACTCTTCCTCAAATATTTCAAAAATTTTCAAAGTTTTCAAATGACAGTTATCACGTCTTCAGGTCCTCCAAAGTATACATATTTGTAGCCAGCATTGAATTGCCATTTGTATCTATTCTTGAGAAATATGGAATTATGGACACTTCAATGGAATTCCACGATTCATAGGTGTTGGTACTACAGGAGATAATGTAGTAAAACAATAAATTGTATTTATCGGATAAATAGTCCTCCAGTGTAATCGACCTTATAGTTAATACTTCTCATCCATAATATAAAATTTATCCAGTCACTAAAGTATGAATATTAGTAGTACGATTTCCAAAGCTTCTTTTTCATTTCAATGTTACGTTACAACTCCAGTTAATTTTTGTATCGGTTTCATACCTTCTTGTTAGTTCGCAATAGGGATACCAAAAATGTACATTTTGATCTAAAGATCACATTTACAATTATTTCGGAACCATGCAAATTTACGCATTTACTCATGGGAACGGGTAATATGCTAAATATGACAGTATATCCAAAATGGTTCAATTTTGTAAATTTCTTAAGGAGCTTTTTGAGCATAACATAATATGGCAGCTCAGGTAAGCTCAGTCATAATATAATGGCCTTTAAAATCACATGCATTTAAATGTCACAACGGGAAGTTAAAGGAAAATTAGTAATTGGGAACAGTGGAGGGGTAATTTCTACGATTCCATTTGAAGGATTACGTAGATGAGAAAGCGCACCAAGGAAGAAACGCAGGAGTCAAAATAATGCATAACAACATGCTATAAACAGGAACTGAAGCAATGAAAACTAATATACTTCCAGAAGCCTCAGCCTTCAAATATTCCAGAGGGAAAACATTATTGGATGAATGGGAGATGAATCTGAATGGAAAATATCATAAAGTATTACCACGTGGAGAATATGCACTAACGGGAGATCGAAGTAATGAATTGGTAACTTGGATAAAATTCAAGATGAAAGAATGGTGAATATTTCCAAAACTAATCTTCCATGTGAATGAGTTGACTTAGGCACATCAAGGAAAATATGATGAGACGAAAAAAGGGAATTTACTATTACTATAAGGATGTAATCAAAAAATAGCAAGAGGACGAATAAAGTGGTGGAAGAAATTCAGAGTGTACATTGAACGGACTCATTAGTGATATTCTAAGACACGGAAAGTTAGATTAATCAAATGAAGAAAAAGAGATCCTGTTTAATGAAAACTGAGGAAATAAATTTTACCATAATGTGTTATGTTGCAGCTTTGGCTCTGCACAGTTACTTTTAAAGGCAGGATTTATTCTCCTTGAGAAAAATCTAATCATAACTTATTTCTCAATTTTTAGACAGATACTAAAACATGGGTTCCTGCTGCCATATTTTAGCGAATAAAAATATTTTCCATGTATTTTTGGCTCAATATACAGGAAAATATATCTTTCATTTACTTTCCGCTACGTGTTACTCATGGCTGAGGTGAAATATGAAAGCTACTGAGGTATGAATTAATAATGGCATTCCTGTTTTTAGTATAAACGATTTTACAATTGAGTCATAGCACTTCACGGGATTCCTAGAAGTCAGTAATCCTGGCCTTTCCTGGTGCATCTACGAGTACTCTTGTAGTACCTGGACGATTCTGGTCTGACGGACGACACGGCTAAACGAAGCGTTTTCAAATACACTTGTTTCATTTATAGCATCCTGACTCATTGAGGAAAGCAATGAGAAATTATCTCAATCCACATCTCGTCTAGTCGCCTCACCCACTCTCAGAAGCTCTCGGTATCTAATTGTGAAGGAGTTGAGGATCCAATTAGGCAGATGACAACAGAAACACTACCGATATGAATGGCTGGCCATGCCGCGAAGTTTGAGTTAATGAGTTAGTTAGCTGCGGAGAGAAGAGTGTTGAGAAACACTGGTATAAGTTACTACTGCTCATTTAATAGCAACTAAAATTAACAGCCAAAGGAATAGAGAACGAAAAGAAGAAAGCGACAACCGAGGGCGAAAGAATTCCGTGAAAAGGAAATGGAAGGAAAAGATGGATGAATTTTCACGAAGGAGATAAAGTAGGAAGGTTGGGGATGAGCGAGAATATAGGAATGATGAGCGAAAGAAGAGGGTGAAAAAGGGGGGTGGGGCGACTGGGAGGTGCAAGGGATGCGTGGGAGGGGGCGGTAGAGGCCGTAATGCGAAATCAATAGATTGGTTGGGAAGGGGAGGAATGTATAAAGAAGGGATTGCGAAGGTAAGTAAATGGAAGGGAGAGATTCTTGAAGCTAGTAGAAAGTGGAAGGGGGGTACTGCTGTGAGAGAGGTCTCAGTGGAATGGGAAGGCGTTTTAGAGCTTTGAAGAAGTGACTGTGGAAGATGGAGGAAAGGGTGGGGCGTACATAAATCACAGTAGTAGGAGAGGGGTGGCAAAGGAGACTACGCAAAAGGGGTTGGGAAAGGAGGGGTGTTTTCCAGGAGTATTGGAAATGGGGAGTGGGAAGGTAACTGCGTTATTAGGGCGGAAAGTGAAAGGATAGTTTCATAGGGGAAAGGACAAATTCTCGATTGTGTATTAGGATATTTTTGGGATGCAAGACAAGGGAAGTTGGCGTGGAGGTCGCTCAATGTCGAAATAAAAGGTTTGATCCATGTCGGGGGAAATAGGAGACCTTTTCTTTGATTGATTGATGGAAATAAATGAATTAAAGCAACTTCGATTCATCGAAGAATTACACATTCGGAATTTGTTGATATACTAGAATAAAAAGTTTGGTTTTTTTGATCACAATATATCTCCTAATACTATAATTAACAAATTCAATTGAAACTAAATATTAATGGAAACTATATATTAGTGGAAGTCCTGCAAAGCTATCTAATGCTATCCATCACAAAAGGCTATAGATCAAATATTTATGAATTATTTATTAGGTAACATTAATTCCAATAACTGTGCAACAGTTTTGTATACTTATCTATAACTGTAAAGTACGTGAACGTTTTGAGCATATGGTTAAAAATTCACTCTTTTCACAGAGGAGCTCCAATCTATTTTAAAAATTACTTGTTTAGTATCAAATAATAGAATATTTTATTCACATAACAAATAAAGTATTTCTTACAGTGCGTTATTCTTGCACGGATTATAAATTTGGAGCTACTGTATAGCGCGTTCGCTTATGGGGGACCTCAGCAAAATGTATGAAAAGGTTTGACTCTCAAAATAGAACGAGAATTTGTAATAAAGAGTATAGTAGTAAAGAGTAAAATTATAACCAGTAATATATATTTTTATTTATTTTTTAATTACGTTTCAAACGATATTTTGTTCTTATTTTATACAGAGTGTATAACAAGAATTTCATTGCAGCGCGGGCACCCAGCCCCTGTTTTCGAGGATCCCAAACTGGCAGTGATTTTTAAAATATGTCATCTAATATACTGATATGGAGTTTGACTGGCCCAAAATGCATCGCCGAAAATTATCTGAACCCAAGTGGTTGTAGAAATAATTCTTTACCAGAAATCACATTTAAACCGGAGTATTATTTTCCAAAAATTACGCAAATATGAAAGAGCCCCTTAATTCGTTGAGACTGCCAGAACCTACACATTTTAAATGTGAAACAAGCGAAAATTTTTCAAAATGTATTCACCAGGCAACTGGTAAACCAGATTTTGACTCTGTGTCTCCCTATATGAAGATGAGTTAAATAAGGAACAAATGAGACTTTTAAGAATAATGCATAAAAGGTAAAATATAAAACACCCTTGAATGTGGATTTCATAATTGTAAATCAGAGTATCTAAGGTGCATTTAAAATATATAAAATAACAAACACATATGATGGAGGATTGTTTTATATATTTTAAGATTGAAATAACCTAATGAAACACAATTGCATTCTCCTAATTGCATTGGGTAAGATTCTCCCTTTCCAATCCGAATCACACGTGTGCAGCTCAGCTTAGGAGAAGGTTATCGACACAAGCCCATGTTCATGTGACCAACGAATGAAAGTGTATACAAGGCGGAAGTGTACACAGTAATAAAGAAGGATATATAGGACCACACCGCAATAAATAGTAGGATCCCTCCCCCTTCCTACCACAAATCCGTTGACAACAGAATAAAACGCAGCAGCAATTTATTTATAACAGATTTCTTTCCCACTTGTACCTCCCGAATCAATCTTAGGTCGACAAACTTCGGAAGGAGTAACCCTCTACAATCACGAACTGCTCACATAATCTTCCTGACGATAGGAAGTGTGTTCCGCCACTCCAACGCCCACCGCGACCATCGCGGTCGTGCTCGGACCTCACCTTGGGCATGAACTGTTCTCAAGCCCCATTTGATCCGCAAGGCGCCCTCTTTAGAACTGCCGGCCCATTCGACTACGGTTGATGCCTCTTGTACGGAGTGGGAGCTAAAGCTTTTCGTGTCGGATGTACTCCAAGGGATACCCAGAAGGCCGTAGCGAGTGGGCGTGTTTGAGTACTAACTCTGTGGATCTCGCCCGAGGCACGTAAGGCTATTACAAACTCGCATCTGCCGCGTTTTTTTCTTCTCGCCTATCTCTCTCTCTCTCATTCTAGATCGCATCTCCGGACTGAAGGATGTTCGGAAACCGCAATAAACAGTCCTTGATACGTTTCTGCGGGAATTACCCCCATAAATGGCCACATTTTACGATATGACGGATGGCGACCGGGGGTAAGTGCGGTTAATGACTGCGCGTGATGTTTTTCTTCGCCTTGATGACACTTTGAATAAATAATGCGTGGTCTCTCGGCTGAAATATTTAAGTTGCTACCGAGATGCGCTTGATGTCAGTTTTTATTGCGCGATATGAAAGTGACCGAAAGATAATTTATGCATTTCTTATTGAATGAATCACTATGAATATCCACATATTTTTCTAAGACAGGGGAGCTAGTAAACTCACGATTTTGCAGTTTTCTCTCCAGTAAGATGCAAAGCCGAATGTAGCAATGATACGGACTGACAATTATGATTCATCCCTTCCTTGTATCTTCTACGATCTTCTGATCGATGAATCTTAGTGCGGCAAATGAAAAATGATGCATTTTTAATGCAATGACATAATATCTACACAAGATACTGGGAGAGGCAAAAGAAATAATTTTGGAGAAGTTATGCTTACGTTTTTGAGCAAAAATATCTGGGTTAGTCCAGAAGGCGAAATGATATCTCTATACGTCTGCAGCTAAAATATTTTAGAATGTTCTGAAAATAATTTAAATATAAACGTAACTATCGGCACCATGAACGCTGAATTATAATAGAAAATTAGATAAAGCTATAGAAAATTAATTAAATATAAAAATACACATTTGCTTAAATATTGGAGACATTTTGAAACCCCCATACCCCCATTTTTGTATAAGGAATGGTTCTATAAAGTTGAATAAGTTTCAAAATCTCAGAGAAATCAGGACAACTAAATTATTATTCTGGATTCCTAATTTGCTGAGACGAATTTAAAATCATTTTATACTGCGATTCGTTTTTCTGAGTAACGAATTGAGATTTGTAATATAAATATATTCGTATATCATTCTCTATCCGTCCAGATAGAGGAAGATTACGGAATTTGGATGTCAATGGTACTGGAACCGTTTCTTCAAGTAATTGCATAACATCGTTGGAACATGCAAGTATTTTGTGGTTAATAGGAAAGATAGATAATAATAGTTTATCAACATGCAATGAATACATCCTGCAATTATATAGAATTATCCAGTATAGGTATAAAAAGTACATTCCCATCTTAAAATGTATATAGGAGTAAGTCCATAGCAAAGTGAACATGAGAATAAGTGACTCATAGTATGTTTACTAAGCAGGATATATTTTAGTAACATACATAAATAACATATCATAACTTTCAAAATAACAATATTTTTGAGTAAAAAAATCGTAATTTTAAATTCATCTAGCATTCTTCATCTTTTCATATGCCATTTCACATATCCATTATATATCATATCCTGTTTTTATAGTACTGTTATTATTTAATCACCTACGACGGATTAAATTCATTTAAAGATTCCTTCACAAATATCTCGCACGAAATAAAGTCATTTTCAAGTATACACGTACTTTATCATAAAATATAATAATGATAAATGCTATTACAAAGACCTTTCATTATAAAATTATGACATATTTATTTGTAATCAATATCAAACGTATGCTTGATAGAATCTAAGTTAGAAATAAAAAGTAGTACGCAGAGTTTTACCGTCATGGTATGAAATAAATAAAATATCTTTATCAAATAATCATTTCATCTTTGATAATGTTTTCACGAGCTCTTTCAACGCAGGCGGAAAACATTCTTTGGGCACCCATTAGTCTGTCCAGAGAGAGAGACCCACATGTTTACTTTCCAAGTGCGGAAACGGACCTCCTTTTAGGGCAAAAATAAAGCGGAATGAGGGCGAGCGAGATCAACGGACAAGAGGACATGTATGAAGTCACGTAAGATCCTTAGAGAGTAGACCGGTAGATTGGCATCCCAAACAAATGAGATAAAGCGTGGGAAAGGCGAACTTTTCGGGAGATCATCGGAGGGGATGATATTTGGAGTGGAAGGCCCTTTAGCAGGTCGAAGTGGTGCGACTCCAATTACGCTGATTCTCTGGGAAGTGGAGGGTGTGGGGAAAGTGCTCCACCACGAGCTAGATGAGATATGGAGTTTAGGAAGTAACCTCCAAAAATGATACACGCTATGCGAGAGGTGTGGTGAATAGGGATACAGTAAGGACCCTATTATCCGGTTAGTATGGGAAATGATATGCCGCGGATGGTCGAATCTGCGGATAATCCGCTAAAGGAAACAAGACTTCAAAAACATAATTGCATATTATAATTTTCCTTATTCTTTTATCCTTTTATGCTTTGAATTCCAGTTCGGTAATGTTTGATAAAAATTATTATCTCTATAAATATTTCTTGTGTCTTGCGTAATATTATGCTGCTGTTTCTGAATAAATGACAATTTTGATGTCAATTTTTTTGTTTGCTTTTCTTTTCAGGTCAATCTGTCCATCCAGGAAATTCTCCCTCAGCTTCCCTTCTAGTCTTCCTGATTACCTTTCTTTACTGGGTTAGTATTTTACACTGTATAATGTCACCAATTTCTAAATAAAGCAGTTCTTTATATTTCACAATCTTTTTCATTGACTATTTAAAAACTTCAACTAAATTAAAAATTAATTACATATTCTCAATAGTCTCGGCCGTGATGTGGTGGAAATAACTAATTGAAAGCTGATATTTACTTTTCCACATATTCTTTTATTATTTTGAATGACTATTAACAACTCGATTCTATCAATTTGAGGAATCGAAATAAAATTTCAAGATTTCTAATGAAAAATGACGTATGGAGTCACAATGCTCTGTTTATACTGTGACTATAAATTTACGTTGTAAGTCTACACCTGTCAGATTTCTTCGTCTACGATATTGAATTCATTATTAACTCATACCTGTTTGGATGTCTATCGTATGCGCATGATTGGAGGTTGGAAATTAATATATGGGAGAGAAGAAAAGAAAAAATGTACTGGAATCAATCGAATTCTATGTTTACACTTTACGTGCGCTTACATGTTTTTAGTCCATGTAAGTACCGCAAACCCAATGAAGAACACTTATAGTATTCATGAAAGAGTGGATAGGATGAATATTATCCTTCAAAATCATTCATATATAAGTTTCCAAGATATCGCAGTCATGAACAACATGCAGACAAATGTTAATGAGAAATGATTTTCCATTAATACGTACAAAACAATAGATGAAATTTCATGGGTGTATTATAGATGTATTATAGTACTAATAGAATTTAGAAGTGGTGAAAAAGGCGAAAGAAAGAAGGAATGGCGAAGGACGTAGATAAGAAAAAGGAAGAAATGAATGTGAACAATGGACCTACTACATACATCAGTAGAGACTGGGTCTTTCGGAATCAGGGGGAAAAGGGGCTGGCAGAGAGAAATTAGAGGAGAATGGGTTAAGGGGGAAAAGTACTTAGCCGTTAGATGAGTATCCGCAGGACGAGTTAGTTGAGGTCAATATGAAATGCGAGTGTGGGGGAAGGGTAAAGGTGAAGGAGATGATTTGCAGCGAAAGCGGTGGAGATAGATGTACGTGACAGGAGACAAAAGAGAAGATGAATGGCTCGATGTAATTACTCAGATATTAGGAGCTGGAGGAAGGTGAAAGCAAAGGAAAGATAACAAAGGAATGGGTAAAGTGGAGAGGAATAGCGAATAAAGGAACATAGTTAAGAGCCGACGGTTGGGGATTGGGACTAAAGAGATTTGTTTTGGAGATAGGAAAATAAATGAACGTTTCACTTTTGGGAAAGGCGGAGTAGAGTTTCGGAAATGTTTTATTCCTCAGGGAGTTCTTAATATATATTGGATCGGAGTGCAGCATTTGGGAGACGTTGCTTTAATCTACCCATAACTTTCCCCTATACCTTGTTTGACACGTTTGGAAAAAAGAAGCTGTCTGCATGTGATTACTAAGGTTGCCTTTAATTTGGCTTAGTTTCTGTTGAACACTAAATATCTTCTGTAAATGTAGAAATTAAACTGCTAGTCTTTAAAATCTCTAAAGTATAATGAGCCCAATAAAGCATTCGATGAATATGCAGACAATTAATGGATGATAGTGTGTTTAATTTGATTTAATTTCTGATACATTATTATTAATACGTATTATTAGTGCGTTGATTTATAATGCGTGTTTTGATATTAATCCTTTGTAATTACGAAGTGAAATGGTAAGTGGTAATATTTCCTAAAATTGGCAAAATCTTCCCAGTTTTTTTCATAAACTATAATACCGTCCTTCAACTTCTATCATTTAAAACAAGGCTGTTACCCTAAGAGTCGATTTCTTTTGGTGAATAATTTCTTTCGTCCATGGACAATTAAACTAATTTAGGTAATGAAAATTTAAGGTACATTTACTTTCGAAAGAAGGTAACGGGAAGAAGGCGTGATAGCATGAGATAGAATAGAAGGTCAAGTGGTGGGGTGGGAATGAAATGGAAAAAGAGCATGACGGAACAGATTTGGTTCTAGGAATTGCAAAGTCAGCAGAGGGTATTTAAGGGGTAAAAAATGAGGCGATGATTGCTGCTGAGATAGTAAGTGAGGGGGGAAAGAACTAGTGGAAAGGATTTTGAGAGTAGAGAAGAGATTTAACTTTGGAAAAGGAAATGAAGTGGTGCAATGAAGAAATATCGAAGGAGTTTAATTGCAAAGAATTGAAAGCATCAGTTTTCTTGGTTAATGACTTATGACGAGAAATTCGTAAAAATTGTTTATAAAGATTGTAAAAGGTATAAACTGATAGAAAATTTGAGGAAATTAGGGAAATTAAGGGCGAACATTTTTCATTTTTAGAATATACGTTATACGGAAGACTTGTGAATGTTTAAAATTAATGAATGGTTTTTGATACATTATTCTGTTCTATTTGTATCACCGATATTTTTTGATCGCGCCAGAGCTATATCTATATAATGATAAGCTGTGATTGTGATTTATAGTATTGCCTTCATAGTAGCATCGGCTTATGCTTTCAGGTAAAATTCAATGTAGATATAAATGCCAATTAGTTACGATTCAGTAAAACGCTGGATATTGCAAGTTAATATGCATATAACTCACAGAAATTAGAAAAGAACAGAAAATTAGAATCTTTGACCATTCTAACTCAATTAAATTTTTAAAGCTTTACAGCCATCATGATTACTTATGAGGAAGATGTGGTATATTAGAGTCTAAGAGATTTTACTATATTTGTTTCCAAAATATCGACATGATGGAAATAATGAGGATTTGAAATAAAAATCCAATTATAGAGAACTCACGGGAATTTAAAATAATTAAAAAATAACGAATGAACTTCTACAATGACAACAGTAGGTGATCTTGCATAATAGTAAAGAAAATACGAGGGGAAGATGAGAACTTCCCACGAAAAATCGTGCCAATAAGAGAAAACCTCAGAGGTTTACTGCGTAGTATTATGAGACCTTCCCTACATCAGGTTACATACACAGCACAGTATCGGTCCAATGGCCTTAATGTTCATCCATATTTAATATCACAAGTTTTAATAGCTAAAAATTAGCATTCAGTTTCATCTAGTTAAAAAGGGTACATAAGATAAAAAAGCAGAGATGTTGTAATATTAAATGCTATGGTCGAAAATAAGGTTCGAATCTGTTCGGAACGGTGACTGGAGCAGTGAAATAATAAGTTTTCATTGAACTAGAGCGACAAAATTCCAATCAAATCGAACTCCCTTGTTTTACAGTGGATTTGTCCTATGCAGTCTTTACGCGCAGGTCTAATAATACAAAGAACTCAAATGCATATTTCCTTGTCAACAGCACCTGTACCCTCCGTCTTATCCCCTACTGTGTCTCTATGCCATTCTATTCCCAGAGGAAATAACGCCATCAGGACACTTGCGTAAAGGTGTTTGATATTAGAAATGACACAACGGCCACGTCGAGCGAAGGGGAGAGGATGCAGCTTGCTTTCAGCATGAAATTGGGGAAGTAGCAAAGGGATGAATTATGGAGCGATTTGTGACACTTTTTCATCTCCCCTCATCACTTGAACTTTTCCAACCCAGTTTTTCCGAAATGTATATTTTGACATTTTCTAAGCCTCCCTCTTTTCACGCGTGGCTTCGCAAAGTAATACTGTAAAATCTGATTCTTATTTATTCGTTTTCTTCTTTTGATGAATGGAGACACGGAATTATCCCGATAAGTCAAACACGGGACATAACCAATCAGTGAAACATGTTTCTTGAGGGATATTACCTTATTTCAAATCAGGTATCCCTCAAAAGAATTTGCGTAATTCATTAGATGGATATTTTCCTTGTTCAGAGATAAATTCGCAATATCTTTGTCTCGTCCTTGGTTATCTTGAAAACTTAGACAAAAATAATAATGCATATAAAATAAGTATGGTGAGGTAGCTGACACGATATGGCTAATAGCACAGCCATGTCAATACGTTTAAGAGTTTAAATGGACAAAAGGCATAGGCACAAATAACCACATGAAAAGCCCACGAGCCAATACCAGTAAACCAGCAACGGTTTGGGTTTTCTGTGGTTGCTCTTCCAGCAGGTGCAATCAAATTTCACGTTGTTACTTCCTAATACTGATTTTGGGGGCATCAAAAAAATCGAAGATATAGTCTTAAGAATGTGAAAAGATTTCTGAGTGTTAAATCTTTAGTTCTTGATAAAGCAGTTTTGGGTGCTGATACAAGTCCTATTTATTGCTATAAATATCGTTCATAAAGCATTTTCAGAGTAAATAAGCCGCATCCCACAAATTTTCATTCAGCGATCCGCATTAATCCATGAAATATTACAGTAGCGATAGTGGCGTGGAGCCCTCATCGATATGCAGCCCTCCAACGAGAAAGAGAGGAACGTAATTATGTATTTAGGCCTAATAAACCCAAGGGGAAAGGCGACTGGATAAGAGTGCAATGGCTATGCGTGTTGGGACTCGGCGATTCACGAGGAAAAGGGAGGGGAGGGCTTGTCTCTGGAGGAATCCAGACAGACAGTAACGGAAAAGACCTGCGTAATTGCCCCGTCAGTGTGATTAAAGGCACTGGGACCAGCACGAAAAGGGAGAACGATGGAAGTGGTGCGTTTGTGTGGGTGCGCGAAAGGGAGGGAATGTCACGGGGGAAATGTGGGTGCCGAGTTCTTTTGGCGATTGCAAAAAAAAATACCACTTCCAATGAAGGTTTTATTCTTTTCGTGTACGCTAAGGAAAAGAGATGGCTGACCTGAAAAGGTTCACAATATTTCATAAAAATATTTGTACCAAAATTGACATGAATAGCCTTGATGCCGTGAAGGTTCATTACTAAAAATGTGATCCATAAAAATTTGAACACAATCAACAGCGATAGGAGATGAATAGATTAAAATTTCCCGCTTTACGATTGGATATTGATCTAAAAATTAAAACTGATATCTAGGTGAAGAGCTCAAGTCAATTGAATACATTAGCAATACTGTGAAATAAACGGTCGATAGATCTCATGAAAAAAATTCCGAGAAAGGAGGCGATCCGTCATTTCCGGGAGGGCGACAAAAAAGATTAGGAAGGTTCGATGGCATGGAATCGCCCATGTTTAGCCGGAGTATCTTTCCTGTCAGCTTCTAAAACGAGGATTTGTGGTCGCATTGGCGTTGTTTCAACCGTCATGTCCGTGTATAGTGAGCCATTTACACGATCGTGTACTGTCCGGGGGATAATTAGCTCGTAAATGACCGCCGCGTTAACTCAAAATATCTGAACCTGACGGACATGGGCTGTACTCGCAATATTCCTTGTTCCCCAAGGATTTGCGGGAAGTTTGCGTCCCACTTTACTTTTGGGTGGAAATATGTTCCTGAAAATGAATTCCTAAGTACATCGACCTGTCACCTTCAAGTAATTTTACGAAAAGAGAGTGTTATATTCGTTAATCTTAGACACATGTCAATTCATCAATCGGATTTAACGAAGTTTTTCCAAGAAACGATCTGTAATAAGACTTCCGACGATCAAGTAGGGAGATAAGACAAACTAGGATCAATAAAGAAAAGAAAATAGAACTCAGATTTTATTGAGGCTTTTGAATCTTTTTAAAATGAATAGTTGGGTAAAAAATGAGTGAGAAACCATTAATAATTTTTACATATACATGTGAATCAACCAAACAGTTATCTTTCGAGATAACTGTTTGGTTGTTGGCTATCTGTTGGCCCAACTGTTGTTTGGCCATTCTAAAATATGCTTAGTACTGATTACGATAACAGAAGGGTGGATATTAATTAATTATTTATTAAATATAAATGTATTAAAACGTATACCCTTTTAAATGAAATTGTTTATTTTCCAGTCCAACGTTAAGAAGAATTAAACAAAACTATGAAAATGCAATTAAAAAGACACCAGATTTCACCATCTGCTATATTATCGAATGGAATACATGATATTTATTAGTACTGTAATATACGACGTGTAATATTTACACAATTATGAAAGAATAATGATTCCTTTGAATTAATATTTCGGAATAAATTTGAAATGGTATAAATAACTTTTAATTTTCAAATGATATCAGTTATAATATTAAAGCATTATAGATTACATATAGCGAGAAAATAATCCTTTCATAATTTAAAATATGTTTTATAGAAAGAGACAGACTTTATCCCTTGATTTAGGATTTAAGGTTTGGATCATGCACTGTAGTTGCATTAGTAAGTGAAACTTTGCGTAACATTGTATCCTGATATAAGTAAGATATATTAGAAGCATCAACTGATATTGAGAATTTTGGGCAATTCTCTCATCGGGTTCATCTCTTATATTAATCAGTAAAAGTGTTGGATATATTTCATATTCTAAAATAAAGTTACGAAATTGATCTTTCTCAAGGAAAGTCCTCTCATCTCTTATTTCTGCCTTAATTTGACCTGTTTTCTTTCCATGGGAGGACCGAAAAGGGTTTGAAAAGGAAAGGGTTGACGGTATTCAGGGAAAAGTCACGATATAATTTCAAGGAGACATTTGGGTCACGGAACCTGGTCTTGCGTGTGTTTGGCATTATAGAAGAGGAGGCACCGTACATTTTTATTGTCTTGCAAACCCTTTCACTTTCAATCCATCGATTTGGGGTCTTATAAAGAAATTAGAGCCAAGTCCATTAATGATGAAGTCGATTGAGCAACGACTGAAACTCGTGCCAAATAAATATTTGTTGTTTCTCCTCACACAGTCAAACAGAAATTACCATCCCGGATAAAGTTTGCACGGAATTAGTGTAAGAATACTCTCTCGGGAGCAGTAAATAGATTAGTAGTTTGGCGGATTAAGTCAACGAGTCGCTGTAAATAATTTCATTTAAGTAAAAAAGTTTTCTTCAATGAAAAAAGATTGCTTGATATAAACTTAGAATATTCGTACTAACTATTTACTTGATTTATGCTTCTTTCTCCTTCTTTAAAGACAGAAGTACTTTGAATTTTTCATGTTTCATGAAATGACGAGATGCGTCCATCGATAATTTTATTAGTGATTTATCAAACTCATCCATTTCATTGAAATTTATCTTCAGACTGTGATAAGCGTAGAATCTCAAATATCTTGGTAAAGTGATCCACGTCTATCATTCATTACATTTTCAAACCCTCTATTGGAAAATAAAGAAACCTCACTAGAATAAAAAGGTGTAGGAAAACTTAAAATCAGGTGTATACCGCATACTCAAATGGTCATTCATCAGCTATTTTAGTCATATAGAGATAACTGGCAACATGAGCCAGTTCAGAGACGAGTGTAAAAATGAATGAATAAAAATCTTACCGCAGGAAAAGTTAAAGTAAAATGATCCTATGAATCACTGTTCTTGGATCCGATTTAGAAAGACCTGAATGAATTCCATCACTCAGCATAACTGATATCTCGGTAATATCACATTATCACAACCGTTAACTAGAAGTCAAAAGTAAATAAATGATAAATTTCTCCTACACTGTTCGTAGGACCAAAAAAATTTATCCATCAAGATAGTGCAAGATAAGAAAGTGCTGCTTCTAGGCGGCTAACATCCTGAAGCGGGACGTTGTTGTTAGATATGTACAGACAGTTTATTTTGGAAGGTAAAATTATCTTTAATTTCGTTTAATTTTGTTAGTCTGATTGGTTGAATCTCGTGTGGCAGATATAGTGCACTACAATTTCGTCTTGGAGCAGACTCCGTCACTTAAGAATGGGGAGAAAAGATAAAAATTGAATATCGACCAGGCCATAATTTAAGTCTGAAAGAGGACCCTTTCGAAGCCGTAGTCACCGCAGGACTCCGCTCCATAAATCCGATCGCTGTTGCGGATTCCGAAAGCAGATAGGAACACATTTTCCGCGGACACCTCTCGCTTTATCGTTGTCCCTCCGCGCCAATTGTACCCTTATGCTCTATCTTCTATATCCTTTCCACTCGCTTGCCCCTGTAATGCGCATTTCCCCTCTCTTCCTACTTGTGTCGCACGTTTCGAAACAAGTCTAGCAGCCTGTAAATCCTTTTGTCCTCCTTCCTCTTTGCAGAGACGTCACAACATTCAATTGCGTGGCTGTACTTCGTGAATACTGCATAGACTTATTTCAATCATAACAACGGGAAAATTTGATATTTAAACTATAAAGAAAATAATGTTGCAATCTCAAGAAAAGTATAAATGTATGCCTTGCAATATAAATAATCAATGCTGAAAGTTATATTATACTTCTTAAGGTTTAATTCTTTTTCGTGTAATATTGATTCATAAGAGCTTTTAGCATGCAACCACTCGGAGTAGCATTAATAGTATACGCTGTCTCAATGCTTGCAAATGAGTAAAAGCAGATTTTTTTCTGTTTCTGTCAGAGAAAATAGTTTATATTGTTTCCCCTTAAGTATTCTGTTGCGATAAAAACTACGTAGTTTTCCATCGCGCTATTGTAAAAATAAATAAAAATTTTGTGTAACGTAATTCCTTTTCATCTGGCAATCTCGGCAAAATTATCTTTAAGAAATCAAATATCATTATATTTTACATACGTAAATCTCGTTTTAAGGATTCGCAACAGAATTAGCGTACAGATCATAAAAATAATGAAGTATCCATAACCTAACGGTGGACTTGATCGCATTTATTGCGTTTGAGATAAAGAAGTTGAGTGTGATAAATTCTACGCTATACCTAGGAATTGTAGTACATTAAAAGTGCCTGGACAGTTGAATTTATTCTGCACGCACCGCAAATCGAGCCCGGATCGCTTTGCGCTATTATTATCGTATCATTTTATCCTTTAACACAACTCAGAAATTTTTCGTCCAAAAACGTAGGGAGAAGTAAAAAGAGAATAGTCATCTCTTGATTAAGTTTCAGTGCTGCATATCACTAAGACTAAATAATTAGTAATTAAATATTAGTATGGTATATTAACAAATTTTACTAACCGAGAAAATAACTTTTGTCTTAATTGTATATTTCTGTTTTAGTCCTTAGAATTCCTCCAATGACAGTTTTAGACACATTAGCCCGAAATCATTTTGTTATCCCGTGTTACTCACAGTACTCCCTTGTACGTTTCGCAATGATCTTATCATGAACATCATCTCCTGTCTATACCTGCTATATTTCCGTCTTGTTACGATCGAGCTTGATAAACAGAGGCAGTTAACTGTGGTCCTGATTCTACCTTCAAAGGTCCGCGGAACAATCGCCCCATTCAGCTATATATCTTGAAAGGTCCTTACTCTCGACATCACTTACTCTTCCCTTGAGGGATAGACTTGGGACAGACTATCCGCGGAAAATCAGCGCGGATTTCAAACCCTCTTTCATTGACCCTCTATGCTGCATGAAATTTATATATAGTACGTACAAGAAGACTTTCGTACACGGAATTTTGTGTGAATGGAAAATAGTCTGAGGACTTTCAACATGCCGGGATGTTATATATACACAGGTATCAATAGTTAAACGAATTTACCCTGATCCATATGGCAGTTTATAAAATTACAAAAAATATCTATTAGATGAAGAAAAATTCTGATGCAAATATTTCATATAAATTTATAAATATGTCTTACATGTTTTTTTTATCTACCCTGCTAAGCTGTTTTCTGGTTAACTTATTGGTATGTCTTCTTCATCACTTTAAGAAGATCAAGATTTCGGTCAATAACGGTGACAATTTTCCGTAAATTAATGTTGACGGAATTGAATGTTTTAAAATATTATAACATGTATATACGCTTTCATATTTTCCCGTTTCAATGTGAAATTCTGATAGTGAGGTTCCACATTCAAACGTAATTTGTTAATTGGGAATATTATTTGTTGGATATTCAGTATATGCGCTTTTCCTTTATTTGCAGGTGTTTAGATAACCATTGGCTCACGGCTTAAAGTCAACTAAATTGAAATCACTCAGATTCTTCTTGTATTCCCTGATGGGTAGTTTATATAAACGATACCATCTTGCGTTTCTTTGTGTTTATCTTTTGAGTTTTACTTTCGTAGCACCTTTACGCATGAGATACCTCTTCTTCTCTCAAGCGAAGGAGTTCTTTGCTTACCCCTTAGGCAGCCGTTAAATCATTCCTTTACTTCTATTTGAAAAGGGGTTGTTTTTCTAAAGCTGCGTATTTCTTCTTCGTTACTGTCATACGCCGAGGGTTCTTCCAGCATACGTTTCTATATCTTCACACCTTTCTCTACGAAAGCTCTATTCCTACATTTCCCCCGAAGATGAATACAAAGGAATAAAATTTATGAATAATTGAGAGACCACTTCGCAGAAAAAAATTGCTCCGTTGCTACCCACCCCTTCGTGCCCCTTAGTTCTTTCACTTCGCCTACATCTTCTAGTCTCATCTAGCTTTGCTATTCTCCGTCGCTCGAGGAATGTTATTCAAAACGTTTCCCATCATCTCAACTTCATTTTTCATGTTATTTTGAAAAGCTTTCGTTTTTCTTTACATTTTAGCACAAACACTCCCTCATTTCTGAGCTGTATTATTCCTAGCTAAGATTCCACCCTAAAGTTGTTATACACTCGGAGAGAAATCCTCTTATTTTTCTAAACAAACTACACCATGCATTCTTCAATAAGTACGATGATAGGCTATTCCCTCATCTTTAAGACTTATAGGCATCAGATTACTCGGAAATGTAGCTGAATGTAGCACAATTTCTCAATTTAATTAAGAGGATTTCTTTTCCTCTCCACAGGCCAAGTAGATAGGGAAAAAGTAAGACATTGGAATAGAAAATTGGCAGTATGAAAGGAAGAGAACGGAATCTTTTCGGTGAGCATTGCCTCTCAGCCAATAAATGTATTTTTGAGATTTCTGGATCTATAATTGTTGCATCTACGTGATAAAACATGATTCTTTGAAATTTTTGGGGAAATTGTACCTATTTTTATGTGAAGGATTCCCTCTTTTGACAATCGTTCATTTAACCTAACCTTTTCTGATACTTATGCCAATTAGAAGACTTCGTCTGATCAACGAGCTTTTCTTAATACGCATTTTAAAATGTCATTAATTTCTGCATGTATGTAACGTGATCATACCAAAATCTGATTGAACCCTTCACCCCCTTTAGATCTCATATCTAAAGCTTTGAAGATTAATATGGCTTACATGGCGAGATGGGTGTTAATATCAATATAAAATCTGTATTCGGCTGAGAATAAGACTAAACAGTCTCATCGTACATGTAATCCTTCTTCAAGTAACACTTGAAAGAAAGTCATTATAAAAATGCTTTGAATAAAGCTGACTTGAAAATGAGATAGATTGAGATAACTTTCTCACTGATCTAAATTTCTTAAATTAAGAATATTCCACGTAAAAGCATCAAAACTAATATATGAGTTATGGCATTCAATAAAAAGACTAGTGTGAGTGAATTTTTAGAAAGTGTATCAACCTATTAATGAAATCAATTAAAAGGATTAATCTTTGTATTTGAGCGTTATTTCTTGCCGAAAATGTTTGTCCACTGATTCACTGGAATTTGGGGTTAAATTCGAAGTGAATGCCAAAAAATATCAGCGCATTCAACCCACGGCCTGAAACTACAGTAAAAACAGGCGTCCCTCAGAATTCCCGTAATTTAATCAACGTCCGCTTCACGTGAGATAATAAGGTCGCTCACCAGCTCTTAATAAACATCTCCCCCAAAATTTTCTCAATATATATATTCCAAGAAACCCTTACACCGTCGATGACACGTGCGCAGAAAGTAAAATTTTATCTCTCATGCAAGAGCGCAGTCGAATCAAACGGCCTTTAATATTCCTTGGTCGTTGGAGCGGAAAAATCTCTCCTTTCAGAATGGGTTCGGCAGCAAAGCCGAGAACCCCTTCTCTAACATTCCAAACGAAGCTCTTTCTGAGAATGGAAAAATGCAATCTGCAACCTTTAAAACTCGACAGTTTCTACGTACGTGATCGGAATCGTTCGCAGGAATCCGATGTCTCTCTCAATTCCGTTCGGAGGGAAATAATTTAGGATCGTCGTCCCCTTAAAGAGAGAGGGAGGGTGAATGGAGGAAGGGAAGCGCGGACAAATTATTTGGACCCTAATGAGAAGAACGATTAACAAGTCGGGAAAGTGTTGAGTTTGCGCTTGCAAAGTATGGAAAGGTGTGAAGACTGCGGTTTTTAAGGAGTAAGACGCAGAACAGAGGGGGAAGAAATTTGTATAATGAGAGTGAATGCCTATCACATGCCTGAGGGAGGGGACCAAAATAATTCCGATTCTTGCGGTGAAGTTCCCGGACAGGACTTAAGAATGTGACAGAAAATAGAGGAATTTATTGCCCCCTTGGTTAGTGCTACAGTTTAATCTAGTACATACAAATAAAATCTTCCCCCAAGCTAGAGAAATGCTATTTGTTAGTTTGGTACTTTGGGCGACATTTTTGTCTTGATCTGCTGACTTCCAGGTGCAAGTGACAATTAGTAAAACTGCACAGCAAGATTCGACAAAAACATATTAAAACCTATTCATAGCAGGTCAAAAAAAATTGAAATATAGTAGTAGTATTGTGAAAAGTGCTCCGATAGCTGAGGTCATTTCGCATGTGGGCTCCCACCGGGAATCGAACCCGGGACCGCTTTCATTGAAGTCGAACGCGCTATACAGAAGCCCTAATCTAAATATTTTTTGCCATTTATTATTTTAGTTATATTTATATTTAGCTACTTTTTGCTCATCATGTAATTCTTGAAGGTTTTCACACGAATTCAGCATTTCATTCATCACAATATTCGATCTCTCTCTTGTGATTCCTCTTTTAATATGTAATATGTATTCATTCTCCATTCTTGTATACCAAATCATTCACTCTGTTTTAATCCTATGGCAAAGCCTATAAATGACGCCCTTTCCACGCTGATAAACTTCGCTTTAAGTCCATATTCATTTCTTACTCAGTCGTTAAGTTAGTCTAGTGCACTCCAGTGGTGAAGATGTGAAGGATGCGCTTAATTGCGAAGAAGTAAGAGAAGAAGCGTGTAGAAGAGTTAGGCAGTGCAAGATCACGGTCGCTAGCGGACGAACTAATATATGAATACCCCTAGCGAGGGATTTATCTAGCCACATTCTAAACGTAAATGCCTCCTATTTCTGCATTTGAACAAATAAAGGATTCATCATAGACAAAAACGTAGAAATGGTCGTAGGCATTCTTAGAGTGCGACTGCTACGCATCTCAGATTTCTCCTGTTCAGGTTACGGAAAAAAAGTTTCAGTGATGATGGATATTTTGAATATAGCATCATGCACGAAAAATATGGATGCCAATATTCATCCTTTACTGGCAGAATATAAATTTTCAGTTGCCTAACCTACAAATTCTGCTAATTCTTTATATGCATTGAATTCTTGTAATTTAAGTCTTCTTGAAGAAAATAAAATTCCAATTGTTCCCGGTTTAATTTATTGGCATGCAATTGAATCATCTAACTGTGTGATATTTCCTAATCGATGTCTCAGTCTCTCATGATTATATATTGATTTATATGTAGTTTATAGTTATATGATTCAGATGAATTCAGATTTCAATTTCTTATAAGAGTCGCACCAAATTTGCTAATAGTTTGAATGGGTTAAAAGAATTTTACGCCGTTGGTAGAATAATCTAAGCTCTAAAGGATAGATGAGGTATAAAATAGGAAGTCAGAGAATAAGATCCTTGATCAACGGCGGCTTGGGGTGGGACCGAACACATTTGCCATAAGCCACCGAAATGGCAAATATACATCTTCGAGGCATACAACCCATCAGCACTACCAACGCCTCCACCATATCGATATATATGACTCCCTATTCTCCTATGCCTCTTCAGCAAACACCAATCTCCAAAGAGCGCCGAAGTAGTCTCACGCTATAACCCTCACTCATCATATTCCAGAACATTTATACATCCTTAATAAGCACCTCGAGCTAATAGGCTCATAAATAATTCTCTCTGAATGAGCCTCGAAAAAACAACCGAGTGAGAGCTAAAAAGGGAGAAATTTTCTTTATTCTTTTCCCGCTTGGAGGAGATGCTCTTCGGATGAAGCTGCGCGCTGAGACGTTGGGTAGTGAAACTATGTTATAGTACACAGGAGAGACTGGAATAGAGATGTGAATTGTATTATGAGATGTCGAAAATTTGCACTCATTTTCGACTCTGCCGAAGTAGCAGGAATGGAAAAATACCGATAAGTATGATATGCGACTTAAAAATTTACTGAGGGCAAGACTGTGACTATAAAACCCATTTTATTCTTTGAAATTTTGGAAAAACAGGAAGGATGAATCGATTAAAAGAGGAGCAAATTACTGGGTAAGAATATATTACTTAGTGAAAAAAAATTAAGTTAGTACTTAGGAAAAATTCTCCACTGTATAAAAATATCAACAGGAAAGTATGTGTAAAAAACCTGCAAAACCTAATTACAGTAATTTCTAACTTTTAAAGTTAAAAGAAATTATCTTCTGAAATCTGAAAACAAAATATCTTCCTCTAACGTACTTTCTCTGAATCTATCAATCAAATGTAGCTTTGCTTCTTATCTCCTTTTTTTCAATGACTTAAGGATGAGAAATTTAAATCGAGAATATTTATCAGTCAAAAATTTCAAATGTTTTTTAAAGCGAGTTACACTGCTAAAACTATCGAGGGTACTGTATAAGTACCCCTGATATCTGAATCCCCCTATTCAGTACCACTGAAAATTATCAGGGGTACAGAATAAATAATGAAGATGACATATCATGAAGCGATGCGGAACTAGGACTAATAGATATGCTATAAATTAAAAACGAGAATATTAATAAAAAGTGATAGAGGTAAAAAAAATTTCAACCAAGGAGAGAAAGGGAAGAAAAAGAATTGGGGAACCCATTCCAATGGCAGAGAGGTCCGGATATTAAATTAAGATTCAAAGAAAAAAATTCAGAGAGGAATAACGTCTCATTTTTCAATTCGGCTCTGAATGGGCATATGTCTGTGTCACAGATGGTTCTTAGGCTGCCACGGTGAGGCAAAAATAGGTTTCCATTGAAATGTTTCTAGCTTTAATAAATACGGCCAGTAAATATCCCCAAAAAGGGATTACCTCTTGCCAAAAATTTGACAAAAGAATATCATAAGACATCGCTCGGAATAACACAGAATATTCCTATCGATAAGTTGTTGTTATTCTTTCCACCATTTATTACTTAGATAGAATGAATAAACGATTTGCCTTTTCAGGAAAATATACTTGAATCGATTTTCTCAAACAAAGGGAATAAATATTAAAATATTTATGGCAATGATTCACCTATTTGGTCAGATTAGAGATATCCATCACTATATTCAACCTCGATAAAAGGTCATACTTCATCGGGGTAAAAATTGCCTTTCTGAGACTTCTTGGTGCGTTTTATTTACTTATGTCATTGACTCATTTGAATTCCTAATATTTCATAACATCAATTCTCCTCCTTTTGAGCTATAAATGATTTTCCTGTTTATATATAGCGATTAACCGAAGCAGCAAGACTACCTTCCCGATTCTTTTACGTTACAATGATGTATTTCGCAAGAGTTTAAAGAAAGGTAAATTGTAAAACAGGAATCGAATTTCTAAATTTACCGCTGTTCGTTTGCAATTATTTATCGATTTCCATTCGAACTTGTAATACAATCCACCTTTTTAAGGAAACGAATTTATGAATTATACCATATCTTTGATGATTATAATAATTATCACGAAACTCTTATGATCTAAATGCAATGTCTCTTGTCAGACTTTCTTTTGCATTCGATAGTCGATTAGGTTTTCAGAATGTTAAAGTGCATCACAGAAATTATATTGAATTGTAATGGAATTAATATAATAGCACGAATTATTACATTCGTATTTCGGCCAAATATTCTTACAAAACCTTTAATAAAATGAAGTTCAAAACGTCGCATATTTATCCATAGAAAATTACGCAAACTGCATTACTCCAGTGACCCGTATATCCTTCCAGCACGTAATTTTTTCAAACGACCTCGGAGATACGTTTCCCATTACATCTTCATCGGGAGCGAGAGAAAGGTGCCTCTCGCAGACTCCTTTTATTGCACATCTTCAATCCTCGAATAAACGGTAACGAAAGGTCAAGCAGTATACAGTGCATTGCGGTTCATTTCGCCGGACATATATACACCCCCTCTAAATCCGGTTTAAAACCTTCCATTCAGCCCTCGGCAGAAAAGGAAGAGAGAGTGCCTGAATAAAAAATAGGAAGAGGGAGAGAAAGAGAATACATTTGAGTTTAGGAGGTGGAGAGGCGGGTCCTTATTCTTACTTTACCACCGCAGCCCATCATGTTTCTTATCTTCTCTTCTCTTACATCCTCTCTCATTCCCAAACCCTTAGACTATCAACTGCGCCACCGGCTGGCGAAAAAAGAAAACAGCCCCGTTGCCTTAAAAAAGGAAGCCCGCGACCTCTCCCATCCCATACGGAGAGAAAGATGCTTTCACCCAGGGGATGGCCGTGAGAGGGGGAATTGTTAGATGGGAAGAAAGAAAAATTGTAGGAGGTCGGATACAGAAGGGGAGTGTGGATCTGTTGGTATGGAGAAGGCGAGAGAGGTGAGGGATGGTTGATTCTGAGGGTGAGGCAGAGGGTGAGGCATTTGAGTGAGGCAGAGGGGAAGATCGGAATGGATGGAGCTCGCGAGGGAATTCGGTGGGGTGTTGAGAGTGACTGATGTTACTGATCACTGAGTGCGGGTTTAATTAATAAAACCAGTTGGAATTCGGGGGAGTTTGTTCAAAATAATCGTTGTACTAAAGGCTTTTAGTTACGCTAAATAAGTATTTGCGTCGGTTCTAACTAATGAAGTAGATGGTAGAGGAGGCTTTCTTTGTCTTAATTAAAAGGATTCATTACTATCAATGCTTCGTTTGTCCCAGACTACCGCCGATTACTTTTCATTGACAGCCCGCTTTGTAAAAAGTTCCATATACGTTTGTTTCTGTCCAACGTAAGGTCCTATATAGTTTAAGATTTAAAGATATCGGTAACATGGTTCAAGAACGCGTGATTTGAGGGGAATAACAGTATAGCTGCTTTTATTTAAAACTAAGGTATGATGGAGATTTAACATTATTAACTGCATTAACTTTAATACTTAATTTAACCTACAAACTACTTCCTTAAATTTTCCCTCGGATAAGAATCAACTAACAGGTTGCTAATTAACAAATAAATGTCAAACACGACATTTGATAATCTGTTTTAGTTTAGCGGTTGTTTTAAATAATTGCCTAGAAACGTTTTGGAATTAATAATTTTATAAAAGCTTTGCAAATAAATCTCGAATAAATTTCCCTGAAGATTTATGCCTATTTATACTGCATTTACTTAAGTCATATATAAAATTACTCGACAATTATTTTAAATAACTATATTTATAAATACGTAAACATTATTAACAGATGGTTTATAGACTGATCGATCATCATTAGGTGACTAACTTACGTGAAACAGTTCATCTTTTTCCTTTGAAAATTTATGATCTAAAATATCTCATTTACATTAGGTAAATGAGCTATTAGTCTAATGTGGGAAGCTGTAAGGGGGTTTATCTTGGAGCTAGCAAAGGAATATAAATGGTAGCTTTAAAATTAGATAAAATAATATAGATAAAAAAACTATAGTGAACTAAGCAATAACCTAAGACTAAAATTAGTTCGTAGGTCACCATCTCATTCTTTTACGGTCATCTTACATTGCAGTCTTTATTTTGATAAGAGATAGATTAAAACTTCACTCATTCATGAAATTTAAAATTTGAGCACATACTTGTCTTTCTTCATTTATAGAGCCTTCATACACGATCGCAAGGCATGAAACAATTCGTGTGAGAAAATCTTTACTCCGCACGGGGCAAAAGAAAACTTTCCATAACCTTGGCTGCAAGGCGAAAAACAAGTTTACTCCAGGCCAGCTAACCTCCATCGTCTCTAACCTTTGGGGAATAGCTGCCATGGAATATGACTGACGTTTGACTACCTCCTTTCCCTTATATCTTATCCCAGAAATCTAACGGTCTAGGACGAACAAGTGGACTTTTTTCTTTTCCCTTTTCTCTACCAGAATATGTTGAGAACTGAAATATGAAATTATATTTTCGATGCGTCATTTTCTCCAACAAAGAAAGGAGGATAAAAATAAATAGAACGGTTCTAAGGAATCCCGGTCGAATTGTTAAGGTAAATATCGCTTGAAACGTTACGAATAAACAGAAAAACCAACTGCTTCAGAGAATCAGAGAAAATAAATATTTGCTTGCCTTAGGCTGCCTATTCTCAAGGAGTAAATCACAGGGGATTTACCGTACACTTTCTTAGGAAAGAAATTCCCATTATTTTTGCTATATATGCGTTTATTGATATATTGATGATACTGTTGGGCCTCAATTTCCAAGAAAAAAGTTTCTGCCTTAATTATGATTATGAAATGACTGGATTCCATGAAACTGATGTCAAAAAATCGATCAATTATTGAGGTATGGATTAATAAATGCAAAAAGTCTCATAAATCCATGACCTCATTCCTGTACATTACTATTTGAAGGGCTAGGATTTTAAAAGGGCTCGTGTTCATGCAATTCATAGGAAAAAAGAACGCTCTCATTACAGGAAAGCACTTGATTATTCTTAGGCCAGACCATTTCTTTTAGATGATTTTTAACTGGTCACCTGCTTCGTAAGAATTTGATTGGTTCACTACCTATGACCTTGTTATTGAATTTGGTGATTTCTCCCTAATATAAATGGCTAGGATTTAATAACACAAATGGTATAAAAGTAATGTAGTATGGCTTGAGAAATTTTAATATATATTCCGTCAAAGATAAGCGAAATGTTTAAGCTTGCTGAAGTATTTCAGTACCGAAAACTCATACTTGCATTCAGCCATTCACCTATGAAAAATAATCAGGAAATTAAGTAGAGACTATCAAAAGACTATGGAGACTATCAAAAGACTATGGAGACTATCACTACTATTAGAACTTTTCACAATAATGGAATAATTTTCATTATCTGCTAAATTTGGAATTAATATATCAATAGAATCTCCTGAAAACATCGCCTTCCATCGACTCCTTCTTTATCTATGCGAATACTTCACCTGAAATGAGAAAGTAACTTTAGGACACCTCGCTTACAGACGGAACGCTTTTACGGTAGCTGAAGAGCTCGAAAATAATTGTCTATTCATAGAAATTCTTCTATTCTAATTCTAAACGGCTGGTGTGAGGAAAGAATCCGACCCTTCGAACCTTCTGCGTATTTTTCTCCACACATTTAACCAAGCTGGGGTCGTGGGTCAGGATTAAACTTAAGGAAACCCCCATCCCTTAAGAATAGGTTTCGAGATGGGGTCCATGCGCGCTTGCGGGGGGTAGAAAAGAGTTAAGAGGGCTGTGAACCGGAGGGTTTGTCCGTCGGATAATGGTCTCAACGTTCGGACGAAATTAATTCGTACGTCCGGAACGCTTTTCTCGAAAACCCACCCTTCCCTACTGACCAGCCTCCCTTCCCTTAATGGAGAGTCCCATCTCCCTGTCCACCACCGGTCTTGTTCTTTCATTCCCGCCCACTCCACTCTTAAAACCTGCACTGTTATCCCGAGTACAGTTTACGTCCGGCGGAGAGAAGTTATGGGGCAACGAAAATTCGCAGAAAAGAAGCGTGGCATGGTAGGGTAAGAAAAAAATGCGGAAGTAATGAAGGTGCTTGGGGAATTGGAGTTAAGAGAAGGGTAAAAAAGAGAAAAAAGGGAGAAGTTAGGGGAGAATTAAGTGTATAGGAAGCGAGATGTAAATGCGGAAGAAGACGAGAAACGGATATGGTAATGAGGAAATAAGAGTAGAGGACATTAAGGGGAAAGACTAATCCGAGATAGCCGCGCCGTATCGTGAAGTCGTAAGATGGACCAAACACACTGATTGTGAAATGTATGTTACAACAATTATGACTTACAGTGAGTGTTTCTACGTAAGTGATCGCCAAATCAAGCATCTTTAATTCGATGAAAATGGGTGTCAGATCATTTACTTGGAGCTATGAAGAGAGATGTACATGAAAATATAAATTAGGGTGTGGACTGATCTTTGGGATGAATATCTGATAATGGACAAATTTTGAAGATTATGTTTCGATGACAGCCAATGTTCGTCTCCTCTGCTATATAGGCTATATAATTATATTAGTTCTTCCGAATAATTATAATTATAACTAGATCGTTACATTAATATTTTGTATTGGAAAATATATTTATATCAAGATATTTTAGTATCTGGTAAACCAATCGAGGAAGAGCTAGATACCTAATTTAGTTATGAGACAGTCAGGGAGATAGGAAAATCGAATGAACGAGGAGAAACATTTTGGGTTTTTAATTCAAAGAAGTAAGAAGCTAAGTAGCCACGGCCAACGGAAAAGAAACATAAAGTGGCGGAAGGGAGAAACCAGCTTGAAGTAAGTACGTAGTGGCATCTGTATTAGTAGCCTTAGTGTGCGTGCAATGGGTATGGTCGGAGTCTTTCGGAGAAGTATTTGGGGCTAAAGTAACCAAGTCCGTAGGATTAATCAGGAAGACTGAAGGAAGGGAGTCTAAAAAGAAGGGAAAGAGAGGTTTTGGGTCTTACAGGGAAAGGGGAAGGCGAGGGAATGAAGGAAAAGTTCCCTTTTTTGGAAACTAGGGAATGAGAAAGTTGGGATGGCGATGCATGTGGACGATTTTGGAGGATCTCCATTGGAAGCCCCCCTCCTCTATGGTGGAATAAGGGAGCATACGCAACAGAACTGCGATCAGACGTGACCTCCTTCCAAGCATTAAATATTCACAAAATTCAAACCCGAGACGCATAAGGAGTTCGAGATACAGTCTTTCTCGCTTTCAGTCCCCCAACGAGCTAATCTATTCTTTCCCTTCTTTTCTCTTGCTTCCTAGAGGGAAACGGGAACAAGGGAGCAATTGCTGAGAATTTTTCGTTGGTGGAGCGGTTTAAAAAGGCAAGGTAGAAATAAGCGTGATGGTAGGTAGATTATAGAGTTTGAATGCCAGAACATCATTTGATTAATTCATGGCGTTGGAGGTTACGGTACGATTTTGATGTCGTACAGTTAAATCAGTAAATCTGTCCTTGAAAATATATTGCTTGCTTCATCAACCTTCTAAGTCATCGGTACTGGATTTACATGTAATCCGCAAACCACTATCGACTGTGGGTAGCTTTTGGTGGCCCGTGAAGAGATATTGGAATTATTTACAATTTTTATGTTTATTATATCCTCTCATTATATTCTGAATCTTCTTTGCCAGCGCAGGGCAGAGGAGAGCCAACAATGATAGAATAATTGTTTCATAATTTTTTGTAATATGTAAAAAGGTTATATGAATGATTCTAAGGGTCGAAAATTATGAGATGAATGCTTAGCGACCGCAATTCTAAGTATTTCCCTTTGGAAGCTATACATCTATACGATTCCTACTCCGCCCATTGAAAGTATTATGGAAGGATTGTTCTGTGATATCCATCAGAGCTACCGTCGCAATAGCTTGGATGCCCTCAAAGACGAAAATGTCGCAATTTCAGAATATATATTCCGGTAGAGGAAGAAGCTATCGGAAGCAAGGTCAGGTGAGCATGGTGGTTGGCCCTATTCGATTTATGGATTGTATGATGCTTCAAGGTAAGTTTGCGAACTAAATTGTTAGTATTTTCAAGGTAATGAATAATAAAATCGTGAAGAAATAGCATGGCTTAATGCAGTTATGAGAATTGAATGTTCTTATTTCATTTCGCAATCGAATCGGAAAGCCCCTCCTGGCTCAATGGCTTATTATTTACATTTCCTGGAGAGTTGGTAGGCATAGCTATGCTAAGACCTTTCCTAATTAACGCATTCGTTAACTCTGGTGAACTCTTTGCCATAAAAGTCTTGTGAGAAGGGCGTCATGGAAAGCTTATGATGTTCCGGACCTAAATTATCGATCACCTTTTGTACTTAAGATTTTATATAAAGTTTATAAAGAAATACCGGTCACGGAAAGTCAAATATGGCGATGTGGGAGTCAATACGCTGGCACGAGGCATTCACCGTGAGTGACTCGTGGACCTTATTCCCAATGTTTCGACTCTTAATTCAATCAATGGAAACGATGAGAAGTGCAAAATTTACGTACAAATTTTTATTCAGCAAAATTGCTTATTTCAATGATATAAACATCTCGTGAGCCTTGCGTTAAAATCGTCTTCGAATATTGCATCCGAAACTTCCATTCACATAACCATTCAATCGTTTCATATCCCTCTTTGTTACAATATTAACCAGAGGAAATATATGTGGATAAAATCGACCATCTCATAGCCGGAAAATGCGTTGAGAATTCAAAACAAAGCGTTATCGCCCATTTCATTGTCTCCCATTCCTCGTCCGCGAAATAACTTTTCTTACTTCCTTTTCTATTTCTGCCCTCCCTCTTTTCCGTCCCTCTTTTGGAAAATTCTTCTTTTCTTCTTTCTCCGAACTGTTTAAATATTTAGCCAAGCATCTCTTGACTCAAGGAGGCGTATAAACCGAGGCGAAGGAGGGATCGCGGCATGGAATAGGCTGGATAGCGAAGGAGGCTCTTTTTTCCTTCTTCTCGAGGGAAACAATGTGTCGGATGGACCGAAGATATATGAAGGCGCTTGTATGAAGAGATAGCGACGTGAGAAATGGTAAGGGAGAAGTGTCAGGGAGTGTGTGCCGAGTTAATTTTTAAACCCCATATTCTACTTCCATAGCTTATTTATGAATTTCTGAAGAGAGGCTGCGAGCTGAAATTCGTGCGCTCCTGCGGAATTACTCGGAAGAAAGGATGGTCCAAGCTGTCTGATTGCAGGATGAATTTGGTATGATGATGAATTCCATGAAGAAATGTTATGAATTTTGCTATGAAATGCTGGGAAAATGTTCGATTTTCTATCGTGGATAATTAAAGCTTGTAGCAATACGATGAAATAATGTACTGAACGCGTTTATGCATCTTAGCTAATATGATATTTTTAATCTAAAATTTAAAATGATATCTAATTAATAATTTAGTGAAAAAAATAATTAATATTAATCAATGATCAATATTAATAATAATGATCAATGATTAATATTGATCAATATACTTAATTATTAGAATAGTAAGAAAGAAATGAAAAAATAAAATAATTCCTGAAGGATTAACAATTGGAGTAAACATGGTATCTGTGAGCATCCGTAGCATTTCACAAAATTTAGATATAATTATATTTAACCAAGATGCACAATTAGAAAAAGATTGCATGGCAAGTAGTTAATACATAATTAATAAGGTACATACATTTTGAAATTCTATGTAGTAAAACCCAGAATGGTTAAGCCCTTCAAAAAACGCTCATCTAAGTCATATCGCCTCTCACCAACAATCTAAATAAACATCTAGAGAACTATAACCATTTTTATAAATTAATTCAAAAGGCAAATAATCATGAGAGGCGTCAGAAATTGATATTAGCAAGTTTATTTGCTCTTTATTCTGTAATCAAATTCAATATATTTCATTTTTCACTTCTACGCAAAGAAAAAATATAGGAAATTCATCTGTGAAAAAAAATTAATTCCTGGAAAGAATTTCTTCTCAAACAGAATAAGAAGCTATGCGGTAAATTCCTCTTAGAGAATGTACGCGATAGAAGTTTCACGAAAGCATATAAAGGCTTCCTTGTCGGCAACAATTCTTTCGGCATATAAAAAAGCGCATGAAATCCCACATCGGCATCCGTGCAGGGGATATCGTATTTTCTTCCGAAGAGAAGCGGTTGCATATGCAATGAGACGGACAACCGAAGCAATGACTTCATTTCCTTCTAGACTTCGCGAACCAGTAGGCAAGAATACCATCGCCTATGGGAAAGATAGAAACGACGGGGTCCCTCCAAACTTCCCTTTGCAGAATTCTGTTTTGTTTGCGTCATTTGGAGTCTTGTTTTTATTTTCTTATCGTTTCCAAGTTGCTGAACGCGGAGATTTTACTTCGATTTTTTTACTCTTCTTACTAGCATTTTCCTCTGTGGATTTGGAATCGGTAGTCATGTCGACACATGGTTCAAAAAAGAGGAATCTCTTTCATCCTCACAATGAGGCTGCAACTATATTGAGAAAGAACAATTATTCGCCTCAATTGGATGATTCTATTTCTGATTTCTCTTACTTATTCCGCTGTCAAAGCGCTAAAATTTTATCACCGAATTTTCTTCGAAGTTCGATTTCATTAGGCTGAAATGCCGAAAATGCAATGAAATGGTCATATTTGAGACTATTAAAGTGATGGACTTAGTTTTATATCCAATTTGAGTATGAGCAAGAAAATATATCGTGACATTTTATATGTCCTCATAGAACATTTTCGTATACCCTGTTATGCATAATTATTATTCATATTCAACCACAATGTATGGAACACCTGCTGCTTGATGCAGGAAGTCTTATACCAAGAATTAGACAAAATCAATTTAGCAGCGAAATGTGAAAATTTTAATCTGTCCTTTGCAAAATGATTGGGTTAGATGTTGACTATCATTAAAAAGATATTGTGCTCTATAAATCGTTGCAGATATCTTTGCCTTAATTTGATATATATTTTTATTTATATCTGAATATAGTGTAATGAATAGAGGAAACCTTAGGGCACTGTGAGAAGGCAAGTGTGATTTGAGAAAAAATAGACAACGGAAAAATTGAGACTTGAATAATATACTGATATAAAATAGAAATTGGATGCAAAAATAGACTTCGTATGGAAGTTTGTTCTCTTGATGTCTAAATTTGACGTATCTTAAAATGACATATATTTCAATGTTGGCATTTTGCTATTTGTATCAACCGTGAAGCCTTGACATCTATGAGTTACTCTTCTCCAAAGTCAACGGTAGAAAAGGAAAACATTATTTTATCATAGAAATTATTTTTATCAGTTTTTAAAATATTAAGGAAATGTGCCATTTTAGGAAATAAAGCACCAATTCCATGGCTTTAGACAGTCGAGGCTTATCACGATTTTTTTCGTTCAGTCGATGCGTGGCGAAATTTAAGAGTCCAAACGAAGGATGCACCCGCTTTATTATCGGCACTTCGAAATTTTACGACCGAAGAGGAGCGAAAGAATTTTTTTCTGCTGAGGCATTGTCCTTCTTAGTTGCCAATTTCCACAAAAAATGTTTACTTTCGGGAAAGCTCGGCATATTTCGCACCAGATAAGATTTTTAGGAAGGGGAAGAGTTGTTTTTATAGCCCAAGTCCTTCGTCTACGAAATTTGCTGGATCTAATTTAACGATTTGCCTTTGTATTTTTTCAAGATAACGTAGTCATAAAATGAGGATGTCCCGCCATTATAACTCAGTGATATTATCACATTGTAGATATTTAACATTCAGCCAGCTCAAGAGATTTGGAAAAGCAGTAGAGTTCGTTATTTTCCATATTTTTGATGATGTATTTTCTAAAACAGTTTACTATAACTATGAATTTTATTAATAATCTCCTTCGGTAATTTTTGTTTTGAAAAATTCAAAATTGTCGGGAGCTAGTTTGTGGAAAGCCGTAACGAAAATGGAAAACTTTGTGGTTGTTTGTATTATCTGCCTGAAGATGCTGCCTTTGTAGCAATAATATTCGGAGATAAATATCTTGTGGAATTATTGCAAAGCTCTCTATTTTCACATGTGTTTTAGGCCATATTTTATACATATGCCATCTTAATCTGAATCATATCATTGATTGTATTTAAAAATCTTTAAAAAAATTATACTAATTCATAAGATTATTATGCAAGAATATATTGATAAAGTTATTTTGTTTAGTTATAAATTCATAAAGGATGGTTTTCAGGTTACTATCACTTCAACGAATTAATTTCTTGAATTTAAATGTTATTTATTTCTAAATTATTTGCTTGATCATCCATAAAAATCGTATACAATATGAAGAAAGAGTAGTAGTGATGCCATCGATACATTAATTAAACGGAGGTTACAAAAAACAGAATTCGGATGTTTTATGTTTTTGTAGGATACGCTAGTCATCCTCATAGAAAAGGCAATCAAGAAATGCCCATTTATGGCAACAAATTGTGAGTTTAATTATGAAATAATTGAAATAAGTAAGATTGATAGTAATCTTCCCAGATAAGTTGGGGTCTATTTAGGATCAAAATAAGTGTCAAAGGAATAAAGATGAATAACTCTTAAAACTATCTACGACACAAGGGATAGGGAAACAGGATTTGAGAAATCCTCTTTTCCGGATTTCCTGAAAGCAGTTCCACGTACATTCTCCATCGGTCAAAAAACTGTAAAATCGCAGTATCATAGCTCGGTCTTTCGTTGATACATGGATCTAAAAAATACAATCAACTCTCCGGAAAAAGACTAGTCGAATGTTCAAAGAAAAACTTAACAATTCTCTTCTCCACGGTGGAATCGTAACTCACTTTCATCCCTCCCAAGGAAAAATCTCAATTACCCGTCCAATAATACGCCTCATTTCCTTACTCTGCACCCACCAGAGTGGTCACAAAGTACATCATTGACCAACCATAGCTCGCTCTCGTAACCATATTTATTATTTCGTTTTCTACCCTCCGTCTGCGCCACCCTTTCAATTTCTTGCCGCCCCACTCTAAAAACAAACCTTTTTATCTTTTCATTTCCTCCGACAAGTCTTATTCCACCCCTCTTCCCCCTTCTCCGTTTCCGCTTTCCCCTCTACGACATGGGAGCCCAGCAGGATGGGACGAATGACGAGGGTTGGCCAAGCTTTTCGTGGATAATTTGATTGGAAGACCCAAAAAACCGCCGCATCCCTCACCCATCGTCATTTCATCTGCTCCACAGAAACCTTCTTTTCCTTCATTTTCCCCATTTCAATCCCTCCTTCCCTTTTTACCGTTTCACTCTCCTTATTTCCTCCATGAATTTTTGCTTCCGTCGGTTCATTCCCGTGGTGATGCCCCTTGATTTTCCTGCGGCTCTCATTTCTCTCTTTCTCGGTATAAAATTCCACGCAAGCTAATGTGAATTTCTTCGAGTTATGCATTGTACATATTTGCAGTTCGAAGAAGCACTTCATTATTAACGTCTTTCGTATTGATACATGGGTATTTATTCTGGATGAAGCAGAGAAAAGAGCAGTCCCGTATTTAAATCATGTTCAAGTATGCATCAAGAAAATCACACGATGTTAATACTATCAATTGCTTCAGGCTTGACTTCGTGGTAGGTTTCCATCATGACTAGGATAAATGCATTTGGATAGGAATAAGTGTTGTCATTTATCCTAGTCATACACGATGTTATTAAATTTCTCCCAACAGGAGCACGGCGACACATTGACTTAAATAGTAAGTTTCAGTCAATTGAATCCGAATTTTGATCTAATTTATCTATTTAGACTTAATTTAAATCATTCATTTTTATATCTGCTTCAGTAAAAACTTATAATTAAAAGGAATATTCCATTTTGGTTTTTAATTCTTACTTTTACTTCTGCGAATGAAGTATCATATTTCGGTTTAATGAATTCGGACACTCATTTTTTTAACGCTCAACGTTTTTACAGCATAATTGATCGATGGAATTAAAGCTGTAAAAACAGGAAATAATTTGTTTACATAAAACACTGATGTTAAAGTCATTCTTAAATAGTACATTCATACGAAGTGTGAGACGATTAGCCCCGATGTATATTTGACCTCTGGGAAGGCATAACACGTCAGAATATGCTGGAATTTACTCTAAGGAAAAACATATTGTTTACGTTTAGAGAAAATTTTACTATTTTAAGAAATAAAATCATGGTATTGCCTTATAGTACGATGCAATGTTCCCTTTACATGGGGAGTTAAGAAATATGCTCCTAAGCATTAGATTGAAATTAAAGAGTTAAAAATATGTTTAATACCTTTAAATTGTTTCTTATCATGAAAAGCCTTGGTTATTAAAAACACACAGCATATCTCTTGTGCTTAAGTGTCAAAATATCTAATGATTGAGATGATGATGTGTGTGTGCTGATTGCGGAAGTGATTCAGAAAGAATTAATTCCTAAGAATTCGAATTAGGTAAGGCATAAGAAATGCTGAAGAAAAAGATCTACGTAGAAGAAAACAAAATGCATAAACATATGTATGTATGAATCTGCGCCAGAAGAAATTCGTTAGGACAAAAATGCAGCGAGGATTGGAGAGAAATGAGGCTTTTAGTTCGCACACTTCGAAAGAGAATTCTGTGAAACTGGGTTTGATACATGTTTTTCATTAAGATATCATTAATTCATTGTGAAATGCTTACTTATAAAGAAAAGTTGAAGCGTTGCGATGACTCAGTAAACTTCCCGTTCTTCTTCCGAGAAATTGGACCCACGATGCGAGTCCCATGAGAATCTAAATTCTTTCTCCTTCCTTCCTTATGTAGCTACTTGATAGCATAGAGCAATAAGTTTCTCTTTCCATGGAATTCAGGTTTCAGGTTTATTTTCCTCTACTGATTCCAGTGAATTTGAAGTGCGTGAAAAGAAGGAAGTTTTTAGCCAAAAGCTTAGAAGTGGAATCATCATTTAACATGCAGAGTCACTCAGAAGTACGAGAAATCGGCCACCATTTATACAGCTAACTTAAAATTAATTAGAAATTAAAGTTTGATATTATATTTTCTAAAATCTTTAATAGCTATGAATGTAAATAAGAGATTTTAAAGCGGGGGACTGTTACTGTAAATGAATTATTTAATCAATTCTCGAAAAAAAATATTTCTGAAAATGAATTCTTGTACCTGATATAAATGATATCTAACTTCGCGTGATATCGTTGTAGTGTTGTATGTTTTTGAGTAGAATTTGAGAAACCAATCCATTCTCTTCATTAAAGCTCTAAATAAAATATAAATTTTAGCCAAGGAAAAATGTGCAATGCTTTTCACATGTTTAGCTTCCCAAACCTCGAAATGAAGTAACAAATCCTTTAATAAATAAAATGCCTTAAATCAGGGTCGTGGCAAGGAGTGTTGCTACTCCTGGCTATGAGTCATCCAGATCCCTTCCATGGGGATACTCTTAAAACTTTCCATTTTACAAGATTTCCCTACTTTTACAAGAGATGTTTCTTTGATATTCCTGAAAATTAATTTCACCACCAATACTTAGTAAAATAAGACATTTATAATTTTTCTAATCATTATTATTTGACATTAAAAATAAAAAGTAGATTGATTAATATTAAGTGAATCTATGCTGTAAATTGACGATTGTTACCAATCCATGGAAAATTTTAATTCTATGAAAACTACCAAAGATCCTCGTAATAACCATCAATTTTAACTTAGAGACTTCCTCTGGCAATCTGGTATCAATTCAAAAGATAGCTGTAAACTAGGAATTCATCCTTATAGTGGACAACTGAAATAAAAATTAATGTATACGGATTTTCGCAATTAACACGAGAAACAAAATTAGTGTTAACTTAAATAGCCATTCTAAAACGTATTCCACTTGATTACAGCCTTAAAACGAATTGATAATATAATGCAATGACAGAATATATAAATATTCGTTACACGATTTAGATTTGCACCAAATTTTTTTAGAACGTATATGTCGCAGTGTGCCGGGGAAATATGTAACGAATTATTCCAAAGTAAGAGCATTAATAAGGTATCCTCAGCTCCTAAATACCTCAGATTAACATTATACACCCCCAAATCTCCCGTCCCCTCCGTCTCTCATCCAGTCTTGCCTTAAATTATCGAACTAAAAAAAAGTTTTTCAGCATTGGAAAGTAACACCACTCATTCACACAACCTCTTTGCCGTTCCTCCTCCATCCTCCATTTCAATATGCACTTTCGAGTAAGATCCATCTTGAAATTAAAACACTTAGGATCTTCCACAGTAGATCTTTAATGCCACATGTTTCGTCAACTAGTTGACATCATCAGGTGAAGAAATACAGAATGTTAGAGCTTAAACGTGAGATGGGACAGAAAGGAGGAGAACCTTTTCTCTCCTGTATCACATATTAACCCTAACATTCTGTACTTCTTCACCATATAATGTTAACTCGTTGACCCAACATGCAGAATTAAAAATCCACCGTGGAAGTTCCTTAGTGTGTTGATTACGCGATGGGTGCTGCAAAATTCCACCAAGTGAAGATTGAGCATGTTAATTTCATTACTCTGGAATAAGTGTTACTCAGTCACCTCCTTCCCGAATCGCCCTCGTCACCCTCACCAGCCACGCCCTTAAACTGTACTCCATTCAAAAGCATCTCCCCAACTATCCTCTTTCATATCCCTCCCTTTAAAACCTTCCAGACCATCCCAAAGATCAACGTATCTCCTATCTCACCCGCCGGACACCACCCCTGAAAAAGGCCCTTCTTTCTGATAACTCCCTCTCCCCCGGAAAAAACCCGCTCTCTGTTCACCCAATCTCCAAAACATGAGGGACCAGCCGCTTCATCTGGAACCTTTTCACGGTGGTTTGACTCTGCTGCGGGAAAGAAAAGAAATAAAGAGGAGAAAGTAAGATGGGGAGAATGAGGGAGAAAGAGAGAGAGAATGGCTAAAGGATGCACAGAGAGAGAGGGTGAGGAGGAAAGGCCCCCAGGCGGTTGAAGCTACTTAGGGATTGTATATAAAGTTAAATTAATCAGAGGGGAAAGGCGTGCCCGAATGAAATGAAAAAGGGAAGAAATCGAACGGAATGAGACGCGGTTTATAGAAAAAGATGATTAAGAGGCATTTTCCGAGAAAAACAATATTTTCGGCGCGGGGAAAAGGAAGGGGATGAATTTATTAGTGAGTTCGAGCATCAATTTTGATTCGGGAGATATAATTTACGATGCTGCCCGTTTATGGAGTTCCTACTCTACTGTTTCATTAAAAATGCCGTCTTTCTCAATATCCCTGGTTCTTGTGCCGTGACCCAGTGATCCAGTGCATAGAAAAATATGCATAATTTCAACTGCATTATCGCATTGTATAAGCTTTATAATTCGTAGCACGTTGTTTCAATAAGAGAGTTCAGATAATTTTTAAATTTAAATCATTGGCTCTAAACCTTTTTTCTTCACAACTAAGTTGACTCTCGCAGATTATGGAACTACAGATTAAACTTATTCCAGATTCAATAAGAATGTAAATCAAAATGGAGTATAATCCCTGGATATTAATTAGGAAAGCAAGAGTTTAACTATGGTTTACTGTTTGGGAATCACTATTTCAAGTTCCCTTTATTCTACCCTAAATTTAGTCGTCTCTCTCTCTTTAGGTAGCTCCTAAAACGCGTTTCCCCTATCTAAATGTGAGGTGTAATACATCCATGATGATTGCAATTGACCTATTTTAATCAAGAATTAAGGAAATTCTTAAGAAGAATTTAAATCATTCTTCCTTTTTCGAAACCTAAAATTCGCATAATATATTAGTCCTCATAAAAACTCATCTTACATTACTCAGCCAAGCTTTACTTTTTAATTATGATAAGATAAATGATAAACTACGTTATAGCATTTCAATCAATTTAGTGTGTGCTGATGAGCATACTTAGGAATATTTCTCCCCATTTTTTTATATTAAGATAGCAATAAATTTGGTATAGGTATGAATACCTTGATAAGAAAGATTAAGCGTTCAAATATATTGATTTTATTCTTCATATGTCAAAATGAATATTACAGCATAGTTCCATTCAATGAGCAATTTTAATAAGAAATAAATTAAAAAACGAGCAGAACTTTTAAATTTTCAAAATATCCGTAGGCGTTACAAGAGCTTTTAGACTCTATTTAAAAAAGCATTTGGCTGCTGCCCTGGTTTCTAAAAACTAAGGAAAGACAGTAATAATCATCTCAAGGTAAAAGTATTTCCTGAAAGTTGCACCCGAGAGCTTCTATCAATGTTTATAAATTGTACGCGATCTCGCTAGAACGTGTGAATTAACGATTCAACACACGCATGTTAATGTAGACTGACGAACGCACGTGATTTCTATTCATACGGAAACACAATCAACGACTCCCCTATCAGTTCCGCATCGGAGATGGACAAAGAGGTTCCCAAATTTAAACGAGTAAACCCACTCTGGGTGATGCATTGCTGTAGATTTGATTCCAATGCGGAATGAGAGGGTGGTATAGTTATGAAGAGATACGAAGAGAAACGAGCGGCAGAGATATGAAGCAATATGAGAAGGAATGGCTTTCGGCCGAAAGAAAATTAACATGAGGGAGCGAAGGAAACAGTGATGAAGGGGAAAAAGGGAATGAAGCGGTGGCAAAGGTGGAGTGCGTAATGAATTCAGAGGCAGAGAGATCTTTGGATGAAAGATGGTACACTGAATTAGTGCGGAGATTTTGAAGTGATGTTTTTCCTTGTGGAGATGGATCTGAGATTGATGCTGAATATTTCCTCACTATGTTAGTAAGAGAGATAATAATGCAGTAGGTCTAATTTAAACAGAACTTGGATGGAGGGAATACCGATACGATTACGAAAACCTGCTGTAGCTACTTTCAAGTTTTACTTTTAATAATTCTAACTAGGTTTGGGTAAAACTCACCCCCGACTTCTTGGCTGAACTGAAATATATTTTCCTCACTTTTGTTCTCTCTTCATTAAGACTTTCTGATGGAAATACGAGGGCTACGGAGAAGGTAGCTTGCGGATTGTTGAGAAAATGTTATCTCCTAGCAAGAAAGATGCAGGCAGATCAGGTCATCAAATTCGGAGACGTCAAGTCAGACACATAGATCCTAATTTACTGATTTTCCCCCTTTTAATAGCGGTTTTTTCCTTCGTTTAACGACATATTTCTATTTCAACGACATCTTGTACTACGTCTAGTAAATTCTGTTACCTATAAGTTCTTCTAAGCTCTCATAGCATAAAATATTCGACTATAACTCAAATTGCGCTTACTTGGAAATGAGTTTAAGTTCATATTATGTGTTAAATTTATTATCGAAGTTGATATAATATTCATGAAAGCAGTTGACGTCGTCCCCATCTTCAATTACTTTTTATTGTCATTTTCTATGAGTTTAATTACGTCTTAGGCTTCATCCAGAGGCATTATCAAAGATAAATCGGCATCTTTGGCCAGGCTCTATCTCTAAAAACCATTGAAAATGATACTAAAGCAAAGGAAGAGAAATCTACTTTAATTCTATAGTCCATGTCTTAAACTATGAGGCCATGTGTTTCCTTCTAAATGAATATGAATACATCTATGAAATATATACATAGAGCACATCTTCCAAGAATAAATCAGCTTATGAAATACTATATTTATTGCGAAGATTTTCATCTAAGATTAGACTATTATTTAGGCTCTTTTTTATACTGCACCTTTCCTCAAAGGTATACTTTTGCCCACGTAATTTCATTGAGCATTTTACATGATGCATTAAAAAGCAGATAAGCTTGCAAAATGAAGCTAAAAGCATTTCAAAATCATAAATGTTTGATATATGTCTCAAAATAAATTTTTTCATTGTTGTTTAGTCAAACATACAATATTACGTATAGGAGAGTAAGTTTTCGTGTTTGAACTTTCCTAACCTCGTAAACCCATTTGAGCATCAGCATATCATCGCATACCTTTTCTATAAGGAATATTCTTTGGTTTAGTAAATCACTCTTTAAACCACCATTAAGAGGTGCAAATATTCATGATGAGAGGAATATCGTGAGTCAGTCTGTTAAATTTCCAAAACAGACTCGTTATTCCAGGAGCATTCTTGAACTACTTAAACTTAACTAATTTACAGTTTAAATACCCACGGACCCTAAAAAATCTAAAATTCCATTGTATAATCTCTGAGTAAGAAGTTTCTGCAGTTCATTTCTCGAACAGGAGCGTTTCAAGAAATTAGGACTCAATTTCATTCACCTCAGTATCCTTTAAGATCGTTTATTCATCCAATCTCTTCCTTACCTCCCCATCTTTCCCACACTCATCCGCCTCTGATATTCCTTTCCTTCCATCTGTCCGATCCAAGTGGCTTTATCTTCCATATGCTGGCCATTCGCATACAGATAGCTCTCGAGTCCGGCAAATGGAAGAAAACGAAAGACGGATTGTGAGAGGGCCGCAGAAGGAAAGGATATACCGGATGAAGAGAAGAATGCTGACGAAAAAGCACGTGATTTGAGAAGGATGAAGAATGGATGAAGTTGAAGGTTTATACCAATACGTTCCAGCCAAGGGATTCCTCAAGAGATGATATTGTTTTAAAGCAATTGCGTGGAATTGTTTGAGAAAACGATGGCTTTTGACCTCTTCGGGAAGATGTTGCCTTAAACAAACAAGAATTTCCTTCGGTTTACCCAACATTTCCGTAAAATTATATACATTTTATTGTGTGGACATAGTAAACCTTATCTTCTTAAAATAAAATTTAATCTCTTAATTTTTATCAAGAAACTTTTCCGCAAAAGTTTATGTAATAAAATATCGATAAGGTTGACTTCCAATTATTCGATAAAATACAAGCCGAGTATTATTTATTATTATTATTATTATTATTATATTATTTATATTTGTCTAACCTTCAGTTATATGTAGTTGATTTTGTAATAAATTCCCATCTAAGATACATTTTTTATATTTTTGGCTTTATTTTACATACATCTTTTCGGTAGAATTTCATACATTAGATATACTATTCATTTAGCTATTCTAGGCCCTAGAGACCATCTGTCCTAGACTTATATGGCAAATAAATATATTTTACGAAAGTTAATGAAAAAGGAATGTCAGGTCATGAGAGAAAATCTAAAAAGCTTTAAGCTGACGTTGCGAGAGCATCCACAGTTTCTTACGTATTTAATTCTGATGTATTTCTATGAATCTTTGCTTTTAATGTTATTTTCCGATTAGGTAGAAACTCTACCTTAGGCTACATAAATTTTCAAGGAATATAATGAGAATATATTTTCTAGTTGCAATGCAATGTAAGTCAGTATAGTGCAACCTAAGATAATTGGGCTTGGAAAATTTTGCTCACAAATTTATAATTTTCAGTTTCTGCATCATAACTTGTCGTCAACAGGAAATAAAGATAAAAAGGAATTTAGTCTCAGAAAACCCTGATAATGTATTTTAAAAATTAAGTAACTAACACAACTAATTCCGATGTATTCACTCAGTGCTTAGTGAAATGTGGAGACAAAAAAGGTGGTAAAGCAAATTAAGCTCAGTGAAATAAATATAAATGTTATCCCACGTCGTTCTTACTTCTCGAAGAATAAATTTAACAAAGTTACGCAGAATGGGACTGATAAAAATAAAGATGTTAACGACATACATTGATTGGCATTCAGTTTAAGACACAGAATTTCATTCATGGATCGGATTTTGTTATGGGCCCGAAATATTTTAACCAGCTCTATTCTTAAGCCTCTGCGAAAAATATCTCTCGATACACGAATAAACTAGAATGTTCCTCAAGGTTATACGGCAGATGGATTCCTTAATCTGTTGGAACTCTACATGACTATGATACTTAAATCATTCGACAACTTAATTCCGATGTACAGATTTAAGAGGAGGTAACAGTGAGCTCAGTGTAGTTTCGTTTTTCTTCAAATAAATCTTTATACGTATAATTTAGTAATTACCATCTACGGCTGAGATTGGGTATTCTGATCATAAATTGGCATCATGCTTAATCATCATATTGACAAATGATTCCTTCATTATGTATTCAAGCAAAGTTAAAGCAACTGTACATTTTTGGAGAATATTGCGTCGCGTCAGGCAGTATCCCAAACTGGTTGTTTATTCTCAGTTTTCCGTTCCTGCGTTTCATTTTCAGGGAGATTAATGCGTTTTTCGGCATTATTGCTGGACATTTTAATACGAGAGAAACTTTATTGGGGTGAGGGGGAGCAGCCTCGTAAAGTTGCGTGTCGATCGTCATTCAGCTCTTTTGTTTACCCACTCATCCTCCGGCGATTCACAGTTTCGTGGCGTTTTAATTTTCAAAGATGTCATTTGAATGGTGATTAATTCTTTGTAACATATATTTGGCGTTGTGGGTGTCTTGACTTCGTCTATTATTCTCGTAGGTAACGCTCCCTGGTAAAGTGTGGGAATTTTGGTAACTTACTTGATGGCCAGATGATGATTTTCTGAACATAATGGTGTAAAATTCGGTTACCAATAGCTTCCTATCACTCTTATTCTATTGGAATAAGTTTTAATTAGTTTATATATTATTATTACTAATATTAATTGGATTCATTTTCGGAAATATATTATTATTATTGTACAATTTTCCTATAGTATAATATGAATGAAGGTAATTTGTTCTTCTTGATAAAATAAAACTGCCGCCGCCTCATACATTCATATTGCGGTAAGTCATGAGGGTATACATTAGATATAGCAGGATGTTGATAATGTTCGTGAGAACGTTATCAATGTTTCAGAACCACATTTCCGCGAGTGGAACAAATTTTCCGTTGTAGGACACCGTGATGCCTGACATTCCCTATCTCGAAAGCAATTTTTTATCTATATCTCCGTCTAATTCTACGCATTAGAGTTAAGCTCTGCAGGTTTTCCCTAATCGTGAGGCTTAATGGGTTTCAGTTGGTGGGTTAATTTAACCAGGTTCCGTAAGGGTTTTCCGATGGTCGTGGGCTTGGTCCGCTGGTTTTAATGCGTGAGGGACGGATAGGAAATTAGGAGTGGCCACCCCAACCTTATTGAAGGAGGACGCAGGGTGGAAAGGTAGGAAATGAGAATTCTAAGGAGGGTGTGTTCTTTTGGGGGAAACGTTGAAAAATTCAAACCTCCCACTCACGGCTTAATCCATTTTATCGGACAGGAGTATTTTTCGGATATTAATGACTTCATTGCGGTAGCTATCGTTATACTGATGAACGTTAGACAAGAGGCACAATTGATTCTTCTCATAGTAACAGGCAGTAATCGATAGTATAATAAATAATTATTTTCGAACCCCTATTTCCGTGTGTCATCTTAAGGTAAACATAATTTTCCAGAAATCAGCAAGCGTTTCAAATGCCTCCACGTGTTACTACATTTCTAAATTTTAAAAACTAAGTTTCATCCACTTTTTATCGGAAGAATCACCCTTGAATGCTCTCTTTGAAAATATGTATTTACAGTATGGTCTTTATGATATGATTAAGTACATATTTATATCAATGGGAAATAAACTTCTTACGGTTCCTTTAATATTAAACTTTATCATGAAATATAGGAAAGGAAATCATATTGAATAGAAACAGATCTATGGAGGCTAATGTTTTAAGCGAATGTTGATAATGGGAAATATTAATGGATTGTCGAGCTCATAATAATTAAAGGCCTATTAATTGTTTATTAATATAGTAATTACAACATATACGGTTGTAAAATATTTAATATCGAATTAAACAAAATATTTTAAATTACAACCCTCCTGGTTTTTGTATGATTTTAAGTTCCTGATATGAAGCGATGAGTGGCTTCATCTTTGACTTTAATATATGAGGTATTTCTTTAAAGAATAGGCATCTGTATCTTTTTGCATACCACAATGATTTTATCAATGTATTATCGATGTAAGGATCGGTAAATACAGTTTTATTTATTTCAGCACAAGATCGCTCCTAGCGTATTTTTTAACTCAAATATAGTCATTTATGAATTTATAATTTATTAAAATCGTAACTTATTACAATCAATTTTCACTTAAGGTGTACTTTTTTGAAAGCTTTCAGTGAGCTGTGATCTTTCGCGTTCAATTTTATAAATTCTAGATGTTCTTAAAGCGCTTAAATCTCCGCATGATATTCGGAAAATTTAATAAACTTCATAAAATATTTCTTTCCGCAAGAGCAAATAAATGAGAACATCGACTTTCATAGAAATGTACATTTGCCAATCGTTGCAGGTACTGCATAAGGCGTCGTCGTGGCCGTCTTAAAACGCTGACTATAGTATATCGTCTTAATGGAGTTCTTTTACTACAAATAATCGAAGCTGAAAACTTCCTATTACTGAAACTCTGAGTCTATGCGACTAAGTAAATCTCTGAGTAAACGTCTACTGAGATTAGAAGATATTGATGTCAGAACAATCTCGACTGCGAAGCCTTTCAAGATTCCAATCTTATTTCTCCGCATTATTATCAAGCTCTCCCGTTTTTCCCTTCTATAGATGAATCTCTCTACTGAATCATAGGCGGCCGGAAGCCTCTTGATTTAGGTCGATGAAATTTCTAATAGAATATGACTAGAAATTGATTTCATTTTCTTCTCGGATCTAGAGAATCCATATGGATACGATAATTCGTCCACGAATCCTTCCATCCTTTCTGCCACACGTTAGTAAACGTCCCCTTATTCTCTGAAACTAGGAAACTCAAAATTAGTAACCGAATTGCGAAAATATACGGTTTCAGGCCGACTTTGACAGTATATTAAAACGGAAACTAAGAAAAATTTCTATTCAGAGGATCTATACCGCCTGAAGAACCCAAGAAGTATGTATGTATCCATTTTCAGACGAAACGTCCATAAAGGAGATAAATCTTCCTCCGAAAGAAATCAAACCAGCGTGTTGTAGTAAAAGAAACCTCAAATCGTTTACTATCTTGACGCCAAAGATATGATTAATGCTTAAAATTACATGAATCATTTAGATATTAACTTTAATTTGAGTTTAAATTCTGTTATAGAGTTCCGATTTCTGATACTCAATGAATTTCACTCTTGCGAGATATTTTTAACAAAGAAGAGGTTAAGAGATAAAAAGTGATTGGGTATTCTCTTAATAATTTTTAATAATTTTTAATCTCAAAATACTGTCACCAGTTTTCCAGATAAGAAGGTAAAACCTCAGCTCCTAAAGTACAAACTGTATTTGATAACGATTCACGAAAAGATCTATCTTTCTCCAAGGGGCAATCAAGTAAATATTAATACTATAGAAAGAATGTCCTGAATAATACTTTGCATAAGATTTATCTTCTGCTGAGTTAATAAAATACATCGTACTTTCAAAAGATCATTCGCGAACGTTTAGTTCTTTTGTTGATAATGACATAACATTCTCGCAATCAGGCATGTTGAACATTTAGCATACCAATATACGAGTAAATGAGTTAACTATTTTCTACTTCATATAGCATCTTCATTGCAGGTACGTACTTAGTATAATATATTTTATTGTTCAATCCGAAATTTCTTTTAATTAAGAATATATAAATAAAAATCTTTCATCAGTAAAGTATTTTCCACTCTGACTGGTTGCAGTAGGTTCGATTAACTGGAACAGTGAACAAAAACCCACCCGGAGTGGTTCTAACTGGCTTGATCAATTAAAAATGTATTACACGCGCTAATTTATAGACAGTAGAAGTTTTCCCGCAGATAATATCATTACCTACTTAGCACAAAAGTAAGGGTATTAAGCCGTCAAAGAAAACGAGATGAACTATCAGGGAGCTCTCCTTAGGAAATTGCAGAGTAATTACTCAAAATAAATACGTTCTGGAACCGCAAAAAGGGCAAGGAAGACGCCCGAAATGACCCACGGAACAAGACGAACGAGGGCATTTTCCATTCCATTTGAAACTCGAAGCCATAACCATTTAATCAGCCGCCCCGATACTCCGATCCGCACGAGTGGAGAAAGTTCAATAAAACGAGTAAAAAAAGGCAGATGACCGATAGAGAAGGGGGAAGAGTTCCATCTACAAGAATGTCTCTTCTAAAAAAGATACCCATCCCTTCTCGGACTAGGGTCAGCCCTTCTCCCCCCAAAGGAAAAAAGAACCCTCCCCTGGGGACTCCATCACTTCCACCGAAAAACTTACCCCTCGTTCGAAAACAACCCACTTTTTCCCTCCCATTTCTTTCCCCGCCACCCTCCAAATGGGTACGCTTTCGATTCTTGTAGTGCGTGCCAGCTCTCATATACTCGAGGGGTAGTTTTTCCTCCTCGGGGGTTTGGGTCGGGTGGCAGGATCGTGAACCAAACCGAATGGCCACAAGACGGTCAGTGAGGCCAATGAAGATGATGGGTCAGAACTCCCTTCCATAAAATAAGTTACCGTCAACCGCAGGCTATGGAAGTTTTCCTCTCAGAATAGCGACTGGTTTTTCATTTATTATTTGTGGAATTTTTGTCGGCTAAATGTTGGATGGCGTGAGGTCTCCGCTCGGCATGATGAAGTTAAGGGAGCCTCGAAATATGGTTATATATATTGCCGGCAGGTCGCATGACGGATAAAGCGCGCGTGAGTGTGTTTTATCCATGATTTATGGTCTAAATGGTCGTCTTTACGTTCGGTTCGCAATTACTGCCGTTAGAATACCTTTGTTGGTGTATGGATACACATAAAAAGAGGGTATCCTTCTCTGCCGAGTGGTGGAACAGCTTCTACATAATGGTCTTTTATAGGGGGAAATTAGCGATGGACACGGAATATTTTAGATGGAGCAAAGTTTTATAAGAAAGCTAACCAATGTATACCGAACTGCTTCGATTCTTTCATAATAGATTATTTCAAAATAATGCGTTATGGTTACGAGTAAGGATTAATAATTTGACTTGAACTTATTCTTCAATGACTCAAGTTTGGTAATGTGAATAAAAAAATCTTTGCATGTATGGAATTGCGACTTAAGAACCAAAGGAAAATCAGACGCAAAAGATGATTGGAATTATAATATTAAATTATGAATGAAAAAATTAACAGCCCTTATTACTTGAGAGCATGCATAAAAAGGTGAGGAAGTAACTCATTTATTGGTGCATGGGTAGAATTATGAATCATTGATGACTCGTGTGGTTAACCAAAGTAATATAACTCATGAATAATTTTTATTTATCATCGAAGAACAATGTTATTACATATGCAATAAAATGTGAAGATTTTATGAATAAAAAGAAAACCGCTAATGGGAAGACGAAATATTTAGAGTGCATTTATGAAGGAATAAACTTGAAGGAAGTAAATCTCAACAGAGAACAAGGAGAAAATTACAATTTAAAATACATAATGGTAAAAATAAACTAGAATGAGTTATCAGAATTCTGGTTAGTGGTATTGAAGAAGATAGGTAAAAGAAGTAAAACTCATAATATCTTATCAATTACCTTGTCCAAATAAATAGAAAACTCTTTCGCAAGTCTAGTAGGATGGACATACATTACGAAACTGAGTGAACAACTGAAGGACTATGACGCATGGTGTTTAGAATTTAACGTCTTCCTTTTTGAATTCCCTCCTCAAGCATAGCCTTGGGCGAGCCAGCACGTTATTCTGCTCGGCTTTAACCGTTCGACAGGCTGGCGTAGTGGGTCAGGGCGACCTATGTGCGACGCTACTGTCTCGGGTTCGAATCCGGTCGCGGGCGCTTTCGGGATTAGAGGGCCGCCAACCCCACCGGAAGCTTTTTCTTTCATCCTAACTTCGGAAAAACGGATTCGAGCCCGAACTTTAGTGTTGCGGGTGCCCTTAGACCCGCACCCAGCCCTCGAACCCGCTTGGCGGGCGGCCAAATCGTTTATTTCCATATTTTTCTTCCAATTACTTTTTCGGCTTCAAAAACTTCGATTTCCGATGATTCTCATTTACCACTTTCAAAAAATTGCACTGCTGGGCTCAATATCTTTTGAATAATATTTTAGAATTCAGACAATCCACTCACAATAGCCTTTAATTGTAAGTGAATTGTCTGAATTTAAAAATATATTTCACAGATTTTGCCCAGCAGTGCAACGTTCTGAAAAGTAAAATGGAAAAAGAAATTAATCATACATGTTTGAAGATAAATAGATCAATGCTCGCGAAAAGATATGTTCAGATTTTGATGCATATTAAAAATGACTAAGCTGTCAAATAAATTTCCTAAACCCGTAAAATTTAGAATTATCGGTATTACGATGCTACTTTTCAAGTTTCCTTCACTAAGGATAAGAAAGGGAAAAATCTGAAGAAATACACTAATCGCTACTTATAGCAAAAATTATTGGAGAAAAATGATTACCAAACGCGATATTGGACCCAAAACTAATTTCATCATTCTATAAGAATAAGCGATAAATTTCTGCCAATTTATATTTTAAGATGATAAGCTAATAGTATTTTCATTTCATTGGTCGACTAATTTTATCTTTAAAGTTGAAAAATGTATAAGGTACCTACATCATATATCTGAGTTATAGCAATTTCTTAGGAAATTTCCTTCAGTACCCAGCAAAGCCTTTAGCGAGTAACATAGTAATATGATAAACAACAAAATTATTATAGGCTTAAATTTCACGAATTTTGGATTATAAGGTTCAGACAAATGCATAACAATAAACATACATTTTCAAACAAGTTATTTATAATTATGTTCTATCATATTTTATGGGGAATTTCAGTAGTTTTAATAATAATAGACATCGATTATTTGTATTTGTGTGAAAAGATAGGTGTCAGGTATAATCACAGCACTTTTGCAACAAATGTTTCCTTAAAAATGTGATTCCCATCGAAAGAATTGAAATATGAGTTGAAAGTGAAAAGTGTAACAATGAAATTCGGTCTTACTCCAGCGGTTCAGCAGTTTTTTACTTCTTGTGCAAACGTGCCTTAAAGTCGGCACTAAATTATTTTATTCAACCACCCGAAAGTAGTTACTTCATCCACTGGTCATTAGGTCACTATGCCTCCACATCTATCCCTGGAATCCTTACGTATTCCCCGCGCATTTGAACAATATTATCCATTCCCATACTTCCACTTTTACTCGTAAGGAGGGAATTGGTCCTACCTAGAATTTTCTTTCCCCTAAGAATGTATAATGACTTCGGTACAATAAGATGTTCCATCATAAATATGGAGCCTCCCGTGTCGATACTTTTCATGAAATTTTACTTCAATTTTTCATCTCCCCTAAGGAATCGATAAGTTGTCGAAGCAGATGTCAGAGAAATGACGCATAGTCTCTGGACCTTCTCAATTTTGCACCCATGGACGATAATTCTACCACGTGGAAGCCGACTTATTGAATTTATCGTGGATGTGACATTCGGTTTAGTACGAGGGCGCCTGCTTCCTTTCCAAATTAGATTACATAAAACTGTTTACCGCAATATGGTTCTTGGAAAAAAATTCCTCGGTTATCGAAACCTTAATGCTATGAGCCAGATATTCAATATACAAGAAAGTTGAGGAGATTGTTATACATCTACTACAATCTGCAATATATACATCTACATCTATCGCAATTTCATTAAAGTAATATTCATGAATTGCAAAAGAAATACCGATATCTTGAGTGTACGTTAGTTTCCTTATTTCTCTGCGGTGATTTTTGCGTGATGAAAATTTTTATCACCGATGATATATATGACATTATTTTTAAGTTTCCCAAATTGTTCCTCCAGAAGAGCATTTTAAAAGGTCTGTAGTTCAATGGAGAACCCAAGTCATTTTTTATGTCGGGTCGATGAATTATTTTTATTGTAGGTTGCTGTAAATGTTAGAGTTCGGCACAATCAACAGGCAAAGTAGAACTTAATTTTCGATTATGCTTTCCTCGGCTGAGAATTATATATAATGTAAAATAAATATCCTTTTTAAACATTTATCACGATATTTGTATCCTCTTTCCAAGGTCGTATGACAATATGTATTGAAAATTCTTAGAATCATCTTTCAGCGTTTTCCTGAATATTAGCTGAGAAACTCTTGCAACTCGAAAGAGATTTTGCAGAACCCCAAGAAGAAGATATTTTGCTTAAGAGTTGAAAAGAAGTACTCAAATGGAATCAATACCTAAGTGGCAGACAAGATTTTAGTAGTAGATTCGTTAAGCAGAGGAGGGCCATTCGTAAATAATAGCTTGAGGCTTAGGAAAATAGAGTTCTACAAAATTCATTGGGGATATGCTATCATAGATAAAAGTTGCTGCAGATTTTGATAGTATTAAGACAATACTATCATAACTCAAGCTCTTCCAACAATAAAAGATTAAAATTCAGCCTAGAGTGAATAAAAGGTAGTATAACTTATTTATCAAATCTGCATATTCTGAAATGTTGAACATTCTTGAATTTCATGTTGTGACTATCACCAGCTCAGCCTTATATTTCTATCAGCCTTGAATTGATCGTAGATCATCATCCTGATAAAAGATTTATAATGACTTGTAATTCGATACATTTAATATTTAACTCTTTCTAGATAGATAATCTATAGGAAGTTAAGAAGGTAATCTCATTTAGAAGCACAGTTAAGCAAATGTTAAGCTTCTTGTATCTACTTCGGGTGACAAAGCTTTCAAAACAAGAACAGAAGTTAAGACTTTGAATAAAGAGGGAATGGGAATTTTTTTATGGAGATATACTAAAATCTTAAAATGAGTTGACATATTTTAAAATTCTGATTTTATCAATCAGAATCATTGACAGGCAGTTTAATGTTATATCCTTTGAATACTACTAAAACGTGACTACACTGTCCGACTTACGCATAATGCCTTACTATTCATCAGTCGATTAAAAAATTCCTTTGAAGTTGAAATTTCTATTTTTAATATTGCAAAATCTTCCCATTTACACTACAACTGCAACGTGACATTGTGTTATTATTTTTTAGACTTGATGTTTTAATTAAATTTTATATTAATACGTTATGATAAATGTAACATAATGAAGTGTATATATGACTTCTAAGTTTGAATAACTCAAATAATGTATGATAAAGACAATTCCTTGGAAAGGGTTTCCAGTAAGCAAAATTTTAAACGAGGAATACATGCAAATCATTTTCATGATATACTTAATTTCTTGGCTGAAAATATATCAAGAAATTCATCCATATTAATTTCTTATCAGAGGTCAACATTATTATTAAAACAATCAAACTATTAAATCTTCTTTCATTTCGTTACAATTGATTCTGAATAAATTGTAATAAAGTATAAAATCATTGTGAAAGAGAATTAAAATTATTCTTTTTGCAAATTAATTTAAATTAGATACTTTGCGCGATGGATATACTCGTACATACACGTTTAGCTCATGGTTATGTCGAAATGTCATGAATAATGAAATGAATAATCAGGAAAATAGTTGATAATCTAATCTCAAATTTATGCACGTACATTTTATCTTGCGCAGGCACCGAAGGGTATAGTAGCGAACATCCGCGGACATAAATATCTTAAAAAATGTTTCGCCATTATGTCTAAAGATCGCTTATATCACGAAGGAGTTAGTGGATTATCATAAAAATTCCTTGGGTCTTTCAGGGAAAGGGGAGAAATTTCTACGAGCAAAGACTCCTAGAATCCTGGAAGAGGTAATAACCCTAGCCGTTAGTATTCATAGTGTCGTGTCATAGGTTCGCCATCCTCCATATAGCACCACATATTCGATTCTGTTGTGAAACACCTGCCCTTTCATTTTCAACTGCTTACGTTCTCTCAGAAAACAGGAAATAAAGCGTGGGAGGAACGACAGGGTGATGAAACTTCTCACAACTTCTTGGTATTCCTCGATAAATTTTACTCTGGTTGAAACCCAAAACACAAACGTCAAATCTCGCGCGAAGTTAGAAAAGTAATAAGAGATAGTTGGTGCGCAAAGAAATAAAGGACGGGAGGGTTAGGCGGGTGTTTTGCACTCTTGATAAGCGGAAGCGGGCGAATTAGATGAGATGTGAGGATATATGCTTTCATTCCGATGGTTTATGAAGGTAGGAGGGATCCTTGGGAAGAAGGGAAGTTAATAAATGCTCAAATTTGAATTACTGCCCGACGCTAAGGCAGGGAAGCTGATACTTTCCAGAAATACTCAAGTTTAATGCTATCCTAATAACCCTATGAACAAATGGATGAAAATTTAATGTTGTATTCCAATCAAACTGCAACTAAAACTAATATGTATTCATTGCATGAAAAAAAAGATCGAAGCTTTGTTTTGAATTTATAATGTATCTTTGCCACATTTTGATACGTACATATCGTATGATTTGGGATCGAACCACTTCCCAGTAATTTCAGGGAATGAAGACTAACATAAAATTAAATGTAATCCCGGGTGAAGAAGCTGTACTTTTTATCATTGTGACTTCTCACGTGACTAAGCTTACCTCAATGAAATTTATTAGGGAAAAGGAGTACGTAAGCTCTCACCAAACTTAAGAAAGAAATTGAGAACATTTTAATGCATTCATTTTTGCATGAGAATCTCCAAATAAAAGGTATTCTGATATGAATGTATAGTGAAGGAAAAAATATATAGAGTTTTCATGAGTCGATCTACTACTTTCCATATCTCATCTACGACTACATTTGTATTCTACAATCCGTCTTTCAGCGTGTGGCAGGCAGTACATACACTACAATTCTTTTCCTATATGATTAATTTCTCTATATGATGATGAAATGGAAACAAATAAAATGAAAATTCACATTTAAAATGAAACTTTTGATAGGTATTTGCTAATTACGGTATTTGCTTGAAATACTTGCAAATTAACATTTCTACGATTTCTTTAGACGTGCACACGGTGAAGGTTAATTATTAGGATTCATATGAAGGTGTAAATAAATTTTATTTTTACATTTGTCAGCCTTTAGATACGATCTAAATGTGAATTTATTTATATCCTGAGATATCGGTTCTAATAATTACTAAAAATTTCCTTGATGGCATTTTTGATGAGGGAAATCAGTTTTTTATCCTTTGGTTATTAAATTTTTAATAGTCTATTCTGATAAAGCTATGAATAATTAAACACAGGTTGGAATTACGAGTACTTACTTCGTCTAATAAAGTTTACTATCCTTTCTCAATTTGGCATTATAGAGAGTTAACCATAAAATGATAATCTTTTATTTTAAAAAAGCGTGGAATCGAGTTTAAAATAACCAAATATAAAGATTAATCTGTGCAACCAGGTGAGACGGCTGTTATTATCTTCTATTTGCACCAATTAAATAATTTACACTAAAAGTAGAGAAATGGAATAATGTATAACTTCCGGGGATCGTTTATCCGAGCTTCCTTCTTTTAACATTTCCCCTCCAAAGTTTCAATATCTCCCGTTGTACCCCTATTCTTCTAGTACTCTGTAAAATACAACTTCTGCTCATCTCTCCCGACTCAATATTCTCTCCCTTACTGACTCAATCCATCATCTACTTTGACTCTCTTTGTCCTTCTTCTTACGCGTCATCACTCCAAACCTATTCGCTACTTATTTTTCATCCTTCGAGTCAATACACTCATCCCTTTTTTCTATATATCTGCCTTATTCTTGCCCATATTTGCCGCCTCCTCTCCGTGCTTTCCCCATCTCGTAATCTCGCCTCCAAAGCTTTTTTCCCAAAACATATTTGCCATATACCTATATTCTCGGAGACTCGCGCATACTCGGTTTTCCACTATAAATTTCCCCTCATCCTCTTACGCAGGGAGGAGTTCTACGCCTCTGGATACTTTTCTATATTCATCCATTCGATATTTTTTGGCGTTGATCTCCATCCCTTTCCCTCGATACTTTCTATTTCCTTCTCGATTCTATTTATGCCTCGCTCCGGCGTTTTTTTGCACCGTTTGGAATTTCCTTTGAAAATTGTTTTCCGCGAAATGTTCATCCTTTTCCCGATGAAAATTTTTGCCGCGCTCGGCTCTTTTGTCTCGTAGGCTTTATCGTTGGCTGGATTTTTCGTCACGCAAATTTCTGGGCTTTCGATATCCAGTCAAACTTGGTTACATTAAACACTCGTCTTCCTTGGGATGGAAGGCTTTGAAGCGTATCGCGGTAGAATCTGGTTTTTCAAAGAGACTTACGCAGCAGTCGGAAAAATATCGCGCAAGGTCTGCGTACAAAATAATTCCTCTAAATTTGTGGGGCGTTCAGAGCGTTAATTCCAAGTATATATCTTTCGATGAGTATTCTAAATTATTTTCGTCCTTTGTATTTTGTTGGTTCCTCCTGATTACAACTGTGATCGATGCACGAAAGGGTCGGACTGCTTATAATTTTGCAAAAGTTAGTTTTTCTTGCTGGCGCTACTAAGGGATACCCAGGTAACGTACCGTTGAAAGTAAAACTTAGAATGAAGAGACTTGGAATGTTATATTATTGGAACCAACCGTTTATAGAAATAACTAAGTGAGAAATCTAATTTTCTTAATACTCCTACAGTCTTGCGTACTTATCCCCTGATTCATCTACTAAGCTTTAACTAAACCACGTTACGCACTCAAAAACGACATCAACTATCAAGAAGGACTCTCTTGATTTGGGCTGAATTGTTGGTAAAGATTTCGCCGTTATGTTATTCCTAACGCAAAAGTGGGGAATTTGCGGCCTTCAGGCAAAATCAGGCTACATTATGGCCTTTTGTTACTTTCTTAAATGTTAAATTTGTTAATTCCTTCCTTCCTTGTTAATTGTTTTTTTCTAATTTTGCTAATGACAGAAAGTAAAACATAAACTTGCAAATTTTCCCTTTCTTTATTTTATGATATAATATACGTAGGCTGTAGTTAAGCTCGTCTGTTTGCCTAAAGAATAAGTTGCAATGATAAGAGAATTTAATATCGTGAAATGGATGCAGCTAAGTTAAAACCGAATTTTATTTTATAATTTACCTTAGGAAGTGTTTCAAAACAAAATATATAATTTAATGAGTGATTAAGTCTTACACCAATGTAGTACAAACGCCTATCAAATTTCAGGTTTACAGTTATTTCTTATTAATATCAATGCTTTTCTCCGGAGCGCCGCTGTAATTTGCATAGAGCAGATGTGAGGAATTTCGGCCAAATGTGGCATGTGTGGACGTTCATTGCAGTCTTTTAGTAACTTCTTGAAAAAACAACTTCTAATTAAATAATTTTGTTTTCTAATCTTGCAAACGATATGAAGTGAGAAATAAAATGGAAAACGTTCTCTTACACCTTATTCAACAAACGAATTAGTTTTGTCATATAATAGTCCGATTTTATCATTCAAATGAAGGCAACGCACAACATAAGAATGGCCTAGTGTCTCCTAATCCGGCCTTTCCTATGAGACCGAATGCTAAATGTGGCCTTCCATTAGAAAAGTGTTCTCCATCCCTATTCAAACGCATCGACTTCACGCCCATTCACTATTCACCTCCTCCTTCACCCTCCTATTCCTCACCGATGCATAAAAGACCTCAAAACTTTAAAAAGCTCAAACCTTTAAAACCTTCGGATTCCTCTCCTCTTACTTACTACTCTATCCTTCCCTAATTTCAACCCACGTCATTCTTTCATTCATTCTCCCATCGAACCCCACTTTCAAATTTCATCCTCGAAAACACTTCCCTAAACTTCTCTCTCGCTGGTACGAGGGTCCTCAACCCACCATCCCTTTCTCAGCTCATAATTATCCTTAATTCACTTCTACTTTGCCAGTCTTTGGAAAGAGGGGAAATAAGACATTCGCGGGCGGACGTCTTACGCGAAAAAGGGTTGGGCTGAGGGGTTGAATTCATACGGCGTTGCCAAATTAGTCGTGAGTAGATTGCGCCATCTTATGTATGATGGAATGCTTGATGGAAGAATCAAGATATATTTCAGGCCCCGAATTAAACGTTTTCTAAGTACACGAAAACAATCTAAGATATTCACTGAGAAATGTGCGAAGAGGATGGACAGGCTGGTTGTGATATGAGGGTAAATAGTGTCAAATTTTCATTAAAAATTTGTAAGAATTTGTAGGTTTTAGATATGAGTATAACAATTTCCGTTAAAAGAGTGTTATAAAATAATATGATATTCAGCCTCATTGGAAAGCTTTCCATTTCAAAAATGTAGCAGAACTACTGGGATAAATTACATTCAGGAGAATGTATGTTTTCATTACAAGATTCACTGCTTACTTATGAAGTTGCTAAAGATGATTATGTATGAATTATGAGATATTTGTAGACCTTGATATTGAAAATATACACATATATATCTACTTAATATCTGCAGGGACGCTATGCTATGATTAGATTAGCAAACAGCTGCTATGCGTTAGTTGCAAATCTGATTGAAATCATAATAATTAGAAAATACCTACTTTTATAAAAAAATATCGGCTGAATTACCTATAACTATAATCTCAAGTTAAATAAAAGTGCATTTATCAGGAGAAATGCTCAAGTGTACCAGGATTTTCCTGTAAATATTGTATCAATACGCCCCACTTTATCGTACCTACATTTTCACTACAGCGAAATGTTGAGGAGAACTGAAATACTAAAATCACAATTCTTCTCTAAGGCTTTCCATCAAGTTAGACTGAACCACCTAGGCTGTATGCTAAATGTTGTGCTTAATATAAAAGTTGAACCATGATATAAAAGAAAACTACCTTTCGATGAGGCGACGACACCTTTCTTCTGTCCCTCTGTCGAAGTGCTGGCAACGTTGAACCAATCGCGTTGAAACCGGCTTTGACGAAGAATCCTTTTCTAGGTACACCACTTTCCTTTCTGCCGTCTGAAAATCAGAGTAAATCAACATAAGCAAATAGTTAAGCTCTGAGGAAAATCGAACAATTACCTAATAACGACACAGTTACATATTTTGTTTAAAATTTGAGAATATATCACATATGTTTTTAATATCGAGTACTGAATAACCAAGTAGTCTTTTTATTAACTTATACATGAATTTTTCACAACAGAGTTGTAAAATGAAAGAAATTTTTAAACATATATCGCGTTTTCGAAAGGCTCATACATAATTTCGATACCGACAGAACCAGACTAAAGTGCTATATGGCTCACCACGTCAATATATACATGGAAGAACTATACATACCTCGGCGAAAAAGGAGTCAAACAAAGAAATAAACGAGTGACAAAATTTTCAAATATGTAAGAAGGAGCAATTCTTTGATTTCTGTCACATGAATGTCGATATACATGAATCTAAATTCTTAACCCACATTTTACAACCACCTTATGGCTTCTAATTTCCTTCCCAATCCTACCAATCTTTGGTTTTACAGAATACAACGGAAACATAACTTCCTTTCGCAGGATTGATAAATATTGTATTGTTTAGAACTCTCATTGAGGGGAGAATTTCTGCACGGTTTCATGGGAAGAACGACTCGAATTAAAGATCAATTCTCGAAATAGATTTAGATCAGAGTTCTACTTAAGTTACATTTAGACCACTTTAGTTCCTTTTCCGAAGGATTCATTGTAGGGTGGATGTTCCTTATTGTTGAAGTAAGGGAGAAATGAGGAGATAATTCAGAGACCGAATCATATAGACCTGAAACATCTAGTCGAAATAAAAAAAGCATTTGAGACTAGAAGGCATTTAACTATTTTATGTTAGATAGAAATCTTGAAAATTGCTTTTGGCAACATCGTTGTCGGAGTGGATATTGGAGATGTCCCATCTGTTAGGGCTTTTTGGAAATGCATATGGAGAGAGCCAGATCAGCGAATTCGGGAACTTCTGAGAAGAGAGCAAAGTTGGTTAAGAAAGCAGTTGGAGGAGCTATAAGAAAAAAGAAGATTTGGAGGGAAGAAGAGGATTGGAATAAAAGAAGTGTGGAGGAAGAGAGAGAGAAAGAAGGAAGATTTAAGGAGAGCTTGGGACAGACTTGGTATTGTCCTAAGAGATTTTTGGGGCTAAATTTTCAGAGGAACAAGATTATACGTATAGAAAAATATAACTATTACACATATTACAAAAAATTTAAATGACAAAAATGAGGAAATGTTGATTTTTAATTTAAAATATGGATGTATGAACTCAAACGGTGCTCTTCATCGGAGCTCAACCTCTTGTTACTGCACACAGGTATATTACTTCAGAATATTTTCATTACTAACTTGAATATTAAAAAAATGCAATATATCTGAAGTACAGATATGCTGTTTGAGTATGGAAAACTGACATGCAGCACATCCTTAATCATCGTGGAATAAAAAACACTTAGTAACCTCCCCGGCAGATTTTCAGTCCGTTATGTGTCAGGTAATGCCAACTGAAGATATCAACACGTTGACAAGTTTAATCAAAATATTCTGTGGAGATTAATATTTTTTTTCTTTTCAAGATAGTCACTATGAAATTTCACCAAGTCACGATTGATCATATTAATTTTAGCATGTTCTATTAAGAGTAAGCCATTGGTGATAAATTTGATCTCAAGTGACTTTCGGGGTGATTTACGATACCTTGCTAGGAAGATTAAAAATTGGGATCTAAGCTTCAGCTTTTTTAGTAAAATGTTCTTAGAAAATGTGGCATCGGTAAGATAATATACCATTTGATAAATCTATTAATACAACAATGAGTTTAATATGTGAGAGGGGGACGCAAAGGATAAAGAGATATATGAAATCAAGCCTTATTCTAAAGGTCTGCGTTGCCAACAAACTAAAGAAATTGCTTCTTATAATATTATTTGCACCCTGTACAGACACTTAGACGGTTATCGGGAGATTACTCGAGGTTTCTATGTTACTCATTACCCAATTACGTGATTCATATATCCAATTACAAGTTTTTCAGGTAACTAATAACTGCATAAAAGAAAAATAAGGGCTGCCGTGACCAGGATTCGAACCTGGGTTATTGCGGCCACAACGCAATGTCCTAACCACTAGACGATCACGGCTGTGAGGTCTTGTATTGATTAGCATGAAACTAAATAGTTTTATACTGTATCAGTTCATAATGTATCTTGATAAAAGCAACGAACATTTTCAGAAAGACTAGAAATTTTAAGAACAGACGTTCATGAAAATTATAGTCCTCTATAAATAAGCACTTCATTAAGGAATTTTGAGATCCGCGGTGTTTTTCATTTATAAATGCTATTTCTGGTTCATACACTTAGTAATTGCATGAATGCCTCTTCAAATTCGATCACGTTATAGCTCTATGAAATCATTCTTATCATATTTAAATATTAATAGCTATTCTAAGGAATTAAGCCAACATTTTTCTACGCGATTAATGGCAGAAGAGTTACGACGGAAACCAAGCACATTTTCATTTTAATGAGAATATTTTATGTAAAAAGTAACGGGCCATTAATTTTGCAAATTTACCCTTCCCTATTTTTCATACCCAGAGGCTTACAGTTATACAGTACGCTCGAGTGAAAAATCGCGAAATATTGCACAAAAAATGTTTTCTCTTCTTCCACGAGCCAATTTTCTTTTCCGCTCCAGAGGCATAGAACACGTGCGCGTGGCAAGATAATGGCAACAGCTCCATAAAATCGTGCATGTATCTGATGAATAACATGAGAATAATAAACCATCCCCGGCGGAATTAATGTCCTTCCTGGAAAATCGTGAATAAGTTAAAGCAGCTTTTCCTCTACCGAAGAGAGAAGCATTCCAAGAAAAAACTTTCATTTTCAGAGATTATATAATTTTGGCGAATCCCATGGTATTTCGAAGGCAAAAGAAGTTGGAAAAGTATGTTGTAGCAATTTATAATTTTAAAAGGATATTAAAAAGGAAGAAAAACGTTGCGATATTTAAATGCCAGAAGTGACTATAAAATATAAAGAATGCGGAGAAATATATCATAGAACTTTTGAAAATAGAGCTTACATATATCCAAATGTAAAAGTATCATCTTCTTATCTAAAAGTTAAAACAAGCCCTTTTTATTGTATGGTCTAAAAATTATGAAAACTTTCTTTACAAATATTTCTAGTCTTTCTTATTCTATTTAATTGTACTAGAGAATTAAAAATCTCTACCTCTACGAATCTTTTATATCAATTGTTATCTATGAAGTTTGATAGAATGTATGTTTTGAGCACATAACAGCATTGTACTGGAGCAAAAATACCCCAAACCCATTTTATTTAAATGAGGGCGTATATTTAATTTATTGACACTTGGAAATTTTATCAGCATATCTCATTCAACTTTAAAGAAAATAGAAAGCTATTCCGCCTAACTTAAGATTTTATAATACAGGATGAATACATAAAAAAGGGGCAAATAAAATATTGATTTTCTTTTCCATCCAGGTTCTCCTACGTTATGGACGAGTGTAGAAGTACAACTTTTGGAAAATCAGAATTTATTACAACGCCATTCGGTTCAGATACTCCTTTTCCTTTCCCGTTATTATTCCTCTATACATTTTCTATAAGATCGAACTCAGAATGGAGTTCGTCGATGGCCTAGCGGTCAATTTCCTAGAGATAATGACGAATTAAGAGGTATATCATTAAAGAATAATGATGATAATAATGAAGGGCTAAGAAATGCCACGAATATCAATTTCTTATGAATGATAGCTAATATGAATCATTTAATTAATTCTTTCCTTGCCCTGTTCACTTCTGTGTTTTCAGCATGAAACCTACTGAAGTATGAATGATGCTGAGTAATGGCACATAGAGAATAGTAGTATACAATAGTAGTATATATAGTATATAATACATGTTATATATAATAGAAATATAAGGGGGGGGTAACGAAGTCTACCCGATTTCAGTAATTCGTAGTACGAAAACGGTTTATCGTTCGGTTTAACGGTTTAACGGTTCCCAATTTTGTTCTTTTGTTCCCAAGTTATAGACAGAGGTCTTGAATGTAACTCAAGTATATTTTTATCTTAAGTTAATTTTGAATCATGTTTATATATTATTATTTCAAAAAATCACTGAATTAAAATCGAATGATGTCATTGTAATCACCCTGTATTCCTTCAATCTGGCTCAGAGTATTCGAGCTAGAGCAGGAGAGCAAGGAAAAAACAACCTCACTCCTCATATCATGTCAGCCTCATTTCTATCCACTGCTACTGGTAACGGAATGAGTCTTTAACAAGCCTCTAAGATGAAAACTGAACAGAAATATAGCAAAGATAAAATAAAAGCTGCTAAGTCTAAGTAATAAATGGGATAAGAACGACTTAGATAAAAGTGATGGTGGTTAAGAAAGAGGAGACTGATAAATGAGTTGTGAAGCAAAGGAGTGAACAAATCGAAGGGTTGATTTCGGGAAATAAATAGCCGACTATAATTGGAATCGAATGTCAAGAGGAGAGGGAATTCGCTGAGAGATGCAGTGGGGAGGCTTGATTAAGAGTGAAGAAGGAAACCTCTTTGGGAGGTGCAAGAAGCAAGTAACTGATGAAAGGGTTGGGAAATAAGGAGCTGAATGGATGAAATATTTAGATATTTCCCTCTACCCCACCGCGTTCCTCCACCCTTAACTCCCCCTGGAAGCTTTTTGACTTTCCGAGTTTCTTAAAGTGTTTTCCCTGTTGGAGAAAGCGTTTTGTGTGCCGAGCATTAGAATTCGCTCGTAATTGCTTTCAGGCTCATCAGGAGCTTGCTTGTAATCAGTTTTTCCACCGCTCGTGGATCAGTGGGATTTGATTTTGTAAGCACACTCGTAGTCTGCTAATGGCGTCGGACTCGGTAATAACGGATAATCACGGATGAAAGGGATCTTCTTTGTAGTTACATTAGCTATTTTCCAGAGTGAAATAGTCATATTTTCCTTCTTTTCAAGAAGTTTTGCACGTGGAAAAAGTTTATGATTTTCTCTCTGGTAACACGGCCTAATATTCAGCTACATACATAGTTTACTTCATATACTGCCACTTTTGTAGAGATTTTGGTTTCGGATTGCTTTTTGTTTATAGTGTTTTAAAAAAGTATAAGTTATGCGTCTGTGATAAGTTTCCCCAAGGAATTCCTTTGAAATATGATCCACGTACCTAGAAAATAATGTGTACGACACGAATATGCAAAATTTTGAAGTTTTTCTTTCCACTCGTTTAAATTCACTCCAATAAATTCCTCTCTATAACTACTCACATACTATATAATACGGGATATTTTTCTGACTAATAGCTTATGAGTCCTAAACTTTATTTGGGTTGGTTTTGAAATTATTTAGCAGCAGTTTTACTCAAAGTATTTTCAGCGTGACTAAAAAATTAGCAGTTTATTACATCAAGATAATAGTGTTCAATGAATTTGGTTTGTAAAAATTTAGACACCTCTAAAACATACCTTGCACATATTTCTGTTGGATTACTTCTTTTACAACAAGCATTTTTTGGCCTCTTAATCATGTATATATGCTGAGTAAGCTAGTAACACAATTCGTACTATATTCCTACTCTAAACGTTGAGATCGAATAGCTTGTTTCATGTTTCATGAAGTACCTCCTACTTCTAAAGTACTTATGGTATTTGCGGTATTAACCGAATCCCTTTACCTTTTCTATCGTCCTTGGTGACCAAACTCTTAAGGACTTAAGAATCTCCCAACGCGGACTCGAAGGAAACCTTTAGTGCCCGACTTGCAAACGCAAAGGCTTTAAGCTTTGTTAGGGAATTCCATTCTCAACTCTCATGACGGAGTTTTGGGCAGGCCAAAAACTATTTAGCGCCCAACAGTCACACATGACAGTGAGAGTGAAAGTTCACGTTTTCAACTGAAGTAGAGCAAGATATGGGAGTTCCAGTATAGTTTCAAGAAAGATTCTAGACTTAGTCATATCTAATTGAGAAATTGAAAAAAAAACACTACTGACATCGCAACCTCGACGAATTCAATTTTTGATAGCGATAGCAATAATTTATCTAGATTTTGGATAGAATTATGTAAGTATCAGTATTGATTTTAATCTCATTAGGCAATAAATAGCCCATGGAAAATTTCAGTTAATTTTGAGATTAATTTTCCAAGTTAGGTAGATCCTTACAGTATCTGCAATTCTAAGTATATTTTAAATAAACGTACCGAGTTATTTTTTGTTGATAGAGAGCAATCATAAGTTTTAGTTTATATATTCGTAAATGCAAGAGTGTTTAATTTAATAAAAGAGTACGAACATTTAGTTTCCTGAAGATTTCCTTCCCTTAATAATGTTCTTGAGAGTGAGGTTATCACTGTAAAAGGGGCAAATTTAAAGAAAAACAATTCTATATTGGGAATACATTGCTATTAAATAAATCGATACTCTTAATAGAGAGAGGGGGTACTTATACCTTAAACATAGGGAAAGGGGTTTAGATACAATAATAAGCAAGTTTTTAGTCTTAACACCCTTTTCAAAGATTTTATAACAAAATAAAGAGTATTCAAGTGAAATAGGTAGAAGTGATAAATGGTCTAAAAAGGAAGGATAGGTCAATAGGGACTAGAATTCCAAATTTTATCTTTCATAAGTATCATTATCTAATTAAAGTGAGAAAAGTTGCGGTTAAAGTTAAATTTAAACATTTTACCAAAAATCTAGAACTAAAATATAATTGTAGAATGTATAACATATGTAGAATCAGAGTATCGGAGAACTGCGCATTATTCTCAACAGTCAATCAAACAACAGATATCCCAAATATATCTTTGGAAAAAATTAGCTATTTTAAGTAAGATGGCAATATGATATTTTTAGAGAAAGCTAGGAAAAGTAATATGTAACGATGGAAGAAAATCCTTAAAAGATAATGATGAGGGTGGAAAGTATGAGGCAGAGGGAAAGATAACCTAAAGACTGTAACGTTAAGTGACTAATTGAGAGAAATGGAGGAGCTCATGACAAAGGAGAAGTAGTTTTGTAGAAAGGGTAAAGAAACCGAAGGAAGTGAAAATGGGGAGAGGAGAACAAAGAAGGAGAGATAGAGAGGGAGGGTTGTAGAGAATTAGGGTGGAAAGTGGGGAGGAATGGATAAAGTCATCGGAAGCCACTTCAGCTGGGTTCCTTGCATCCCCCATAACACTCTCTCTCGTCCTGCAGCCAATTCGAATTTATCTCCAAAGTCAGGCGGGCTTAAAATGCTACAATCGAGACCCGCTTTTTCCTTCCCTTTTCCTCAACTAAAACCCTTTAAAACTATCCACAATCTTGAAAATTTCCAAGGCGTTCCTTCCCTTGTTAAACATTTGACGTCACTCTCTGCTATGTATCATTATTGTTACATTTTTAACTGTTGATAGTTTAACTACCAAATGTCAGTGTTGGCGAGCGGGATAAACTCATGTCATATTTACCTTAGATGAGCTTCCACCGCACCAATGCCTGGCCGTTGAGTACATTCAACATCTGCGCGACACCCTCAGAACAGGTGGGTTAAAGGACGAGCTTGCAAATACTGGGCTCGATTCCGTTCACAGACGCTGGGCCAACAGAACCCTCCGAAACTTTTCATGACCATCCTAATTTCGAATCAACGGAAAATGATCGCAATTGAGCAAATACTTCTGGGAGAGTTCACACTTGGGCGATCGGTATTGCAGGCGTCGTAGTCCCCAACTCAACCAAAAGACCCAGTGGTGGGCGGCAAAACCATTCATCTTACACACCATACTTCTCCATCAATTTGTCCTCTCCTGAAAAAAATCAAGTTTGATTTAATAATGGCACTTTTAAGGCACTGTATATTCAATTCTGAAATGGGGAGGTTTTAATTTTTGAAAGCGTAAAATTATTTCGCTATGAGAAATGGAGGTAACCTTGTGAAAGAATTGCCCACAGCTAAAAGAGAAATTTTGAAAGTAGTGGACGCTATACCAAAAACACAGGAAAGAAGTAAGATATTCAGAGAGTAACACACGAATAATCGAGTGCTGAGAAACATAAATTACATGTTAAAACTAAACGTTCAAGATATGTTCTCTTTGACATAAATGAACTTAGTTGATGCAAGATTTATCCTATGTAAGTAATGAACCATGAAATATGACAAACATCAGATTAAATAATTGTCTGCTATCGATAGACAGTTAAAGGTTTAAAACTAGTGGTCGTGTTATTTATATGAATGACTGTCGTAGATATCTTTAATGAGAGTTGAAATCTAATAAGTGGCAAGTATAAAAATTATGTGGTTAATTAAACTTTACCTATGCCTTAAAGGTCAAGTTGACATTATATGAATAATCAGTACTTTCAATTAATTACCAAAAGTCGACAGAATTCATGTGGTAATACTGAGACAATAACTGTGGACAAGCCACTTTATTCTTCTTGTTCCAGTAAAATATACAATCCCTTACTCTAAGGGATGTCTAATGTGTGTGAATGAATACTACTTACCTTTATTACTATGCGGTATTCCTCAGCGTTAAAATTAAATCACTTATTGATAAACTTAGGTGACTTCTTTACTTCAATAAGAAACAATATGCCCGAGTTTGCACTCACTTTTGCACTCACTTCTCTACGACCGCTCAAACGAAAATGACGCAAGTTTTCAGAAGGGTCTGCTAGAGGTCAGGTACTCCGGAGGTATCTTTTCTTTGGTAGAGCCTACTGTCAGATGGGTTTTGGTACCTTGAGTTTCGTAATTCTAATGTTCATTTATGCTCATTAGACCAAACAATTCTCGTGCGAATTCTGACGTTGTATATGTTTGAGTTATCTATGTATGTGTTGACTATCTATACATTCCATTTGCACGAGGATCGTTCTGCTTTCGAAACGAAGGGAAGGATTGCTGAAGGAGAAGGGAGAAGGCCCGCATTGGCATGTGGGCAGCGCGGTTGACTTCCGTGAAAGCAGACTCGGGTTCGATGGGAGCCTACATGCGAAACGACCTCAGATGTCGAAGTACTTTTAACAATATTACATATACTTCAATATTTACTTTAGTAGGAATTTCCCATATTAATTCCATACAATGTTATACGTCGTAACAATCTCCGTAATAATTTTATTTGGATCTCGCTATAGCCTCCATATATTAGAAGAAATATGAATAGGAAGTAAGGTGAGGCATTAAATCAGAGGGCTTCTTATGCTCCCAGTTCATTTCTGATCCCACTTTAGCTTTTAAGTATTCATGGTGATAAAATGTGGGACAATATAAAACAAAAAATTCAATGCAGCAACAAATTTTCCCTAAAGAAAAATTTCTCTTCTAACAGCACATGTCGAAATGAGGCATGCATGGTACATGTGATTATAGAAAATTGCTTCTTAGTTTTCGAACTTCTGTTATTTTAAGCTCCCCTACAGTAACTCTTAAGGCGATATTTTTTCTTATAGTTTGCTCGCGTATCCTTCAAATGAGAGTCCTGTTAATTCAAAATTTCCTACTTTTTTACCATATTCTTTATTCATGGAAGAATAATATATATATATATATATATATATATATATATATATATATATATATATATATATATATATATACGAGTAAAAGTTGCTTGCATACTGCAAGCTAATTGGTGAAAATTTACAATAAGTTTCCCTTACGGGTATCATTTTCGAAGCTTATCCAGCAAAAATCTTAAAAATTGCCGCAATGCATTTCGGACGTGAGAATTTTTCATCCATCTGGCATCGAACTCACGGTCATATGTAACCTTTCTTTCACTGGTTCTATAGAAAACTACTTCAAACGCAAACGCTGTGATTTTGAATAGTCTCCTGCAAAGAGAAAGGCCTCAAAACAATTTAAAAAAAATTGCGTAAATGACCGCCTGGCGTCGAACACAGGACCCGTTCGTGAGAGACAATGGCATATGAATGTTAGAGAAGTGCTAATCTGACGTGTTTCAAAGTTTCAATTCAGTATCTTATCGGGAAGGTCCTAAAATGAGATTCCGTTCTTCCCGCTTGAAATGCATCGTAGAATCGGAATGACGCTCTAGCATCGAAGCAAGGACCACTAGAGAAGCAGTGGACATCATGAAAGAATGTTCTCAAACGCCTCTGTCACCATTCTGGGTTTTATCTTTCCAGCTTATCGGGAAGGATTATAAAAAAATCATCCAAGATTTCACCAATGCATTTCTTACGGAAGCATTTCGAACCCACCTGGCATCGAACACACGGTCATTTGCTAACATTTCTTCCTTTGATACTATGGAAGACCATCTCATCTCCAAACACCGTAATTTTGATTGCTCTATCGCATCGAGAACGGTCTCAAAACAGATTGCGAAAATTCGCGTAAAAGCCCGCCTAGCGTCGAACTCAGGACCCTTCTGTGAGAGAAAATAGCGAATTAATATTAGGTAAGTGCCATTATGACTTATTCCAAAGTTTCGATTGAATATCTTATCGGGAAGGTCCTAAAATAAGATTCCGTTTTCCCCGTTTGAAATGCATGGTGGAATCGGAATGACCCTCTTGCATCGAACCAAGGACCACTAGACGAACTGTGAAATTCATGAAAGAATGTTTTCAAACGCCTCCGTCGCCACACGGAGTTTAATCTTTCCAGGTTATCGGGAAGGCATTGAAAAAAAATGACAAAAATTGCAGCAATGCATTTCTTATGGAAGAATTTCGGACCCACCTGGAGTCGAAGTCACGGTCAATTGGCTACATTTCTTCCATAGGAACCATAGAAGACTACCTCAGCTTCAACCTCCGAGATCTTGGTTCCTCAATCTTACCGATAAGTGCCTCAAAATAATTTTCAAAAATCCATGCAATGCATTCTTATGGGAAAATTGCGATTTTTGGGAATTTCTGGCATCGAACCCATGATAACTAGCGTCGAAGTCTGCATTATTCTGGCATCTAGAGTGTAGGGCCAGTACGTCGAAAAAATCTGACGTCGATGGCGCTTGTGGAACATGGTCAGAATTCGTATCCCCTATAAATATATAGGTATATATCTATTATATATAGCTAACTCTCCGGATATACCTATATATATATATATATATTTATAGGGGATACGAATTCTGACCATGTTCCACAAGCGCCATCGACGTCAGATTTTTTCGACGTACTGGCCCTACACTCTAGACGCCAGAATAATTCAGACATCGACGCTAGCTATCATGAGTTCGATGCCAGAAATTCCCAAAAATCGCAATTTTCCCATAAGAATGCATTGCTCGGATTTTAAAAAATTATTTTGAGGCACTTATCGTTAAGATAGAGGAACCAAAATCTCGGAGGTTGAAGCTGTGGTAGTCTTCTATGGTTCTTATGGTAGAAATGTTGCCAAATGACCATGACTTCGACTCCAGGTGGGTCCGAAATTCTTCCATAAGAAATGCATTGCTGCAATTTTTGTCATTTTTTTTCAATGCCTTCCCGATAACCTGGAAAGATCAAAATCCGTGTGGCGACGGAAGCGTTTGAAAACATTCTTTCATGAATTTCACAGTTCGTCTAGTGGTCCTTGGTTCGATGTAAGAGGGTCATTCCGATTCCACCATGCATTTCAAACGGGGTAAAGAAATCTTATTTTAGGACGTTCCCGATAAGATATTGAATCGAAACTTTGGAATAAGTCATAATAGCACTTACCTAATATTAATTCGCTACTTCCTCTCACAGAAGGGTCCTGAGTTCGACGCTAGGCGGTCATTAGCGCGAATTTTTGCAATCTCTTTTGAAGCCGTTCTCGATGCGATAGAGCAATCAAAATCTCGGTGTTTGCAGATGAGATGGTCTTCCATAGTATCAAAGGAAGAAATGTTAGCAAATGACCGTGTGTTCGACGCCAGGTGGGTTCGAAATGCTTCCGTAAGAAATGCATTGGTGAAATCTTTTATGATTTTTTAAAAATCCTTCCCGATAAGCTGGAAAGATAAAACCCGGAATGGTGACAGAGGCGTTTGAGAACATTCTTTCATAAGGGTCAACATTTCTCCTGTGGTCCTTGGTTCGATGCAAGAGTGTCATTCCGATTCTACCATGCATTTCAAACGGGAATAACGGAAACTTATTTTATGTCCTTCCCGATAAGATATTGAATTGAAACTTTGAAATACGTCAGAGTGGCGCTTATCTATTATTCGTAAGCCATTTTCTCTCACAAATGGGTCCTGTGTTCAACGCCAGGCGGTCATTTACGCAATTTTTAAAAATTGTTTTGAGGCCTTTCTCAATGCAGGAGACTATTCAAAATCACAGCGTTTCCGTTAGAAGTAGTTTTCTATAGAACCAGTGGAAGAAAGGTTACATATGACCGTGAGTTCGATGCCAGATGGATGAAAAATTCTCACGTTCGAAATGCATTTCGGCAATTTTTAAGATTTTTGCTGGATAAGCTTCGAAAATGATACCCGTAAGGGAAACTTATTGTAAATTTTTCACCAATTAGCTTGCAGTATGCAAGCAACTTTTACTCGTATATATATACGAGTAAAATTTGCTTGCATACTGCAAGCTATCCGTTGAATACAGTATCATACCAAGTACTGCCTCAGTTCAAATTTAAAACTTCGCGCCAAAGACCTCCTGGCGACGAACTAAGAACCCGATCGTGAGAGAAGACAGCAAAATAATATTAGATAAGTGCCATCCTTACTTGTTCCAAAGTTTCGATTCAATATCTTATCGGGAAGGTCCCACGCCTCTGTCACCATTCCGGGTCTTATCTTTCCAGCTTATCGGGAGGCATTTAAAAAGATTTCCGCAATGCATTTCTTATGGAAGAATTTTGCATTCACCTGGCGTCGAACTCACTGTCATTTGGCTACATTTTTTCCATGAGAAGCATAGAAGACTACCTCAACTTTAACCTCCGAAATTTTGGTTACTCTATCTTAACGATAAGTGCCTCAAAATAATTTTCAAAAATCCGCGCAATGCATTCTTATGGGAAATTTGCGATTTTTGGGAATTTCTGGCATCGAACCCATGATAGCTAGCGTCGAAGTCTGCATTATTCTGGCATCTAGAGTGTAGGGCCAGTACGTCGAAAAAATCTGACGTCGATGGCGCTTGTGGAACATGGTCAGAATTCGTATCCCCTATATATATATATCTATATATATAGGTATATCCGGAGAGTTAGCTATATATAATAGATATATATACGAGTAAAAGTTGCTTGCATACTGCAAGCTATCAGTTAAATGCATATTATATATTATATATAGCTCTATTATATATAGCTAACTCTATCTATTATATATAGCTAACTCTCCGGATATACCTATATATATATACGAGTAAAAGTTGCTTGCATACTGCAAGCTATCCGTTGAATACAGTATCATACCAAGTACTGCCTCTGTTCAAATTTAAAACTTCGCGCCAAAGACCGCCTGGCGACGAACTAAGAACCCGATCGTGAGAGAAGACAGCAAAATAATATTAGATAAGTGCCATCCTTACTTGTTCCAAAGTTTCGATTCAATATCTTATCGGGAAGGTCACACGCCTCTGTCACCATTCCGGGTTTTATCTTTCCAGCTTATCGGGAAGCCATTTTTAAAAAATCATCCAATGCATTTCTTATGGAAGAATTTTGCATCCACCTGGCGTCGAACTCACTGTCATTTGGCTACATTTTTTCCATGAGAAGCATAGAAGACTACCTCAACTTCAACCTCCGAAATTTTGGTTCCTCTATCTTAGCGATAAGTGCCTCAAAATAATTTTCAAAAATCCGCGCAATGCATTCTTATGGGAAAATTGCGATTTTTGGGAATTTCTGGCATCGAACCAATGATAGCTAGCGTCGAAGTCTGCATTATTCTGGCATCTAGAGTGTAGGGCCAGTACGTCGAAAAAATCTGACGTCGATGGCGCTTGTGGAACATGGTCAGAATTCGTATCCCCTATAAATATATAGGTATATCTATTATATATATAGCTAACTCTCCGGATATACCTATATAGATATATAGATATATATATATATATATAGATACAGGGGATACGAATTCTGACCATGTTCCACAAGCGCCGTCGACGTCAGATTTTTTCGACGTATTGGCCCTACACTCTAGACGCCAGAATAATGAAGACATCGACGCTAGCTATCATGGGTTCGATACCAGAAATTCCCAAAAATCGCAATTTTCCCATAAGAATGCATTGCGCGGATTTTTGAAAATTATTTTGAGGCACTTATCGTTAAGATAGAGGAACCAAAATCTCGGAGGTTGAAGTTGAGGTAGTCTTCTATATTACGAATGGAAGAAATGTTATAAAATGACCGTGAGTTCGACGCCAGGTGGATGCAAAATTCTTCCATAAGAAATGCATTGCTGAAATCTTTGAAGATTTTTTAAAATGCCTTCCCGATAAGCTGGAAAGATAAAACCCTGAACGGTGACAGAAGCGTTTGAAAACTTTCTTCCATGAATATCATCGTTCGTCTAGTGGTCCTTGGTTCGATGCAAGGGGGTCATTCCGATTCCTCCATGTATTTCAAATGGGGAAAGCGGAATCTCATTTTGGGACCTTCCCGATAAGATATTGAATCGAAACTTTGGAACAAGTAAGGATGGCACTTATCTAATATTATTTTGCTATCTTCTCTCACGGAAGAGTCCTGAGTTCGACGCTAGGCGGTCTTTTGCGCGAATTTTTTCAATCTGTTTTGAGGCCGTTCTCGATGCGATAGAGCAATCAAAATCTCGGTGTTTACAGATGAGATGGTCTTCCATCGTACCAAACGAAGAAATGTTACCAAATGTCCGTGTGTTCGACGCCAGGTGGGTCCGAAATGCCTCCGTAAGAAATGCATTGCTGATATCAGGGACGATTTTTTTAAATACCTTCCCGATAAACTGGAATGATAAAACCCGGAATGGTGACAGAGGCGTTTGAGAAGATTCCTTCATGACGTCCACTGCTTCTCTAGTGGTCCTTGGTTCGATGCTAGAGCGTCATTCCGATTCTACCATGCATTTCAAACGGGAATAACGGATCTTATTTTAGGACCTTCCCGATAAGATACTGAATTGAAACTTTGAAACACGTCAGAGTAGCACTTCTCTAACATTCATATGCCATTGTCTCTCACGAACGGGTCCTGTGTTCGACGCCAGGCGGTCATTTACGCAATTTTTTAAAAATTGTTTTGAGGCCTTTCTTTATGCAGGAGACTATTCAAAATCACAGCCTTTGCGTTTGAAGTAGTTTTCTATAGAACCAGTGGAAGAAAGGTTGCATATGACCGTGAGTTCGATGCCAGATGGATGAAAATTTCTAACGTAAGAAATGTATTGCGGCAATTTTAAAAATTTTGCTGGATAAGCTTCGAAGATGACACCCGTAAGGGGAACTTATTGTAAATTTTTACCAATTAGCTTGCAGTATGCAAGCAACTTTTACTCGTATCTATTATATATAGCTATATATATATAGGTATATCCGGAGAGTTAGCTATATATAATAGATAGGTATATCCGGAGAGTTAGCTATATATAATAGATATAGGTATATCCGGAGAGTTAGCTATATATAATAGATATATATATATATATATATATAGAATAAATCTAAGGAGTCTAAGTGTATTTTACTTTCTCTATATCAAGTACAATATTGTTTCAATTGAATTCATCTTTAGAGCATCGTAACTATTTTAAACGAAGCTCTTACGGAGATGACATCGAGCTCTCATTTATCTCTCATTTAATCTTCTGTACCTCAAAAGAGCCATTATCCTCAAATCCTCAGATGTTACTTCGACATTTACTCCTACGCAAACTATCAATTCAACTCCTTGCGTAAACCGTGCTCCTTCACAAACTACCACCGCAGCTCCCACTACTAATCCAAACTTCACTCTCCAGACTTACTTTTACTCTTCCAACTTTGCGTACGCCTCGTCCCTGATTAAAACTCCGACACTTGCCATTCTTACCCAGGGAGCTGGTAGTAATCAAACTCTCAATGGGAGCGTGGTTTATAGTAAAACTCTCGCTCAAGGTACTACAATGCCCTCTCGTAGTATTTATCGCGAGCTTTTGCATGCCCTTTCCGAACCTTGTAGCAGCCACCGTATCCAGCATTTAAAATGACTTCCTTCGAAGTCAATGAAGAAACGGAGGACAGAGAAAGAACGATCAGGAGGAGGAGTATTAGCCCCTGAGAATGAGGAGTATTTATATACTCGTAGGCATTACCTTTCGTAATTCATGAAAGTTAGCTGGTTCTATCAAACATCGATTTCCTTTCCTGGCCGAATTTACTCGAAGCAATTTCAAAACATACGTTCGGAATAACGCTTCAATGTTGTAAAATCGTATGAAATGTAAAGATAAAAATGCAATTTATTAACTGTAATTGATATTCGTGATTTTTCAGTTTACGTAGTTTCTCAAAAGAATTGCAGTTTTGTAAAAATTATTCACATCCGTGATTCTTTAATATGAAAAAACTTCGTAGAAAAATATGTGATTGCGATTCCATAAAATTTAATATTATTCGCAAATTTTCAGGATGTGCAAGAAAAATACAATTTGGTAATAGCTGTCAATGCTACTGAGATTTTAAGAAAATGCGATCTCACAAAATAACCGCGATTTCGAAAAATTGTTGCTTTTCATATCAATAAGTACTCTTGCAATAATTGGAGTATCACTAAAATGACTAAAATACTCCAGTCATTGTCTCAAAGGAGCATAAATTTCGTTGATGACATAACATCTTTCAACGAATTGCTGAAAAATAAACACCAGGGAAGAGTATTAAAAGAGAGGAATGAGTATCTATGAGGAGAGAATGTGAACATCGGAAAGTCTCTTTGACAGTGGCCATGACAACGCTTCCATTGTCGCCCAAGGTTTCTTTATTTTCCCCGGGAGGTGCCTTCTACCCCAGCATTCTTGCTTCCCCTTTTCTTCCTAGTAAACATCCCCTCCCTCCCATCTCCTTCCACACCTCTCCAATTCCTCCGTTTCTCCTTCAATAACTCCCCCACTATCTCGCATTTCTTCTCCCACTCAATACTTGGAGAATCCCCTCCCATCCCACCCCCACTTCGTGCGACCCCCTATTTCATTCTATCCTTCGGACTCCTTTTTTCTGCTTCTTTCTTTTCTTTGGCTCCGTTCTTCCCGTTCACCGCCTCCGTTACGCCCCTCCTTTACCCGTTCCTATCCGCCCTCCTCTTCCATCCCTCTACCCCCTACTGTGCTATACACAGTCCCTATTCGGTTCTCGTCTTATTTGTCTTCATTCTCCGTTAGGTTTTGACATCGTTCTGTATTCCTCCCATTTTTCGATCTTTTTCGTGTAGCGGGGACTTAATTACTTCCGCTTCTTCTCATCTCCTACCTATGATACTGTATCGTTCTTAGGTATGGATTTGGGAAGACAAATTCAACGTAACATTCCATGAAGTCCCAATGCTAATACCCTGCTTTGGGATTGATCTTGTCTTTTACAATAGAAACTGTATAATGCAGCTTAATCCTTGACGGGGAAGCGAGCGCACGGCACGCGTGCCCAAAAGAGTACGCAAAAATTATTTATACATAAGTGTCATATTAAATATTTTACTATTAATTAAATCCATAAACAGCACTTAAATTTAAAATGTATTGAAAACAGTAACAATAAACACGCAGCATTCCCTAGAGAGAAAAATCCAGTTAGCCGATGTTCGAACTGAGGATCTTGGTACCTTGATGTTGGAGCGATAACCCGCTAATCACTCCGCCGCCGTGGCCAGTTGACTATTAACCAAATGAACATTCACTTTCTGCCCTTAAGACCATAATATTTCGTCTTTGAGGAACTGAATTCTATAACAGTTAATGATGCAGTGTAATATTGGGGTTTAAGTAACTTTAATCCAAAGTAACATTAAAGTCTTAGTCGTGAATAACTTCAAGGAAAGTCCTCTGGACTTTTCTAGAAATCCAGAAATTGGTTTGGAATTTCCGTGGCTGCACCTTGTACCAATATGACCTCATAATCAACCATTCGTAAATTATATGGTTGGGTTATGAGCGAAAGAAATATCTGAGAAAGCAGAAAAATAATTTAACTAAGATTTTAATTGGCTACTCGTTCTTTATTTTAGCAATTACGACTTTGGATAATTCCAAAATAAGATAGAGGTAATATATAGGAGACCGAAGGGTAATGCAAGTACAACATGGCATTAAGACGAGAATTGTTGACAAATATGTTCTTTATTCATTTGAAAATTCAAGACCTAACGCCAAAGTAAAACAGACATAAATAAAAGTAAACCTATTATTGTATTCTGAATTTTTTAATCACTATTAAATGGAGGTTTAAGCCTACTAATTTTAGAATGAAACGATGACGATTTTTATTCTGTTAAGTAAAAGAAATATATATTCTAGGCGTATGAATCTGATTTTTCTGAAGACTAGCTGAATTCTATGAGTATCTCATAATTATTTATAACCTATGATTAAAACCTTTATTTTTTCCAGTACTACTTCAAGCAAAAACTCCCAGCGCGTTTGATTTCCCCTCCATTCTTTCGATCTTTTCCAATCACCAACCCGATACCGTTCTTTTTCGTACCCCTATCAGTTTTCTCATCTTTGACTGCTCCAGCTATTAATTTACTCGTTATTTTCCTTCGGCGGCTCATTCTTCGCATAACTTCCCTCCGATCGCGCCGATCTCATTTCCGCACCGCTCCGTGTTTCTTTTGTTTTCCTCCGCCGATTTCTGTTTGTGACGCCCCCTCTTCCATTCTTTCCTACGCTCAGTTTGTTCATTTGATACATTTTTTCACCTCGTTATCGCTGCGTTTCCGTTCTCCACTCGCAAACGGGTTTCGTCCAAAAGCTCCCTTCTCTCCATCACCTTTTTCACTTGATCAGTCTATTGATTTTCGACGATTTCCGAGAGTTGCCTAGAACATTCTCGGAACTTTAGAGTTAAATTAAATTACTGGAACTTATATATGATTCTATTCTAAACGATTAGAATAGAAACTATACTAAGATTAGGTAAATTTTCTTATTAGCATCAACATCGCTACCTCAGTGCAGACTGTTTCCTCGTCAAATATTGGCTCTTTAACTTTTTCTTCGCGATTTTTTCTTAAATGCACATCTGAAAGCAATCATAGTGTTTTATCATCCTATGCTTTTAATAAGCTTCTCTATATAGCTGGAGATGACTTCATTTCTGATTCAGCAGTCAGACTCAGGTAATTGTTGAGTAAAGCGACGTTAATTGAACGACGAATAATTTGTCATATCAGATCTTGTTTTCCTCAAGATCTATAATCTCGATGAATATCTCAAGTATTCCATAAATTACGACTTAATTTAGCATATCTTTATTTAATGAACGGCAACTTCCTCTTCCTCTCCAGTCGTTTTCATTTGAGGCATTCGAACCGATTTTCCATAAAAATAATTACACGTTTTTCATTTCTGCAAATGGTGGTTGCTTTCTCATTTACTTATGATCTGAATACTTACATACTTACAAAATGCTCATTTTTAATCATTTTTACTTTTTGAGAGGATGTAAAAGAGTGAACTGTGTCAGATAGTAGGCTATCATGCTCTTTCCACTATAATCATAATATCTTTCTATAGCCTATTAAAACCTAGGGCTAACCCGATATTTTACAGCAAGAGTTATTAGAGGCTGAGTATCTCCAATCAGAGATCCCAAAATATTCCAAAATCCGTAACATTGTATGAGGTCACTTATCAGTGTGATTTTCCAATATCCTTGGGTAAAATGAACAAAGGCCTGAACACCATTACCAATATAAAAGATAAGAGATAGACAATTAGCGCAAAAAGCTTCGGGAATAAGGCAAAGAACGTTTAAGAACATTTTAAAAGCCTATACAATGTTTCTTATTTGAAAAAAACTTGGTTCACACTCTTTACTTGTTGCATTTTATTCATGTTCTTATGTCAAAGAAGAATTAATTTTTCTGAAAGTCTCACTACGTCTCAATTCTCTTAAAGTTCAAGTTTTTCAAAATCCGTAAAATCGAAACAGAAGCATTTGGGATTCGAGATACCCTGCCTATATTTATGAATTGTGATACTTCCGAAGAAACGATTAACTTCCCTACATATACAATATTAGAGCTTAGCATACTTATGTATACTTGAAACTCCTTTAGCAACTTCATCAGGATCAACACTTTGACACGTGCGATAGCAACGTACAATTTTTTGGGAGGCATGTGAAAGTGGAGTATTCCTGCCCCGTATCACGCGCCGTGCTGATTACGTGGTATTCACGTCACTTTCCTCACTCTTTTGTCCCTTCGCATTCCTGTCCACGTCACGTCTGCTTCTTCCGCTATCACATCCACTGGTGACCACTTTCCATCCGTCCATACCTAATTCCGTCCTCTTTCTATCGAATCCCTCTCGCATTTCCTCTTTTCCACTCTTATGCGCCCTCTCTTTTGTTCGCCCAACAATCCGAATCCCCACTACATCAGATCAATTTTAGCAGATACACATTTCAATTTCCTCCCGACGGAATCGCATGGCATTTTTTGTGCGTGTGTGGACGCGAATTTTATTTCCTTGAAATCTCTCGCCTTTTGTGACGCTGGATTTTCCTTTCTTCCTCGGCTAGCATTTCCTCTTCATGTTTCTTTTCGCGAGGGGAAATGCAAGATTTTGATTCATGTCAAAAAAGGAGCGTGCCTCTTTGACTATAGATAATGGTGTTCGTAAATATGGAGAAGGTATTTATGCCATTTGAAAGGTGAAATTTAGGGAGTGCAGTGAAATAGAAGTACGTGTGGAAAGCTGTTTAAGGAGTGAAAATAGGTTCAATAAAAATCGATGAGTGATGAATCCTGTGAACATTTACTGGGAAAGAATTTATGAAAGTTTTTTACTGAAATCCATGGAAGGATGGAAGGATTAACCACTGACCAACGAACAGAATATGTATCATATTAATTTTCATAGTTTAACAAACAAAGTCATCTCTCTTAGTTTTCATATGATGAAAAGGTATCTCTTATTTTATGGAATGAAGCAGTCAATAATTAACCGGTTTTTCGTCTTGTTTTGATGCAGATGATTTATCAATGCCAGAAATATTTTGCACTCTAAGGAGCTAAACTTTTTTCTATATTTCGAATACGTATTAAATAACTTTTTAGATGAGTTGCAGATGAAAAATACACTATGAAAGTTTAAAAAAATACCGAAGTAAGAATCAATGGTATAGATTTTGTAAACATGTCAAAAATACTACATATCTTCAATTATAGAAAAAGTGAAAAATCACTAGTATGATTTTTAAGTGGTTAGGATTCGTAATGTAAATGAGAAAAGACCATTTCAAGACTTATTGAAATTCACTTGTCCAATATATACTTGAATTATAGTATTACTTAGTTATAAAGATAAACCACAATAACTCTGAGCTCATGAAAAGAAATGTTACAGGCTTTTAAATGTCAAACATTTTAAAGATTTTCCCTCTGCAATATAAGATATTTCAATAAATATTTTATCAATTTTTTTCCTCATCATAGCATAAAAATTCCATCAAAACAATTTTTGCATATGTTCAAGTAAATATTCAATCATGCGGAGATAATCACTTTTATGCTATTCGTGAGCCAGTCTAAAATTAATATGAAATAACTATTACTTCCACGTTGTGAATCTTTCACACATGAAAAGGCTTTCATGAAAATCCAAGAGTTTTCCAGTTCACTCAATATCTTGCGGAAATAATTTGCATAAATACGATTCTTCCCTCTGAGGAAAGATTTCTAGGAAAGTAGCTTTCTCATTCAAAGGAATATTTTGCGAAATATTTACCTCACGTTTGAATTTTCTGGAGATTGAAAATTATCTTTTCAAAAGTCCTCTATGCGTATCACAAAGTTAATTTACATTTGTACTTCATTTTCATTTCTATTCAGATATGATAAGGAGATTGAGTATAATAATATTGTGACAACATAGGAGTACATTTCTAGTTTTCAATTGTTCGATTGAAACTGCAAAACTCAACCCACACTACTTTTTACTCCTTATATGTTACTTGATTTCTACTTAGCTCGCGCCTGTCTACTTAGTTCAGCCTCGCTCATTCTACTTTTCAGCTTTATATTTGTTAAAAGGATCGCTTTTATTTACCGTTTTTATGATTTATTTGCGTCTACTATCTGACGCATTTGCATCATTTTTACAACGCTTATATTTTCTTCATGCGAAAGATTTCTTTCACTCCACACGTGGCTTAGAGATGTTTCCCTTATCCCTTATCTTTCGGCTTCGAATATAGACCAATATCGGAGATAGGGAAAAATTTTCACGACCAATAGGCATGGTTGGAAGTTTCTCAACTCGGTTCTCTTCTTTCTTGTCCCCTTTTCCTCTCTCTAAAAAGATCATGGGGTTTATTTCTTTTTCAACAACCTCAGCGCAGTCCAGTTTTCCCATCTAACCATGATCTAAAGTTTTCCCTCTTTTCGATATCCATCTCTCATGTTTTATTCCCCATTCACTTTCTTATCCTTTCGCTTCTTTTTCTTCGTCGTGGGATTCCATCTTTATTCCGTCACTTAAATACCAGTTTTCTTCAAGAACAAACCTACATTCCGTCCTTTAGTTTTAATAGCAGGAATTAATATTTTTTCACGGTTTTTATACCATTTATTTTCATGAAATTCTTTCTAATTCTAAAGGAGCAACATCTCGTCTTCCAACATTTTCTACTTCCTTCACATCGTGTATGTGTACTAGTCCTCTGTCCTCGATCTCCTATGTTGTTTCTTTCCTTTAGTCACGTTTCTATCACATTCATCTCATTCTTCTTGTCATCTATCAAGAATGATTCGATTATACCGTTCGTATACGTCATTATCTTATTCTGTAATACATTATGAGGCCATGATAGCTCTTTGAGCTTCTCAAGAACTTAAAAAGAAATAGTCATCTACTTTTAAAATAACATCAGTAGTATCTATAGGGTTCTTCGTGTTCCAGGAACATGTAACTTTTGAGGAACCCTTTATTACTTTCTATTACCGGACGCCCGGTTCTAAGTTTCAAAATCTCTTTCCTAAGTCTCTATACGAAGATGTCTAACTTTACTCATAGTATTAGTATTACAGAGTTAGCATTATCATTCTTGTTCTTTCTTTTTCGTTTTCTCCTTGGAATTCTCCTCACTCTCTTTCTTCATATGTATCACTCTCGATTCTGGACTCACCGAACTTTACGACGTAAAGTAAGAGGACTGCCATTTTACCTATCGCTCTCTCATATCTCTCTCCTTTATGCCACATCACATAAATGGCCGACTTACTCCTTTTCTTGCAGCTCTTTTCCCTTTTCACTCACTTTCTACATTTTAGTCCCTCACGCGTTTTCAAGCACAGTGCTTCTCCTTCTTGGATTTTATACATTCAGTTGTATTTCATTGCATACTTAAATCACGCCGTATCTCCATTCTTTTAATATCATTTATCTAGCATTAGAATCTTATTTTTACATTTCAGGTATTTCCTTATTACTTTTTAGCACTTTTACATAAGAGGTACTTTTATAGTAGAGAAGGAAGGTTAAGTATTTAAATTGAGGGAAAAATCAGAACTTCATGTCATGAATTCTAATGTGTGATTTAAAAAGTGTAATAGCACATGAGTATACTGATCAGCATACGGTAAGCTCTTTATTTGAGGAAAGGACTGGGAAGGTAATTAAGTACCAATTCCTTGCAAACAAAGTTATTTGTAAGGTATTTGTTTTCCTCTGAGAATATTTGTGGCCGATTTCATTAGATATATCATAGTATCACTCGTCTCATGCTGTATGATTGCTGAAGGACTGTTTTAGAGAGATGAAGAATTCATTTTATATCTCGAAGCGAAATTCACTTTGAAAATACCGTCTTTCCTAATAGAGTCCAGTTTTAAAATAAACGCACCACCCTAGAGTTTCAATTTAGTCCAAATAATATATGTTATGTTTGTGATATGTTATGATATACCTTTGATAATGTAAATGAATTTGCCAAAGCGGAGATGTTTCACGAAAATTTCGAACTGGTTCACACTCATCATAGGTCTTCTACATTGCAGTTATAGTTAATAAGAGTCTTATGCTGTGAACTTTGTTTCTATTCCAGACTAGAAATATATTCTTACCTTTCAAATGGTTCACATTTGCCCAAGAACGGTAAGTTGGGGATGTGCATAAGCGAGAAATTTTACGACATATTTAAGGTCTCATTTTCGGTATCCTATTCGGGTATATAGAAAAGAATTACCGTGTAGCCTCATCCCCAAGAAAGAAATAATCCAGAGACGTCTTAGGGAAACCTCGCATGAGCCATCCCCTTACAATGGAAGAGAAAGACCATGTCATTTATGACTCCCAGCAAATCTGATCCGCTCGTTTTAGATCAGCGAAAACGCAGTATCGGACAAGACGATCAGGAAACAAAAGCGCAGCAGAAATACACGCCTTCGCAATGTTGGCATCTTTTTTCAAAGGGACTAAAGTGAGGAGAATCCTGACCATTCGTATGTGAAGATAATGGAAAAAAGGATATAAAAAGATACATCTCCTAACCTCCCAAACTACAACGATGCGCAATGTCCCGCTACGGGTTCTTTCCTCTTCGCCGCAACCCTTCGCTACAATTCCTTCCACCTTTTTCCATATATTTTCCACTTCCCTCTCCTCTTCTATTCGTTCTTCGATCTTCTTCGCTCCCGGAAATAGGAAATGTCCGACGGTAATTTGCCGGTCCGTTGCCTATTTCGACTGGACTGCGACGCAGAAAGCCTCGGAAAAGGTGTGTGCTCGGGGGTAAGAAACGGAGAATCGTAAGTGGCTGGGATCCGCTGGAGGAGAACGAAAAAGCTTCCGATGGAATTCTATCTGGAAATGGCTCTCTCGATGCTGCGATTCTATTTCTGCGAGAAATGTCAAATTATTCCGTTTTCGGATTTCCCTCCCATCGCACCGACGTCTTCGGGGGATTCGAGTTTAAACGTCTCGAATGCGTATCTGTTGCAGTTATTGAGATCCATGAAAGCTAAAGAGGAGATCAAACGTTTTGGATTCGAAGTTACGTTCGGAAGTCCGATTTTCGATAATCTATATTGGCGAGTGGTTATTCCTTCATTGAGCAGTATCATGTAGGCAATATATCATCATAAGATTTTAGTTTCATTTGATCTATCTTTTAGCTTTAGTCATATGCCTCATTATCACTTTAAAATTTTAATTTTGGTTTATCCTATCATAAGTCCCACAGCCATTTGCAATAATTTGAAGACCACTGTTTTCCAAAACCGATCAAAATTACTTGAAAATTAAAGTGGATACTGAAGTTGAGAGAATAGATGATCAAATTGAAAAATTAAGCAGCCATTTCACCCAAAACACTAACAGTAATATCAAAACTCGTTATCATTATTATTTTAATCATTAGGCAAGGTTACGCTCCATTAATCCCTGTTACGGCCAGTCTCTGAAATTACCAAATAGTAGTATATAACTTGGAAGAACGGATATATCACCGAAAAAGCTATATGGAAACCTAAAAACGAATAGAAAGATAAAGGGTTAAGGAAAAATTATTCAAATGAGATTAAAGTTTAGGAAAATGGGTTATAGGAAATAAGGTTTACGGAGAGAAACACTTGATTTAGAAAAATATCCATCAAAAGAAAGAAAAGTGAAGAAATCTCGCAAAAACACCGATAATAAGAGCAACAGAGATGTTGTAACATATTTTTTCCGTGCAGTCTGATGAACTATCGGCATATAGATTACAAATCTGAAACTAGAAATAAGATTAACTGAAATTCCCTAATCTCTTCATGCAATAATTATATTAGAGGTAAAAGTAATATGGCCCCATATATTTTTTGGCTAAGACACAAAATGATCTACCGAAAAGTAGAATATAATCCATCCACAACTCCTGCACTGACAGACTTCAAATATTTGATGAGTGTCTTCCAAATCAAAGTCGATGGAGTTTTCTCGAGGAAATTACTTAAACTTGCATTCAAAGATATCACCCTCTGGTAGTATGGCCCCGCGCCTTACCTCCTTTCCCTACCGTACAAAGGAACCAGGAGTAATTTTACGGAAAATTTTTAATCCGCAGATTAGGTGCCCTCACCCAACGGAAATGACCTCCCTTCCGATCTCTCAGATCCACATGGTGGTTAGCTTCCTTTATTAAGCCGATGGGGCATCGCTTTAAAAAGAAACCATTGTCTCCCTTACGTAATCCGACATCTTTTGACTCTCCTTCATGAAAACCTTCCAATATTACCCTCCCATCACCCATACTACGGTATGCCACGTGCGGTCCTATATTTCCCATCTCCGCACCCAATCCACCGTCTCCGCGGTTTTTAAGGTTCCCCACCCTCACATCAAACCATCTAAATCTCAACCCCCTCCACTATGACACCGTACCAATAGCACCCCCCCCCAACCACCTATTTCCCTATGAGGAATTTCATCACTCCCACCAAGAAGGGAGGACTACCATCGCATCAGGACACGCAATTTTGAAGGCCTTCGGGCTACGAGCGTTTTTGGAGAGTTTTTAAGGGAATATTCTTAGGGATGGGTAATAAAGGTTCCGGGGGTGGACTAGCGGAAGGGTAGGAGGGAATCAGATTTTCAGAGGAATGGAATGGGTGGGAATTTGTGGGGGTGGATGTGAGAGATGAGGGAAACAGGGTGGGTTTGGGTTGGATGAATGGGTGGTGGGATGGGAAAAAGACGGTTCGGATTAGGGTTGGGGAGGAGATGGTTTGGGAGGTATGTTTAAGAAGGTAGGTATTTAGGTGTCACTGTAAGGTATAAGGCATGACCTCCAGGAGGGATGGATTCGTGCATGTGACAGAAACCGGTCGCTAGCCGTAAATAAAGATTATGATGGATGCATATATTACAGAGAAATATATGGTATAAGCGTGCTTAAATTGCTTGAAATATTCACAGACATAGTGTTAGGGGAGCTTTGCACATTACTCAGAGAAAATTCCGAGGAAAGACATATTTGAAAAAAGTCTGACGGGACTGGGAACCGTTCCCAATTCAAATACAATTATCCTTTGGTACTAACCGATGTTTCTCTGCTCAAGAACATATTTTCACATCATCCATTTTTAATTTTTACTCAATTACCAATTAACATCAATTACCATACATATATCAACCTATTTTCTCAATTGGATCCTTGGGATGTATGGCCTGCCGAAACGAGCGCTGTTTTTAAATTAGACAACATTGCCCAAATGTTATGCAAAAGGGATTACATGAGTAGGTAGAAATGGTAAACTACTGGCAGATCTGCTTAAGCATCTATTTTAAAATCTCTATTAGAGACCTAATAAATGCATTGTAGATACTGGCTTTTTATATGGAGAGGTTATCTAAAAATTAGAGGAAAAGTGGGACTGAAGACCTTTCGATTGCGAAAAGATAGGAGAGGAAATAATTCGAGGGAAAGTATTAAATGTGATTGATTAAAATCTTGAGGGAAGTGAAATATAGTTTCCTTGAATATTCTCACAAGGACAGCGTGCAGTATAGAGCGAGTGTTGAGAATACAATACGCCACCGTCGCACTTACCAACGTTCAGAATTTTATGTTGGCATTTAGACTTAGAAAAGAGAATTAGGAGGAATGCTTGATCGGAAATAAAATAATTTAAGCACGTTAAGTTTGCACAAAAGTCATTAAATAAAAATGGATAAACTGAATATATTGTTTTTTCGCTTTAATCTAAGGAGAATACGGTATTGTATAAGTATGCGTATTAACTACATCTACATATGTATGTACCCTGCATATCTCTAGCTCAATGATAATTGGTAAAACTTCGCGGTTCGAAGTTTGTAGATCATTAGTACGGAGGAACGACTAGTTTAGGAATTGAGTTAAGAAGTAGATGGATTACGGGAGAGGTGTTTTGGATTTGCGAGGCTAAGATTGAGTCTAAGACAAACTTAAATATTAATATGTAGGGAAGAGGTAGGGAGAAATGGATAAAGCCGGTGTTAGGTTTCTGGCATATGGGAGAAGCATAAGAAAAAGGGTGGTAAAGATTAGACAGTTAGGTGCAATAGGATGGGAGGCAAGAGGGATCGGAAACTTAAGGGGAGTACGGGGAAATGACAGATGGAAGAAGCGCTTATGGCAGTGGGGGTAGTGCGTGGAAAGTATTTTGTGAGTGGGACAGAAGACTGAATGAGAACGCGACGGACTTGGATAAGGCACATTGGGGACGAGAACGGGAGTTATTGGAATGATAGAAGTGAGTATAAAGTAGGAGGGGAAAATATTGGAGGGATTGAAAGCGCCATCCGCAAAGATGATGAAGGGAGGAAAGAGATTATATTTCGGTGGATGCGAAGCTGGCATATATTTTCCCCAACGTTTTCGTAAGTCTGAAAATCGGGTCATCGGGTGATGGAGCGAGGTGGTTTTCGATCGGTTTGCATTCTGGGAAAGAATCTTTGAACGACAATATACTATGGCTCAATCGATTGACTTTCAGCCGAATAGTATGGTGTCACTTCTGGTTTGGTTATACCGTGCTGTAAGATTTATCAGAAGTCTCACTGTAAGTTTTGTCATTGATAATTCTTTCCCTTGTATTCATTTTGGTAATGAAAGTATGCTTATTTAGTATACCTGTAAGAAAACAGGGTAATGCATGGAGAAGTAAAGAATTTTAAGAATTTTAATACCATTATGTAGTTCGTGCCCGAATATCTGAATCACAGATTAACTCTTTCTTAAAACATATCGTGCAAAGGAGGAATCTATCAGTACGAGAGACGTATAACCGAGCTCAATGGAAATTAATGTAATATCATGGATTAAATTCAAGAAATTTCAAGTGAATTTATAAATTAATCGTCGAAAGTAAATCTATTCATGAAGTAATTTTTGATATAGGATTCAAATAATAAAGAATTACATATTACATTTTATGTAAATTGAGCGCTACTTATTACCTTGTTCGACAAAATATTTGCAGGAGACACAATTACATGCCAAATGGAATTGTATTAAATGAATACCTATATGCTGTGAGAATGAAATTGAGTCTGGAAAATTGAATCAAGTCAAATGCACACAGCGAGAAGAAATTGTAATTTAGGCGTGATAGGGTAATTTTAAAGTAGGGTAACGATGAAATTCCCAAAATAAGATATATAGATAAATATATCTAAAAAAGTTACGGAAACAAATACCTGTTTAGTTTTGTTTGTTTAAAGATTGGAATTTAAATTATATAAAATAAAATTTGACAGAGTCTACAAATATATTTCATAAAATTTATTTTGTTGACTCAGTTTGTTTTATTTAACTCAAACACACACAAGTTCCACCAGGTATTGCTGTAAATATTTAACCATCAAAATTTAATTTGAAAAGTTCAATAGCGATCATCGGTAGTCAACCTCTCTTGGAAAATTTTCTTTATGTAAGTCCTTGGATTTCTTAATAGCACAAAATTAATGCCAGAATCTTTCAGAAAGATAAATTTTCATTGAGAACCCAAGTTGGGGCTTTAGCAAATTCCTTTGAAAGCGGTAAAAGACGTTGTAAAACATCCATCTCGTTTCGAAAATATTCCTCAGACCTCACCAGCAAAGATGTATCTCGTGCTTTGTTACAGCCGCGAAAGAGATATCCAACTGATTCATACTTTTGGGACCCTATTCAATGCGGACCGATATATTTCATCGCGCAGACCCCAATTTCGGAAACTAAGCCGTTTGAGCCATGTCGAAGCTAATAGGTCCTTATCCCACTCTGGAAGCTTCCACGGAAAAATTCCCAAGAAAAAGTCTCGCTTGAATATACTTATCCGAACGAAGTCGGAAGCACGTCTTCTTTTAGAAAAAACGCTTGGGGAAAAAAGGCGTCCGAAGGCGAGGAAGAGATGAAAGGGATTGGGCGGGGAAAAAGTTGAAACGGGGAACGGGCGAGAAGTGAGGAGCATAGCTCAATAAATCCCTCCTTCGCTGAACGCAACTCCTTTGACAGTGAATGATTGTCATGCAAAACTAGGGAAGCGCGGATTTCCCGAAGAAGATCCATGGAGGTTGGATTGTGTTTGTATGGAGGGGAGGGGTCCAAATGAGAAAAGGGAGTTAAGAGGCCGGCAGGAGCGACAGATGGTTAGCGGGAGGGGGAATCTTCTCGTATGCATTTATACTGGATGTTGATCGGATCGGGGGATGGGGCGAGAGGTCTTAGTTTAATGAGATTAATTCTCTGTAAGGCGTAGGATCGAATCCCTGAAGCAGTAGATTTAACGTAAAAAATTCATAGCTTTATTTTTGCTCAAAGTTTTATTTAATGTTAAGATAGTCTCTAGTAATCGAATGAACGCTTTTTCATTGGTTAAATGTAGGTACTTAGGCTAAGTGAAGCAATACTAATATTATAGTACAGAGTTCTTGAGGGTAAAGGACAAGTTTTGAAAACGTTAGAGTTGTTTGAAATTTTCTGACCTGATATTTCTTATATAATTGAAATTATATTGACAGTCTAATGGAAAAAATAACAGGTTCTTTCTCTTTTGAGAGACCTTAACGGGAGAAAAGATTTGGAAAGACCAAAAAATATGTAACGAAAAGATTCAAAAATGATATTTTGCATTCGTACATGCAGGATACATATTTTATTTTTGGGTAAGGATTTGACAGAATACATGCTAAGTGAATAATATATCCAAGACGTATAATCGATATAACCAAGAGAGACAGCTGGAGAAATAAAATAATAAGAGATGATTCAGTAATAGAAAATATAAGATATATAATACTGATAACTGAATGAGTGAAATTGATAGATTTTTGTGGTACGACCACAGAAGAGCGGAATAAGGAGTATTAGGTTAGATTAGAATGGACAGCAATCAAGTGTAGGAAGCTGGTTTAAGCCGTTGCAGATTTAAATACTAACAGCTAAACCCTTATTATTTGGTCCTTACCGTTAGCTTTCATGATTGAAAAGACATTGAGTTGCTTGATTTTTGTGCTAAAATGAGGCATATGGGGAAACTGAGGAGAAGGATTTGTGTAAAATCGAGTTTTTGACAAGAGAGCTCCTCTGAGAATTTCCTTCTGTTAATGACAGCCACAAGAAAAAACACAAACTTATATGAGGAAATTATAACATCTATAATACCCTCGTCATATTAATTCAAGGCGCATTTATCTGACAGCTGATGTGCTGTCAATTAGATAATTGATTTTCGTTTAATATCTGACACATATTGTGCCTTCAAGTTACCTAAATTTTAGATAGGAGCATTCCAAAATTTGTATCTTGGGGGTAACATTACTAAAGAAAGTTTCTAAAGAAAAATTTATGCTGCGTACATTTTAAGTAACACGATTTTCCGTGATTTAAATTGACATAGTCATTGAGAAACCAAGTGATCATGATATTATAATAATATAATAATTAATAAAATGAAGTTACCGAATTCATTATTATGCGTGTTAGCATCAGACCATGATATAATGAAAATTACCAAGGAGAAATTTAATGCTGTATATTCCTTAAATCATAGTTAGAACTTATAGTAAAAAAGCAAAATAATGAAATCCTAGTAAGCTATATCATAAATTTATTTTCAGATAGGTTTAGAAGAACGAGCGAAGTGTTAAGATATATGAGAGATGAGGTATAAAATGTTGGGCACTTCACGGATAACAACGAACTGCTCAAATTGATTAAAATTTAAACAAAAGGGAACAACGCAAGAAATACGAGTAAAAGAAAACTCTCAACGCTGAAAGATTTTCTGGGATGATGTTGATCTATGATGATATTGCTAACCAGTATTTAGCAAGAAAAGATTCAAAAATCAGTATGATTCAGTCTGTTGAATCGAGAGTAATTCAGAGTAATTGGTTAGTTAGTACTTTATGTTATATGAAATTGAAAACATCTTCGATATCTACAGTTTTTAACTGTAGGTGTTCTGGAAAAATTTGTAGGGAGATCATCTATAAAAAACTTACAATAAAAAGCACTCCATATTTTTTATCAAGAATTGACAGTATATTGCGTTAGAAAGTTACGGCAGTCATTGAAACACTTAACTCGAGGAAAAAGCACTTCTATTCCTTGGGTAAAATTTCTTTCATAAAGGACGTAGTATACGCTAATCTTTATGATAACCACTTACGTGAGACACACATTTCTTAATAAAAATCTACATTCGGTAGCATGGAATAGTGCGATTAATGTACCTAAATTATAACATCTACCAAGCAGTACGCTACGTAATTCTACGATTTTCTTTTCCGGAGATGAATGAATTACCGCAGGCAAACCTTCAAGCGGAACACATCAAGTCGGCGTCGCTGATTTGTTTTCGATATCGCCGCATCATCCCCTTGAACGCCACTCAAAAGACGAATGGTCCGGCGCGTTTCGATTTTTGAGCGATGTTTTTTTCAACCCAAATATCCTGCGAGGGATAGAAAATTCGGGAAAGGTCTCCGGGACGTGAGGACGTCAAGGAGGAATAGAGACGGAGAGAAATGGATTGAGGAGAGAGAGAGAGAGAACCGGAAAGGAGAAGGGAAGAAAAAGAGGGAGAGGGAGCCGACTCTGTTTTCAATTTTGAAATTTATCGCTCGATCTTTAATGGCTGAAGGAGATGGTCTCAAGACCCTGGAGGACTTTGGAAGTGAAAGTAATGGGAGACGCGAAATTTGAGCGTGATGTCAGATGGAAGGATGTCGGGGAAGAAGATAAGACGGATGGTGGGCGGGGAAAGTGAAACATCAGAATGAGGATTATGAATGACGGAGCCCAGGGACGAGAGTGGATTCCTTTTTCAGGACGGTGAAAGGGATTGAAGGAGGAAAATATACTTAATTTTTTACCGTTGACGCGATAATATCAGTGAAAGTGAGGATTTGAGGATGTTTCCTAAATGATATGAATGGGTTTTCTCGGAAAATCCTCAAATAAGGTTGGGTATTTTTTCCCTCTCCGGCGGATCTAGGGACCTTTCTCGGAAACTGAGAGAGATAGGGAAATACAATCAAATATCTCGGATGAGATTTCGCCGTCCGAAGCTGGATTTTATGGAGACGAATTAGCGAGGAAGAGGGAAATTTAGTGAAAGAGATGGGCTCGCGTAGATTCTGCTCTGCGGGGCATAATGTGATAGTTTTTTTAGTGGAATGAATTGACGGAACGATTATTCTTCGGTTCGTGCTGAGAATTTTACGGGTCTAAATTCAATAGCTGATGGAATAATTGAGTCATACTTGTACCTTCGCGTGATGTGATACCGGTGACTGATGTGATATTATACACTCTAAATTATAATTATTCTCATTGCCATTCTAAAGCTATTTGATATTTATTTTAATGATATGCTGTATATCTTTGTGAAGGTAATGAACACTTTTGTAACACGGGTAAAAATTTCGGCAAGTGTTACTTTATCTCGTTTATATAAACCATTATAAAAAAGAAAAATGCCTGATATAATATTTTTCAATTTTTTCCTGTGAAATCTCACAATTTCAAGATTGAATTAATGAAGTGATGAACATATTAATTTCAAAAATTGTTTATGTATTCCATTTCGATATATTTTATCTGGGTTTATTTCTTTTCCTGAAATATCTAATGTACACCCAAGGTAGCAATCTCCTTACTCAGTTAGCTCAGTAATACCTATCTAAATTTCTACCAGTATTTCAAATGAAATATACTGATAAACATTCCGGACACGATAAGTAAAGAAAGATTAAACTGTATTTTCCATCATAACCTTAACTATTTTGAGTATAAAACTTACATTCAGATGAAATTCAAATTCAGGATTTCACTCTTATGCAGTAGGTCAATATAACATACGAATGTTTCATCTCTAGATAGGATACGCATGAGATATGACGCGTAATTTGTTCCACCAAGTCATCAACCGGAATTGTCAATTTTTAATGTCTTATTAAAGTCAAATTAATTATCTTTCGGAATATCAATCAATTGTTTTATTGTTGTATTTTTTGTGTAACCTATGTCTTATCGGTGAAATATTTTTCTTATTAATTTTGCATCCAAATTTCACTAATTCCTACAAAAATCACTGTACACAATATTTCAGTTATGTCTCTTTTCGAATATCAGGAAAATTCTCAAGCTACTTATAATTCTGAAGTTAATAAAAGTTCTTTCCTTTGCTTCAGACCTAAGATAGCATGAGTCAGCAAGATCCCTCGCATTGCAACTCGCAGAATTCACGACTCTACTTTGGGAAAGACTGCATTTCCGCACGAATGAGCATATTCCCCATCATATGTGACCCAAATATTGTGAATTCAGCCACTTGTGTAAATAAGATGCACAAGGCTTTGAGATTGCGTTTGGAAAAATCTACGATCCCAACTTGAGAGCGTGACCCCGAAGAAATTGAGTTAGGAATGAATTGCATTGCACACATTGGTTCGGTAGAAAAACATAAACAGAGATCCCAGTGGCGATAGTTCTGAGGCGTCTCCCAGCTTATTGAATTTCTAGGCAATCGATGACGTGGTAGAATAAAGCGAGCGTATCGCCGAAGCTAGATAAATTTTTAGAAACTTAAGAGCCCTTCGGAATGGTAGGCTTGGAATGGATCGAGAGGTAGATGCACCAAATAACTGTTTGCTTTCCTCCGTACTGTGTCTTCTCCGATTTCATCTCAACGAGATTCTTAAAATTTAGACGGACCTGATCCGTCGAGTTTCATCTTATTTTCTGTTCACCGTAGAGTTAAGATTTCTATTTCTTAAAAGGAGAGCTGAATTTCGCATGGATTACTTGACTCGAAAGCAGCAGTCGTATTGTTAAAAGTGCTTGGAAAGCTAAGGTAATTTCGCAAATATGTGCCCCCACTGGGAATCGAACCCGGGCGGGCTTTCACCCCAAAGGCAAACTCGCTGTCCTTTTAGCTATCTAGCGGCGACTTCAAAGTAATACATGACTAAAAAATTATAAAATGAAAGGGAGATCCAGAGATTAAATGATTTTTAATCTAACAGTTTTTAATATTTGAATATTTTCAATTAGAAGTTCATAACTATTCTCCAGTTGACAGGTTTCAAATAACATTATTATCAATAGAATTACAAATGACCGGCAGTCTCTTGGCATCGTCAGCGTTAAATTTAGATAAAAATTATCAAGAGCGGTTTTGGACTTTTGTTGTGAAGTTTTAACGTCCTTTCTTCTCTATAAATACTTATAATAGTATAAATACTTAATTATTCTGGATATAAATACTATCAACTGCGAAATTTTAAAAATCTACAATCGATACATACTAACTGTATCCATGTATACTTTTAATAAGCATTTGCTGCGTTTTTAGCAAAGGATCATGATTCATTTAGGAAATATATTTCATTATTATACCTACCCTTATGTTAATGAGAAAAACCTTTTATATTTACATAGGATATATTAATTTATTTCCGTTTCATTACATATATAAAAATGATACTCATTTTTAATTATGATCATTAGAATGTTAAAAATAAGACCAATATTGATATTACGTACCTTAATATTATCAATTGGAAAATATTCGTCACATTTCGATCATTGACTTCACTAATGAAGAAAAGTTAGTGAACCATAAATAATTTACGTAAATTTTATAAATTAAATTTAAATAGCATAGCTTCAAATATTTTCATTACTAACGATCGATTTCAATATTAACTCCCTTATTAGAGGGAGAAGGGATTATTGAAGCGAGGTGCCACGCCCTGGTAGAACTATTTTTGCAAAAAAGAAACGAATAATTAACATCAACAATCATGTTCGCAATTCTGTTTACTACATAATGAAATACACTTCGGTGAACATAATGATTAATTTCTACAGTCACGTAGTTACGATATGAGCTCATTATCCTGGTTTAAGTGGAGAAACATATTTTTAATAATCAGTCTCCAGCGTCGCTTCCTTAAAGAACGGTCTCAGGAAAAGGGATTTAAAAGATGGAGATTAAAAGGGAACGTACTGATGCGAGAGTTAGGGATGGGTAGTTTGAAATATCGTTCATGGAATATTTTAAGGACCAGCGGTCCTTTGATTGTGCCTAGAGATTCGACGTTTTTGAATCACTCAGAAAGATAGCTATAATGAGGATGGAGACGTCATTTGAGAGGTTACGAGCGCGGATGAGTTGTATTCTGTGATTATTTGATCTCCAGGAAAAATCTCAGATTATCCAGCAAAATAGCTGCTTCTAAATTTACTTTTCTATATCCTTTGGTTCACTCTTCGAAGTATCTCCATAATGTTGAATTTGATTGCCTATTCTACGAAAAATACCGAAAAAAAATCATCGAGAGACTTCCTTATAATCCGGAAGGTATTTATAATTATTTTTTATTTGGAAACTAGTTATGTCGATGGGGTTTGAGATAAAATCCTTCTCTTCCTTCACTTCTGTATTTGCCGCTCCACAAATTTCATCAGAGACGATATAAAAATATCCGTTAACCCATTTCATCCTTATAGTTAACATCGTTACTTGTTCATTTTTAAAATGAGGATATCGTATTTGACAAATTTTTCTCTTTGAAAATTTCACTACTATAGAACAACCCTTCTTTGAACTCTGCTAATACTTATTACCACAAGGCTCTGTTGATAATTCTGTTTGCTCTCACAGTGATCCTATAAAATCTCACTAAGCCTTAAGAGTATCTATCCAATACAACAACCGCTTCATTATTTTCAATATGAAAAGGTATTTTTTTCAAGCTATGGTCTTCTTCTACGTAATTGGTTCATCGATGAATTCCAATGTACAGAAACAAAAGAGACATCTTCCCTATAAGCTACAACCAGGAACTTATCTCTTGTTTATTTAAAGCTAAATTGATGTTAACCATTGACGATATTGTATATACCTATGTATTTGTTTATATGTATTGATTTTCCTATGGTTTTTATTTTTGGTAATCTGCAGTTTCTATGGTTTATTCTTTTTCATTGATTCATTTGATTTTTTACTGCTTTTATTGCTAAATTGACGCAACCAATGGTGATACTGTAAATATCTATGAATTATGTTTTTCTCACTTCTTTTATCATCTTGCAATGATTCTTTTTCTATCATATCATTGTTCAGTTATAATGCTTTTTTAAATTCCTTTCAGTAATGTTGCAGTCATTTCTCTTTTCCTTATTCCCCCTCTTCTTTAAAATTTTTAGATGCTACTGTCTGTAGGTTTCGCAGGTTTTTCACGCCCTCCTTCCTGTGGGCGTTTTCCTGCAGGGTTCTATTTTTTCCTAAGTGTAGTAACTTAGGTTTTTTTAACCCGCAAACAAATCTCTTTATTATTTCCTTTTGTTTAAACCCATAATCTATCTCTTTACTTCTTTCATATTATAAGGGTTAGATGTAAGAAGAGGCTTACTAGTCTCAATCTCGCCCTCTAATAAAGTCGTTTTATTATTATTATTATTATAATTTCAGACTGCTATAAAAGCAAAGTTTTCTGATAACATTTGCAGTATAATCTTAAGATCCCAAGAGTTTAATAGGTACTCTTTAGCGTTGTAAGGATAGGAAGGTACAGGCCCAAAACTTCTACTTCCTATAAATTAAGAAATTATGTAACTTTAGGTATTATTTCTCAGACGAGCTTGATGTCTCGTTTTAACCAGCATGTCATACTGTTGCCTAATTTATGAATATAAAATTTATTTTGTAAATTATACTTATGATAATAAATAGCAATAAACAACGATAATTTTACAAAAATAATATTTAATCATACACTATAAAAATAGGATATATATCTGTTTATTTGAATCATATTAAAATGAGAAATGATTGTTAAATATCTGTAGATAAATAAAAACTAGTAAAATAATTCAAAATTATATGAATACTACTCTCTCTTATAAGTATCATAGGGAATTAGCATTTCAGGTAAACGATCGAATTCTTTGTTTGTTTATTCATCGTTAGAAATAAATGTATGATTGCATGATTAATAAGGAATCCTCAGTGAAAATCGTAATAAAATAAGTAAATCGAAAGGGAAAAACTACATGAATCATGATATTGTTACTTTTCCTTCCTAAATATACTTCTTGGTACGGATAATCACTTTTCCCGATTGACGTTTCCTTTATCCAACGTGTAAATATACAGACGTACATTCCGTAATCCTTGATTCTTTCTTTTCTCCTGCACTAAATTAAATTCCCTCCAAATGAATTCATCCACAGAGGGAGACATTTCACTCCAGTGTGAATTTTTCGCTGCAGGAATAACCAAACCCTTTTCTCAGGAATCCGAGTCCGAGAGGTATGTAGGACCATTTTCCTCTAACTCCTCTCCTGAACTTCTTGCGAACGAATTGCATCGCATGCATAAACAAGCTACGGTGCGCCTCCCGCAACATGGGCGCACGCTTGGGATACGTTGAGGTCGAGGAGCTCTTGTTTCCCTTAGGTTACCTCCGATGCTGTTTCCTCATTTCACCCCCAATGCTCATTCATACATTGCCGCTCCTTGCAGCCGTATTTACTCCTTTTGCATCTCCTGAGCTCGCAATCCTTCCGTGAGCACCGCCCTAGACACGGATTTCCAAGTTATGGCCTCGGGGAACTGAGCCATGCTTCGCAAACGATAGTGCTACACCCTACCTTAGGGATGAAGGACAATAGCCAGGGTTCAACGAACGTGAAAACAATAGGGGTCAAGCGATTCCGTGGCGGATGTTGCTGAATGGATGGAATCATGTTTCCGAGAGGGTTTATTCACCAGAAGAAAATAATCGTGTTGATTCTTTTATCGTGATGAAGGTACCATAAATAAAAAATCAGTGGCGAATGAAAAATCATCCGACGTATGTACGGGTACGTTATTCAGGTCCTCAAGAATGGTCTCGCTGGAATGGTAAAACGGTTTTCATAAGTATCAATATTAACTTAGAAATTGTATTTCATGCATGTCGACGTTGAGGAAATCAAATAAATTTTTCCATGGGCTAACTGCAGTAGATATACTAGAGGACTCCACTAATTGAATTGTAAGGCAATTTATTTCTTTTCCATTCATTAATTTAAATTCAATAAAAATTCTGTGACATTTTCTATACGTTAACGAGAAAATAAATTATACAACTTTGTAATTTTCCACGTAATTTTTTAATATTGGCAACCGGTTTCGTAAGAGCTTCTTACATCTTCAGGCCTGAAGATGTAAGAAGCTCTTACGAAACCGGTTGCCAATATTAAAAAATTACGTGGAAAATTACAAAGTTGTATAATTTATTATGGCTTTCCACCAAGTAACGCCACATCATATTGATTTCATTAACGAGAAAAGTATAGGAAATTATGTCTGTACCGCTGCATAAAATTCCGTCTGATCCATCCAACAGTGATAATATTATAACGTTTATATACTTGGAAATTAAATCAAAATATGAAAATAATCATAATCTTTTACCATAAAAATATATGTGTGCATATATGTGTATATAGAACCATAGTGGGCTCCAGTGGTCTCTTTTATAGAATCGATAAGAATAATAATAAAATAAGACCGGCCAAAAAACCAAAGGAGCTGGCTGTGTGTAAAAACGCTTTAGTTTGTTTGTTTGTTAAAAATAGTTTATAGTTTGTTAAAACGCTGTAACTGCTGCGACGCTACTGAGACTTCTAAACTCCTACAACCATACGACTACCGTCCTACGGCCAACAGCTAACAAATTTTCCAGCATGAGTAACTTTGATAATTAAAAAAGATTTTGATAATTTTTCCTGTTGATTTGGTCCACAATGAACATATTATATTTCAATTTGCAGAATAAATTCCTCACAAAGCCATTACGAATGTGACTGATCATTGGAAGGTGCGCATTAAGATCTGGATTTGTAATCAAAGATCCTTAAGCATTTCCTTTGAATGATTTCCTTCCACTTTCTATCGCTTTTTACGCCTTCCATCTTATATTTCCTTCCATGTCTCTGTGCACTTTAGCAGCGTCGCTCCATATCGTTCCCTCGAGTCGATTCGGTCATAAAACGTATCGCTTCTCTCTCTTCCATTGTTTTCTTTTTCAATTTCCGCTGATCCGTGCGAGCTCGATTTGAAGACCAGGATGATAGAATTTCTCCCGGTGGATCATGTTTTCGTGCAGTTCCTACAAAACACCTTTCGGTGTTGCATTTTATTCCCATTCTTAGATTTCGTTTAAGATGAATGTATTTCGCGTAGTGATCTGGAATACCTCTGGTTGCTATTTTCCGGAAATTACGGGATACTGTCAGGGCTAGGATCTTGGAATTCTGGAAGATTCAGTCTGAAAACAATGTCTATGATAATATTCCTTTTTACCCGAAAATTCTTTTGACCTTTATAACCGGCAAATTCTCACTCATTTAGAAAACCATATTCATTAACAATTATTACCTAGGACAATACATCTGCTAAGTATTCCTTTCATTACTCCTCTAATCATGTACATTCTATTCCGCTTACGTCGTTCTAAACGAAAAAAAAATACCTTATCGAGATGTAATTAATACTTGCAGCCTGACTTGTGAATTTTAAAATTTACCAACATATATAAAACTTCTCGACAAGTATTAGACATCAGAAATTCTGAAATAGACATAAGGAGACCAAGAGAAAGACGGATAGACCGATGGAACAGATACCTCATCAAGTACTTTAGGGGTAACGTGGCAGAGAGAAGCTCAAAATAGAGAAAATTGTATTCTGCTTGGCGAGGCCAACATTCGACCTCGGATTGAAAATAGATGATGATCATATAAAGTTTATATTTCGTTAAAATTTTAACCGTCGTCAGAAAATTATTCATTATGAAAAAACATAAACCCTTAACTTATCCATGTAAATTTTCAGAATGTGTAACTTCGAGGATGTAAGCCAATAAGAGGTATTCCGAAAATAATGATTGAATCATTTTTGGAATGCTCCAAGGAAAAACGGACTTGCAAAAAGTCTGAGGGGAACAGGAATCGATCCCGGGCAGAGGAGGGTCCCTGGTTCGATTCCCGGTCATGTTAGACTTTATTGAAGTGTATGCCTGGGTGTACGCCCTTATAAGCAAAATTATCCTAATTCTCTTCCTTTTGGATTATCTCCACTCGATGCACCAGTTATTTTAGCTATCATTCTTATTGGTGAACTCCCCCGTCGTAATTGACGGATATAAATTTAGCCTATAAATGTCACCAAGTATTATTGCTTATTTTGTATTTATAATAATAATATTGTTTATAATAAAAACCTTAAGCGCTGAATTGAGTTATTGGGACAGCGACGGGCGATAGGGAAATAATAGTGCACAAAGATGGCGGTAGGTAAAAAAAGGATTGCTACTTTGTACCAGATACATTGGTAAGAATGGACCATTTAGCCCTTCGAGAGTGGAAATCGTACGATGGAGGAGAGAGAAATGGACTGTTAGGTATAGCGTAGTTTAAACCACGCGCTTACGAGAAAAACGGCTTCCGAAAGCGAGAAGAGGATCGAATTGCTCACGGGTGTAAAGAGGGTTGCAGAGATGTCAGGCAGACAAAAATACAATCTTCGGCGGGAAATGGAGTTATACACGAGAAGGAGAGGCGGGGTTGAGATGCAGTCCGGAACGTCAATGACAGAGAAGAGGGGAAGGAGAAGTAGGCGTTGAAGGGATGGACCTTGACGCTTTCGGATGAGACACACGGATTTGCTCCAACGGCGGCGGCATGATACATTTTTTTATCTCTTCCTCTTTCCATTGTCCCGAATCAGAAAGGAGGGAGTTTTCCTGACGTGGGATGGAATTGTGAGAGGGAGGGAACATCTGAGACACTGGAGAGGCATTTTTTTCGTCTCTCGTGGGTACAATGGAAGAAGGGCGTTCTCGAGGAGGGAAGGAATTTCTGAAAAGGCATCTCGCTTATCTTCTCCTTTTTTCCGTGAGTGAGTGGGACGTAATTCGGGCGGGAATGTGAGGAATGAGGAGGGACTGTTTGATGTATTGAGAGTATTGATTATGTGATCAGCGTTTCTAATTGGATACCTCGCCGGGGTTTCTTTTTCTGAGACGTAGTGTGGAAAATGATACGTTTTCTCGTATTGCCTGTTCATTGTGTTGCTGATGGTCTTATTGCTCCAACTTCCTTGGGTGATTGACTTTCTGTATATCGGGTATCACATTTAGCTTTTTCATGGGTAGCTCATTCATCTTTTCTTCGTTGTGGCAGTATATTAAAATTATCCTTTATTTTCATTGACATTTAATTACGGTTTTACAATATTTTCAGTTTTATTACATTATATTGGATGCTAAAGGAGAATATTTGCAGTGATTTGGTTATCAATTATCAATATTCTAGATGAATGAAAATAATTGACAAGGTTAAAATTTCACACTTCATTTTCAATTGCGATCGGATTTGAATGCCTGAATGTTGAAAATTATAAATTGCATTCACAAGTGATCGTAGTTGGAATATAAAGCAAAGTTTTCCATTCTCTTACAGATTTTTCATATACCTTCCATGAATTATTAAGTGTGAGTCTGGAGAAAGAAAAGAAGGAGAAAAGTCCCGCCTTGCCCGGGACTCAAACCTGGGTTTCTCATTCACCGGACGGTTGCTTTATAAATGTTCTATAGTGAGGTTGTATGTAGTTTATCATAAAAGATATATTTTACGGGAGAGCTATATAGTGAGCATTGCTAACTTCGTTGTTTTGTAAATTTAATTTGGATATCACAATATTATAATCTTCTTACTTCCCTACTGAATGATCTTTCACTACAAGTAATGTTTAAACAGGCAATTGTAAGGATGAAAATATACGGCTGACTGAAATTGCTAACGTTCAGTTGTAAAATATCTACCATTCACTTATACTCTTAAGTTATACTTATGTACATTAATTAACTACGGCGAAAACTTGATTATCGATTATTTTAAGTATACTATTTATTCTAGTACTTCATCTCTTGTAATATATGGCGGAATTTTACATCGATGAATAAAAAGACAATGGATTGTGTTCGAATCTGATTCATATCTGGAAGATAACTTTCGTTGTCTTCGTTTGGCAATATATGTACCACCATATATACTAACTACATACACTAACAACGCCAATGTCGAAATATATAAATACCGGAAACACGCAAATTAAAAGCAGTGATTGTTACAAATGTGACAAATTTTGTCCTCGACACTTCAATGAATACAGCTTTGATATCGTGCTCTAGCCACTTCTATTCCTAATTTTGAGTGATTTTCTGGTATGAGAAATAAATTTGCTCTCTCTGTTAGGTAGGGGTTATCAAAAATTCCATTCTCTAGGAAATATGGACTATTTCGTTAGGAACTTCAAGATACTTTTGCACTAAAACACAGCGCAGTCATCACTTTATCACAGTCATGCGGAAGAGAAGGTAAGTAATTGGAATCGGGGGATTAGAGATGGATTTTCCTTGTTGTCTTATTCCATCAACCAACTCGTCTGCTATTGGAGACCCCGGAAAAAATCATTTTTCCGGAAAAATATACATGAAAGCGCTGACGGAACATGCCCTGTTGCACCATCATCGGAAGAGATCGCGATAGGTCGCCATCCAATTCAAGAAACGGGGAAAATTTCTTACAATTTTTACCCTCCATCCTTTCGGCCGACCTGTCCGCCTGCAATGCCCGCCAACAAAGAGCTTTTCATTTCAAAGCATTTTTCCGCAAGAAGAAACGAAAGTCCGGGAGGAAAAAAGAGCCCTCCGTGATGACAACGATCCAACCGGAAGTCGAGCGGACGGGAAAACCCTCCCGAACTCTAATTTCTTCTCCCCGTTTCGATTCATCCACCATCTCCCACACCATCCTCTGCCTCCGTCTTTTATTACCCCTGCGCGATCGGTTAATTGAAGAACGCAACCCTCATGTTTGACTAACACCAGGGACTTCCGTTTTACTCGATTCTTTGGCGTCCTCAGCCGTCCGCAAAATTCTCTCTCTCCCTCGACGGGAACAAATCAGTCGCTCTAACTCAATTAATACCTTGTTTTCTGATGCGGTGATTGGAACGCCATGACTGGTTCCAGATGAAACGGACAGTTTTGTAGAATTCACTGGAATTTCAGAATGCCGCTCTCTGTCCGTCGATATGTACGAGAGTTGTCTTCAAAGAATTCCGCCAATAGTATGCATAAACGGTCCCTTTATGACTTTCTCGGATGAGTGAAAACAGGTATTTTGTAGCCAGGCCTACTAGATGCTCTTAGAATTGTAGCCTCACTATAGTTACACTTTTTTCATCGGACAGTTTTATAATAACCGTTAATGCATTAAAATCATACCGTAAGGGATGTTACATAGAATTAAATATCCATCCATTATATGATAAAATTTTTTATACATTAATTTGACGTCGTGATATTTCCTGCCTTAAGTTGAATAACGGAGTACACTTTGTCCTACAGCAAAGAGCAGTGAAAAAGGAATATTTATTTTCTTTTATTTTTATACTCTTTGCTGAAACAAGAATGATGCGGATTGATAGTGTTTATTTTTTTCTTTTCTTATCGAATGCTACTGAAAACGTTGTTCATAGAGTCATTATGCGGCACTTATTCAGACTTTTTCCCATGAAATAGCATTCCAGTTAAGATATGAATCTAGCTAAACTTCCAACCTCCACACTTTCATTAATAAGCTTGATTCACGCTTCAGATCGATCGATGGAAATGGTGGAAAGATTGAGGATTCCATGCAATCCTGTTCATAACTACACAAAAATTGAAGGCCAATATGCTACTTTTTTATATGGTGTAATGATTCCCATAATTTTTCAGATGTAAATAAATATTTACTTGATAATTGAATAGATGAGATATCTTAGATAGAGCTCACAATCAGTAAACGATTCCGAATTTGAATATTAACATTGACCAAGTATCATCATGGCAATATCAAACATTCATACATTTTATGAGTATTTAGAACTTAAGTGTAGACCATGAGTTATTCTAAGACCATCATGAGGAAAGAAATTTATATATGATTTACCCTCTCAACTTGTATCTTTTCATTGGTAGCTCAGCCATCATGCAACCATTATCTGCATCACTGATGATGGTTCCACTCTAGCATCAAAGTAAACGGGATAAACTGAATGGACACGTGCCTTTTGATTTCTATATCTGACCGAAAAGAAAGAAAGAATTTAATTACTTGCATAAAGTAGGTTTACTGAGACTCATCGCGCTTTTGTAGCTGTCCTAATGGTGTTTGAAGACCAGAGGGGGATTGGCTCCAATCTGCTTCCTCGGCAATGTTGTACCACTTGCTAGCTTGTTTATAGGGAGTTATATTAGCGTACGCCGGAAGTGAAAAAGAGGATGAAAAGTTCTTGGCACCCGCCTTTTTTCTCTCTCCCCTGAGTCTCCAATCAGCACGAGGACTAATGAATACCGCTATGTATAAAGGGATCCGCCCTTTTCATTTGGAAGGGCAGCGAATGAATAAGGAGGGGTGAATGCTCACTTCTTTTGTCACTCATGCGTTGTCATGGACGCTATACGTGGAAACGGAGAGACAGATTTTTCAGCCCTTTCCTGTCGGTTTTAGGTATTTCCAGGAGAAGGAACGGTGATTTCAGCGTTAAGTGAAAGCGAAGGTAACAGTGGAAGATGCACAGCAATTTGGAAAGTGGAAAGTGGATAGTTTTATTTCTTCTACTGAGTTTTATGAGGGTATGTCCATTATATACTACCTATTGCTGCTGAGGCTTATTGTAATAAACCTGTTGTACTCTTACCTTAGAAAATCGTCCTGGAAAACTGGAAACGATCGGATATAATGACTGGGAATATTTATCCTCTATTGTCATATTTTATTTCTCATTTTTCTATGAAGATTTTGTTCACCAATCATTTCAATTTCCTTACTATCGTGTGAAGAAATTCAGTGCCTACACCCTCTGTCACACCAAAATGCGGCTTTCAGGGTATTAACGTAGATGCAGACAAATTAGTTAATTAATATCTTTTCCTCACTTTTCCTCGTCCTCCCTCTTAATATGGCAAATAGAAATTTGCATATACTATATTTTTATAAATATATATTTATATATTTATTATATATTAGTATTAGAGGGCTGAAACATAAAATAATACCTCCTAATGTACTGCAAACAGTTTACAACTCACTTGTATCCAGTAGCTAAAACACACCATCACTCGATATTAATCAAGAGAAATAAATAGATGAATCGCTTCAATATTTTCACGTCATTTATATTCATATCGGGCAAAAGAGTAAATTATAATTGTTATTCGTAGAAATTCTTAGTTCCATATATATCACTGAAGCAATAACTGCCAAACATAGCCTAATTTTCTGACATGTCACAAAAGGTACTTGTGCAAAACGAAAATGCGGCATTCTTATAGATTCTATCGATACTTACCTTTAATACCAGCGTAATATAAAATTTATCTGAATGGAATGCGGATTTATTTCACATTAATAACTTTCAAATTAACTAGTGCGTATGACTGTTTGGAGCAACATTCATGAGCATATCAATTCCGTTTCGCTATCATAAAGCACATTAAATTTGTTCAGATTTTTTTTTCGGTTACAAAACATATGTTATATAGTACTACCTCAATATGGACATACTAGTATTCCTAAGCTTTCAAGCCCATTTATCAACTGAAAACGTTTTTACAAAATATGTTCCTATGAATTTCCTCTCAGGCGGTTCTTTTGAGAGTCATGTTTTTCTCCTCTTCCGTATTTTTGTAGCATTCATGAGAGCTTTGGCGTTTGAGAGCGTTTTTGCTACATTTATTTAGGAATATATGACGAGTGTACCAGGAAATGGTAACAATTCGTTACGTTCAAACAAAGCTTGCGGGTAACGGACGAAGTAGAAAAAATCTGTATCAAATCATGGCCACTGACTTTTATGTTCTTCATTCATACGATAGAATTTTAGCGTATCTGGGGAGCTAAATGACGCTCATATCGCTGTTAATTGAAATTTTGTCATCCGAATATTACTTCAAATGATGGCCTTAAATGCAGGGGACATTTCTATTTGTTAGAGGGCTCTCTGCTGATTTGTGAGAAATGGTAGGATTTGAAGTGGTTTGTCCTTAAAAAGTGGCGATTGGTGGTCTTGCACGCAAAAGTAGGTGTGCACCTAGAAAAATTCCTATTAAAGGAAAATGAAAACGTAATGGAGAAAATCTGACAGGACGAGGACTAAAACCCAGTTCTCCAGAGAAATGGTGGTTATCCGGATGGGAGATTCGGCTTCGAGAAATGGACCTGTCAGACTATATTCATGTCGGTATTACCATGGTCTTCACGTAACTTTGGGTTAAATGCTGCTCATATATTCATAAAATCAAATATCTGAGACAAAAATGACGTTCACGTAATATTTTCTGAAAATGTTCTCCATTCCATCGAATATTTGGAGATATAAACTTCTGGTACTTGAAATTAACGCATTCTACCTAAACTAAAATTCTGAAGAAATAAACGTTGCGTAAAATACTTATTTTATTTGTACATTTTCAATTAATTTCAATGATGAAGTTACTTAGGTAATTGTAAAAGTTTAGCCCAATCTTTTCTGACGGTGTAATAATAGCAATGGCAAAGGAACCTAAAAACGTTTTAGTTGCCTTCAATATTTTATATTTTCTGCGCTTTCGGTTGATTTTACTACTGCTTACTAGTAGACCAGGACTAGAACTATGGTTCATTTTACTCCGCAGTTGCATTTAGCTTTCTTTTAATGGAGACTTGTAATTAATCTTGCTCAAAGTATAGCCGAGTTCTATTTTATTCCATTCCATGAATTGGTACCTTTTTGGATGCGACATTCCAACCAACGAATAGAATTTCAGAATACTTTGTCCTTTTTGACTACCTGATTGACGAGTTATTAGCGTGCTCACCTTTGGTGAAAGCGGTCCTGTGTTCGATTCCTAACGGGATCACATGCATGCTGAAAGATTTCAAATGTAGAAGCACTTGACTTGTCTTCCTTAGCCGAGGTATAAGTTCGCAGGCAGTAAGACTGACAGTACTTCTCGACACTTACGATGCAATATTCAAGTTACCTCTCTTCGTTGATGACAAATTCATTGCCACATGATATGAAATATATTACAAGACTTCAAAAAGCGTACATTTGAGAAATCACTTCAGAATTATTCGATCGACCGAAGTTTAAAGCTCTTCTTCACCATTTGCTTCGGTCTCCTCGGATTTGTTTTTTTTTTATTTTTAATACGTTCCTTGATGAATATCCCGTCCTACACCATGACGTCCGTCACCGTATCAATATGATCACACCCCATCCTTCAGCCTCCTTTTTCCGCTCCATTCCTCACTCTGCGGATCCACTTCATTCTCCACTTCATCCATTCGTCCACTTTTTTATCATCTCCCACTTACCCTTGAATGCGATGTCCACCAGCAAGAATTTCCCCCTTTCTCGGACCCCTCTCTTTCGCCCGTGGTATTCAATATCCCCTGTATACACCGCGCACCGTGGCAACGTCCGTGATGCGACCAAGTCCATCCTCTCCACATGGGGAGGGACAGGTATAGATTGAAAGGGGGATAAGAGGAGGCGGATCAACAGGAATGTCGCTTGTATTCCAAGAATAGGAACTGATTGAATTTCTCGTATGATGCGGGAAGTTGGCAGCGTAGGGGCCTTTCTTTGCGTTCCTCGACTGAGTCAATTAATTACATTTTTGGGGGATTTCGTTTTGTGCGTTTTACAGTAGATGTGGTGGTAACCTTTTTTGTCATGTACAATAATAAAACCAAGAAATATATATAGACACTTCTCAGTTATATAAAGGGTACAAAGTCCCAGCATAAACCTTAGAAAGCAATGACTCATGCTGTACCTTTTATGTTGTGCAGACCCCTTCAGGAGACCTTCATAAAAAATTAGATCTACATCGCAGCTATGACACCCCTTGAGGTGCATTGAATAAGTTTTTACTGCATTTCTCTAAATGAGTACCACTTGATAAATCTATATTTCGAGGAAGTTGTAGAAAGTTATGTGAAAGGTAATTGATGTTGTTTGAACTTATTCCGCGATACATACTCTTCCATAAAAAATAAATAAAACATTTGGAGGGGAACATATTGCATATTGTGAGGTAATGAGTTTTATAAATCTAGGTGGTATTAATTAAATCGTCTTCTCGAAAATTGCAGTTTTATAAATCTAGGTGGTATTAATTAAATCGTCTTCTCGAAAATTGCAGTTCACTAATTTTATCTTAATGAAGCTCTGTTCATCCTTTTGCATGCGATAGATGGATCTTAGTGTTTTACTCAAAAGTATACGAAAATATTCGGATTTGTTACGATTTTGAATTTATCAATGATGCTTATATCACAAGAGCCTTCGCAGATTATAATAATCACCACTACTGCCAATGCTGATCAAGAGTTGGATTTTTAACACTGACCACAGATATTCTGGATACAGCAAACTTAACCCCATTAAATATATCAATGAATGAAATAATGAAATGTTTATTTCTGGTATGATTCATTATTTGCCGTATATCTATGGCAACTTTAACAGCCAATTATCTTGCTATCTGAATGGCGATTTATTTGATCCGTTGAAAGGGGACTATTCCTAATTTTACCTCGAAATTTTCATGTTTCCGCTACATAGTATTTCCCGTTATTAAAAGATAAATGACTGCTATTCATCAAGATATTGTATCTAATTTTCAGCTATGACTGTACCTGGTACGGTCGCAGGAAATATCTCTAGGCCTTCTTTTAGCCGATGCATATATACAGAGATAAAGGCGACTGCGAAAGTAAATAAAGTATAACTCTTTCCCTGAGCTGACGAATACGTAAGAGATGCTTATTCTGACTTCAACCCCAGAGACTTGGCAGAGCTAATTACATCCATGAAAATGCTTAGCGATAATGACTAAATTCAACCTTCATTTGCGGATATTTATAATGTTCTAACGCGCTATAAAATTCGATAAAATGGCAAATTCCGGAAATATGCATTTCTTTGAAAGAAATTGTAGTTGAGATTGATTGAATACAAAAATGTAAACACTAAAAATAATACTTTATATTCACTATTTCTTATTGCTTTAACGTTGATTTATATTTCGCTAAAGGGTTCGCTAAAGGTAACAGGCGTTCGTAAAAAAACGAAACGTCGTATCAACACATCAATACATAAAAATTATTTTAACTCAAAATAATGAGAAATCTTGATTTTCTAGAAAGTCGGTTAAAAGATTCCGTGTTTCACTCCGTAAAAATAAATTACTTAAGTATGAGTACTACTTGCTGAAACCGGTGTAAAACCTGTCAAAAGTCTAAAAAATTCTATCTGAATTGTCAAAGGAATAGTTCTAGAGATTTCGATTAATAACCTTTATTTCTCATCTAATATGAAAGGAGAGACGTAAAAATAAGGGGAAAAAGGAAACTTTGGTAAGGATATCGAAGGAAGAGAAGTAGCTTCTCTGTAGTTGAGGGGGAGTCAAAATTCCATGGTGATTTCGAGAAGCAAAAGTGAAAGGATGATTTTGCGAGTTTGACGGCCGTGAGAGGATGTTGCTCCTTATCTTGTCTCTTCCTATCCTTTCCCTTCTATCATCTCTATAACTCTCCTAATGTCGCATAAACTTGCCTTGCACCTATGAAGACGTTCCACCGAATCTCCTTGTTTTTCGTATGGAGTGAAGACGTTTCCGCTTCGATGGATATGACGGGACTTTCACGAAGCGAAGCGATTTGAAAGAGCTGTTAAAACTGAAGCGGAACGTTATCTCGGTATTTTTTCCACGTACCATATTAAGCCCTATGAAAATAATTTTCCTTCCTCCGAAGTTGAAGTCATATATTCCTCGATGCTGAAACTTTATGTCGACCGGATCAATCTATCACTTCAAGCAGTAGATAACGATTAATCGATAGTAGCATCATAATCGATATTACTGATGGATCGAGTTGGAATGTTCAATTGATTAGGAATCCGAAAACGGTTTCTTTGGATGAGTCAACAAAACTCCTTGTTTACTTGAAATGATCAATAGGAGTAGAAAAGATAGAAAAATAGATATAGGCTCCGAACTAACGTGAGTAGGATTGGTTATTAACTTATATTAACTACATTCCTCGAAATTCTAATTTTCTGCGCTTCCCTTTACATATCGGAGCAGGAGGTACTCCCAAAATATTTTGGGTGAACCGTAAATGAGAAATGCACTGTTTGAATTTTTATCCCGAGCGTACAAGTTGTTAATTAAGATGATGATCTTCTGCGAATAAATTCTTTCATTCATTTTCATAGTCTCGATTAAAATTAAACTTCTTGGAAAAAAATTAAAGCAACCAAATGCTCTTTCAATAATTAGAAATATAAGATAAACTAAAATATATTTATTTTAAATATAAAAAATATGCCTCAATCAGTTGCTGCAAGAGCGAATACGCCAACTTTGGAAAATATATTAAAATTCTTCCACATCAGTAATTCCCCATTAGTTTTCCCGAGTAATACTGATGTATTTTCACTATTTGCCTTTCTACGATTATCCCAAAATCGGATGAGACCTTACTATCTACAGAAGACCATTTTAGGAACTGTAGGATAATTGATATTATCCTCTTTCTTATGAAAGACAAGGTTACATTAAGTGAAGGGGAAAGGAGTGGAACATTGTTGAATGAAGTCGGTTCGAAGGGGAAAAATGGAGAGACTAAAATATAATTCGACGTGACAGAATAGTATGTGTGCAAAACGTGGAAAGGGTTTCCTATAACAGCGTAAAGAGCAAAGGTTAGAGTTAAGCCTGTGTATCATTCTATGATGAGATGAGTCAGGAGGCTTTTGAGGGTGGTGTTATTAAAATGAGCTCTGAGAGATTTTAATGTAGGGAGGCAGTCTTGATGAAATATTCTCCGAATTTTCGGAAGAGAGCACGTATCTTTTTTGGCCCTCCCCATTCTCTTTCCATCGACCTTGCGAGACTCTTTAGCCAGGAAATAATAACTCAAGATGATTTTCTCGAATAAAGCTACTTTTGTCTTATGGGCTTAATACTTCTTCTTTCTCGAAGAGTTTGTTTAGGTCTGCAAAGATTGTTATCATTGTGTTGGAATGGTAATACTGAAAAAATACGATAAAACCATCGCTCGGTAATGTCTTTCATGTCACGCAAAAAGGTAATAAGACGAATATTTTTAACGTAACAGTTGTTTAATATTTGCACCCTCCTATTCACAAATTGGACTGGAGATACCAGAGTTTAATAAATTAATTTTCATGGAAAAGATTAACTTTCCACAGAAATAATATCTAGTAAGCCTCATTCTCTCTCCAAAACTTTTGGATCTGCATAAAGATGAGGGTTTTTTTTTGAGAAAAGCTTATTCGTAAATCGTATATAAATTTGTAAATCTTGAGTATGATATGAGTGATGAAGCGGAGAGTAAAGATTTTTTTTTTCTTCTATATTTCACATGCGTTTTAGGATGGAAATATAATTCTTAGTTACTGTTCGCAAATACATGAATTTGAACATTCCTTCTTTAAAGCACAGAATTTTTAGATTCACAGAAACCGTTTATTATGCTATCCCGACAGCAGGCGTTGAAAGGTTTCCACCATGGGACTGCCTAAAACACTAAATGAACAGTCACGGGAGGGATTATCAGTTGTGTTAGTTTCGTACCCCAAATAAAAGAAGCGTCGCTCAAGCTTGACGGAAATCTTCCTTGATATCATACCCAGAGGATGGATCCGTTTTTGCTTTTGGCTACACGCAGCGATAACGGTGCCGTATGAGCTGAAATGTAGCCTATATTCCTCCTCGTATTAAAAAAAAATTCGACCAATGGAGATAAGATTCATGAGAGTCACCCATCGCAAATAGAGTTTATTCACCAGTCAGTCCTGTAGAATCCCGCGCCGGGAGATATGAATCAGAGTTCCTTCGCCCTCAACATCTGTGCAAACTTTTTCATAAAATTTGTTCGCCGGCTTATCGGCTCTCACGGCAGAGTGACAGGCATTTTCCCTTCGATAGAGTACTTTCGCGACGGAAGAGAAAAAATTCCGGCCTTCAATGGTATGAGTCACCAGTAGAGATGTCCCTGGCGCGGACTATGGAATGGGATGACATCAGTGATTAGTACACGTCAACTCGTATTCCCTATGACATCTCTTCCCTGTTAGAGTCCGTCGTTTCCTTCCATTAATCGCATTTCACCCCTGCATCCCATTCAATTCATGAGTATATCCGTTCTATCCCAGACCGACTTTTTTGTGTACCTCAACCCTCCGTGATAACCGGCAACTGATCCTACGGAAGCATGAAACCGGTCGGGTTAAGAATTCTTCAACCAATTCAGGCAAAAATTTCCAGCGATATTTTTCATTTGTGAATCCGCCGTCACGTAATTTTGTGGAAGGCAATAAATATCGAAAAAAATTACGTAATCACCGTTATGACTTTGGCACATTCTCTGTCTTTGGCGAATAGTTTCTCTATCAACTTAACTTCATGAAGCCTGATGTTGAAAACACAAAAAATCATTAATATAGGTTTCTTTGTAGCTTTTAAGATTTTCTTGAGTTTATTCTAACTGAAGTAGCTGGCGTTACTACGTTGAAAAGCGGAAAGTTTCTAAGTATTTATAAATTTAGAATACTATAAGTAAATTTTTTTACGCATGAGAGACTTGTATGTACTTCAGAATATAGTTAAACACACTTGTTACATAACTTTTCTATCCAGATGAGGTATGAGTATTAAAATATTTCTTCGTGTCCTCATTTTAAGCGATATTTGATGATAAAATATCTGAATCCAAAAAATATAGAATAGGACAACTATCACTGTTGTTTCCCTACCTTTCTGTTCACCATATTCCTCTTCACAAAATCGTTCCACGTATTTATCGGGATTCAGAAATTTAAAACATCGAAATGCGGTATCTGAACTATTAGAAACCATTGGCACAATGACCATGTAAGCCTTTCAACCTAAATATTATTACATGAGCAAATTATTAAAATAATTTACGAAATAAAATAGGTTGATATACATTTTCTATGCAAGATAAAAAAGATCGAGAAAATGGCTACCTAGTGTGCCTATGCGTATTTAATAAAATGAAGGAAAGGCCGTATAGGGCCCCGGAAAGGGTGCTATATGGTTTGACTGCCTTTGCTTTAACTTCTTTCTTTATAGTGCTGCCATCGTAAATTACATAAAATTGAAGCACTTCTTCAGGCATCGGCCTTGTTTACTTAACTCATCAGATATTCGAATCCATAGAACGTTTATGGTTTAAGTCGTGGTTGGTGAGGAAATAGATCGTACAAAAAAGCTTCCTGATTCTCCAATTCGCTGGAAGGAGTGCAATTGAGCAGTACTACCAATAATCTCCCTTTCTTTATCCTCCCTCCGCATCATCCGCTTCTCTTCTTTATGCCCTCTATTTTGTAATGCCTTTTTCCTCCACCACGTAATTTCCCTCTTCCTCTCCCCTATTCCTTCCCTTCCCATTCACCCGCATATTCCCCATCCCGATTCTGCCTGATTCGGAGAACCTTTTAGCACCGCGAGGACAAAGGACTCTGACTTTAACATCTCCGTCCATCTCTTTCCCCTCCCGCTATACTTCATCCCCCTCTTTCCTTTACTATCTCATGTCTGGTCCATTCAGTATACGCAGTACCATCGCCGACGTGTGTCATTCATTCCCTCCACGCGATTACGGCATCCCTTCTTTTCTACGTCACTCTCTCAATGCCTGTGGCAGTTCAGTTTGCATCGTACTCCCTAATACGATGCATGCGTACGAGGAGGTGACGGGGAATTCTGAGGCCGTTGTGATGTTGATGAATGTGTTATTTATCTGTGACACTGTTCAAGGATGTCTTTCCGGCATTCATTTAGGTCACTCTGGTGGCTATTAAAAATCTGGGTGTAACTTAATTTAATTGGATTTGGATACTTTACTTTGGATTAAAATTTATGAGAGGAGTTTCATAATTTATCGAAACAGTCACGTTCAGTTAATTTTTTTGAAAGCGGTGAAATTCTGTTTTCGTATAAGCGTTGATTGTATATACTTGAATAGACTCTTAAACTTGTATTTCAGAAAAAGAGATGTTAACGAAATCTGAAAAAGATTGGCGAAATTTTTGGTGTGGAGTGTTTTGCTGTGTAGATGTTGAACTTGAGCGAAAAATATAGAAGGATATCATAAGATTAAAGGTTACTGAACTCCATCAGTATCAAAGACCACTTACAGTATTGTGATCTTAATCATTTTTGTATACTATATATTACATGCAATATTATAATCTTTCGTGAAAATTCCACATCAATTTCAAGCATCCTCGCTAATGTTGCGATTATCACAAACAATAGAGTACAAAGAAAATTTTATAATATATTACATATATAACATTTTGCAAAGGGCTTAAGATAGCCGTACCTCTGCAATGTTTAGAAAGACAGAAGTATATGGTACATTTTAAAATCCAAAGCATAAATGCGCTAAATCGCTGAACACATGAGAGGGAGACTCGATAATGGACTCTTCCATTGGAAAGAAGACCGTAGAGGATAAATGTTAGATGAGAATAATTCAAGATAGTCAATTTTTAAAAGGATTTTGTAAGAAGATACGCAGTCGTCTCAGTCTAAGAGAAAAAGATTAAAAGAGCCAGGAGTGCATCAATATCAGCGCTGGATGAAGATAATGGAATGGTTATTCGTGATAGTGAAGAGAAGGAGAACTTATCAAATTTCCAATTTCAAGAAGCGCTCATGTTGGATAATGGAAAAGAGTGTCATTCATCACGAGTGGCAATCGAGATGAAGGAAATAGAGTTATCTATTGCAGCAACTGAGTTAAGAAGGCTCAAACCCAATAAAGTCATGAGTCTGAAGGAATCGCAACAAGAGGAAGAGATCATTTCCTTAAAAATTCATTTCCGAGCAGTCTCTTTTGAAGGCGTTCTCTCTACTATATTAAATTGATCTGTATTCTGAAATACGGCAGATATTACTCAATATATCCCATAAATGTGAATGGAGTATTTTAAATTATTAGTTATTCAGTTTATTATTATAAGTTGGATAACAAATGCATGGCACTACGGCTCTTGCCTAGTTGGAATGACATTTTTTGTATATTTTCTTTTAGTAATTCTACTTGAATATACTCGGGTAATTTCAAGACTACTTAGTATTATATAATATGTATCCCGATAGAAATATTTAGGATAAGTGCATTAATAGATTGTATTGCTCTATTTGATAATATAGTTTTAAGGGTATAAATACAACTGCAGAAAGATGTTTAAAATTGGAAAAGAACAAAACAAGAGTAATCTCAGAGAGGGTAGAGAATATTTTACATAAGAATATACATGCACATCTATACTTTTGTAAAAAATATTGCAAAATTGGAAAAGGGTTACTTCGAAAACATGATTACATAAAAAGGAAAATTAACTCTTTTTATGTAGTCATATCTCATCTAATTCCCATAAATATCTCCCAAATTATAAGACTAAGTGATATCAGAGAATATTTGTTTTTATACTAAAATCATGAAATTTAATATTCTAGAGATATCAGGTAATCAACGTGAAATGTGATTGGTGAAAATGTTTTATTATTTCACTCCTTCGTGTGTGACTGATCAATAATCTTAATATGATAACTGTATTATGGTTAAATTGCCACGATTACGTAAAATTTTTCCATGCAATTAATTAAGTAATACAAATAAACTCATATCACACGCTACCCCTACATAAAATATTTCTTCTTCCCTGCAGGTATATGATGAATGTTTATGATCCGCTCCATTTATCATTATTCAATATCCCTAATCCACTTTTTAATTTGAGTCATTCATCTCCGATTGAAATTCCATGATTTGCTGACTCTCTGCGTTGTATTTTAAATAATAACTTATTGAGGCATCGAAAATGGTGAATTTTCAACTTTCATGACACAAAACGGTACGTCAGAAGCAGGCATCGACGGTACGTTATACATCATTTAAAAAGCTCAGGAAACTGTCATGATTTCAGTTTGACGGGTCTATCAGTTATGTTGCGTTTCTTTTGTTTTCGACACTCTCGTCGAATATACCGTCATTCCGAGATAGAATGAGAGCACTCGAAAAACCACATTATTTAATGTTGAGCGTTAATAACAGAACAATTATACCTTAAATGTTTACAGCGAGAGGATAAATTTCAAACTAGTAAATTTCTATGGTGTCTTAGATTATCTGAACACAACTGTCTAAATCCAAGACCGTATCAATGAACAATATAGAAGGTAACCTTATTCATCACTGGAGCCCAACCCAAAATTAAATGAAGAACTTGAAAATGAACAGTCTCGTAAGATTTAAAATTAGATTCCGGTAGACTTGAGATAGGCAGAGAAAGAATTTAAGGAAGAGCGATGAAGGAAGGAAGCATAAATAAAGGAGTGGATAGCGATAGAGATTAAATGGACGTGAATCGATGGAGAAGGATGAGAGAAGACTAAAAGGGTCACACACAAACTTTCAGCGAAAATCACATTTGATGTCCAGAGCTGGCCAATTTGCCGGGATTAGGGATCTGAGGCGAGGGTCTGGCGGAATACAAGGGCGAGCGAAGTAGGATAGAAGGATAATGGAGAAGAGATCAGAGAAAAGTGGGCTGACAAAAATAAGGGAACATATTTCCTTATATTCCCTCGTTTTCATTCGCTGCTACACTTTTTTTAATCCCCATTGAAAATTATATTCTTATTCATTGTTCCCAAATAAGTATTTATGACGTGCCGCTGACAGATGGTAATAGTTTTTTCAAGTGTTTCGACAGCTATGATCATTTCGTAGATACTCCCTCGCGAATCGAACCCGGATCCGCTTTCACTAAAGTTGTACGCGATAAACGCTTGGATAACCCGTTTAAAGGTATTACTCATATTTTAGATGGGACTCCTACCTCCAAATGATATCGATTCTTTACACAATTGTAAATTTTTCTAATTCATACATTAAACATGAGTTTATATGAAACAGGGTTACGAATCTTATTATTTGATTCTCATCACTAACAAATTAATAACCAATTCATTGCATATAAGCTACTTATTATTTTATTTTTGGTATATCCTTTTACATATAGTATTAGAGTAAATTTACATTCAGTAATTCTTCTAGCAAACCAACTTAAATTTTTTCACTCAATATTTTAATACTTTAAAGGTGACCCTTTTGTCTCCTCAAACAAGTTTTTCTATTGCCTTGAGAGTATTTTCCTATATAACGTTTTTACAATTACTTTATTTTATTTTCATACTGATATATTATATTTCCGGTATAAAGATTTCTTGAACAGTAGAGTTATGCAGAAAAGTTTTCCTCAAAACATAATGTCTTTATATCCACAAAATTATATTTTCTCTTCTCTACCATTAATTACATTAGTTTCCTTCGTTGCATATTCATGAACTTTGATGATGGGATAAACGATAAGATGGATGAGGATGGATAGGCTTTTCAGTACCAATCTTGTCAGAATAAGGACGTCATTTATTAATTTATTCATATATTAAGTCATTAGTTTGAAGTTTTTGTTTGTAGAGATTCGAATAATACTAGGAGAAGGGAATTGTTTGTAAAGTAAAGGCTTGCATAAAAATATATTTTACCATAGAGATATAAAGGCTTTCAGTGCACTGGTCAGAAATTAGTCAAAACTGGTCAAGCTTAACTTTGTAGAAGGGAAGCATGCTAAAAAAATTGAGAACTATGTTTTAATTCTTCAGCTTTTAACTTCCATTTACCCTTGTTCAAACGAAGTAAGACTTGATAGAAAATTTTGGGAGGAGAAGTTTTATGTATCTTAAGATCTGTGAAGGATAGAAAGAGCATCGAGGATCAATTTCCTAGGAATGATCCGGAAATGGAACACAGCTTTCTATCAGAAAGAGCCAAGGAAAAGGGCATTCGGATAGGGATTTGTTTGGAATCAGAAAGACATTTCCCTTCTCCCTGTCTTCTCGCACCTCAATCCATTTTTTCCTTATTAGAGGTAGGTTAGTCGATTTTTAAATAGTTTCAAACAATGGAAAATTAAGAAAAATCGAGACAAAATATTCACCAGAAGAATCCTCTAAATTTCCTCTTATTTCCCAGTAATTTCTATTTTGAAGAAAATTTTAATTCGGATTACATTAAGGAAGACAGAATTTTTTACCAACTATGAATATGAATTTAATCATTTGATAGAAAAATACGGTCTTCCTAATTTGATATTTTTCTCAGAATGTATAAATGTGCTGAGAAGATAGATTAATCCACCATGGATGCTATGGATGTAAGTAATATGAAAGCAACAGCAACTGGATGATAGCCAATAAATAAATACATCCCAAAATGTATGAAGTAAAAATTCTCTATCATCATGCCATTATGCATCTCATATGTATACTCTTTACTATTTATAGCATTCTGGTTCCGAGAAGAAAACAACTTCCTCACTCCTCGTTTTGCCTGGTAAGCCTCATTTCCTCTCCAAGTTAATCGGGGTTAACGGTAGATTAGGTTAATATTGGCATTCAGAGAGTATAATTTACTAAGAGATACAAAAATACGCAAATAAATGTAGATTAACGCTCGATTGTTAAAAAAAATTCCTTTTGCCAATAAGTAAATTTTCGATTATGTAATCTTTTATGGGATATAGATTATTTAAACCTTTGTAGGACATAATACACTTCTCAATAGAGGAAGCCGGAAAAAATCTGCTGTCGCAAAGGAAATGAGCTAGCGAAAGACCAGATATGAAGTTGATAAGATTACTCGAAATAGATTGAAAAATGAAAGAGGTAGTATGCAAGATGAAAAATCTCAGACAGAAATGGCTTTTTATTAAAGAGAGATGATGGGAAAGAGGATACGGTGGACCTCGAAAGAGAGTCTTTATTATAAGGTTTTGTGCATCGTCGAATAGAATTTTCGAATATAAGGGTCTACTCATAAAATAAATGAGTAAGCTTTAGCAAGAGACAAGAAAGAAGGAGTTAGAATTTAATAAATAAGCTGAAGAAGATAATTTACTAAATATTGAAATTTGTCATTTCTTTTTGACTTAACTGAACCACACAGCCAAGCACAAGTTAATGAAGGAAATATATACCATACTGTATAAACATTATCTGGTGTAAATTATTTTCACCACTACGAGTAAATGTATGTTGTGTGTGTGAATCAGAAAATGAAACTGTGTTGAACTTTAAGAAAGGTTGGTCTTCCTTAAAATTTCACTGAGGAGTAGATAATACGATTATGTAGTATGTATAATCGTAGTATGTATAGGTTATAAGACATTCCTAGTATAGGATATAGTATGTTTTTGTTGAGAAGATTTTGAGACTTTCAATAATATGTGAATTATTCAACCATGAAATATCAAACAAAAGGGATGATTTTTGCACGCCTAGGCATTTGGGGCTATTATTTGATCCATGCTATTATCCATCCATATCTTATCACCAGATAAAAAGTCTTTCTTGCCTACACCTATACGCGTCAACTTTGTTACGGTTGCTTACCTCCTGTTTTACCATGGAAATTATAGAATACTATTCTATAAACGGAGCAATTCAGGAGACTCAAGGAATATTTAAGGCTGTAATACGTTTCAATTGAAAGCCAAGCTTTTTTAGAAAATATTGCGCATTAATACTCTTGAATGCTATGTCTCCTTTAAAATAGCAACAAGTTATGCTAGTAAGTAATACGTAATTCTCCTCATCCTCTTAAATTTCATTCACTCCGTATTTAATATTATGGTATTAATAGAATTATCTACACAAAATAGAGGCTGTGAGGTGCGAATGATCCTTGTAGTAAATATATACCCTTATTAATTTTTATTATTGCTATGAATCATCTAAAATATCGGTTTGGAAATACATCATGAGTAGTTTGTATAGATATAACTTTAAACCGCGATTATATGACATGAAACTAAACAATTCATTTATTTTTCAATAAAATATCCTAGATTAAATTAATTAATTACTTATAAACCACGGACCTTGAGCGAGTAGGTGTCTTTTCTATGATTTTACAACTCATCGAAAATCGTAAGGTGGAAAAATCTTCAGGAGATGCGGAAAAATATATCATGAAAAGAAAAATCAATTTAGAAGCATTATGAGGCGAGAAGTAATCATAATAGGACAAAACATGAAAAGACTAAATCGATGACCGTGTGTAATCCAAAGAAGCAAAACTAACTTTGAGGCATTTCTCCTCATAACGAAGAGAAATATTCTCACCAAGCAACCAAAGATGATGGGTTTACAAGTGATTAAAAACTTCTACTGAAAAATAAAATTCCCAATTTCAAGTGTGGGTATGCATAGTATTGTAGTATGTAATGTACAGCTAGTTCCAAAAAAAACTTACCACCTAAGCCGCAACCCGCATAACAGGCAGTGAGTTTCCTGCAAGCGAGCCTTAAGAAGTGAGAGAGAGAGAGAGAGAGGGAAAACATGGAGGAGATAGTCTGCTTCTGTCCTGGCTCCGCTTGCAGAGTTGAAATGGATTTATTTGAATTATTGATATTGCAAATATTTATTAGTATCCTTAGTTTGGTGACATTGGCGTAGCAGAATAGTATTATAACAATATCGATGTTGTAATGCAAGAATTCAGTTATTATAAAATGGTTATTACAAATCAGTATATATTCTAGCTTTGCTTCTCGCACCGAGGGAAGCGTCGCACACGAGGTCCCGTTATTCCTAGGAAACCGAGGCAAACCCCCTTCCCCTCATAAAATTTGAGTCTGAGACGAAAGGCACAAGCAGGACGAAGGAAATTTTTGCAAAATCTGCCTCTGAGCCGCTCTGAACTTATGTTTAGCACTGAGATGGGAGGAAGAAAATTTCCGCGCAGTTTGAATCAGTGTCGGACCCAAAATGTATAGACCTCGAATTCGACGCCTTCGCTTGTAAAACTCTGCGGTTATAAGGGGTCGTATTATATATTATAATAGTAGATAATATTATACATCGTTCAAGAGAAGAGTTATTAGCCTTTAAATTATATACCTAAGGAGTCCATATCGATCACCTGTTTTATCACAGCCTGTGTGAATGCAATCTACAAAAGTAAAGTAAGGTGAACTCATGGCCATATATAGGCTATTACTTTAAATACATAAAAAATCTATAAGTAAATATGTAGTATGAAGTCTTGAGGCATTCTCTGCGTATTTTAGATAAATTTTGTTTAATTTGATAAGCATCAAAATTAAAACTCGATCGGTAAAAAATCAGTAAATTTTATCATCTATGCAGTTGGTATTTTTAATATACCGTCCAAATCAATTGATAGAAAATGTGCTAGGATCGATTTTCCTGAATTAATAAAGATGACGGATACGAGACAACCATCTTTCACGTTGATTTTGAATCCAAAATGAATTTTTTTGGTGTCATTGAAGTGTGAATCGAATAAACGTGATTTCTTCTGTGGATTCCTCTTGAAATGGTTGCAGTCACAAACCATTACGTTCTTAAACGTTATTCTCTCGTATTTATCAAGTTCTAAAATACACAAAAAGATAGAGCGAATGAGGTTTTGTCATAATGCTCATTAAATGCTACTGTAAGCTATGAATGTAAAATTTTCAATTAATTTTGAATGCATACAAAACTGCTTGCATTGTTTATATTTCAACTGTTTATTATCACGTTTACAATTATTATAATGTAGAAAACGTTAAAAATACGCGAAATAATAGGGACTTAGTGAAATAGTTTTGGGGCCTTTTTACCTGTAATTCCAACCCTGTAAGTATCACACGGGGATAAGAAGCGCATATGAGGCTCATGTTGAAATTTTTCTCCCCTCAGTTGATGGCTGGCCCTACGTAACTCTCATATTTTTTCGACAGAATTTTAATGATTGAGATGAATGGGCGGTGGTTTGGTATGAATAGTCTATCTACATATTTATCGCTCGGTGATATTGAAAATATTCCTTCGTATTTAAAATGTATGGCTATGAGAAACTTTTCATCTCTCCACATTCCATGACAAATTTGAAAAGCAAGATAGAGGAGTGATTGGAAGAAGTGGTTAAAGCAATGAATTCACCAGGACTTCAAGAGGGGGACTGTTTTGATAGATATAGGGAAGTGAGAAACGACGGAAACAGTAATACATACACTCACATGAATTTAACAACCGAAAGTGTAAGAGGTATGTTAATTCCAGATTTTTGGATAAATCACGATAGGTAATGGCATTTCTTGCGTTCCTCGTTGACCAATTGGTTACTTTGAGTAGGAGCAACGACCTCTTTTAAAAGTATAACCCACTCACTCACCTTCTCAATTTTCTCATCCAACATATATTTTTCCGTTTATGACAGCCTCCAGAGAAACTACTCATTTATCCAATTTAAGTAATATATTAGTCAAGAATGGTTAACATTCAAATATACAGGATATAACGCCCATGGCTTATCATACTTTCAGAAATTTCCTTCTGATACATCAGTAATTCCCAGGATCTCCGAAATTGTATGCAATAGCGATGTTCAATGTATCGTACCAATCTTTTAATTCTATAAGAAAGTTCGAGTAGTTTACTAAGCCAGAACCTAAACCATCTTCTTATCAGCAATTTATTTTGGAAAGAGAGTTCGGTTTTTTCAAACCGATAAAAATTGCTAACATTGGTATTACTATCTATGCAAGCCAATGGTTTATTCTAAATCTTACCTAACTTTAGAGATGTGATTTATCTGTAATCGGCGTATAAACTCTAAGTTTCTGCGACACTAAATATGCGGAGTATCTAAAATTCCATATTTACGTTTCAATTCATATTTTAGTGACATGATAATAGAAACTTTAGTCGATGTAGTAAGATCATCTTCAACGCTCTATCTATTTTGTATCATAGATGTTATAAGAGAAGTGAAACGATTTGGTTCTCGTAAGCGTAAGGAATAAATATTAGATGGCATTTCTCTAGTTCATTGTTCATTTCTCAAGTTATTCCAAACTACGAAATTTTTAGCTCAATGTAGGGACGAAATAAAGCATAAAAAACAATTTATATAAATAAAGTAAACAATCATTGACGAAGAGCTTGATTGATATAAATTGACGATAGGCAGCGTTACTTATTTTTTCATTTTTGTTGTTGAATTTGTTATTTAGTATAAGCTAATACAGTTTATACCATTCACTTTAAAAGCAGAATATAGAGATACTAATTCTGATATGATGCACCCAAACATTGTGAACTTTATGTTATCATTCAGATTTTCCGAAGGTCCTATTTTAACCGGAATGATCTTCCTTGCATTACTATTTAAAAATACTATGAAAAATTTAAAAAACATCTTCGCAAAGTTCGTAGAGAATTATGATGTGCCTAGGATGAGGGTGTTACGAAGTTCCTTGGAGTGAATGTTGGAATAATGGATTACATATAGAACCAAGAATATTTTAACAGCTAAGGTATGAATCATGAGAATTAGAGGAATATTCTCATGTAAGTCCGGTTACCATCCGTTGGTTTCTATTTTTAACGTGTTCTTCCATGACTCCTTTTACCCATCATTCATAATTATTGATAGTGATTTTTCTTTTAATTATTATACATATTATGCACCATTCAAATAATTCGGGTTATATATCTTACTTGAGGCATTCAGAAACCGAAGCAGCAATCATTAATCATTAGTCTTATTAAACATTAGTCTAGCGTATAGTTCTGAAAATCATTTCAGTAACATTGGAAATCCTGTTGTGGTTGTTTTCACACCCCCTGACATAAGTCATACGGCGGCTCGCGGGGTATTAATGTAAATGTAAATAAACCAGGTGTTAACGTGTAAACCTGCAATATGCAAGTATAGGAAACCTGGAGTTTATATGCAATATGCAAATTAGTCTTAAGGTTTTGATTTGCCATACTAACTGTTGTTTCTTAACCATCTTAAAGTGTATTCCTTGCAAGAAGTCCTGAAAGGTCGTCTACCTCAAAAATAGAGTTGAATATCTTCATTCCCTAAGGGAATACCTGCGGCGAAGATTACAAATCGCGGATCCACCATTTCCCACCTTACTTGTGATCGGTCGCCGCCACCATACCCTAACCTTTGATACCTGCTCAGCAGGGGTGCGGTCAGGAATCCTCATTAGCGCTTTCAAATTCGCTACCCCGGATACATACGACCATCCACAATCTGCCGAAAAGGGGGTTTTTCTCCTCAGAGCGGAGTTCACCTTCACCCATCGGCCGTTTTATGGTTCCTTTGAGAAAATAGACAATACCTTTCGATGGACGCAACAAAAGAAAAAGAAACAACAAAGGAATGAATAGGGGATACTCCTAGGGCCAGGGTGGAGGAAAGGAAAGTTCTCCTTTCTCCATGGAAGAATTAGTAAAACCTCAGACGCGAATTTGTCAGAAACAGCCAAATCTCATCTCAAAATCATAATGCTTCATCTGATACCGTCACCACGAATGCCTGGTGGAAGTAAGAACAGAATGACATGTTGATGCATATATACTGAAATTCCTAATGCTCTGTTAATTGTCGTATCAAGCAAATTTTATACTTCTCTGTATTGCAGAATAATTCAACTGTGAAGAAATCGAGTCAAAATTTGCACCACGGGGCAAGAAAGAGATTTAGCATCAGATAAAAGTTGGGACAGCATAATATTGCAAGTAACATGAACTTGATTTAATTAAAGGGATAGTTTTTCTGGGACTGGCAATGAACAATATTTTCGGAAAAATGTTACGAGATGCTGGCGTTAATTTCGTGGTATATTAATTTTTAATTCGATACGTGAAAAAATTTTGTAGCCCTCAGTATTTAAATTGTGCTACTATTCTAATACCTATGTTATTTTCTAAAATATTAAATTAGCAATTTGAATTTTAAACAATTACCTTAGAAAATGATGATAGCACACCAATAAATATTTTACTTTCTATCATATGATTTGGCGGCATTTAAAATTTTTATAATATTTGATGTAATTATCTGATGTAGTTGATCGTAATTTATTTGGTTTACTTTATTGTAATATGTTTTGGGTCTAATTTTCAGAGCTCTCTACCAGGTTGACTTAAAATGATTCTTTCTCGGTGTATTCGTCCAGATAAAGTTTCTTTTCATCTTTGCTTTCCTCAGTAGGTTTCGAAGTTTTTTCATACTCCCCTTCTCGATAGAATTTTTCTGCAACATAAATTAGTTGACATACAGTTGATTGTGTTCTTATTCCTAATTATTCTTTATCTCCTTGCTGAGTTTTCGTTCATCTTTCTATTTGAGTCATAGTCGTGAATTTCCTCTAAATAAATTTAAAAGTTCTTCCTGTAGGCGTCAAGAGCATAAAAAACGTAATAATATAATCCTTTTTAATCTTGCAATGACATAATTTTTCATTGGATAATTGAAGCAGCTAAAGTAAGTTTACCCGATGCCTCCAGAAAAAGGTGAATTACGCAGAAATTTCTGGCCGAAATAAGGAGATCCGATTCTCATTCATTTTTTAATACTATGCTGCTGACATAGTAAAAATTAACACTAAATTTAAACTAGATTTCGTGCTAATAAAGACGGTACAAATACGTTCAACGCGTTTCACAACGGTTTAAAAAGGCGCCTTCCTTCCAAGAGCCAATAGAATGCGTGGAAAACACTAGACTCGCTCTCATCGAGCTTCACGTCTGTTATGCGGGTTGCGGCTTAGGTGGTAAGTTTTTTTTGGAACTAGCTGTACATATGAGTCAATGTAATTTGGTGTACAGAAGAGGATATGAAGTTTTTCACCAAATCATCACCTTATAATAAAAACCTGGGGTCTTAAATACTTTAAAAAGTTTGATTGTATATTTTAGACACAGTAGCTAGTACCTCAATTATTAATCAGCTAAGAGGATACAATTTCCAATGTGCAACACTCCTCTGATTATTAGGTGATAAGTGATTATTAGGTTACACATGAGTTATTCTATCTATAAAATATTGCCTAAACATTCTTTTAAAATGAGAGATTTTCATTCTAAGGATACGATATGTAGGATGATCATCGTTAACAACTCCAAGATTAGTTTCGTTCAGCCTCATTCCTTACTTACGCGCTAGACATTACTTGCCTCACAATCCAACCTAAGTCTTCCTCTGCAATATTTTCCTTCCTTCTCATCTTCAAATACAGACTTCAGCGGACAGTCTGGTCTTAATATGTTCCCGATGTATATTTATACGATATACGCTAGACGTATCTAAAACTTGAGATGTACGAGTAAAGCAAATTAGATTCCTCTTTCAACTTCCCATAGTAAATCCGTTAGGGCGAGAAGGGAGAAACACCACAATTGGAAACGACAAATCTCCGCCGAAAGGTAACTTCTCCGTCAAACTAGACTCCGACAGCCCTTCTCCAATGCACCGCTAAAAATACATTTATAAACCTCTTTATCCTCCATCCTGATTGAGTAACGGCCCATCAAAAGGTACACCACCCAAATGCGAAGGAGGGAGGAAGGAAGAAAAACGAAAAGGGGTGAAATCCTGGGATGCTCTCGCGGTCAAAATTTACGAGAAGGACCTCGGAAGGCCTTTAACAGCTCTCGGGTGAATTGGAGGCCCTTATCCGTTGCCATCTATTCTCTCTCCTCTCCGCCCTCTCCTTCTTCGGTACCGCCCTCTTCCTCCTCATTCTGTATTCCCATCAATGGAGCGATCGCGGCGCCACGCGGGAGGAGCGAGAACTAAGGATGGTTGGGGGAGTAGACTTCATTCGCCTTATAACGCGAAGAATGAGACTTTATCCATATTTATAGATTTTCCTCGCCTCAGAAAAAGCCTATCTGTCTTAAGATATGGAGTTTGGCGTCCTCCGGAGAAGTGGGCTTATTTATCGAAATTTTGTGGATGAGCGAGCCGTAATAAATTCGTGCCTATTTCCTCCGATGATGAGTTGGCTTATGTGTTGTGAGGCTTATGGTGTAAAAGAGAGACTTAGGAAGCATCCTGTCGATTTTGCCTTATTAATCATGGCGATATCGAATGATTGCTGAGCTATGCCGTCAATGGCTTTCGTTTACGGCGTATCGTATTCAAACTTATTATTCGGAGTTATGAGGAGGTTTTATATGAGACGAACACTAAAGAATGAACAAAGGACACCAAATTAAATATATATCAATATATGTATCATTATATTATATTTTAGAGAATATGTTTGTCGACAATGCATATTAATATTGCATTTCGATTCCTCGTTGATTATTATGATGATGATTATGATAAAACTCTGATTGGTATACGATTCATTTATAAAGGGCAAATATATTCTTCCATATATTTTCTAGACAGATTAAGTAGAGATACAGTGATTATAAAAATTTTGTAATATTGTGTGGAATGAAGCAAATGATGAATTTACTAAATACTTAGAAATATATTTGGTATTATCAAAACTTTCGTAGACAATATGATAAAAATGGGCTAAAAATGGATTGCTATGTTTGACACAGCTCTACAAGGCATCCTGTCTCAATGCAGCTTATTTATTCCCTCATAATACCTAACACCAGCACCAACTATTACCTACCTCTTATAATCTAACTTTTGTATTCATCAAGCACTCCTCTTACTCACCATTCCTTCCAGTAATGTCTTCAACTGGTTTTAAAGACTGAAAATGTGACCAATCAATTGGTCTTCTTCACAATTTTCCCCAAACTTTTTCATCGGTTTTTGGACCTGTATATTTTACTGTCATCCTCCGAGAAAAACCTAAATCACATTGCTTAGAATCTTTTCTCTGCAGCTCCACTCCATGTCTTAGTCACAAGAGGGAGTACGTCGTGTATTAGGTTTTAAAAACAGGTTTCTTACTTCTACTTGTTCGATAAAACAGTTTCTTCTGATAGATTGTCCTCTGCGCTTGTGCTATTCCACTCATTATTTTTCTCTTGCTACCTCTATTACTAGTTACCTTGCCATCTAAATAGCAGAATCCTTTGCCCCGCTCATGGATGTTTATAATTTTACTTAAAAATCATTACCTATGTTTCGGCCACAAATTGCATTTTAATTTAAATTGAGGCTATAGTTGTTCATACTGAAATAAGACATGTATATTGATAAAAATTTAAGTTGTATCTTTGTGGTTTAGTAAAAATAGTTTTCTTTGCCTTTTTGTAAAGGAATGCTTGTGTACTGAGACCTCTAAAGGTAGAATCAAGAACGCGTGGGCTTCAAATAATATATTTTTCAAATAAGAGTAGCACTAGAGAGGAAGCTATATAACATTTAGTCAATATTTGGGACAAATAGTTTACAATATCATACAAAATACACACCTGATGATGCGGTTTTTTTTATGTGAAATTACATGAAGAAAGATGAACACAGGGAGTCACCAGGAACTGGTGAACAATGTTCACCAGGGAAGTCTTTTAATAAAAAATCCACAAGATATAAAATGGCGAATATTTCCAAGCTTAGAAACGACGCTTCATTGAAACTAGTTGTAAATTTACATCGTTTTGTCGTTTATATTTCATTTACATCGAGTTATATCGGAACAGGATATAGTTTTCTGATGAAAATTTGATCACTATTTTTTCTTTGAATATCGTCTAATGAGAACCCATTGAAAATGAAAGAACAAATCTACTATAACCTCCTTACCATGATATCGGCTGACCTCGTGACCTGCAGCTAATAACAAATGGCTCCGCGAAACAGGGACCGTCAATGGGCGGTCTCAAAGCGAGTTATTCTTCCCATTGTATACCATTTCTATCCTTTCCTTTCGTCCATTCATCTCTCTCAATCCCCATTCCTATCCTTCCGTCAACGAGAAATAAGTCTTGTGTCGACCCATCCCTCTCTCTTTCAGTATCCCACACATCCTTTCGTGGTAATGCAATTTCTGTCCGCTCTCGTATAGCTCGTCATTTGTCAGATGACGGGAGTTATCCAACATGGTTTAGACGGCGGCGCCTATATCCTTCGGGTTGAAAGTTCTCTCTTTCGGGAAGACGAGGACTTAACGGTAGAAGAAATTGACAAAGTGGAGGGGAAGAGATGCGTGATGGTTTTATAGTTGGGGAGGAATGGGCGTTTAGTCGCGGAGATGATGAAATAAGTTTGCGGTGGCCTCTTCGTAAGAAAAGGGATTGGATTTGTTTCGGCTATTTTGTCTCGAGGGAGGCGTTAGCCGGGTTCTTTCATTAGAGGAAATTTGGAATTTTTTCCGAAAATAATGGCCTGATCGAAGGAAATATTTTTACTATGAAGATATTTATTTATATGAAATTTATTTTATATGAGCGGACTTAATTTTAGGACCTCATGAATATCTGCATTTTATATTCATACAATTTTCTGAGACTTCGAGAGGAAGAGTTTCTGCCGTCATATGTTGACGAACATAATGTTTTTCATTTCATTTTGGGAAGTAGATTACGATGAATTTTTCTATCATTTACTTTTGCCTTAGTCTTATTCAAAGTGGTGATTTTATTGTTATAAAATTGCACTCGACCGAATCATTGAAAAGTAAATAATATATTATACGTTTTGATGGTTAACTGAATTGAGGTTTAATTAATTAATTAGTTATCAGTTTGGTAATATCACCCAATGGTGAAAACATGTATGAAAACTACACGGATAAGATTGATACTGAATAACTACAGTCTTCCTGATCTAATGCTTTGACTAGAGTAATTTTGTAGGCTTATTATTCCGCACTTAGGTGGAATTTTTCTCATTGAATATACCGGCCCTGTGATTGGTATCAGATTCATCATTTTACAAGGGTATATTATAATCGATAATTAATTGAAATAGAGAGATATTTTAAATTTTGAACATAAAGAATTCGACTAATTTATATCAAAAGTCTATGAAAGATTATTCGAAGTTCATTAGGTCTTTTAACGGATTAGAACACTGTGATGCAAGACTTTTCCCGAGAAAATAAATTATGAAAAACCTCGATGCTGCTTCACAGCAAATGATTTAAAAACTTTGATTAATGGAAGGAACGGAACTGAATCTAAAAAAGAGACAGGGAGGGAGAAGCATCATAATTTACAGAAACTTGAGCATCGACGTCAGCTTTAATAACGCTGAAGAAACTAGCGTTCTCTCTTAAGCCGTCAATCTTTAATAATTAACAAACTGGCTGGTGATATTTGAAGAAACTTTATTTTTTTAGCTACGGAAATACTATGAACACCGTTTTATCCAGTCAGATTCTTCCACGGCAACAGAGATGGAGGAAAAACTTAACAATGAAACTTTTGGGAAATACGAAATGCATCATATGCTTCGTATGTTACGTTTTGTTATAAACAGAATATAACTTTCCGTATAAGTTTCTCGTTAGGTAAAATCACTTTTCCGTTACTAATGATGGAGGTAGTAGTGTAATTTGGTTTTTAGGGAAACGACATTTGCACCAAAGTACTCCCTGCGTCGTAAAATGCACCTGTCCTAAATATGTATGAAAATACGGTTTGTAGATGAAGAGATATATTCCTTTATATATTATAGCTAGAGGAAAATGGAGATTACACTTTCAAGAATTGTTAGAAAATGACTTTTAACATAGCTTTTTGGATCCTTTAAATAATGCAGCTTTGTCCATTATCTGGAGTATCGCGGTTCATATTCTGTAATTATAGTAAATTTGGATGTATTAATATAAACGCCTTTTGGAACTGCTTAAAATTATAATGATATATAAACATTTTGTGCTCCAAAAATTCCTCATTTTCATTCTAAAATCTTCTGTTTTTGGCATATGATGTAATATTTGGACGAAAGTTTAGCAGATATAATGAGGTTTGTGATTCAGAGTATACTTGTGAGCCATTTATCACACCATGAAGCGAAATTATTCTACCAGGCTCTACCAGCTTACTGAATTCGTAAGAACTATCGTCTATATTTTGCATATAAAATAAAGCTTTCTGAATCACCTTTTCCTCAAAAGACGATTGGAAACATTTTGCCTATCACATTTTCTGTTAGTAATAGTATTAACTTTAAAATTTCTTCGACAACTGAGGTCATTTCGCACTTGTAACCTCACCGGGAATCGAACACAGCACCGCTTTCTGCAACGTCAAATGAGTTGCCAATTTAGCTATTCGGATGCCCAACATACTTAATTTTCTTTTCTCTTTTACATCTTATTCATACATATAACAGTACCACGGAATAATAATTAGGCCTATTGTATCTATATATTCTTCGAGTTCATTTCTTTTTCTCTCATAGTATTTAAATGAATTCTGCCTACTTACATCTCACTGATAATCATCAGGTTATATTTACAGTTCTTTGATAAAGAAAAATGACAAATAACCTCTTGACATGGTAATTGTGAAACACTCCTAAATATGATTCGTTTCATAGCTACGATTGCATCCATACCATTCAAGCCAAGTATAGACGTACGACAGCAGATGTAAATACCAAGTGACAAAACTAAATCCTAAGTTTATTACAATATTGAATTGTTCACCCTCTTCCAAAATTCAAATGGAAATATTCCATTCATCTACAAGAACAATTGTAGATATCATTAAATTAACATGCTGGAGGTCACAATGACTGAAACACAGTCTATTTATTTCCGTGAGAAGATATGAAAGTCCTATCGCAGATACGTTAATAATTTCTCTGCACGACCTCTGGCAAAACAACTAATTCGGATTAAGATTCCCTTGGCGAAACTCCTTGGCAAATCTCTCATTTATAATTTCCCAAACTATGAGCCGAGAATTTCTAAGAAATTGAAGAACTCTATGCAGAACCCTCCCAAAGACTTGGTTTTATTCACGCAATTTTGCTATTCCTTGGATAAGTTCCAATAAGTGATTCGTCCCCGTTTATATTCGAATCCTTAAAAGGGATTTAACAGGGAATTTATTCGAGAAGAAAAAGTATGGCGTCTGTATTCCGGTTTAATCTTGTTGAATCCCTTTCATGTTTCCTTATTCTCTACCTTCGACTCATTTGCGAACACCAACACTTTTCCCGTACCTCGCATTCTTCTCTTTCATCCTTCTTTTCCTTTTTACTCACACTCTGAGGGGTTTTTACTTTCACTCTTTTCCGCCGAAGATTCCCTTTCATCCATTCGTTATTGTCACACTTCGCTTCAACCTTTCACTTTAATGTCGAAATTACCTCGAATTATTTGGAAGCAACTCGATGCCTCCTTTCAATTTGAGTTTTCCATATCTTTCCCTTTCCTTTGATTTCACGGAGCATACATCTCATAGCCTCTGTATGTTATAATTATATTTAATCGTGTATACAGAATAAAATTGAATATGGTAAATCATGACTTCGCGTTATCTAACTATTTTGAAAGCTCTTGCGCAGAAACCATCTACGGTGAAATTTTGTTTTTAGGTTTTCCTTTCAAGTTGATTACACAGAATTTCCTAAGGCATTCAGTTATTTATAGAATCATAGCATTTTTATCGCTATCCATCATGATTCCTTGCATCACAAACGTTTATTTTTAGCATATGAATTCCCCCGTTCTTAATGATGAAAATAAATTTATTTTAAGTGTTATTATATTAGTATATTTATGATAGTATACCTATCATACTTCTAAGCGAATATGCGTGATTTTTATTTTAAAGTAACAATTCAAATTAAAAATACTCTACGTTTTCTAATTTCTGGTAATATTTTAGTTGATTAACAATAATAAAGTGCAAAAACTCCATAGTCTCAGCTTTAACTCTATTTTGATGGAGATTCACTGAAGGATAATAAAATGATAATTAATAGCAATATCGCGTTTAGAAAATTTTCCATGTCAATCATAAATGAAGATATAATTGACTGAAATTAACTAAAGATAAAATTGCCCAATCTCCCATCTGCTACCAAAGGAGACACACGAAAAAACGTCTACTCCATCATTTATTTGACTTCATTATAACTTAATATCCGTCATTATACAATCAAAATGTATCGTCCTTTAATATTCGAAAGTGCACAGATTTCATTCCGCGAAAAATAAATCTTTTCTTCTTTTGAAACAGAAAACGATGCTTTTATCATCCTTTCTTTGTTGAAAAAGATGGCGGAGCTTATCAGACCTAAATGGGGTGGATGGAATTACTGGACGATTATTTTTCCCTTTAATTGGATTAGGACGAAGAGGCGTTTCAGGTTTCACTGGAAAATTTTTCACTCAAAGTATAAACTGAAGAAGGGAGGGGTAAGAGATTTCTTTGCTCAAAATAGCACAAAGAAGTCAAGGGAGACAACCACCAAATAACTACATTCAAATTAATTGGTTCTCAGAATTGGAATTAAATCATCAGAGTGTTAGATGAAAGGGAAAGAGTAATTCAATCAAACGTAACACTCTTCAACCTTCGTTGAAATTCAAGATACACTCTTCCTAAATTATTTAGAGCAGAATTTAATTTGTATGAATCATTAAATTATTTTAAAGCTTTTTCCAAAATTGACTATTGGTAATTATATTCTAATATTTATTAACCTAATGAAAGTGCTACCATTTAAAAACAGGAAGGGATTAGATTTATATTATATATATTAAGCATCTTTAAACGTTTACTCAAGTAATGGAGCCTACTTCTTCTAGCTCATTCCAACAGATGGCGCTCAAAAATAAGATCCATGTCGTATACATTTTTAAGAAGTTTTGTTTCTTTTTAATGAATTATATGCAAAGGTAGTGTGGTATATATTTATTTCATCAATATTTACTAATTTATCTTAACACTGAGTTTATCATTTAAGTATAATGTAAAATATAACATCAAAGTTTTCAGAAATAAGCGGACACTAATGTATCAGCTAACGTACTAAATTTACCTCCTTGAGAACTCTTTATTTGGGGCGGCATTATGTAATTGGGAGGACTTAAATCAGATTTTGTATATATATTTGTAAATACTTGTACATATGTATATAGTGTTTGCACCATAAACTAATGTATGATTAATTAAGGCACAACTATGTGTAAGAACGCCAATCTCTATAAGGTGAAGGAAAATCTAAGTCACTTTTGATGAACGTTGGACTTTGTGCGCGAGTTTTTAGAAATTCCTTTAATTGTGATGTGTTTTTGCATTAATATTTAAAAAGATCTCGAAATGATTGATCTCCATTGAATTTTGTATCATAGGCTTACAGGTAGGGCAGCTTTCGACTTTATGATTTGTCTGAAATATATTTAGCGAATCGTGATGGGTTGTTGGATTTTATAATACGTTCAAAAGCATTGAAATTGAGCAGAGCGCGGGTCCAATAAAAATTTAAAATATACCAGGAAACAATTAAAAAATATCTCCTTAGCGAATACCTATGTCTATCAATCTAAACCGTAGTAATAGACCATGGTTTTTTCTCTCCTGTTTGGATTAATTTAAGATACTTTTCATGGAGTTTAACGTAACACTTGCTTGATTAGAACATGCCTTAGTCTTTAGCCGAATTAGTTCCTCAAATACCCTTATATTCTATATAATTAGTTCAATTAAACTTGTTATTTCCTCAAATCCATTTCGGCTTTACGTTCGTATTTCCTCCGCAATTTCGTTTTCATCAACTCCCGAATGTTTTCATTTGTGCCACTCGCAGTCCCGACCTCAGCTCCACCTTCTTTTCCTCCAATTTCCTTTCCCGCCATTTCTCCCTTTATTTCGTGACTACCCTTACATATACCCTGGCCACAAGCATTTCTCCGCGCCAACCCTTTTCCCCCTCTCGCCACGCTCCACGTATCCTTCTTGCCCGAACATTTTTCCTCCTTTCTCTACCCTTTTTGGTTAGTTGGTTTCGCCATCTATTCGTGTCCCGTCGTTTTCAACCCTGTCCCGCTATAATCCTCTCGTTCCCTCTTCCTTTACCCTTATTCTACCTGCAAACCCATTTCCATCTTTCTCCCTTTGGTCACCCCTAAAATAGGAACCCTTTTTACGACTTCTCTCTCTCTCCTCTTTTCTCCATATTTTCTTTGAAGTTTCTCATTTGTTTCCCTTGTCCTTTCTGCCACGATTTGTTCTCAACTGATTTTAGATTTTTGAAAGCTGCCCTTTGTGAAAATGATGATGTTTGGCGTTAATTCAATTATTTATTCTTGTAGCGATACGTAAATAATTTGGAATTTCATTGGAGATTCTTTCGTAATTCTATAGTAGCGTAATGTGAGCTATGAGGCAGAGCAACCAGTGTCACCTGAAGTCCAAAAATAACAGAGTTAAAGTATTATTATCTTGAGAATTTGAACTGTTAAAATTGTTATGTGGAAAAATTGATAAGGGAAAAATTATGCGATCATTGCTGTCATGGCTTTAATCATAGCGATATGTTCTTTAGTTATTTTTTTTAAGATGTACCACTAATAATTTCATCACAATATGTTTACACTCAGTTATAAAGTTAAATTTCTTGGTTTTTGCTTGTCTGGTTTATAAGCTGTCGATCTTCAATTTGCGGTGACTTTCAATTTTGGAATAAAGAGATTGGTTCCTCATTTTACGTTCAATGAATGTCATATCGAAAGAAAATAATCTGCGTGAGCTCAACCTATTGAGCCAAACGCAGGTGCGCAGTATTGCATTTGCAAGCCGCAGTTTTCTGTCACCTTTAGTTCATAATTGAAATTTATTGACTGTTTAAATTTGGTTTGCGATTATTTGCGACGATTACTCATACGCGCCTAATATAATAAATTATAATATATATCGTAGAAGCGGTGCTCTCAGGTTTTATACTGCAGGAAACATTTCCATGGCCTTCTTCTCCTTTTACTACCATACATTTTCTCTGCAAATCATCTTGTATTACATAGTATAACTACAAGTAATAACCATTCCCTAAATGAAAACAAACGTATAGCATCCATTCTATAATGCCCAAATATCATTTCTTTCTGTCAACATTAATTCATGACCCATTCATTACGAGCTACAACCCATCATCCAGATATTGTCACGTAATGTGTTATATTTAATTTATACACTCGTATATTTACGGACTACAGTTTACTTTTTAAGTTGTATTTGGCAATTAAGCTTCATGTGAGTGTACATAACTTGTAAATGTTTTGGAATTGAAATACTAAACGGTTGCTGCTAGGTGTCAGCTGTGTTGTAATATTGTAGTGGGAAGGTATATGTATCATAGTAGTTTTTGCAGTATATAGTTGATATTTGCTCTGCATGATATACTCGTGTATTTTAGTGTTGTATGTGATACTGTGCCAAATTATCTTTTTATAATACAATTACAGAACGTTGACACTGGACAGATAGCCAAACTGGAAATGATTTATTAAGATACTAGTACTACTAACCCATCAAAAATGACCGAAATCAACTTAATTCATAAGTAAATGTACTGCTATTATCGCATACTTCTGATGTTTGTTTACGTAACCCGTCAAAATATCAAGGATTAATTTAAATGTATCTGTCGTATTACCTGTCGTATTATCTGGCATGCAGTAGTCAACTAAAGCAACCTTTTTGGTACGTTATAAGCCGAATCCAAATTATAAGCCATCCAAATGGCCGAGTGGTCAGAGTGACTGGTTCATATTTCCAAAATTTCCGAAGCTTACTCCAAAAGTTAATCCTCAATGGTTCGAATCCTGCATAGGGAAAACTTTTTTCCGGAAAAATTCGTTCATGTCTCTTTCACGAGGTTTCAGGTTGGCTAAGAAGCTTCATCAGAAAAAAGCTAGTAAGTACCATAGCTTGCTTGTTTTAATAAAGCAACTCTTTATCTGGTTACGTAATATATTGTACTGTATTGTCCAACGCTGTCGGCGCTGCCCTGATGATGACTTCTTGGAAGTCAAAATACGTATAGTCATTACCGTAAGTTTTTATTGATGGTTTTGGTGTATTTGGTTTTTAACTTAGTAACCATCAGCGGCCAACTCGTTATTTTATTGAATTTTACGTGCATTTAAAAGTCGTCCAAAGTCGAACCAAGGATAATTTTGGTAGAAATATAACGATATGTGTTAGGTCACGTATCATCTAACGAAACTTTAAATTTCATATTTATATCTAGTTGGGAAGTGCGTGTTACGGAATCACTAACATAGGAAAATAATATATACACAAGAGTGACTATCATGTAAGATATAATGTAATAATAGTATTTTCCATTACAAGTAAATACATTCATTCTACTTACAAGCCTCTTGCCACCATACAACAAGGTGGGTGGATGTATTCTTTCATAAGCAGCCACTTTCGCTTCTTTTGACAGAAACTTATTTTTGTAATACTCCCACGGCATGCACAGCTCTACGCGTTTCTCTCTATTCAGAGGAGTAATTAGTTCTGCAGCTATAATTGAGAAAAATCTTGCTAAATTAACCTTCACTTACGAGTGATCTCAGTTACCCTGCTTTCAGCAAGTTTATCATTTGCGTCTCTCGGAAATGAGGGAATTGTAAAGCTGCTTTTGTCATGAGATGAGAGAGCTCTTCTAGGTTATATGATTCCTTTTCCTTTTCATCCCATTTAGTTTTATATTCTTCTCTTCTATTGAATTTCCTTACTGCCTCATTCAACTTCTTTCCTGAATCTCTTTTTTTCTTCTTTTTCAGCCTTTCCCTTATTTTTCTCGAAAATCTCCCGTCTCCAAACCCTTTATACTATCTTTTGCCTTTGTAACGGTTTATTCGAAATAATTCACCAGCTATTTTATCACGGAATTCTTTCAAGGCCTTACGCCTCATTCCACCTCACCCACAACCTTCACTGCCTTTTTATCTCAAACATTTTCATGTAATTAGGCTTACCCATTTAGCTCTCTCTCTCTCTCTCTCAATTCCCTTCCGCTCCAGTTTTAATCTTTATATCTCGCGGTTTATTTCTCTTCCTCTGCAGGGCTCCTTTTAGACTCAACTTCTTGTCATGCGTGAAAATCATTAGGACTAATTGTTAAATATAAGATGAGATTTGAAGTCGTGATTTCCTCGTAATAAATTACTACCATATTAATGAAGGACTACGTGATAATAATTCAGGATTTTAAGTGAAATTCTGGCAACTTTTCGTACTGTGTCACTCTCATTGAGTTCTTGCTTAATTATCTGTTTAGTTTTCGTTATTCTTCTCTAACTTTGCCGATAGATTTCATACCATCAACTTCATATTATCACATCATTATATTTTAACTCACCCCCATTGCATTCTTGATACTAATACTTATAAAGTAAACGCTTCATCTTTATTATATATCTCTCTTTATGCTGGAACTGTATTTTTTTAGCCAATGCCTGTAGTTCTCTTCCTTTTACTACATAGATAACATCCTTTATACTTTCCTTCTCATTTTCTACCACTTATTTCATTTATCTTCAAATATTCTTTATATCTGTCCGTCTATCAATTAAAGTCTTATTTTTCTCTCCATTAGATGTTTCCAACTTCCTGGCTTTTCCCTGCGAGTTTTCATCCTTCATTATTTTACACAGTTTCTGCGTTTCTTTACTTTCCTTTCAACTCATACTACTCCCAATGTTATACTCACTTCTTCTCTGAACAAACATCCCTATATTTTTCATTTTAGTGTTTCCTCTTGTATTATTATCGCTCTTCCTTCTTTGAGATTATTTGCTTACAGTAAATTTTACTTCTAAGTATTTATTCAGACAATTTTAAACAAGAATATATTTTTAGCGTTCTTATCAAATAAATTTTGAAATAAATTGACAAGCACGGTAATTTAGACAGAAAAAGTCTTTCCAGTCTCAATTTCAATCGAATAATGATGTTTTCAATTTAATTAATTAATTTTTAACTTTAACCCCTTCATCTTCATTTTGCGATACTATTTTTATTTTTCAATTTTCTCCTTTAAATTCTTTACTTTTCTTCCCTGCTTTAATCCTCTTTCTCCTTTGCTTAAAATGTCTTAGACTTCTTTTGGCCCTTCTTTTTCCCTTACCTTTCTCTTTACTCCCTCCGTCCCGCCTCTTTCATCTCATTCCGCTTTCATTCATTCCTTCCTCTCTTTTCCCTCTCGCATCTCAATGCGGATCCTCCCGAAAAAAACACACACATCCAAACTCTGAAAACGACCCAAGGCATTCCTTACCGCTGTGAGGCGACAGATAACGCTTAAGCTTTAAGGGGAAGGGCCGCCCTCTTTCGCTTGCGTGGCTTACTTTGGCTTTATTTATTTATTTGAGTGCGTTTTACTTTGCGAGGGTGTGTATGTTTTACGGTATAAGTTTTCCTCTGTGGTTTTTTTATGCGGCGTGGTCCGTGATACACTCTTTTATTGGGGTATTTTGGCCGCATCCTTGACGCAATGTGTCGGCTTAGGCTGTTTTCTTCGCATGATGTATGGTGCAGATACCTGTGGCAGAAGGACTCTTATCGTGGTCCTTCTTGCTTTATGATGGCCTTAAGGATAATGTATTTCTTTTACATTCAGGGATTGTGGAAGGATACAGTCAACTTATGTATAAAGTAACACCTCTGTAGAGATGTTGAGTAAGCATTAACACTTTCGGCTCATAAAGCTTTAGAAATCGTGTATTGTTAATAAGGTGTCCAGGGGCTAAAAGATATCCTAGCGAGTAACGTATCCATTGGATATATTTTGAGTAAGTAGCCAGCCATCCTCAGACCAAAACTCATGTCATTTGGTACGGTCTTTGCCACTTCTAGGCTCTAAAGCTCGGTGGTTCAGAGACAAATGTGATACCCTAGAAATTATAAGATCTTGATCGCAGAAGTCCTTTTAAGTTTAATGGTTGTTTGGATGAGCTGCTAAAGGATTTACCATAAAAAGTGGTCTTCATAGGCTGAATTTTTGTCTTGTGAGACATATAAAAGCCTAGCAACGTTCCGGAAAGAAGCACATAGATTATTTCTTTCTACATCTACGGTATCGGTGTTTAACTCGCCTTTTCAGACAGTAATTTTCAGTGTTTTCAAAAGGCTTTCCTTATGATCAGGATATTTGTAATTTGTCTTTCAGAACAAGATGGAAAATGATGTCTTTCGTTTAGTTATGTCTTAGTCTAGCACATGGATATCATGAAAAAGCTCCTAAAACATAATTAAAGAAGAAATGCATTAATTTTATTTATATCATTCATATATTAAATTTAATCTCTACTCACTGAATATTATATACTGTGTTACACTAAGGGTTATTATAGATGTGGAACCATTCAAGAATCAAAGCATCTAGAACCATATTTAAACTATGCCTCTATAGTGTTTTTGAAATAACCATTCCCTTCAAATCAAATAAGGCACATCTTAATAGCTAAATGATAATTGGCTGTGAAATAATCTCATTTCACCAGGACTCGAACCCGAGGAAAATACTCCAAAGACTACAGCCAACGCAACGAGAATAGAATCACTCCAAGAATGCTGGCACTCCTCAACTGATCCACCTTTCCTTGAATGGAACCGAATCTTTAAGTTAAAAAAAAGCCATTTGCACGTATTCACTCGAACCTTTACGAGTATCAGCAACATTCATATTAATTGAATAATCGATCAATCTGCGTCGGAGAGATTCAAGAAAGCGCCTAGAAGAACACGCGTTAGTTTATCCCTTAATCAAACCCATCCGTATTACAATGTAATCTGGATGGGGATTTCGGAAAACATCCAACCCGGAATTGTATCACTCTGCGAGAAAATGCGAAAAAAGATCCCTGGGAACAAACGAGAGGAGGAGAGAAAGGCGCGCAGTAAATCCACTCGATTGCTCCTTTGAAATCCAATTCGTCTCTTTTTAATGTTCCCCAAACCACGCCCTGAAAGGTGAGTATCGGGCAAAAGAAGAGTTCCCGGAATAGCGAAAAAGGACGGTGGGATAGGAAGGCGATACAGGACCGCCCTTTCCTTTCCCCATTTCTTTGCCATCCTTTAGTTGTCTCTAACCCACCGCCACCTCCTGCATAATTTTTGCCCCGGGGTCTTTTAATTGAGAAATGTGGGTGAGGGGAAGATTTGCCGTAGGAATGGATATGCTTTCGGAAGGATGAAAAAGGGTTGGTCCAGGGGTTTCTCTGCGGGATGAATGAAGCGAAGGGGGTGGAGGTGAGCGTAAGACTAGGATGGGTGTGGCCTCGACGGTGGCTCCGTGCGTCGTATTTTGGATCTAGGGATGGGCTATTCAGGGGTTGCAGGACCGAATTTCTGCGTCGCAGTTTTTGGAGCTGGAGAGATTATTTTCAGCAGTTCATTTGCAACTTAAATGATGCATTTCTTTCGTAATGTGAATTCATTTCATTCAACTCTGCAGCACTCAATACTATCTTTGAAAATATACAACATTTAATTTTTATTTATAATTTTTATTACAATATAATATTAATATTTAATTATTAAATTCTCTTAGTTTAAATTCGGCAATAAAGTTGTATATCATGACGTATAGTGCGTTGCTGGTTCAGGCAGAGTCTCATAAAATAACAGTGAATTAACTCATTTACAAATTTCCTTAACGCAGTTGTCAACTTAAGTGCATTAATGAAATGTATAAGTATATACTCTACTTTCTAGTCGCTAACAGGGGGTTGCAGTAATTTCGTTTTAGTGTGTAAATATATGCATCCTTTATGGGAAATGATTCTTTTCCTTTTGAAAATTAAAATATTCTGATAAATTATTCCACCTATTGCCTTAACGTATCTAATATCTAAAATCATGAACAGATATATATCAGATTACAGCTTTTAACATTGTAAATGATTGAAATTCACAACGATTTTATTGCTATAAAAATATTTAAAACATGAATTATAAAAACATATTACTTTTAACTACCTACGACTTAATAACTAACGTTGTTGCTAAAGATCTTAATTCAAAAGACAAAATTTATGCATATATTTATTTTAAGCCTTACATAACTGCTCACATTAAAGAAAAAATGTTCATATCAAAAGTAAAATAATATTAAAGTACCATTTGAGCTGATGGTTTAATTCAAAATCATAAATTGCGCAGAAAGAGCATTTGGTTACAATAGAATTAATGCCCGCATAGTAAAATTACATAGCCTAAACACATTCTTGAATGAGGTCTTTGAAAATACTTCATTTTTTAACTGTTTCTTAAGTGCGCAGGAATTATGAAATATAAACTCCGTTCTCATTGACCAATTACTCAGGCTTTGAGATCCTATATTTCTGAACAATGAAAAAATATTGACTGCCAATATGCACCATCAGTAAGAGAAATTTAGTACTTTTGTTGCACTTAACGGAGGGTGCTTCTACTTCTGCAGCGGCGATCTATGCGACAGATTAATCCCGTGAACAACACCTGATGCCGGATGTAGGAATTTAATACTATCCCAGCCGTAGACATCAGATATGTCTAAGAAGGATCAACATCAATACGCCCACTTGACCACTTGACAGACTGTAATTCATGACGAAGTAAAATCTACATTACAGAAGGTGAACACCCTGAGCAGTCACTGGCAAATAATCTCCGGCTGAAGCATTGCTTGGATTCTGACGCATTCGTGTAAGATATAAAATAAAAATTCGGGATAAGTTTCAGGCTTGAAAGGTAGCGCTTAAGGGGAATTCTAATGAGAAGTTTCATTCACAGATTTCGAAATCTCGGATGCCAATAAAAAAGTCAAAGCAAATTTACATTTGATATTATTGATTTACATTTCTTTAAGAAAGAAAAACACATCGCTAATAGCAGATAAAAACTTAATTTTGCTCAATCTGAGCCTCAAGATGAATGCGTTAATATTTTTGTCAGAATTCAACACTATTCTTAAATTTCATCTAATTACATCGATTACTTGTCTGAAAATACGTACATACATTCATGATTTTTAAGAATTGCAGTTTCTATATGCAAAGCGGTACATGTACAAGGGAATGGAGTATGTTTAAAAATAATGCTAAAAAAGACAGTTTATGTATAAATGAGTAAGAAGTTAGCATAAAATATCTACGGTTAATCTAAAAAATTTTCTTCTGTATGTTGAAGATAGTTTAAACCTATTGGTATTCTGACATTTGCTCAGCAAATATTTTTTCTTATACCCATATGCTATTAAGATTCATGTATTATATGATATGCAAGCTCCAACTATGAGTACGCTAATACGATAAATAATAAATATCTTTGGCAAACTTTGAACAGTTAGAAATTAAGGTACGCTAATTAGTACGCTTACTTTAGGACATAAATACCAAATTCGGAGAATCGTAGGTATATCTAAAAGATTGTACATTTATTCCATGTGAAAGTCATACCACAGATAAAATTAAATATATAACATCTTTAAATTCTGAGATAATTATCGTGCATTCAGTTACTTTCAATTTTTACTCCGCAAGAAAAAAAAACCTCACAATCACCGAATTAATACGTTTGATTTCCTCCGTCTAGTTTTAAAAAGTAAATTATAGAAATAGATGGAGCGCTAATCCAGTTAATTTCCAGCAAGGAATTATACCCTTCGGCATATTCTGGTATTATATAGAGCTCGTGTTTCTTCCTTCATTTCTCCATGATCCTCCAAACCGCCGTATAACTCACAGGCCAGCTCTCCGACGAAACCTTCATCTTTTTCAATCCCTTCCCATAAATATGTATTAGCCTGGAATATTCTCTGCAAGGGAGAGAAAGAGATAGAGAGAGGAGTGAATACATGAAAATGAAAGGCTTAGAGAATGAGAACTTTCGGGCGGAAGAAGAGCAGGATTCTGACCATCGGGACTACGAGAGTCAAATTAGCTAATATTAGCGGACCTAAAGTATGCAATTTAAGGCTCACATATTAGATACCGGACTCGCACCGCAAGTAAAATGTACCTATTTGAATTTAATTTAGCGAAGATAATGAAATTGATATGATAACCTTTATATTATTGAGAAAATTAGGTATCATATTCTTCACAAGTTTCCATCGAAATTTTATATAATATTATTATTTAATGGAGTGCATCGCAGAGGTATAATTTCCAGTCTTTCAATATTTTTATAAAATGCGACTTTTATGTATAACTCATGATATTCCAAATAACATTCAGCGGCATAATAGTCTGTAATACAAGAGGTAGTAAGTTTACAGGAAATCCAAAGGTTGTATCTATGAGATAATTTGAGTGTTCCTGGTGGGATGATGATTTTTTCTGAGTTATCAGTTCGCGTAATTATGAAAACCGTCACCAAAAAACTGTTAATGCTCGCAAATTACAGCATTTTTGTATCACTGCTGTTTATTTTAATGGTGAGCTATTGTGATAGATGTATAGAATGAATAATTAATCCTAGACCTAGTGAAATATTCGGGTTTTTACAGGTTTTTAGATCGTCTGGATTTCAGAGATAATACACCATTACATGGAGCATTTTACGTGACACGTTCCACTTGACCCAATAACCACGTGATTGTAAAAATTTCGAAAGTTATCATTACCATGAATATGGTACGATAACTCTAAAATTTATATTCGTCTCTCAAATTCGAGATTTATGCTCGACAGAAAATGTAAAAATGAGTTCCATTGGTGAACTGCAAAACAAATTCCCAACTCCCTCTGTCACGTGGATTGATATAATTTGGCAGACGCTAATATGACTCGGGGATGTTGTAAAATAAATGATATTCACTGATTGAATGAAGGATGAATTGGGCATAACACTCCATAGACATTTGTAATATCATAAAACTACGTATAATCTCGTATGAAGAAATGGTGTATTTTGTAGAGCATCCAACCGTTATTATATTCGTTCTAGTTAAGACGCGAAGTAGTAAATTTAAATCTGATTCAAACCAGTTTCTTTCACTCCAAATTAGAATTACCTCTGTAGGACTTACATAATGCGTAGCTTTCACTTATTCATTAAATGCAGTAATGTTTCTTTAGTAAGTTTAATAGGAACATTAATCAGGAAAAATGTCATGAACATAAAAAAGGAGAAGGATTATCAAGATCGTGCAAACATGGAATGAATATCTTGTAATTTAATTTGGAGATATTAAATGTTATTTTGGTTCGGTTATTGTTTCTCTTCTACAGCGGCTCTAAATACGGTTCCAACTGGATTATTTTACTCCCGTACATTAATAACTCTCTAATAATTTTAACATGCTTTTTATTATTATCAAATTCTATTTACATAAGTATAATAATTTAAAAATAAACGTAGAGAAGACACAGTATAAGTAACTGGATGTCATTTACATTTTCCATTTTGATTCAAACATGTAAATTATTGATTAATTAAGGAATTGCGGTCACTTCCGATATTGCTCTAAGTAAAATAACAATCTTTCAATTTATTTTGTCTGAAAAGTTCCTAATTTCTTCCGTTTCACAAACCATTATGTCCCATTTGCTACCAAGAGACTGTTTTCTCTCCTGTCTGCTGTCTATTTGCTGCATAACTAAGGTACACTGTGAGAATTTGTCTCAGGTTTCTTCCTTCCAAGACCTCAAATAAGTAAATCCGTCTTGAGCAGCTATATATTGTACAAATAATGTATTCATAGCAGAGTATACTCTTATTTAGTATGAATTTTTTTTAATGCCGAAAATAATTTAAATACAATTATTTCTAAGTAAGAAGATCATGAAATTTATATTTATCTAGCATTTTGTTAAGTAATTATTAATGATATTCTTACCCAAGAGAAATTGGTATAGTGGTTCGGCATCACATATATATGCTGTAAAATTAATATCATTTATCAACAATAATGTAAATCCCACGCATAATTTATCAGTACGGAAAAACGACTAAAATTTTCATAGAAATTGAAAATGAGAAAAATTCATGCCATAATTATGAAAGCTATGATTTCTTACGTGACTTGAAATTTTTACTTAAAATTGTTTTTTGTGATGATTTTCATTTTCACAAATGTTCAATCACTATAGCAAGAATCAGTTATTCATGAAATGAATTGATTACTGAAATCACAGTCCATAAAATCAAATCATAAGTAATATAATTTTGGGCGATTGACCGGTTAACGAACCTTCGTCTGAATGAAGCATGCAATGCAAATTGCAGAAATAACCGAGTTATTCTCAAATCTGTCTCTATAAAAGTGCTTTGCTCACATTCAAAGAAAAACGCTCTTTCATCGGCTACAACAATAAAGGGTGACCGTATGAATATTGATGAGGTTTGAGATTTACGATCAGTTTATTGCAATGCCGTTTTTACGTGACGGGAAAAGGGCTTTTTGCTTTATGATTTCGGTTCAAAGCTTCGAATGTGAGAAAAATGTAGTAATTACTTTACAAAAGCTGTTCGGCTTTGAAAGCATTTGCATCACAATTGGCTTTGCATTCGCGAAATAGAGTGAAAAATTCGATAGTCTGGACTCTACAAGGCCGTCGATAAAATTTCTGTTTACAAAAGGTGCTATAGAAGTTATTGCTTTAACCCAAAATTACATGTAAATTCATTGTAATAACATTTTAGGATTTCAGAATCAAAGTTGGTTCAAAAAGGTATTTTTTCTCTTTAGATTCCAATGTTTTATAAAAGCCGAAAATTCCCTGGAAATTTTCTATATAAACTAACAGACAAAAATTAATTTTTTTTCCTAACGATAATTACGAACGGGATAAAAATTTTCATCTGCAGATTTCACCGTAATTGAAGTGTTAATCCGCGATTTTTCTCGCAGCGCGGATATTAGTTGAGCCCAAACTTTTCAAAGCCCTCGCAGACTTTGACTACTAATGCAAAATCCGCCAAATTGGAAAGTTCCACTCATAAAAAATTCATAAAACCCGCCGCTCTCAAAATTTTTCAAGACCTCGCGTGATTTTCAAAGGGTAAATTTACAGGAAAACGATGCAAATTCGTTTTGGCCCGAAAACCTCATTAACGAAAACCAAAACGCTCGCGCCAAAACTCCTACAATATTGAATTCGTCGCGCAACTTTGAAGCTGGAACATTCGTTAAAATTTTTTGTGCAGCGGCCCCGCGGCCTTATGCAATTTTACGTCCAGCGCTTGGGATCCATCACGATAGAGGGCCCAAATTGCCGCTCCGTTCCGATTTCCCTTTTTACCCCCTTTGCGTAAATGCACGCGCCGGGTCACGTAATCGTTTTGCATCGTGCAAAGCAATAAACACGCCATCCCCTCGGGTCATTTCACACGGCGAACAAGCGATTTCGCGCGGATGAACCGCAAAGCGGCGATTACGAGCGATTTGCATCCCATCGCAGCTGCTCTTCACTTGGTTACATCCTCTGCACGACTACACAGTCTACAATCCCCATTCCACACATAGTTCCCATTTTGCCGAGTTCTTCTCCACTGACCGAACGGACGTAAGAGCCGATTTATGCCCTGTTTGACGACTACAATGCATCCCGATGGGCGTGGCCATTACACGCCTACAATCTTGCCCCGATCGAATGGAATTTTTATTGAGTAACAGGTTGAGAAAACCCTCATTTCCCTGGCGGAGAAAGGCTCCATTCCGCGCACGTTTGCTTAATACCATTAACTCAGTTCGGAGGAGATGAGATTGGTGAAGCATTCCAGTTCAATCTCCGCATATCCGTGAGTGAGGCGACGTGTTTTTCCTCGACGGGCCCAAGTTTCGGTCGCGTCTCCTAAACCGTCTTTCTCTTCTCCTCAAGGGTCTGCCGAAACGTCTCGGACTCTTATATCCTCTTTTGTCGGAAGTTTTATTTTCGGGCAGCCTCCCGCGTGGAACACGCTTTAGCTTTCGCGGTAATCCGCGGGAATCTTTTTCCGGAGGATTGAAGTGCGTCCCGGCGGAATTAGGGATGCACTCCGGCTGAGGAAGTTGGCGAAAGAAATTGTTCGGAGATTGAGGGTGAACATGTCGAGGTGTGCCTTAATTTGAAGGTTCGGGTCCGATGAGGCGATAGAAAGTGTATTCTTCGGAGGCAGCGGACGTGATTTGTTAGGTACGTGGATACTTGTACGCTTCATTGGCGAGTTTAGGCCCAAATGGGTCTCGTTTCCACAGGGTCTCTTATGATGTTATAATACTTAAAGAAATGAATGGAAAAATTAAAGGAATAGGATTTGGATTTGGAGAATATCTTGGAAACTTAAGGGAAAAAGTAGAATATTGAATACAATACAAATTTCTCTATTGATAAGCGTTAATGTAGGTTTCATATGAATTTTCTTATTGTTTTTGATTGAATTTCCTTAGTTCAGAAATTTATTTATAGACCCTCAATTTTAGACGCTGTGGCTCCATTGGTGAGATCTCTTAACATTAAGTAAGGACTGGAAACATTTTGCACATCTGTGTATCCCAATGACTCAAATGTTGTTAATATTCCTGTTAATGCATGTCAAGTTCGATCTAATGTTTCATTTCTTTTAGCTTTGGTAATTTTATCTTCTTCTATTTACCTGTATAATGACTCAAAAAGAGGGTCTAAAAAGAAGATCTTCTGACAATCAAAATCAATTAACAAATATAAGAGAAGTTAGGTGCCATATTTCACGTAATGATACATACAAGTGTACAGATATATCATGCTAAGGTGCGGTGAATTGATGTAATGGCTTTAACTCCTCCCACAATCAGCTTAGAGGAAGATAGCTTGGCTTAGAGCAGTATGGTGAATATGTAGATGTAGATGTATACGCTTACCAAAGGCTATTGTTAGCCAAACGGATCGCAAACAGGATCCCTTAGCGGTATTCTACAGCCCCTTGGAGTGTCTCATCTGCCCTTTGCAAATTAAGTATGTAAACGATACGTGAATTGCAATGCAGCATCTGCATGACATCCATCTAGACCATCTAGACCATCTAGATGCATCACCTACGGGTCGCATACGGCTCTTAGCCATTTTTATGCGGTTTAGGGTTCCTCTACTGCTTATAGAGGATCTCAGCTTCAGACATTATCTCATCGCATAAATAGAAAACAAATGTTCAAAATATATGGGCTTTAAAAGAAGGTTTTAAGCGGAAAAGGAGAAGAGAAAACTTGTAGATTAGCTCTCTGTTTCTTCAATTTTTACTTTAATTTTTGTTTTAAATTGATGTAAATGGATTAGTTACTTAGTTACTTTACTTATCTACCAATTTAATACAAGATACACGTATGCAAAGCATACTGATTTACTTATTTACTATATTTTTCTAATTGCAAGTACAGTCCACAAGATGTAAAAATATCTCTTGTGTGGCCTTAATGGCTTAAATGACAAAGATTATGTTTGTACTAGCTTAGGGCGTCACCCGCACACTCACAAAGCTAATAGTAGCATTGAATGTTTCATTTGTTGAAACAAATCATTTTCCGATAACTTCATACTAATTACGATCGAGAGAAAAGTATTCTAACTTTAGGAAGTAAACATGAAATAGCACCCTAAATCAGGAAAAAGCAAACTACGCGCTTCATCGTAAAATACAACGAAATACAATATTGTACTTTTCACAGTAGATTGAAACTAGAAGTGCAGTATCAAATAAATTAATTTCTAATTTTTACAAGCTATGTTTCATCGGATTCGCTTCTGCAAAAGCATCCTCAGGGTATACAAAACTTTCTCACACTTTCAAACTTTCACAGAAATTTGTAAACATATTTTACATTTTTATTTATCCGAAAATGCTTCCGCAGGAGCGAATCCAATAGGGCTGAAATAAATCCAAGATTAAAAAGTTTCATCTCTGACACCATGGCTTTCTACGCCTTCTTATACCGATTTCAACTAAGGGTGCAGTTCTCAATGAAAACTCAAACTCCGCAGACACAACTTATCTCAATGGAGAGAATAAAACTCTTCGTACTTCTCAGTATTTTTATCGGCAGAAATAAATCAATCCATTAAGTCACCCATCCGACTCATCTCATCGAGTTCCGGAACATATTTTCCCTCTTCTTACAACCAATCAAATTCCCCCCTTTCCATTGAGGATACATCGAAATTGGGTCTCGATTCCTTACCCACTTTTTCAATCCCCGCATTTGACAACTTTCCCCCTTCCCATTCGATCTCTCCGCGGATGACTTAAAATTTCTGCATGAGCCGTCCGAAAATTATTGCGTCCCCACTCCTTTCGAGATGCCTCTTCGGGAGGGCATTGATGTTGCCTGGAGTTGCGACTGCGAAGTGGGAGTTGCATTCCAAATCCGATGTGGCAAAAGGGAACGGTGGTAAGAGAATCGTAATGGAGTTTCCGGGAGAGATGCCTCCGAATACGAAATTGTAAGACTGGGTGGAATTCTTCATGCGTTATCTTTTATTTTTTTTCTGGATGGAAAGGGTGGGAGTGGACGAAGGAACTCCGAGCGAGGCATTCTTCTCTCCTCGAATACTTATTGGAAAATTACCATATTTAATCTTATATTTTTCGCGATGCAATATACTGCGGAACTAGGGACGGGAGATTTCGAATGGAGTGTTTTTTCTACTCTCTACTGTTTTCTTCTTTCGCCCCGGATGCGCGCTGGATGCTAAAGTTGCATTCGAGAATATAATTTCGGCTTCCTCGATATCTTGTGTGGTTAAGCAAGAGGAAAGCTGTGGTATGTTAATAACGCCGAGAGTTTATTTCTTTTGGAGAAGGAATTTGTTTTCCTTTCTAAACCAAGAAAACTTTGCAATGTTGTGAGAATAAAAAGGATGGGGTCTTATTAAGGGGAAGGTTTCCTTTTTTAAATTAATTTACGTTTTAATATTCTGGCAGTTAGCACGACTCTTTCCAAATGAAGACGGCTCTTACGGATTAGGAGTGCATTAAATTTGTTTCGAATTGTATAGTCCAGAATTGTGTAGTTTTAGAAGCAAAAGGGCAAAATATACTTTTACTGTTTTTGCTTTCAAGCAATAATCATTTTTATTACACTTTTAGTTTTAGGGAAATGTTTTTACGTCCTATTTGCGTGAACAATATTTTTTAATGATTTATTATAAATCTTACAATTAATATACATAATTATGCTGATGTGAACATTAATACAATCTTATTCTTATTTTTTAATGTATTGCCTTGCGGAATTTCAGAGATTTAACTTCTTATTACATTTATATCATCATGTTAAGAGTAGAAGGCTATAAAATAAGGATCAATTGAATAATAAGCTACTAGAATCTAAACCATTATATATTAAAGCTAAATATCATCTTCTTTGATTTTTCCGATAAAGAAATATCGTCATGGCTGTTATTTAGGGAATTGAAATACTCCTTAAGCCGATCAGTAGGAAGCAGAGAGATAACGCTGAGACCAGTTCAAAGAAAACAGCCTTACTTCTCAAAAACCTGCAGTTCTACGAAAAATTAAAAATATATTTTAACGACTATATTATCATCGTTAGGGGTAGAGGAGTACTTAGTACTTTCTCTATCCGAAAACAGCTTGTCTATTAAATTGTATCTATCAATCGAGTCTTTTCAGAACGGCTGGTTTACCGGAGATCTTAGTGAGTTCTTTGTACTGCCCATAGTATGAGTTATTGGCCATCCACACTATTGCTGAAGAAGTTTTTATAAATATCTAAGCTTTTTAACCTCCGAAGAGAGTCAAGGATTCTTAAGACATGGGATAAATTTCATATTTTTCGGCCATTCTAGAAAATGAGCGAATTTCGTCTACCCCGACTACAATATGCACATTTGAGAGATCTTCCCTTCCCAATCTCGTCCAAATGTATAAATTGTAAACAAATTTCATAATTATATTCAATTGATTCCTGAAAATTTTAATGGATATCCACACTGCCAATAAACTTCACTCCTCCTGTTTCCCTACCAAGGAAATAAAATAGACCAGATTGATTGACGAATTGACACTCCTCCATGCTTCCGTTATGATACTGCTTTCTACAGTTATTCATTTATTGATTCATTATCTGTCCTAAAATCCTTGGTTTGAAGTATTTCATTCTATGAATGTGGAATGAGGACCCTAAGAAAGAAATACATCAAACGCTTGGAAGCTTATGAGCTGTGTGATAAGCCGGAAAAGTAAGTTAGGTTAAAAAGAGCAAATGTGGAAGTGCAGGAGATGGAAGAAGAGTAGGTGAATGGTTAAACTGCCTAAGCCTAGACAGAAGAAACATTATCAGGATTATATATGATTGTTGATAGTAGATAGATTGCTAAGGAAAGTAAATTGAAGGTAGGATAGAGAGCAGACAGAGGAAAATACAATGATAAACATATTAGAGGATATACATGAGGAGAAAATTAATCAGAAAACGAAATAAATGTCATTAAATAAGAAATTGTAGGGCACTTTAACTTACCCTTCGGTAATATACTTTATAATATTGAATGCATATAATTAATAATCATTATGTGTTAAATTACACTGTTTAAAATGCGCAAATATCCGATGTAGAATTTAAAAATAATTTCTTCCTGAAATTAGGGGACTACTAGAGTTCATCCCATCCCACCTGGTCCTCACTAGAATATAATCGGATCCCTTTGTGTTATGCTTTCAACACATACTGAAGAGCCGCTCCCTTTTGGAAGACATGAACTCTTAAGTATCTCTCCTTATCCTCACATTATCACATTTGTAAACGTCTCTAACCATCACCGACCTAACTTTACAGCGACAAATCTGCCCTCGCCCCACTGTCGACCCAGAGGAAATTTTAATTTCGCACTCCCGAAAGTTCTCCTAGGAAAAGCGTTCGTCCGCATTCACCTGTCTGCTAATCTATCCCCGTCGCGGGGACTTCGCCCCGGGGAACTTTCCGTCCTTAACGCTCAAACACTTCGCGCTCAACATATAAGTCTTACACTCAGGATTACCTCGTTCCTTAGGAGCCCAAAGGAGAAGCCCTTCCGATTGAAATGCTCCTCTCTTTAGTTGACGCCGTAATGGGTTCCGTCTCTATGCAAGGCGCCGCACTCTTGGGAATGAGGCGCAGCAATGGAATCAGTAGGAGATGCACGCGCGGAATGATTGAAACGAATGGAAATTATGGAAGGGGAAGAAGGGTTTAAGTTTAAGAAGAAAATTGGAGAGGATCGAAGGAACGGGGCGAACGTCACGCAGTTGTTGAACGGAATTACATCCGAGTCAGTAATGGCGTTTTCTGAATTGAACGCTTCAAGTGTGGATTCGCATTGTTTTCGCGAAGATTCGTCGACCCTTTGCGAGGATGTTGTTTGAGATAGAGGAGTGAATGGAATAGCAGCTTTGCTATAGTCAAGTCGATCACCATAAAAAATACTTTTAACTAATCCAATCATTCTGGTCGTCACCATTACTCTATGACAGTCGAAGTTCTAAAACGATATCAGATGAAAAGATGAACTCATTAAACTCTTTAATCAGTGTAGTTAGGCCCATATGAGCCTCTCTTACCCCTAAACTCGGGAATCAAAGTTAATACAGAGTTTTGAAAAGTAGAAAAATACCAGCATTAATTATAAAAGACAGCAAAAAGAAAATGAAAGAATTCGATGTGGGGAAAACTCCTCAGCTGGTCTTTCAAGGAAATGGTCTTTCATGGATTTATCGATGTCATCAATTGATATAATTTTTGTGATGCGTGAATTGTCTTGCTTGAATCTATTTTCATCTGATTAGTTTAAATAGGTTTCCACAATATGTCTGCAACCATCATATATTTAGTTTATGAACTGTCTATCATTTTCTGATCATCTTTTTGCAAACATGAAGGCATATGAAATTTAAAATAACCACACTAATTGAGAATTATTGAAAGATGGTTTTACTTAGCTAAATTTTCCATATGTGGTTGCCGGTTCAGAATAATTAACTAAGAACTGTTGTGAAACAATCCAAAAATAAAACTTAAAAAGATTCTTACTGGAACTTAACTTTCGAGATTCACCTTGTGATTATAAATGATAATATCCTTCTTGAATTGAAATGAGCATTGGATTTTCTCCAATGTCTCCGAAATGTCGACATCTCTGAAAAAACTTAGCATTTTCATTTCAACCTCCGATTCATTTTATGGATCCATTACTTTTACCCCTACAGTAATCAATGCGTAGATTACCTTGAAGTAAAATTATAGTTCTAAGGAACGGTGGTGGTTTAGCGCTTCACTGATTACAGCTGAGACCGCCCTCTAACCGTTTGTAGTCTAAATTACGCCGACGTACTTTATTTGTCCGCTGCATTTCTAGCGAAAGACCATCAAAAGCCAGCTTTTTTGCTGAAGCCGGAAATCTGGAATACAGAAGCTCATCTATTAGACAACGCGGCAGACGGTTCGTGCATTTTTTGCATGGAGGATATGATCTTCGAGTTGGAAGCGCATAAAAATTGGGAAAGATGACAGCAATCTCAGGCAGTGCAGTGCAGAGGAAGCGGCGTCGAAGGGTCGTAAGTATAGGAAGTCGGAACGTGGATGACATTTCCCTCTGATAAAAGGGAGCCCGCTCCTTACTTTTTTCTAAAACTTCATGCCAACGTCAGCATTTCGAAGTCTTTCATGGGGAGATTTTCATACGCCGGCTTCTGGTACACTGGAACGTAATGCGTTTTTTGGAACCGGGATTCCTTTCCAAACGCAGCAGGCCTGAAGGAGATATTTATTGAATCATCACGCTGTATAACGCTTGAGACCCATTTTGATGTAATGAATATAACTGATTACTTATCAGTATGCTATGGATGAACATATAAAAATCATGAACATTCTGCTTACTCTTGAAGGACTAACATATTTTTAGTATATTTACCATTACATTGAGCTTATATTATTCCAAATTTTCATGGTATAAAAAGTTTATAGTTCACATCTCAATAGATTTATTACTTTAGATAGTACAATGACTTTCAAGTGAAGTTTTCAAAACACCAGTTATGAAAAAAGTGTTGCACTGAATTATCTATTTAAAAATATTGTATCAATTTTCCTCACTAGGTTAATTAAATTCTTCCTTCCGATGTTCAATTTAATCCCTCCAAATATGATTTGCAATTTATTTTTATGTGGCATCCTCTTTTTGTTATTTTCAGGAATGATTTTCCTAACGCACATTCTCAAATTCAAGCTTCCATTCTCATTAATGCATTAGTTTATCGTGTCTAAAGTTGAGCTAAATTTAATAAATGGCATATAAAATATGAATAAAACTTCATAATAATAATATTTTATAAGATACATTTAAAGTTCTTATTATAAAAATACATATCTTCTCCATCGGTTAAGTCACCCACGTTTCGCTATAAATTTATCCAGAATATTTTAATGGAAACCATTTTTGATGCAATGAATTTTGTATATAAAGTGCAACAAACAGGTTATGCCAAATATATTTCCATTAGTAAAAAATTAAATTCCATTATCGATAGATAATTTGAAAGCATTTGTTCATGCTATTACGAGATGACCAACGACAATACTTCCTTCAAAAAAAGTTGATTAGCCCGGGAACATCGCATTTACAATGATCATAATCAATTTATAGAATCGCTCCACCTCTCCATATATCCCTTCTTTTGTTTGTCACTCTTCTCTCGTCTCAATCAACATTCACATTTATTTCGTTCCCTCTCTTCACCGAGCACTTTCCGATAAATCCCCTATTTCATTTTTGTTCGAGTCCCTTTCTCTATGGTCTCAGGGTTACTTCATTTTGATATCACTGCTCCATTCACTCCTCCAATTCGATAATAAGCAGGGTATTACTTTTTTTAACGAGAAATGCATTTAAATATTTTTGGTTTCAATCTCGTTTGTTGGAATTTTGAGAGGATTTTTAATATCACCTCCAAAATGGAATTTCGTAATGAGGGTACGTGGTAGAAGAATCCACCCCGTAGTTAATCAGATATGTGAAATTCTGATTTAAATATCCTAAGTAATGAAAGTCATGTCGAACTGAATTGAGAGTTTGCTATATTTTCAACCGTTTCTTTTTCACTGGGTGAATATTATTTGTAAGTAGTACACAGAGAAGAAACATTACACGTACATTAAATTAAAGGGTACAGTGTATTTTAACACATCGGAAAATTTAATGCTGTTTCTTTTGCTACAGGTTTAGGTCTCGTTAACTAGACTTCATCATCGATATAGATCAGCTGTCGCCAACTTTTCTGACCATTGGACTCAATATTTGAATCCTGTGGACTTAAATTTAACTTAAAAATAATAAAAATAAATATAAAGAATTTTATTTATTAATTTAAGTATACAATGAAAAGTAAGTATAAAATATCAGAAGAATAATTTTTCTTAGGTTGATTTGGCGATAGTATTATTTAAATCTCCTTTGAAATAACACTATGGGAAATAAAATAGTATGTCATTTATCAAACAATGATTCAAATAGTGATCTTAATATCAAACTGTGGGGAATACTACGGTTTTCCTATTTGTCCGCTGGTTAAAACATATTGGTTAAAAATTTATCTTTAAATTACTCTTTAAACTACTCTTAGATGCAATGCTATAGAAGTTACCCTAGTATTGGTGATACTACACGTATTTAATACTATTATTATTTGCTGTATATTGAATTTCTTCAGATGGTAGCTCCAAAAATTGTCTAAGAAATCGTAGAACATAGTCCCTAATCCCTTACACTAGAAGTCTTTGAGGGGTAAATATTCCACTTGTAGTTTAGGTAAATCAGTTAACTTGGTCACTCCTTATCAAATGGCTGGAAAATTGTTATCAACGGAGTAATCGTGATGCATTTATGTGGAATTGTTACTCTTACAGAATTTTCGATGGGTCTGAAAACAATAACAACCTAACTCACTCCTCGTATTAACTATAAAGCATCTCCTGATCTTTTGTTAGCTAATGGTGGAGGGTTTGAGGGTGCAATTTAAACCGGCCTCCTCTTGAATACTTAATGGAAGCAATCTAACATCCATGCTTATACGACTCCGTTCTTCAATACAATGCTAGGCGTGAACCATATAGTTCAAGTTTTCCATAGAGCTAATAGCTATGAAACACCGTTTTCAGCACGCGTTACTTTTATTCCCTCCATTAACATTCGATTACAGGAGGAATGATGAGAAACGGAGAAAAATAAGCCGAAGATAGCGGCAGCTTGATTTTACGATTTCTGTTTACGAGCAGCGATCGCATTAATCTCATACAAATTAAGACTAATTTGCATCGAAATAGGTCGGTTCGGGCAGAGGGAGATAAAAAAAATTCCGAGGCTCAAGAGGTTCAAACGAAGTTAAGATGAGAAGAAAAACTCAATCTTTTTAATTCGAAAATTTTACGAAAAGTTAATTATCCCCGGAAACGTTTATGAGCCCGGCGAAATATCTCGAGCAGCGCAAGTACATTCGGAAAAGTCTTCTCGCCCCATCGCAGCATCTCTTATCCGCCCTCAGCGACTAATTTCATCATGCATCACCCCTCCTGAGCCGGGCAAAGGACGTTAACGCCCTCTGCCCTCTTTAAGTCTTTCGGTAAAACCTTTCATCAATTTTCCCCGACGAATACTTGAACCAACTTCGCTTCGGCCCTTTTTTATTCCTGCCGCGTTCTAAGATTGCTCTCCTAATTCATTCCCGTTCCACCGCTCGATTCCCTCTTTGTTGCTGCAAAGCAATGCATCCAAGTGCCTCTACTGATTGAGAAAATTTACTTAGTCTTAACGGAGTTCGAATCCAGGCGTGCGTGCATTCGAAGACGAGTAATCGGCGTACTCTTTCCATACTAATTGGTAAACATGACACACATGAAGAATAAATATATTGGGATTATTCAAAAAATCTCAGTAACCTTCAAAGATAGAATCATCCTAAAGCAAAACGTGGCGTAATTGTCGTTCTGCATCACCGCAGTTTTCTACCTATTAACCTACCTAACGTATAGTATTATTATAAACCTACCAAATACTCGTGGCTGTGAGATAAATAAATGTTTCCTCAAAGCACAGAATAACTTTCCGAATACCTTACTTAGCTAGAACTGAGTGGTTGTTATTAAGTCCATTTGGCATCGTTTGTAATCAAAATATGAATAAAACTGTAAAACGTTGGTCCCTCATAAAGTAATGAGAAATTATTAATAGTCGCTAGTGGAAAGTTGCTCATAATCAACGCGGTATTCCTTTATCCTAAAAGAAACATTATTCCTTCATCATATTCATACCTAAAACCTCATGGATGTCAAGGAGGAATGGCTACGTTCCTAGAACCATCGGAAAATAATTAGTATATAATTTTATTTCATTCATCTATTGTCGACTTATATTCTATACCAAAGTTAAATAAACTTATTTATGTAGTTTTATGTGAGGATTCTGCATAATTGAGAAATCACCTCTTAAAGACGAAAACAGATTGTGTAAGTCGTAATTCCGTTATTTCGCATGCACTGTCTCTCTGTACATAAGAGAGAAATTTTTACAAAAAATTTGAATGAATTTCAGAGTAATTACAAAAGGGAGACATATACTATATTAGTAATATCCGTTATTCTACTAGACTAAATGATGAGTGAGCACACCATAATATTTCCTGACAATTTCAACTTCTGGTAAGCTTTGAAACAGCGTCATTTAGGGGATAAAAGACGAAAAGTACATACGATGCAACATCGATTGCTTCAGAAAATTTGTAACGTAATTTTTTATAGTAACAAGAACTAGCAGAAATAGCCACGCAATTGTAATTAAGTTTGATTGCTCCAATTTCTTCCCTTACCTATGAAATCTACATGAAATTAGACTGTAAAAGTCCTACCAGTAGATATATTACAACAGATCTTTAGATTTCGTAGAGAGTTTGGTCAAAAGTAATTGGCCATTGAGATAATTACGTCATAGAATTATCTTAATCATTTAATGTATTTCATTTAAATAGCACGTCAATACAACTATTTTGAAGTAAGATTCTCGTAAAATTAGCAAAGTCAAAGAACCAAATTAAAACAAAATACCGTGCTAATATCCAAAAAATACAATAAATCATTTGAATATGATTTGGACCCGTTTGTTGTTTTAATTAGACAAAATATAGGATGGTTTGGCTCGTTCCATGACCAGGATTGGAATTTCTTTATTTCCATACGCCTAATCTTTGAATTTCTCTGCTCTCCAATTAGTCGAATCGAGTTTCAATGTCATTATCGTGGTATACAATTCCTGCTTTTCCAAATTAATCGATCACCCTCCCCGAGATACCCCTTTACACAAGTCTACAACTTCCCTATCACATTTTACGGTCCCTCCTTTCATCATCCTTGCCTCCTTATTCATCCAAACACTTTTACTTCACGAAGAAGCCCCTCCCGTTTATACACTCCCCTTCCTTGTATCCATAAACCCTCCTTCCCCATTCTCACTTCAGGGCTTCGTTAAAACTTATCCGGACTTTGGGCAAATTGAAAATTTCTCGTGAATATTTTAAAAAGATGGGATGGCGTGTGTGTTTGTGTGTGGGGCGAAGGTAGGGAAAGAGCTTGAGGGAAGAATGGGAGGGAGAAGGGGAGATTATGCGGTTAAAAAAATAGGAGGTAGGGGGTGTGAGGATTTATATTTTTTCCCCAATCGAAATGGGTTAGGGGGGGAAGGGGTTTACTTTGTAAGTGGTAGTATTTTGGGCTTCGGGAAGGGGGTAATTTGAGGGAGGGATCTTTCTCTCCTTGATTTTTTTATATTCATCTCCCGCTCCTTTTTCTTACGCCTCTCTTTCTTCCGGAGATCTGTATTGGTCGGGGTTTTCTTGTATGAAGGAAAACTTCCGGTTAATGGCTTTCGAGGATGATGACATAAAAAATGGGGAAAGTGTTCTTTGTAGACTTTTTTACGAAGTCCCTCCCGGAATATTGAATGAGATAGTTTCCTGTGGGTTTCTTTATTCTTTTCCTGCTGATTCATAGAGTGAATAACTGTTATGGTCCTCCTTGAAAGGGGTCTCGGTGAGGTGATGAAATAACTGATAGATATCTTTCTCACGTGAGATTTCAATATGTTTTACAGATTTATAAGAATAATTAGCGACAGTTTAAGAAGAATTTAATACGTTGAATATGTTTTTAGAGGCTTTCGCATTAGATTAAAAATGATTTAGCATTTTTAAAGATTGGATATAATAACACTTATGTGAATAAATATGGAGTATTTTTTAAATGTATGAGTGTACGTTTCTATGAGTGTTAGTGGTCGATATAAAATGCTTTCAAACCCTACTCGAAGTGATTCATTGTTTTGAACTGCTCTCAGACAGGCAACACCTGAATACGTGTTGTCTCAGTTCTGTTTTCTTCTAATATCTATTCTAGATCTCTTCATATTTTTCGGTAACGAGTTGATGTCGATTGCACGAAAGCTGTTGTTCTTTTTTTCTCGCTAAATTTCTTGTCGATCACTGTGTTAGTGATCCGATTTTGCCTTTTTGTCTGTAACTCATGTCATCATTCTCATCCAAATGTTTTATTTTCTGTTCTTCTTGTGAAACATCTTACTAAGGTAGATATATTTCTCCTGTGATCCGAAATATCGTTTTATTTCCTCTGAGAAACATTCTTTCTTCCCTTATTTTCCTTCTCTTTCTACCTTACGTGTTGTAATACCTGTATATTTACAGTTTATAATAAGATTTAAAATCTGAATCCATTGTATGTATTTAATATTTTATTCTGACAAGCTTTAAAGATAAGTTGAGAATTTCTGGTCCGAATTTCACCCAATTAAGCTGTTTAATATTGTATTGCATTGCTCATCGATTATCGCAACTCATTTCTGTATATTAGCATCAACATTCAATGATAATTTTTTATATCAACATTAATGATCATAAGTTAATATCAATTATTCATCGTGGGAGGACCAGATCCTCGATCGAGGAGCAATAGTACTCTATGGAACACCGGCTGAGTAATATTGCTATAGGACTATGAGCAAGAAATGAGAATCTCACTAAAATATTAACGCTAGAGATAGCTCTACGAAATTGGATTGACCTATCACTTTCAACAAAGTCGAAGCACCTTGAACTGATTCCGACCAATATAAGGAACGGAAAATCCCCAATTATTCACGGAAGTAAATTACGAAATTCCTCCCCTTTTCCAACGAAGCGGAAATCAAAGAAAGGGCCAGCCGTTTTGTGATTGCAAAGGTTAGATGGAAAGTTCAAGGAAGAAAGATGAATTGAGAATTAATTCGCCTTTGTTCCACGAATATCTCAATCAAGGAAGAAAGGGAGTAAAGAGAAGGGGGAGAGATACAAAGAGCAGCAGTAAAGCGATAGGGAGACGTAGAAAGAAATGTCAGTTCTTTCGGAAGACGAAATAAATGGACCGCGTGGCTCCCAGAGATCGTGGAGAGAGAGGGGTTGCGGTCGGCGATGGCCAAAGCGTATCTTTCTACGGAAATGGGAAAGAGCACACCCACCTACGGCCGCACGCTGGGTTGTGGAAGTGATGGGAAGAGATCAGTGTTGTTAAAAGGACGGAGTGGAAGGAAGATGAAAGCGGACGCTTGATTCAATTCTTTTTCAATTAAGCATAAAAATGATGCACTTGCGGGAAATGTCCGAATGGTAGGCTTCTTTTCTTCAAGTCACCAAAGAAACTGAAATATTGTGGAAATCCTTTTAGCCTGGCAGGAAAAGAGCGTGATAGGATCTCCGCGAATCATTTATCTGAACTATCCTTGCAGATTTACGTACATTAATAATGGCCTGCAATTACATTGATTCATTTGATTAGGTGACTTTCTGTATATCTCCAAGTCACATTGTATGGGTCAATTTCCTTCTTCCATAGTTTCTGTTCATGCTGTATGTATAGGTATATCATAAACATTCATGAAGTCTTTATCTGGTGAATACTAAAAATTCCATAGAATATTATATTTCGAAAAATAAGAAAAAACTTGAATCCGAGAGTAGAAAGATGGCGAGGGATAAACTGATTCACTTTGGGTTCAGTCAAATGTTCTGAATTCTTTATGAGCAAGAGTTTCTACATTTTTTTTTTCAAGTTCGTCGTACAAATTATAGTCAGTCATACTATTGATAAATGCACTATCTTTCATTCCACTGCACCGACAGAAACCTACATAAAATTTTATCATTAGAGAAATTTCACATCTGAAACCATCCTATTCTAAGGGACTTAAGCTTGTTGCGTACCTTAAATCATGGTATATCATCAATAAATATTTTAATGAAATCATGAAATAGGTTGTGGAGCTCATCTTGTACCTCTTGGGCGTCCATAGGATAAATACATCATTCACAATTGGAAGATAGTATTATTAATGAAGTGTCAATCAATGCTACCGCTGGATGAAATGATATCGTGTGATGATGGGAATTGCGTTCTTGTGTCCTTCAAAATGCTTTGGTAATTTTTTCTGGTTACCGCCAAGCACATACCTTTAACAAAGAATGGAATGCGTGCAGACGCGTGCACGAGGGGTGTCTGCGGGTTTTCACATGTTGCGGTTCCAATAGTGGAGGGTGTGAAGTCTCCATGGCGTCATTGTGGTCTGTCCGCTTGGACACCGCGGCCATCAGTGTTCCGGCTTTAGAAGCGCAGAGTTATTTCAGGATTCCATCGCGATTGCCTGGACTCACGAAAGCGTGTCTGCCGCCATGTGTGTGGGCTATGTGTACGTTTTTGTGTTCTTGAATAAGGCTGGGGTATGGGGGTTACTTAACTTGATTGATGAGCCGAGGGTTTGTAGTTTTGAACTAGTCAGAGAGCCTTCTCAATGTGTCAACGTCGTGGATTGGTGTTTCAATTTTAGGGGGTGAACGACTAAAAACTTTTAAAGTGGTTAAAGGGAAAGGAATGAATTAGTTGAATCGGTGTGAGGAAATGGGGGAGAAGGAATGATGTGACTTTTACTTCTACTCCAATTGGCACCAAAAGCAAAATTATTCGCGTAAATTATCATTTAATGTATTTATATTGCACCAGCATGAAAAAATGTACTCAAACATAGCCGTGATGAGTTTAGCTTATAATGTAGAACGGATTTCGTTCATGTTAATAATAGGAACCTTGCAAAATATTTCAAAATTTGAAATCAATTGATATAAATTATAATAAAATTAGTTTTAATTATAATATTGAAACAACGTTTTAAAATAGACTAATGAATAATAATAATGGTTAAAAGTGATGAAAATAAAGTAATAGTAGAATAGTTACAAACTAATTAATAGATCAATTTTCAAATATATAGTAGAAAACAATATTAATTTAAAAACACGCAATAATATAACAGAATCGATTCTCCGTGTTTCTTTAACTATTCATGCTTTTTATTTCTGTGATATGCTTTGCAAACTTGGAACGTCCTAAAAATGGAAGATTTATTGGAATGATACAGCCTCAAGTAGTTCCATTCAACCTTTATTCGGAAAAGTTCATAGGTAGGTCACACGCTAACTTTTAGCAACCATTATTCTCCGTATATTTCCTTTTCCTAATTTATGTAGCCTTCAATAAATAATTCTAGCACCAAGTTAACGCTAAAGAAACTAAAGATTACAAATCATAATTATACGCATCGCCCTCTGAACTAGCATAATGTAAAACTCCTACAGCGGATATTAGGCGTAAAATTAACTTTTTTCTTCCCAGAGAATGATCCGAGCAGATACACAGGGTATAAAAATAATCGGTTCTGAATCGACCTATTCCTAAAGATAAGTAAAAGAAAATCGGTCAATTTTCAAGAAAGAGGCACCCAAACCAAAGGACGTAAAAAAACAAAGGATAGCAAATGGAGGAATAAAATGCGCTAAATAAAAATACAGTTGAAAGAGGAGAAAGAGCTGGGGCAAAAGAAGGACGAGAGAAGTGAGGCAGAGGGAGAGAGAGACAGACAGACAGACAGCGAGAAAGAAAGGGAAAGACATAAATAAAATAAAAAAGGAAGGGATGAAGGGAGTCTGAGGTGATTCTGAGAGTTGGCCAGATTGGACTAATTACTGCTTGAGGTAGCCGACCAGTTCGTCGGGTAATTGGATTGGCCCGTCTCTGAGGCGGAACCGAAGGAAAAGGGGATTGTGCAAAAGAATACGGATGGAGAGGGAGAAATTCGAGGGTTGCCTAAAGTGTGGGAAGCTTTTCCGAATGGGAAAAAAGGAAGAGGGCCATGGGGATGAAAGGGAAAGATAGGGTGGGGTGATATCGGAAAATAGAGAGGAATAGGGACGGAGTGAGGGGGCCATAAGGGTTTTACGAAGGGTTACTTTCCTAAGAATGAGAGGTGGAGAAAGGAATAGGTGCTGCGAGAGAGAGTTTTTAACGATAAAGGGTGGATTGACGTGTTAAAGTGATTCGGAGCGGAAGGAATGGGAGTTTGGAAGAAATTCGGATGACCATATTAGCCATATAACGAAGTTGTTGTGACTGCGGAATGTAATCGGGGTATGAGTCGGAAAATCATATTATTTACACGTATGATATTCATCGAAAACCATCTCGATGTAAGCCTCTGTGCTTTTTGGCTGTAAACACAGGATATTTTATGCAAATATGGGTGAAATTTTGTTTGTTTCATTCTTTAACCATGCGTACGGAATCAGAGCCAAGGGGAGCAAGAAATAAGAGGGTGAGTTTTATTTGAGAAACATGGATGCATTAAATGATAATATCTTAGTGAAGTAAATTTTCAGTACCCTTCCTAATATATACAAATTTACAAAAATTTTATAAGCATTTGATAATCATATTGAATAGTTAAAGTGTCGAAGATAAGTCAAAATATATTAGGTTTTTGTAAATATAAAACATATGAAATTATTAATTATATAATGTCATTTTACACAGTTTTACACATGAAATAAAATTTTCGTTACTGTTGACTGCTGTTTCAGAATATGTGATTAAATTGAACGTGACCAATAACAACATTGTAAATGCACTCAATACATAGAAAGATGATTTAGTTCTATTTGGAATCCGAATTGAACCTTAGAACCTCCGCCATTAATAACTAGTAGCTAGTTAGAAGAAATGAGGCTTACTAGGTATACTACGGTGTGAGGTAGTTTGCCAATTCTTCATTGAGTCAGAATTCTATGACTTGAAAATATACTCCGAAATTCACAGCAAAGAAAATTTTTTTTTTCATAGTATACCTTGAAGAGTAAACAGGGTTAATGGGATTGTTTAACATTACCCAAATCTCAGTAATTTTCTTACCAAAACTACCATAAGGAAGGCAGACGATAATTAATTACAAATAGTTTTTTTATCCTAAGCTGAAAGGATGTTACCATTTTCATCACATTCGTGATTCCCTATATCCGTACTCCAACGTCGTTGGTAGCAAACTAATCTGTAACATCTACTCTCAAATGTTACTACTAGAAACTTAATAGATGACGTTAGCTATACTACTACATGACGGGAGAATAAGAGTCAGGATTCTGGGTGGAATTAGAATGGAAAAAGCGATAGAAAGAAAAAAGTGGATTCGGTTATACGGTCGAAGGAATAAGGTGAGGGGTGTAGAGGCAGTTTGATTATCGACGTAGGTATAAGGGGTCTTAAGGGGAATCGCAGTGGGAATGGAAGTGTACAAATGAAGATTGGGGTGTGAGGAGAGAAAAGGGTGGTTAAGGGTTTGTCTGAAGGGAATAGGTCCGAGTTTGTTCTGTCGGTGAGAAGATTGAAGGGTTAGGGTCCGCAGGGAGCAAAAAGGGAAAGTTTTCAGAAGGCGCAAACAAAGAGGAAGTAATCTGTGTTTGGTTGTTTTGAAGGGTTTAGCTTGTCATAAGTAGGGTTTTAATTGCATTGCCTTATTATTTGCTCTTCCCTGGGATAAAGTTATAAGAGGGTAAACTGTGATTAAATTTTTAGGAGAGCAATTCAGTATTGGTCATTAAAGTTAATGCTAACTTTAAATTTTATCAGTATAAGTTTCTTGCCATAAAATATTTATGAGAGTTAAATGGTAGCAGTATTGTTAAATGTGCTACGACAGCTGATGTCATTTCGTATATGGGCTCCCACCGGGTATCGAACCCGAGACCGCTTTCATTGAAGTCGAACGCTCTGCCCAAATGGCTATCCGAGAGCCCAGAAATCAATGTTTTATTTCAAATATAATCCATTTGATTAGATTTTACTTCGTGGAACGCTTAATGAGGTAAAACAAGATATCTACACGCAGCTTTCACATTCGTTTTACTTCTGACTGCTACTGATGTTGACTCGTGATGGCCGAGAACTTCCATAAAAACTACGAAATGTTGCAGAATTTCCTCCTTCTTGTGGGCTTTTATATACGTTTTCTCAATTCTTAATTTCTATAACGTAACGCTAATGTCAATCAATTTATACATGCCACTGATGTAAGTATAAATTCATTCATTTAAATGTCAAACTATGAAAATTTTTGGGGCAAGGAAACGTCGTGCAGAGGTGCAGAAACTTCGTTAATGTTTAAATTTTATTGCCATTTATATAGATCTTGCAGCTAGTTAACGATTTTCTCCAGTGACTACAATCTAAATTATGAATTCTACAGATAAAGTTACTACAGGTAAGTTATAATGTATATAAAGAATATAATATATAATGTATATAAAGTAAGACTATAATGTCAAGTCTACACTTTGAGCTCAAAATTTACAGTATGAAGGCTAGATATGGAGAATCTTCAGAACATTTTTAAGCCATCTTATCTGTCAATTTTATGTTAAATGTTCTCTAACACTCCGTAGAAGGGAAATGGAAAATTTGCTAGAAATTAATTAGCGTAAATTTATTATTACCGTATAAATTTGTGGGAATTTCATATGTTAAAACATTTGGAATCAATTGAAGAAAGAAAAGAGATTGATGAATCAAGATATCAATCATCTAATTATTATTAAGACAGTGTTCAGACTTCATAAGTAATTTAAGATGTAAACTTTAAGATGTGACTGTCATTTCCACAAATTTCGCGAAGCAGTTTGATTCTACGGGACAAAGGGATATGCGTTGAATTTCCAAGAAATAAAGGCTCCAAGAAATCTATTCTCGTCCTTGGAAAGATCGGAGTTCACAATCAAGAGGCAATATTATGTTTTCTTAAGTTTACAAAGCTACTTTCTCTTTCGGGGAATGCAGCTTTCTGTTTCCATTCATTAAAATAAGGAGTTCAAGTTAATTACTTTGCTAGACGGTTTATACATCCTCATAATACTTTCCAAGTATTCATGATATTAAAAATAATTTCTTAGGCTTAACTGTTGTAATACTTTCTATCTAATATAATTTTATTTTCATCCATTATAACCATTTTTCTACAATATGACCTTTCGATGAAATAGCCATGTCAAATTTCTCACGAAATTAATGTTTCCCGCTGAAAGGTTTATTTCCTTCATTATTCCTCTAGCAGATATCGAGGATTAAAGGAAATCATTTGTTTGCATTTCGCGTGAAAAACGGTTCCAACTCATTAAGCCAGGGATCGGCGCCGAGGTTTATTTTCCAAGTACCGCAAGAGTCCGATATCGACAAATGAACAAGGGAAATTTTTTTCCCGTTGCTGCTCCGGACTTCGCGAAACTAGGATAACAATGGAAATATATAGGTTGTTACGGAAGGAACACTTTATTTCTTTTATGACTCTCGAATGGTCGTAAAAATTGATTTCATACTAGTGGAACTGCAGCAATTCGAGTGGCGTATTTGCAGGAGATTTAAATTAGAATCGTTAAAATTTGATACTTGGGTGAAATAAACATCATAAGATGTTTATAGTTTTTAACTATATATGTTTATGCTATATTCGGGAAATAGTTTGTAATAGAAATATGAAATTATGTCGTTATACCCATATTTTCACTTTAAAGTTTTTTATCAGAAATATCTTCACTTTCCTACGTTTACATATTTGTAAAACCTTCAATATGATATTCTCTTACGTGTCAAATCTTTCCATACTCAAACTATTTTATTTAATAATACATAATTTTTGTATAATAAGAAGTAATGATTGAAGCAAAATTTATAGGGGCCAACTCATGACAAATGTGCCACTTAACACATGAACAATGTTAGTAGGACAATAAAAAATACCATATGATCCCTAGCGATTGAATATAATCAATCATTGACGACAATTTTTCCCGATGTAAAAATGGAACATTAAAATATTAACATAACTTAAAGCTAATAATAAATATTAAGATTTGATTATGAAATTGTAGTGTAGGTATAAAATCGGAATCTACTTTATTTAATACATAATTTTTATAGTATGTACCCTTGTCATTTGAGGACTGAAGCTAATCTTAGGCCCCTTTATCAGTTATTTACGAATAGTAAGATGAAACTTAGGGATGCCTGTATACAAGCAGAGCCTAGTCAAAGCTCTTACCCTATTAGTCAAACTGCTTAGCGTTTGGCTTCTAATTCTGAATATTAATTAAAATAGGTCAAACTCTATTCATTTAAGCATTCGAATGAGAATTGTGACTTAACTTGTTTGTCGATGGTACTTAAACTAGGAAAGGATCGCCAGAGAGTGTTATTTTTGAGTAAGCGCTTTCAAATGTAAAGTACCAATTATTAATCTAAAATACAATGAAATGTAACAAGATTTAGTAAAATGTAATAGAATTAGTAAAATTTTTATGATATATATTGAAAATATACTTAATATAATGAAGTAAAATAAAATATACTGAAATAAAATTAAGTATAATGAAATATGATTAATTGCAATTAGAAATCAATTTAATACGAATTGGAATAGAGAATAGAAATAAGTTTTCTAAAAAAATAAGGATTGAATATTGCTTATTTTTGGGATAGAAGTATTAGCATGGAAAATATCCCTCTTTTTACGTAATTCATAGACGCAAGTATTCCAAAAGGGAGATAACCATTTAAGAAGATGTCCAAATTTACGGGATACCTTAAGAGCCAATTTACGAAGTGTTGGCGAATATTATCATGTAGGTCCCGAAATAAATCAAAGATTAAGTATATGTTTTCACTAAATACACGGAATAACTGCGGCACACGGATTAACTCATATCAAAATAGATTTTTGCGGAGGTGGAATGGTAGCGATAAGAGGGCGAGGAATGGAATTGGTAAGATTTCTTACCCATAAGAATGTCTGGGACGAGATGATGTCCGAATTTTTTATTGGGCGAGTATTTGCAAGGGGTTGTTCCCTTCCCCGGGGAGATATTGGAACGGAAAGGGGACAAAAGAGGATGGGAAGGTGGCCCTGGCAAAGGGCCAGACTAACGGGAACCCGATAAAGCAAACTAAGGTCCAGTGGGTATGACGTCATTAAGCGCGGCCGTGACGCCGCCGAGTGCGGGGCAAGAAATGGAAAAGTGCGGCTCTGATATTGTTAACGATGACCTTTATTACGCCTAAGTATCCGACCTTTTCTGACCTCTTCTACTCGTCACTCCTTAAGGGGACATCGTATTCCCTTATCCTCGTTTTATATTGCGGAGATTGCCGTGTATCTCTTTTGAAGAGGCTTTTCCGTAAGGGAATTGCCGCGGCAATAATCGTTGCATGTGTTCTCCATTCGATGACCTTCAACGTTTTTTCCGTCCTTCTCAACTGGCTCTTTTCGCCTCTCCGTATAAAGTATTATCTTTAGAAATGTGCGATAATCGAGGAGGATAAATCTGCATCGGGAAACGACCATGCATCTCCTAATTCTTGATTTTCATCAATTCTCATTTAATAAATTATCCAGCAAGAAAAACAGGATTCTTGTAATTTTAATAGATAAAATAGATAATATCAGTGGCTGGACGATGCCGAGATTTTTGATAATAATATTTTAATTTTACAAAAGTAATTTGAAATATTTTAATTTACATCACTCGTGTTTCTCAAATACATGGTGGTTCAGTTTATGCCAACAAGAATACGTTGTACATAGATAAAACCTATTTTTTTCACAATTATCCACAAGGATGAACGTGAAAATTCTATAAAAATTGCTTTTAAATGTTTCTTCTTCATCGTCGAAAGTATGTAGTTATTAAATGTTTGGTTTATTAAGTCTTGAATATGGATGTTTGTGTACACAACTATTATATTTCATACAATAAAAATATTCAGTTCGCTTTGAGTTTTGAGAAAAGCTTAAAAATAACATTACGGAAATTATTTGGTAAAATAATTAATGGCTTCTAAGCCATGAAATAAACAGCCAGTAAATACCTGGCTGTACATGTGTACATTAATCAAAGGTCAACAAGGTGCTATGAAAATTCAAAATACAGACAACTAAATTATACGAAGTAATTACAACTTGAATTACGTGAATGAGCTTATTATTATATTCGATTACAGACGTCTCTAATCACTTCCTTATTTCACAAGAATTGTTTGCAAACGACTACAAAGGATGCGGCGGGATTCATCAAAAGGAATTTTAAGGTGTCCCTCGGAAAAAAGCCATCCTCCGTCACCCCAAAGCCATTTCCATGAACAGATATCAAAGAATTGGGACCAAGAGTAACAACCCTCTCACCAAAGATCACATTCAAAACTTTCGCATCCCTTTATTTCCCTAGATTTTGAGATATTACCCCACTCCAGGGAAGGAATCCCGTCCCAGAAAGAGGAAGACTTTTCAAAGGGGAGCATAGTTGCGGGGGTGTGGGCGAACACTGCTGGAGAGAGTCGTGGGGGTGAGTGTAGGTATTTTCCGAGATATCGCGGGAGATGATGTACTGAAGCACTCTTATAGCCAGATTCCCTACCTCTTTTCTCAAAACTGTGACAGGCAACCATAAAGCACGCATCACTTAGGATCCCATCTTCATCGAATGGAGTGGGCGAATCCATTTGCGATTTCAGCGGTGCGTAAAAAGGCTTTAAAGTCTTTGCGGCGCCAGAGGTGGGCGAAACCGGGAGATGGAAGCCAGCAAAGGAGTGGGAATACGTGATCTTCCCTTCGCGGGTTCGGTCGAGGGTTTGAAAGGGATTTTGGGGTATACGCTTAGGCAGCTCATGATTGAAGGTGTGCGGGGTTCTAAATGATTTTGCGGTGAGCTTATTTGTTGAAGATCGTACTATTAATAGGTAGTATTAGGTACTGTATCTATCAATGGGGTCATAGATGACGAGAAGAGGGAACAACCTATTTGATTCAGAAGGGCGTAGGAAAGGGTCCTGCTTACCGGTGGCCGACTTTAGAAACAAATATTTTTTACATATGATGAAGCCTTTCAACAAACCTCAATATTTAGTGATCAGCGTGTAGAAAGGTCGACTAAATAATAAAAATGAACAGTCAATAACTGTGACAGTGATGTACTATACCAATGATCCGTTTAAGATATCATGGCATGTGTTAAGATCAATATAAGAAAAGAAAATACGTACACGATATCATATACGGTAGTTATTTCTATCTATTATTGGATATTGCTCATTGGTAATTTACATAATTTGAGGGACGAACATGCAATCGGCCAACATGAACATTGGGTCAATCGTGTCTTGTAGTCGAAAACTTTCTTATCTTTCGAACAATTTTGTTTCTTCATGTATTTATCATCATTATACACATACGTTCCATTAAATTGTTTATATAGTTCCAAAGTATGGGTTAGGTACAAGATAAGTCTAGGAGAAGCAACAATACGACCATTTAATAATGCGGTTTCAACAAATGCGAGCTTGATTCTCTTAGTTTCACATTTGGAAGATTAGCATCAAATTTCAGTAGGAGATAACCATACATAGACCTTGTTTGGGGTTTCTTATTTTCAAAGTTGCGGTATGCAGTTCCACTTCGTGAATCCACTTTCCATTTTCTGTTTCCTATTTATTATTTGGAGTTTTCATAAGACAAAAATACCAAAGTTCCATCCTCTTTCACGACCAGAATATGAACTTAACTTAATTTATGTTGGAGATGTTGATCGCTGCAGATGACTGGGGCTGTGCATCTGACTCTGCTTGTTCTGAGACTCAGGCGAGGAATGGCAGATTCTCGTCGAGGGTAGCGCGGTACTAGGGTGGCTAATTCCGCATACCATTGAGTTATATTCGGCGTTAACCTTAGCAAAGAGAGATCCCCAAATGGAGAAGAGAAGGCTAATGGTCATGTTCCCAGAGATTCCGGAGTAGTTGATGAGGTATGGAAAGAGAAATAGTCATCATGGCGATCTAAGACAATATGCATTCATCGCTGGTTGTTTGGGCATCTGCAGATCTGAGGGAAGCCACATTTACTTACTTTGCTTGTTCTATCATGGCCTTCTCATGAGCGGCGACAATTTGTACGTTGTATACTTGATACTCTTGATCTGTTACACTTGAGAAAAATTATTTTATTTTTCAAGTTTTACTTATTAATAAACAGATACCCTTCTTAACAAACTATTTTAAATCCGAGAAGATTCAAAAATATGCACGAGAACTTCATTCGTTTTTTACATGAGTCTCTAAAATTGATTTCCTTCTTAGGAAATGCCCCGAATATAAGAAAAGTTTCTTTCAAAAAGTCTTGCATTGTTAAAGTCATAAATTATTTAGTTACTACTAATGAATGCATATATTTCGTATTCTTCACCTGGAATACAGTGTTTAGCTTGTCTTGGAGAAAACGTGTACCAGATCACAAGTATAATAATGTCCATATTTCATCGCAGAAGATATAAATTTTCTATAAAACTATATATTATGTATCTGAACTACATATAGTCAGTTAAGCGAATTCTGGAGATAGTTCCATTGTCTTAATTTCCTTAGCAATGGTTCTGCATTAAATTTCAAATGCTGGAATTGTAAGTGATACAGAAAATTATTGCTACAATTTAAGCGTTTATTCTGTATTAAAACATACATTGCTGATGTTATTTGTAAATTATTCTACCATTTTTCTTTTAGTGTACTCCCTATCTTAAAATGAAACTTGATTTTCCTTTATTTAGCCATTCGGCCATTTCGATACGATCCCTTCAGCGGGCTATTTACTCGCACGAGTTTTATAGCCCCGCGATATAACGTTCCATTGGGGCCATTATTGAGGATCGCATTCGCTTTCCAAAGGAAAATTAAGTTTTGTTTTCATGTGACCGAGTAACGTCGTATATTTTTGTGGAAGAAGAAAAGCATATACAAGAAGGGGACGAAAAATGAGATTTCCTTAAAGGAGAAGAGTGCATAACGTAAGATGAAAACTGCGAAGAAGATGGAGTCGAAAGCCTGAGAATAAGCTTTGTCAAAATGGTATGATATAGAGGAAGCGAAATAGTAGTTGGTCGGGACCAATAAAAATGGAGGATTTCAAAAAATAGCCGAAGTATTATGTAAAATAATACACAAAAACGCGAAGCCTGAGGAAAAATTAGTAGTTTCCTTATGACAGTTGGAGGAAGTAGATTTCACTTAAGAAAAAAATGGAATGGAACTAAGACGAAGTTAACGCAGTAGTATCTTTCACTGAGTATCCTTATTGTAAAGTTTAGTACCATACAAATATCACTATCTTTTACTGTCGACATTTAATACTCACTATACATTAATCAATTCCTAGTTTATCGCATGATACTGTTTGCATAGTCTATATAAAACCTACGTTTCAATTAAATATTTGAAACATTTATTCTTATGGTGAGAATGACATAACTGAAACCAGACCGATCTAGTTAAGTTTACCCTTAGTTTGCGTTAAATAAATATGGTGTACGACCATCGAATGTAAGGGTGATTTAGGCTTTGACATCACCACCCTAAAATTAAAGGAATATTATGTATCGCTAAAGGAAACACAGCTATAGTTTTATTTGGTTTATTTTTATACAATTCCTAATATGTAGGCCGTTTGATGAAGATTTTTGCAAAGAATTTGTTTGGATTTTTATAATTTAAAGGTATTGTACTGTAATACTAATGAACAGTAATATTGATAAATACAACGTCTTCAAGAAAGTAAAAACGTCAAAATTTCCATGAAGTTCATGGATATTAGAATATAGAATGATTTAGGAACCAGAGATTACTTCTTTGGTGGTTGAAGATTGGGTCATATAATGTGTTTTATTTCTCTACCCTCTTCTATATAAGAGTTTTCCTGTGCCGTTGTGGGATCGTAATTTTAGCCTTAGTATTGTGCAACCCATGAAGCTGGATAATGGTTATGTGCATCCATTGTCGCGCACAAAGGTACGACTTTTCCTACACGTGTAATGGTCAATAGTATAAATTCTCTCCTTTGCTGGTGAGAGGTTAAGTTTTACAATACACCACTGAGAAATGGTACATAAAACTTGGAAGAAAGAAATGAAAGAGGATACATAAAGTTAATTAAAAGGATGTTACAATGATGAGAGAAGGCGACTGGGAACTCGCTCTTTTAATCGTTCTAGGGTAATAATCACAAGGGGTAATATAAGGGACGCAGAATTGACTTAGGTAATTCACAATCTACTGAGACGTGATACATAGTTGAAATTTCTTTTTCCAAGAGCATTCTTTTCAACAAGCGGCATCCTATTCACTCAATCACAATTACAATCAACATTATACAATGCGGCTACATATATGCAAGTTGTAAAGTGTGATGCGGGTTGCAGTGTCCAGGAGCGAGCAGGACTGGTTGCCTTCCTAAAAGGATAAGGTTGAACAATAACGAGAGCAGATAAATATTGCGGTGTATAAAAATTGTAATTTCGAAAATATTTCGGGACAGAATGAAATTCAATTGAAAATAATAGAAAATGCAATTTAGAGTTAATTAAAATTCCTACATCCACCTTATGAATATTTTCGTTTAAGTTTAAAAGTTTAAATTCTAAAATAGTATAAATCAACATTTTGTAAAATATGAAACTATTCAATAGGTAAATAGCTTTGTTATGGATGGGATTAGATAAAATAAATCATTATTAATCAAGGATAAATAAGAAGCAGAAAACATCCTTAAAACAATACTTGTATATGGTAACTGAAAAATATTATTATCAAGGTGTCACCATTTATGATAGACCAAACTTGCTTTAATATAAACTAATTTGGTTGAAATCATATTTAATATCATAATTTAAGGTCACCGTAATTTATTTGTACCAAGGTTAATTCTACGTACCTATGAGGGGCAATTTAATTATGGTTTTGATTTTTCAATATATTTAATATGATACTACACCGTATTCATACCATTTTACAGTACTACCGACCAATATAGGAGCATATCTATATATATGTAATGCACATAAAGTACATATTGCATTTAATTTGTAATTTCATTCGAAATATTCGTTATTTGTTAAATAATTCATAAACAAATCTTTGGATGAATGAATTACTTCAAAAATGTTAAATGTTATAAGCTGTATTAAATACTCTTCAATTTTTTAATAATTATAAATATCATGATTTTTTTTCATATCATGAATAAATATTTTGTGTAAAATGAAAGATGCTGTTTTTCAGGATTCCTTATAAGCCTTTAGTATTGCCGTAGCGAGGTAGTCGCAAGAGGCGCTGGAGGGAGACTATTGATGTAAAAAGAGCCTTTTCTGCGATTCTCCTGAAAAGGGAGTTTCTCATACTTTTTCATTCCTCCTGCTTCCGGGAGATGGTTTCCTTTAACGGCCCATGCTGTACTGCACCAATGGGCAACACTTCACCAGATATCAATAGGATCCACTTTTTCACCGTTGCCTCTTTCTCTGCATCCGCGGTTATGCGCATTTCCTTCGCCTTTCCATTTCCCTCTGCCTTTTCTAGGGGAAGGAAAGGAATCTTTAGGAGAATTGAAGAGATATTCCATAGCTAGAGGGGTGGAAACTCCAAGTGGTGTGACATTACTTTTCCCTATCTCTCGCTTTCCCCATGGCTTTGCTCTCCCTTTGGCCGAGACCTTATATGTGTGTCGCTTCCCGAGCTCAAGCGTCATTACAAGATTTACCGAGTTTCACCCCTCTAAGAATGTATTAGGCGCGATTTATGTGGTATGCAGCACGGCCAGATAGAAACAGAGTAGAAGTATTTGAAGGTAATGAGTGTAAAACGGGGAAAATAAATCGGACGCATCGAATAGGAAAACTCAAAAGTATTCTTTAAAAGCCAATTTGTTTGTTAAATCAATAGAGCTGGTTTGAACCTCATGCCCTTAAACATTAGCTTATCATATCGTAGGAAGGCTTACGGATGTTACAAAATGAGGAGTATGGATTTTCGCTTTTACTTCTCTTAAAGAACCAGAGTACCTTGAGTGGAACATGTTCACGTAAATGCATCGCAATGATCATGTAAATAATACCTCATAGCCGTCTTAGATGTTGACTGACCCAACAAATTCCATTTTTCAGCATTAATCATGCCGCGGTTGCTTTCACAGTATATTCCAGATATTTACACCCATTGACAAAACTGAAACAAGAGTAAATTAGAAATAATTTCCTTTCTGTACTATACCAATTTATTATCGAAAAATTTTCATCGCTTATGATATGGCATCCAAAATATTGAAAAAGAACGAAGCAATTAGATCTTATCATTACTCCTTCATTTCTTTTTCGAAAATATAATCCGAGATGAAAATTAACAAGAAAATATCACTAGAAAGTTGAACTTATGTAATAGAAAAGGAAATAACTGAGTTTAACATGAAAATTTGGCTTCTTACTATCTAAAAGATCCTTTTCTAAAATAAACATGCAAATGAATCGGGAATAATTGAGGGAATGCCATATCTAGAGAACAAGTTAAATGAGGTGAGATTATTCCCCTTGGAAATATGGTACAGTAACATTGGAAGCCATATCCAGCTTCCATCAACTTTATCTTGCGAGCTCAGCGAAATCTTTCGTTCGATCCAGCACTCTCAGTGCAATTTGATTGCTCCCGGGCATAAAAGGATTCTACTTGATTTGTGACATGTAACCAGTTACTCTACGAATATTACCGTTCTAAGAGAACCTTCTTTCTGACACTTCTATCAATGGCCCTCAATCATAAGAAAAACTGCAGTGATTCACTCGTAGAATAGGGATCCATACGTTTCGAGGTACTTCTAAAAAGTTCCTCTTGCTTTTCAAGGTGGAATTGTGGCAATAAAATTCAGTTTTGTGAACTGACTCCTAAGTCGATGCAATTTATCAATTCCGAAGATTCTGCGCTATGAATGGAATACATTATCGTGGAGAAAATGTATGGTTTCGTAGTTTTTCTGATGCTAAACTTTTGGGCTTCCCATCTGAACATTCAACGGGGGCAAGTAAGCGTTCCGTGTATTGAAAACTTTTCTAGAAACTTAAACTGCGCGACTAAATTTATGAGAAAAATCACCCCAAAAGTACTGGAGGTATTGGTACCGTCTGATTACAGATATGAAGATTTGAAATGGGAAAATGATAGCAAACAACGTTTCTAATATGTTTGAGTATGTGTTTGTGTAAATTTACGTTACAGGAATCATGATTATACATTTCCCAACCCACATATCAGTAAAATATAATGCCATTGTCCTGTATGCTGTAGTTCAGAATAATGTCATAATCCCATTTTCTCATAATGTTTGATTACACTTTTCTTTCGTGTTTCAAGTACTTGTTATATTAGAGATGAACTCAATATTCATTCACTTTTGACTCCGTTCTCCTTTTATCCATGTCACAGTTAAAGCCAGATAATGATATTTATTTTATATTATTGGTCACTTCTTATTGAAATCTACGAAACCTAATATTCATCTCTATGAACATATTGACCAATGATTGTTCACCCACGGAAGTATACAACGAGAGATACCAAGAGAGAAAGATACTTTCGAAAATTTTAAATCCAGGTTATTTTTATTGAAGAAACACCTGATGACATATTACTCCCAGGGTTATTTCATCTGATGAATGTTTTCACAATGTTAGTCCAAGAAAACGCTAAGGCTCTGTTGCTAGATAGGCGTGGCAGTAATGAATTAATTTCTGTAAAATTATCAACTTCAGAAAGATATAGAAAGAAATTTTTATAGCTGTCGTATGGAAGGTACTACAGGAGAACTTTCGTCGATCTTCAAATAGTCATGAAAGTGAAAAGCAGCTCATTAGCTGAAATATTTATAAATTTAAAAATGAAATCACTCGATATATCAGAGTTTTTACAAATGATTTTAAAAAATATTCATTAAATCTTATGAAACACAACAAGAGACCAATTTGTGGGTAAAATATCTCTTTGGATTTATATCTTATGCAAAAAAAATTCTTATGTGAAAAGTCTTATTTACAGTTTAATTGGAAAAATGTTTTTTAAGTGAATTGCCTTTAGGTATACCATTTCCTCAGTTGAACATTCTAGAAACACCGATAGGGTTCTGCGTAGCTTTTAGAATCAATGTAATTGCTATCGTAATACTTCGACATAAAAATCTAATGACAAAGTTTTTTTTCTGAAAAGTTTGGTCTTGAAGAATATCTTCAAAGAAGAGTCTAGCGATAAAGTTAAAAATTGTAAAAATTCTAGTAAAATAGTACGTAATAACTGACATGATTTTTCAACGGCGAAAGGCACCAGAATTCTAATATTACAATTTCCGATCCAAGATAATTGTCTCTCGAGGAAAATCTTTCCCGCAAAAGTTGGCTTTTAGACGTCGTAATCGAGTTACGAGAGCCATCCACTAAATTCGACGCAAATTGATAAAGTTTTCCGCCGAAAAATTTTAATACTAGCAGAATAACACGTAATAACTAACGACCCCATCCTTTTTATGTTCCGAGAACAAGTTTTACATAGGGTACGTAAGCGGAAAACTCACTTCGGAATATCTCCATTCCGCAGAAATAAACTTTCGAAAGGCCTAAATTACCAATAGGGATGCGGAGAGTCAAATGGCGATACTCGCAAGATTTCATTCGATAGGATCGATATGAAATATTGAATCAAAGTGCCTTCTAAAGGCCGATTCCGAATAGGAATAAAACGAGAGAGGTTTAAGTGCAATAAAATGAGACCCGAATCTTTTCTCTTCAGTCGGTAGTCTTTTTGCGAAAGAAATACCAGCATCTTAATCTGGACCACATCTTTTCTTTTAATTCCCTAGGGCAGCGGTGGCAATTTCTGTCTACATACCTCAGATCCAAAATGGCCCGAGATAGTGCTGCTTGCTAAAATAAGCAATCGAATGTCGATGACTTAGGAGGATGTGGGATTGGGAAACTTCCCAGTAATATCTGCCGTTTGCTAAGCTCGAGAAGGAAAATATTGATGGCCGGATAGAGATGATATAGGGAAGTTATAGGGAGTATTAGATAAGCAGTATATAGAAGAGTTGAATGAGACGGGTAGAAAGAAAAGGGAAATGATAGAATGTCAAAGAGAGTAACGGAAAAAGAAAGACCTGATAATTATTAATTAAATAACTCAATTGAAAAAGTCCTTAGATCTCAAAAATATCTAAGATACATTTATATTAATATAAGCGTTTGCCTCTTATACCCTTCTATTTTAGAGTCACTTAAAGAGAGTCTTTTTATTCAATTAAATTTAATCTTTGCCAAGGTTTGTGAGCTATTGGTAGGAAGTGTTTTATCTAGAGAATTTTTATCTCTGGGAATTAAATTTATAAGAACTTTCAAATATAAATATTTATGCTGTTAAAAATATATTCCGATAATTTGATAAAAATGATAACAAGAATACTGATTTAGTTCGATTGGTTCATAAACCCGAAAATCGCCCAATTAACTCTATATAATTTCTTCTAAAAAGCCCTCTTTTTAAAAAATATCTCTCTAAAGCTTTTTAATAGATAGAGAAAAATTTGAAATATTAGTTCACCTTGGTCTTGGAAGAGGAAGCATACGGGCACAAACTCATTAAAGATTGTACTATTTTATACATAATGCTAATAACAGTACAAACTTTTTGACGAATGGAAGTTAAAAACAATACCATAAAGCTAAGATGATTCATTATGAGCATACGTATATGATAAACTCCCCAGAGATTTCAATTTAAACATATATCTCTTATTTTATTTTTCAATTAAACATAGATCTCTTTTAAAATTACTGTTATTCTCAATTAAATATTTCAATAATGCTTGAGTTAAAAATTTTAGGTAATGATATTACGTATCTGAAAATACGTTAGTCTCTCCTATGACGTTTTTTCCAAAAATGGCTTTTCCTTGAAAAATTATGGCGATGTTAAGTGTAAGAACTTTCCTCAAATTTATTTCGAAAGTCAACCCTGAAAGTTCATTTACTTTGAGTCTCATCATTCCTCCGTATCATGACTACTTTCCTATTTCTTCCTCGTACTCGTAATTCGCTTTTGAGATAGCTCTGGATGTAAATCCAAGTAGATAGAGCGCGGTCGAAGGGAACAAAAAGAAGTTGCTGATAGAGATGGGGAAAATTATTGTCCTAGAAAGAAAATGGTGCGTGGCAGAATTACTGCAACTGCTGCAAGAGAGACACAAGAAAAACATTTGAACGGTCTAAGTTTATAATTTAGAGTTTTACTCGCCGAAGTTTGGGAGAATTTTATCAGTGATGCAGAAATATGGGATCACTCTTTCTTTTGCCTAATAACATTGATTAAAGGCTTGTTAAATGAACGGTTCTGGCTATAAAGACAAGGAAAAAGGATGTCTCCGAGGAATGTGAGAGACTATTTTCCCAGCCATTCCTTTAGATGAAATTAAAAATAAAATGAATCTCACAATGCACTTTGCTCACGGTTCAAGGACATAATTCTGGAAAATATCTACTTTCTCCAAGAAATATGGTAAACATATTTTTCAGTTTGACCTTCGAAAATAATTCTATTATTGGTTTCATTGTGCTCTTCATATACTCCTAATTTTATCCTTCATTTTGAAACTAATGATAGGAACTCAATATCTAATGTTTCTGTCCGCTTGATAAATACATCTAGCAGTTCAACGCACGTATTAAAAATTCAGTACAAACAACAATTATATTGCATAATTTTGATTGAATTTCCATAGTAGTTTTTTGTTAAAATTTTTTTTCGAAAAATTCTTTGGTAGCAGTGACTGCTGTTGTCTTCCATTCACATGTTAGGACATATCTTCAATAATGTGTGAAATCATATATTTTTCCTGCTTTTCTGAAAAAATTTCCTTAAAAATCCATAAATTGAAATTTTAGGAAATTACGCTAGTAACTCTACGTTTTTTTACGATTACGATTTTTTAAACTGGAAATCAGGGACGAGAGGAGTATTCTCTGAAGTAGAAAGTTTAGTTCATCTTATACATTCCTTTCTCGCAAGGTGGAGAAAGCAATTTCTTCAGCATATCAAAAGGCTGAATTTTCCTCTCAGCGTAGATAAACATAGATGCTCCTATCCAATCCAAATCCCCAAACTAGTAAAAGGAAGTGAGGGAGAGGATAAAGTATTCCTTTGTTGTTTCGCTTCGCTAACACGCTTGATCATATTTGCTAGGAGCCGAGTATGAGGAAACTTGGTTGGATATAAGAAGGTGGGATGTTGATGGATTGTGGCAGAAAGATGATTCGAAGGCGGGAGAAAAAAAAGGGCGGTCGAAATGCGGACAAAGATGAAGGAAAAGCGATGAGGGATGAGGTTCGGGAAGGGGGGTTTAGAAAAGGGGGTTTGAAGGATGGGAGAAAGAGGAATGCAAAAAATAGTTGAGGAATAGAAAAGTGAAAAGAATACAAGTACGGGTTACTTTGATAGAGAAATTGAGCAATGAAATGAAACATTACAAAAGAAAACAGGAACAAAAAAATTGGATGACAGAAGAATTGAGGCAGAGTAAATTGTTTGTAAGTAAATAATCTATTGTGATAATCACCTTCGTGTGTTAGTTTATTCAAGGCAAGGTTGATAAATGACTTTTACACTTGTTCACCTTGGGAGAATCCCAATACAAGAGAGATATGTATGTGATAGAACATACACGCGATTTTTAACTATGTTTCTTCGGACCTTTGTCTTTTAAAGGAATTAATAGGAAATTTTGGTCACATGGAATATGCGGTATTACCATCAGAAAGAAAATTTGGTAGAGATTCTTAATTTTTCGTCATATAACTTTTCAGTTCGAAATAACGAAGTGTTAATAAATTATATCGATTTCGTAACACTTATTTTAATCAAAAATCTTCGTAAATATTTTTGTTCAAGCGTGTCTGTAATAAGCAATGCTTTCTTCGAAAATCATGAATCCTTATATATGCATTTGTAACCTGAATCCTAAGTACATTCCTTATCTTTAAACCTGAAACTTACAAAATGTGGAATTTTTATTCATCATGAAAATAAATATAACTGAATTATGAGCATATGATAAAGGATAAAATGAATGTGTTTCTGTATGAAAAGCTCTCTTACTATATACAAAAATTATTAAATAACAGCATTGAATCAATCACCCATTTGTTAACAAAAAAGGAAATCAGAATACAAAAGACTTACATATTTAATATTGGTTTAGAATTTCGTTCATGATATGGTAAATCTTCTCATAATTCATCTTTTTTAGAATTTATGATTGCATGGACAGCTTGTTGGAATGTACAACATTTTAAATGAGGAAGAAACTGCTACTTGGATGTCAAGTACTAAGGGGAAAATTCAGTGGAAAGAAAGAGAGAGAGCGCGGCTACATATTGAGAGGTAAAGTTTTGATATAAATAAATAATGACATAGACAAGCGTTTCAATTATCAAAATTTTACAATGAAGGAGTTTCTTATTTATTAAACATATATATTGAATATAGTAGAAAAATTAGGATGGTGAGATTGGGAGATAAACTCCGAGAGAGGCCAACAAGAAGACTAAATTGAGCAGTATACTTGCTGGACCAAATCGGCTCCGAGAGTGTAAAATAAAACCCGCTCAATAAACAAGTAAGACGTCATTATTCCTCTTTAGAAGTGGTGTGGGGAGAAGGAGGAAGATGAAGGTGAATGGAGAGAAAGGAAGTGGTAGAAAAAGGGCGAGGGTCAGGATGAGAGATAGAGAAGTATAGGGCGGACGCAAGAGAGGATTGATGAGGGTTAGGAGGGCGTGGAAGGCGATTAGGAGGAAGATGGATGACGGAGGTACAAGAGGAGGGAGTCGTATGAAAATGAAGATTTCTGATCATCTTTGCTCTCATCATCCGAGTCGTCATTGTCTTATAAGTGTGGCGAGGAAAGTCAACGTTGAATTATCATTTATCTCCGTCATCATCAGCCATCTGTGACATCCGCGAAGGAGAGTATTATCGGATTGAGTTTTCATCAGAGATGCATACGGAACCATCGTTGTATTTAAATATCTAATGTTGGTTAGGTTTCTGTGCACCCTTGAGGGATGAAATTCCGGATGGTGCGACTCGAGAATCTTATCAGAAGACGGCTACTGAGAATAACATCGAGGCTGCAGTATCAGAAGTTAATCATCCGTATTTTATGTCTATGTGTTATATTTGGAAGTCTTTCCGTCGCATTCATCGTTTATTGCACGTTTTAGTTTCGTTGTACAGAACCTGTAAATTCTTATCTAAAAACTTTAATAACATAATAAAAGCAGAAAAAAGTAAATTTATAATCACTCTGAATAGATACTTCGTTAAAACTACTACTGATTTCTTACGAACTACCAATACTTATTTTACTTTTACAGAAAATTAAAATAAATATCATTTTCAGAAATCTCAAGGATTGTTTTCAATAAGTTGGAAATAAATAAAAATATATTCGATTCTTTCACAGCTATTCAACGATCAATGCTTAAATCTTACAGCACAAAAATCTATTTCTCACACCAATTCGAGTTAGTCATAAATGATCGAAGTCAATGCATCATCTGTACTATATCCAAGTAATATAATTCTAAAAACTTAATTTTATTAAGGTGAAAATAGAAAGAAACAGAAAATTTTGAATAAGTGTGAAATAGGTGACTGCATTGACGTAAAACATTTACCATGCCCCTCATAAGTACATGCAATCATTAATACAATGTGCAACAATTCTCCTTGTCTTCATATTTAAATCTTTCCTTTTTATATTACCATTTTAAGAAATGGTAATGAGTATCCTGTTTTACAATAGAGCCTACAATCTTAAATAATTTTCAAGTCCTTAGGAGTATAAATTCACACACTTCGAAGAATCGACATCGCTTATGTATGACCTTTAATGCTTTAAAAATGCCGATCTTCTATTTAGTCTCTTTTAATACTTCCTACATGCATATTGCCTCAAAGTAATTTTATCTCAGTGATTAAGCGATGAGATCCAGAATGGAAGTTGGCTAATTAGCAAGGTACTCCGTTCTTTTCTGATCTTCCCGGCAGAAGTGTTGCCTTGAGCATGCACTCCCACACGACGTTTTGTAGTTGTTCAAACTGTTACTTGAAAGATTCTCTCACAGCCTACTCATGCGCCACTTCTCTCTCTCTTCCAAGGAGTTAGCCTCGGGTTAAGTTTCACTTTCCTCCATTAAAATCGTGCATGTTAAAACTTTAGCCACCTTAAACTTCAGTCTCATAAAAATTGCTATAGCATTACCCTTACTAAGAATTTTTCCGATCGTATGGAAGGGATCCCATTTTCATAAATTTCCCGTTCATAGGATTCTTCTGGGTGCATCCTATACCGATGTGTGGGCCACTGATAAGAATACATCCAATACCCAATCTCTCGAGAGAATGACCGCAAGAGGTACCACCATTCAACAACTCGGAGCGAAAATATTCAAAAGCGCATTAGCTCCTATAAAATACCTCCTCCACGGAATTGCCCTCTCTATTATATTTCGGAGCAAGGGGCCTCCTTTCCATGAGATGATAAAAAGGCTGGATAATCCCGTTTTCCGAGATCGAAAATCGCTGCACAAAAAATGGATGAGCAATGCAGAAAGGACGTAATGTATTCCCTTATTATCGTGGTATTTTTTCTCGCGGAGTGAGGAATAGAGAGGAACCCACGTCGGAGCCATTGGCTTGGCAAAAGAATAGCAGCGTTGCGGAGTGGGTCCTTTATGCGTGGATGTGTATGTTTCCGCATAATGGATGGGTGTATGTGCGGATAAGATAGGGAAAATTGAGGCCCATGGGTCTGGAGTCTGGCCAGGAACCTCTTCGGTCGATGTTCAGGGAGAATTGAAGCGGCTGCATCATAAGGCGTCTGAATCTCGCATACAAAAAAGTGTAAAGATGAATAAGAGGCCTCAGAAGCAAGTACATCGAGAGACTTGAAGAATATCTCATGAAATAACACTGATTTTCTACAAGTGAGCGAGGGATTAAAACAGTGGATCTCAGGGATGAAAATGTGTTTCGTGGAAGAATGACTAGAAAAGGTGATGATTTTTAATTGAGATAAGAACTAAGCTATACCAAACTTTACCAAAGTTAAAACCAAACATGTAACAGGACTCAAGCTCTGTATTCAGAAAATTTGTTGAATTTTCAGGTATTTTCGTAAGAGTAGTTGGAAAGAGGAAAAAAATAAACTCCAGTCAAGAAAACTTGACATTTTGATCATTTTATTTTATTTTTAAAATCAATTGCATCACTTGTTAAAGTCGTTATATTTTATGATCTCAATATATCTATTAGTATAGGTATAATGCTGTATTTGAAAGAAATTTCTTAATTTACAAAAAAATTGATTTCCGTCATTAATTATTAGATCCTTCCTGATTTGTATGCGTGATACATTAAATAATTGATGGTTTAAGAATCCTTATAAACTTCAAAATTTTCGGGAATTTCGAGTTATTGAAGAAATACTTTTTAATACGATAAAAATGTTATCAACTCTAATGGTGATCAAAATTTGCTCTGAATACTAAAATTTTGCACATTGCACTATAATAAAATTCACTCTTCTTCTTGACAATGTTCCAGAGTAATGAAGGTCATATAATTGGCATAAATTAAATATTGCAATGACTACTGCGAACTTCTCACTAAATGATGCGAATTATACGTACGCTTCGAGTCAAAACTGTTACGGAAGCTAATACCTTAGCTACGGAAGCTAATACCCTACACTAAGCTACTGCTGTAGCCGTAGGTACCTAAGTACGCTTAAGAAGCTACGAAAGCTACCCTAGCTGATATAGTATATAAAATAGAATGCTAAGATACTTGTGCACTTAGGAACAGCATAATGACCCCATAAGTAACATTACTACCCGTAGGGTATATAAAAGAACTACCAGCTTAAATACGCCATTCAAACGTCTTACTATGGCAATACGCCATAATTCGTATTACAGTAGCTACGAAGAAGACGTATAGAAGTAGACGAAAGATACGTTTTACTCTAACCATGACGAAAAGATAAATACAAATTATTTTATCTATGAGCATACGGTATGAGTAACCAGACCGCGCTAAAAATGTACTCCTAAGGGTAGGGAAATTTACTTATTTCCCCTTCAACCACTCCGGTCCATTCTCGGAAATACTCCCCATTTCGTGGGCTATTTCCTTCCCAACAGACGCTTCCGTATTCACGCGGCCCGTTTTCGGTGCGTCGTTCGGGGATTTGGCTGAAGGAGAGCGTGGTCTCCGAATGATAGAGTGGTTCCCGTTGAGATATGCAAATTTTCTGTGGGAAGGGGCCGTCCGGTGAACGGTTTATAATATGGCTTTTCCCGGGGATCCATCCTTTCAGCACGTGCGCCTTACTGATTTCGCTCGGGAATGAAAAATATATTTTCTCGGTGAAGGGCTTCACGCCGTCGGTGTTGAGTGCGGTGTCGTCGCTTAATACGGTTATTAAATGGATATTTTCCGCCTTTTGGAAAGTTTTTATATGGGTTTGTGTATGGGGACAAGGTCTCTTTGAAAGAAGGGTGGATTACGTTTGACGCGAAGGGAGTAGTATGTGTCCAGGGGTGAAGAATCTCTCTTCCATTGAGCTTGTTACAGAAGAATGAAGGACTACGCATGGCGAGATAAGGGTTTTAAGAGCTACAATCTCTGGACAGTTGTTGATAAAACTTGAATTAACCTTGCTATTGAAATTTTAAGAATATCAAACCCCACCCATGCTTATGCACTGCTATTTAAGATTCAATTTTGAGACTTCGCCATTTAAATATAATACGTGAAGTGTATTTCATACCAATAACTAAATGGATTAACGATAAAATCTCCTCCCCTTGGTTATGTTACACGTCACTTTGTATATCTAGTTAAGTTTTAATTTGTTAGTGTATATTCACTGTAGTAATGGATGAGTAAATTAATCCAGTATGCGTACACTGAATATCAAGTAATTTGAAGATCAGATTTAGCGAAATTTTAAGTCGACAATGCAAAATGTTTTCTCCTTAATTAGCTACTTAATTTAAAATAAATTGATGCCCTTCTTCCAACAAAAATTCTACCTGAATTTGTCGGTGTACTATTTCAAAAGGTCATGTTTTAATATTTGTTTTTGATTATCTTACAAAATATCTAAAAATAAAAGGAAATAATAATTTTGTAAAAAGAATCTTCAAAATGGCCGAGTGATTAGAGAGTCTGGTTCAAGCTTCCAAAATTCCAACATTTCCAAAGATTTATCAAAAAGTTTATCCTCAGTGGTTCGAAACCTGTTTACTGAAACTTTTTTTCCTAAAAATTATGTTTTAGGTTTACCACTAAACTTCATAACAAAGCTAATAAATTTCCAAAACTTTTTTGATTTGATAAATCAATTATTTATATAGTTAAGCAGTAATACATTCACATTTATAACATCTCAATATTTTCCTTTTTTCGTGCTATAATTCATAAAATTTTAATTTCGTTCCCGTTTTGTCTCATTACATTAAACATGTACCACCATACATAATATGTAAATATACATACGATGTTATGTTTTTAATTATTTTATTTACTTATAATCTATATATTAAAATGTGAATATGTACATAAAATATAACTCCATATTTTCTTGTTTGATTTTTTTCAGAAATATTTCATTAACAAACAAGCATAATTTATAAATGGAGGGTTAAGCTCAATCATACACTCCCAGTCATTCCTCAGCCCACATCACTTTGGGGTATTACAAAGTAAGAAAAACAAGTTTTTATTCGAGCCTTCCATATCGACAGCACTCCGTTTTTACATGAATTACGTCTAATCTGAAAATAATACCGATGGAAAAAACATTCAATAAATTCCCCGATACAAATGGAACATCCCCTCGGGAAAAATAAATCGGGAAAATATCATCTTCGGCGGAAAAAAAGCTCTGGGGATGTAGATCGCAGTAGTCTTCCGTCGCTTGTATTTGTGTGGGTGGAATACGTCAGGCGGCGTATCGCGGGGAAAGGAGATTTTTCTCGGTTTTTATTTGCCTCTTTGGAAGGGTTGTTTAAAGGGCGGGTGGAAGGGGCGAAAATGTGGATGGGGTGAATTTTCCGGATGCCATCGATAACGCACCGGGCCACAAAGCAATCAATCCAAGTCTGAGAATCCAGCGCGAGCCAACCAGCATCTATCCCCATCTCTTCCTTCTTGTCGAACCCCTTTCTGCCTTCCTTCCCATTTCGCACTCACCGCATTCCTCGTCCCGTTACTTTAATCTCTCCCCTTTATTTTCCCTTTCGTATTGCCAGGTATCTACGCTGTCGTAGGGGACTCCATTACAGATTGCAACAGTTACAGTTCTTAAGATGGAGAAATTAATTAAACGGTGAACTAAGATATGGTTATCGATCCAAATGAGAAGGAGGATGTATGTCACATGTTAGCTGGGCCGATGTTTTGATATCAGGGATATTTTTAAAATCATGTTAGACGCACCCGTTAAGTGAAATAAATGATATTCATCTATCTCTCTATGGACACTGTGCAATCCTCCCTTCGGATTGTGGCAGGGGGAGTAAAAGCCGAAAGTTCGAGGTTCCTTGGCTTGCTGCTATCGTCTATCGTCCACGTAAAGAAACATTCCTAGGATTAATCTCTTTGTTATTCTCTGTCTGTTATTTTACAACATAATAGGACTGGCTGAAGTAACAGGGTGTCGTATAATAACTATTACGTACTCCGCAAACGCACTTTCTCTGAATTTTTATGCAATCGCAACTAAACTTTTGATTTAGTTTCCTGCAAGGATTCCTTAATTGTGTTTGATGACACTTTTGTAACGCTTATTCTTTTATATTTATTTTAAGCTAACACCTTGCAGGTATACGTTGAATCCCATATTATTGCCATATATTCAAGATGGGGATTTCACCTAAGTGAAGTAAGATTTCTAATCTTTTTATTGCTTAACTTCCTAATTTCCTTACCGCAGATTTTTCAAATCTGTGCGCTTCAACTTAGGTTGTATCCTGAAGGCTGCCGGATAGCCAAGTGGGCAGCAAGTTCAACCTCTGCGAGAGCGGTTCAGGGTTCGATTCCCAGTGAGATCCCACTCGCAAAACAACTCCAGCTATCCCAGCATCACACGTCCAAGCACACCAACGTCACCATTTCACCATCAAAGATACACTTTGAGGTAAATTTACAAATATCTAACCCCCCCTAGGTCTTTTACCTCACAGTAAGTTTATATCCCATGCTTAATCTATTTTATTTACATTTCGATAACATTTTCAGTATTTTATATCATTACTTATAACTTTGCCTCTGGCGGCGTAGTGGCTGATGCGTTTCCTTGTCGCTCAGAAGGCTGAGGTTCAATCCCTAGTTACGGTAGTCCAATTACCAAAACCTATCGGGGATTTTAGGCAACAGGTTGGCTCACTCCGTAAAAATTAGTATTAATTAGTAGAGGTAAAACTATGGGTTGTAATAGCCTGTGAAAACGTAGAACTGATCATGAAATATTCATTCCATTCCGTTGTGCCCTCTCCTACTTACTCGTAACGATATTGGTACGCTACCAATGGAAGAGAATCATCATTATGTTTAACTTGATTTCTATCATTTCTATTTGTCCTTTTAACCTACATGCACGACACCTTTGCGTTCCCCAAATGTTATACTTTTTGTACCTTTTCTGCTTTTTTCTTTCACTGCTCTGAATTCTGATTTACAGATTCCATACTCGTGATCTGATTACATGGATTCTCATCGTCATACTTACAGCTTTTGCATATCTTTTGAATGATGGGAATACCAAAATTTCCTTATGTTTTGTAATCACTCACAATTTAACTTTCATTAAACTTTTTCATCGAAAATATGTAACTATTTCATCAGAATTAAATAAAATATGAATTAATTTTCAATAATCATCTTGATAAATCTCTTCCAGGGAATCTGAAAAATTTTCATTCTATATACATTACGACTTTTTTTGATTGAATTTGTATCTATACTCTATCCGATCTTTCTCATCCAGTTATTACCTTCCTCGTTCATTCCCTTCATCTGCTATTTTCTCTACCTCTAACCCATATATTCGTTTTTATATGTATCGGGCATTGCCATCTCTCCCTCCGCTTGAGCATTCTCTTCATTCCTCTATCCTCTTCCATTTATTCTCCTCTCTCTTAACACCCATCCTCTTTTGACCTCCCTATTTTCATTCCACACGTATACACTCGCATGGAGGGAGGGTGACTTGGAACGTGACATGGTCCCTCAGGGTATAGCCCTAGCTTCGATTTCCGATGGCTGTGCTGCCGTTTGGGGTGTGGTGGGGCGAAGGTGGGATGGCAATGCGTGAGAGTGCGGTTTTAGGAGTGGGTGGTGGAATTTCCTAAAAGAATCTACCAATAATGATAGAGCATCAAAAGGAAATTGGAGAATTCGAGGTCCTTCAACATGCGCCCACGGCATTTCAGGGCCACATTCGGTTATATCGCGCGCTTTACAATTCAGTCTGATTCAGTTAAGTTCTCTTGCTTTGTTTGCCACTAGTCTTTCATTAAATGAAAATGCATGAATTCGCAGTAGTTTTTTTACTTAGAACTTCGTAAATTAATTCATACTTAAAACTTTGCTGTCGAATCCATAAAGATTCTATATCTTTAATATGAATATCTAACAATTATATCGAAAATACGTCCCGGTTAATACAGGATCGTCGCGCTCTCAGTTAGTCAGTCCCGTTACCCAAATTTGACTACAAGCCTTCAATAGTTGCGGAGAGAGGGTAGATTAAATACTAAATTCATCGATAGTTTAATGATAGAGGTGTATGAAGAAAGACGAGTGTGGAACCTGTGGCCTTTTGAGATGTTCAATAGGACAATACAAAATAATTTTCTTTCCCATCTTCCTAATAATAGCATAATAATGATAATAATTTTTATTCCTTGACAGAAAAAAGGTTCATATCATGATAAAAATTGTTCTAAGGAATATTGGTATCCCATACGTAAAGCTCTTTTAGGGTAATAAGCTCTTCAAATTACTTATCACTACTAATTGTAAGAAAAACAGTGAACGTGATTTATTAACGTGAAAGAAAATGAAAAATTTTATTTTTTGGTTAAATCAGCGAATGAATTTATGTTTTTGTTTATCATTTGAATGCAAAAAATTGTATATAGGCTATGCGCAAATCAAGAGCAACCTGATGGCTTTATACACAGCCTTTCTTGTACGGCAATGGAAAAACATTCACTGCCCCACTCATTGCCTAGAGCAGCGATTGCTAAATGGTCCACGGAATAATCGATTAGGTACGTATGTTTGTTCTAATTAATTTTGTGTTTAACCTCGCTACTTTCGGTAATTAAGTTACCTTTGCCTGTTAATTAAAACATTTCAATATGTAACTTTTCGTAATTATTTGCACACACTCAGTAGAACTTGAAATTCAAATAAAATCTCAATATTTATGTAAAAACATAAAAATTTTGGAGTTTGAAAAATCGAATAAAATGGGTACTCGGCATACTAAGGTGTACCGAGTGTCTAGAGCTATTCGCCACCGCTTTCCCGCGAGGCACGTTTTGTCGTCCAACCCAAATCAACTGTATGGTACTCTACCGTTATGAAACAAACCCCACATTCATGGTATTTTTACGCATTAGACTTATCCTATAATATGTTCATAGAATCTCAATAAAACCATAAATAGAATTGAGGAAAAATTCTAAAAACTCTTGTAGTATAGTAATATTATAATATCTAAAATGTCGGCGACTGTCGAACTGCGTTACCTCGCGTCGGAGTATAAGCAGCATAAGTCACCATTCCCAATAGAGACATGATACAAGCAATTTCTGCCATAAGCCGATATTTTCTTACTGGAATCATCATCCAGTTTCATCACATCTCTCAATGAGGAATAGATAATAATTAATTAGATTACGTACATGGTTATGTATTTACATAATTTATTTTTTCTTGAAAATTTTAGTTCAAATATTTTTCGCTACAACGTCTGGATTTCATAAAATCGTTAAGATTTTTTTCAGGAGAAAATTTAAATATAAAAGCTAACACAAGAAAATAAATGTAAAATGTTGAAAATATGGTAAGTCTGATGTAATTATTTTTTAATATCAACCACTTTCAAGCAAAAAATATTTTGGTTAAAAGGAATAATATCTGCAGCTAACGAGATTATAGCCGCATACATGGGACCTAGAATAGAGAAATACTCTAGGCTACACTTACAGGCAAATAAAACAAATTTACAAAATAAAAATCTTCAAGCTTTATAAAGAGTAAAAAGGATACCATGCAGCGTAGTCGTTGGCTGCTATAAAACAATGTACTACACATAAGATAGAATGGCGACTGTTTTAATAGAGCCAAATAGACGTTGAAAATAGAAGGATAGGGGAGGATTGAAAATAAGGGACATAATTTTTCCCATAGTTTGATAAGGGTGTGTCCCTTTATCCCTATATAAATAGAAGGGGCAAAAGAAGATATTCTGCTGGGTTCCGATTAGGGAAACGGTTTTTAAGGGCGGGATGTAAGCATCGTGAGAGGTTAGGCTGAGTAGAGGAGGATATGAGGGGGAAGAGAATTGGATGGAGTGGGAGTGGTGAGAGGAAACTCAAGTGGATTAAGGCCTGACGGTTATGCTACCAAGGATGCAGGGAGCATAAAAGGTTTTCGAAGTCCTTACATTGAGGGCTTCGTATCAGAGGATAAGCGTCCACGTCCCTCCGGAAATGCTTATTAATTTTAAAATGTATTGTGAACGTGGAAAGACTGGAAACGATATCTTATGGCCTACAGGTCTGCCCAAGTAAAGTCATTTCCCGAGCTTATATTTCGTTGCGCAGATGGTTTCCGAAAGGAACAACTGGAATTCTGACGTTGCGATTACCTCATAGGATTTCGCATGCTCTTTTACTAAGCTGTTTTTCAGTGAGTGAGAGCATCCTAGGTTCTTCAGGTGTCATTATTAGCAAGGAAATGCATATATTTGTTCAAACTAAAAGAACAGTTTTCTCTAAATTAGCTATATCATGTCTTTGCTCGGTTTCCGCCAGCTATTTGAACCGATATAAGTAATGGTATTTATTCAGTTCTTTATCATTTACGGAGATATTTGTAACCATGGTAAGTCTCACATATACAGTGGATTTTCAAGTACTCTTTTCCCGCCAAGTTTTAAATCAAGGCTTAGAGACAAAGGCTGATTCACTTCAAGGTAATATTTCATAAAATATCATGTATCAAAATATAATACGAGGGTCATCCGGAAAGTAGTACCCGTTAGTGCCGCATGAAGTGCTGACGACGCGAGTAGCCGCTGGACAAGGTCAGATAGCTTCAGTGGCTTGTCTGCCTTCTCTGAGCCAAGTTACGTGACGCTAGCATTGCCTGTGTTGTTTCTGTGATTGTTTACAATGTTTAAAAAAATTGAGAACGCCGCCAGTTGTGAAGTGAGGGCAGTGATTAAATTCCTCAATGCAAGAAACGTTCGCCCATGTGATATTCATCGCCAATTAAAGGAGGTGTATGGAGACAATGTAATGGACGAGTCGTCTGTTCGGCGGTGATGTCGCAAGTTCAACATGGGGAGGGGGAACACACACGACGATGAGCGTTCGGGGAGACCGTCTGTCACTACAGACCAACTGGTGAGCTCAGTTGACGAATTCGTGAGGAACGATCGGCGCGTCACAATTGATGACATCTGTGAGCATTTTCCCAATGTTTCTCGAACAATTGTTCATGAAATTGTTAAAGACCATCTGCATTATGCAAAAATTTGTGCAAGATGGGTCCCTCGCATGCTTACAGATGAGCACAAAACCAAGCGTATGGCTGCAGCACTGACGTTTTTGGGACGTTATTCTGATGAAGGAGACTCTTTCTTGACTCGCATAATTACTGGTGACGAAACATGGGTTTGTTATGCATCACCTGAGAGTAAACGACAGTCAATGGAGTGGCATCATGCTCATTCACCAAACAAACCAAAAAAATTCAAGACAGTTCTGTCCACCAGGAAACTCATGGCAAACATTTTCTGGGATCGACGAGGTGTATTGCTTATTGATTTTATGGCCCGTGGAGACACTATTAATGCCAATGCGTATTGTGAAACATTAAAGAAATTACGGCGGGCAATACAAAATCGGCGGCGAGGTCTATTGTCTACTGGTGTCATTCTCGTTCATGACAATGCCAGGCCTCATGCAGCTGGGATAACACAAAGACTTTTGCAGCAATTCAAATGGGAAACTTTCGACCATCCACCGTATAGCCCGGACTTGGCCCCTTCAGATTTTCATCTCTTTACAAAGCTTAAAGACTTTTTGGCGGGGAAAAGATTTGACAGCGATGAAGAACTTAAAGAAGGAGTGACCCTGTATCTCAATGAGCTGGCGGCGGAGGACTATGCAGCAGGAATACAGAAACTTGTCACACGTTATGACAAATGCCTTAATTTGCTTGGAGATTATGTTGAGAAGTAGTTTAAAGTATCCTCTTTCAAATAAAATTTTTTATGTTTGTTAATATTTACTTTTGTGTCTTTATTTCACGAACGGGTACTACTTTCAGGATGACCCTCGTATTAAGGCGTGAAAAATAATATATAATGAACATCACAGATTTTTGAGTTTTTTTTTATATGTGGTCATAACATCTTCGTATGATGATGATGTCCCTTAAAAAGACCTGAACATGACGATTACTCGTCCAAACCTGGCTGTGTTTCTACATCATAGCAATAAAGATGTGAAAAAGTACAACTCCCCTCTTCATTATACATCCTTGCACAAAACTTCATTTCTTTTCTTCGCATTTTCAAAATATATATGTAAAATATTTTGTATTACTACGACACAAACACAGAGAAAGTCAACGTGATGATTTTAGATTTTAAATTGCACTTAAATTAAGAACATGAGATAAATATAATTCATTAAATCAGGTAGCTTTTTCTTAAACAATAAAAAACAGTGACTTTATGGGACTTTTGATGAAGCCCTACATTTGTCATGATGATAAAGTAGTATCTTAGAAACCGTCAACTTCTCTTTTTCGTTTCTAGAGACTTCCAATATTTATCTCTGCACGCATTAATTATGTATAAGTTACACAAAAGATGGCTTACGTTCGTTCGCAATCCCGTAATTTCTTTTCTCGTACCTCATGGCTGGATTTACAGGGCATAATAATATATTAGAATCAATTCAATGAAATATGTAGAAATGGTTGAGAACCTCCACATCAACTCGAGAAAAATCGAGGCTGTTGGGTAGATTAAAAACCACTTTCACATGGCATCCCCTGATCTCGAGCCTTCATACTTTGGAGAGCGCCCTCTTACAACGTGATTAAACGTCCCCGACACCACCGATATGGCAGGAGAATGATACAGGGCGGAAGGGAAGATATTTCGCCGAAGGTAGGGGAGGCGGATAGATGGTAGGCAGGATAGAGGAAAGGGCTGATGGAAGAGTCCATTTGAGGTTGGAGAAGGGGAAGAAGAAGGTACTGTCTGATTGATCAATGGCCCTTAATAGGTTGGTGAGAGAGGGTGGTGTAAAAGTGGATGGAGCGAGCGTTGGAGGGCAGTTAGAGATAAATGGCGAGTGTAATGGGAGAGGATTCGGAGAATTCGGTGGGGTTATGGGGGTTGTATTCGAGGGCGCAAGGTGCAATGTTGCCCGAGAGTAAATAGGTGTACGTGACGAAGTCGTAGGAGAAGGATAGAGTGGGAGTAATTAATTCTAGGAGGATTTCCACCGACTTTCCTTTTATTTCGGGAGACCCGTTCCTTATTGCGGATAAATCAATATACGCGTCCGTTTGAGAAAGAACGATTGTTTGAGGTCGTTAAACCGAAAATTGGCTTATCAGTGGAAGACGTTGTGATTGGTTGCTCGAGAGTGAGCGGAATCTATTTCATCGCTGTTTTGAGGTTCAACGGATGGTTTAACGAGCAACGATTTTGTCATACTTCTCCCTTTTCTGAAAATAGTATATTTAACCATATGTTAAAAAAATTAGGACTGATATATTACCAAATTGTATGGATTCGTGCCAATTATTTTTAATTTGTCTATACGTGCACTATACGTAAACAGCAACACTTTAATGAACTGATAACAAATGTACTGACATAATGCAAATGCCCTTCGAAAATCATAGGAATTACTTACTACATTTCATTAATAGAAAATTTCTTACCTCGAATTGTTTGAAAATGGAAAGCATTTTTACGCCATCTCTATTTCTGTATAGAAACGAGTAAGTACAGGTGAAGCATTGCATTTTCAGAATTGCACATAAATATTTCAGGTCAAGGAGCTGAAAAAATTATTCTCCTTCTTCAGAGTTTTCGTTTTCACACTTTTCGTTTAAGTTTTCGTATTTTTAATTGCGGTAAGACATCAACTAACGGTTTTACGTTACATCTATAGAAACCATATTCTATTTTTTAATATATAGCTGGATATTACAACTTCCATAATTAATGACGATTATGATAAGATTTAAATGTTACTATATAGAGGTGATAATGTATTGAGCGGAGTAGTAATAAAAAATTATCTTCTTCGTATTATTTTCTGTCCTTTTAACATCTTCTAATTTCAATTAAAAATAAATTGTCCATATCTATTGGTGTATCATCAAAATTATCACTGTTTCGGAGACAAATTATCCAAATACATCAAATTAATAATATTTTGCTATTATGTTCAGCTAATCGATTTATAAATGACTAATTTGATTTTTAATTTACTACTTATAGGCCAGGTGAGATACTGATATGTTTGAACTGATGTTCCACACGTAAAGAAATATTCTCTAAAACTTGCTTACTTAAAAGTAACTATGTCAATCAAATTTTTCTGTGTAAGTAATCTTGCGGAAAACTAATTTGACGGGCTAAATGCATTTGCCAGCGCGTGAAGACAAGGAGACAAATGTGAAGGATTAAGAGATACACAAATGTACCTCACTGACGGTTAGCTCATCACTTGGCCCCATTCAAACTCACTATTGCAGCAGCCTCATTGGTCCACCGCAAATGTCAGAAGGACAACCGAGGATTGAATTCGAACACACGTGCTTTTAGTTACACTAACCGGAAATGGAGAAGGAAATGTAACAATTTGTTAAATTTAAGGAAGCGGAGGAAAAGACAAACCTGGATTTCGTTAGGCCATCCCTAACTCAATCAAGAATGGATTGAAGGGCGAATAGAGCATTACGCAAGGGTCTGGCAAATAGTCATCACATTCCAGTAAACAGTTTCCTGCAGCGGAAAATGGTAGTTGAGGGAGCGGGTTTCAAGGTCAGCATTTCGATTCCGTGTGTCCTGGTTCCGCTGGAATCTTCCACAGTAATCGAATCACTGTTCTGCGGGCACTTCCATCGAATGGAGCGAAAATAAGGGAGGGATTGAAGCAGGAGTCAAACGGAGATCGACGGAATGAGGAAGAGGCCAATGTAAAGAAAAAATATCGAAGGAAGAAGTAATACATTCCTGATATATGCAAAACTTCTTAGTCCACTGTTGCTTACTATCCAGGGACTGATAATTATCAAGCGTATATCCATAAATACCAACTGCTCTATTCCATTTACTTTTTGTGTCAACGAATTTATTTCAGTGGATGTAACATACATCTTGTAACAGTGGATGTAACCTACATCCTTGTAAATTTTTTAAAGTCTATTAGCATCTTCAATACTTCGTAGGAATCAAAATGACCAAATATAATTATCAATAATAAATATATAATGCTAATATATAAGCGTATACTACGAGATTAAGACGATATAATTTATTATTATTTATTTAATATTAATTCTTGCAATTACTTCCTTGTGACGCTTTCTCGTTTACTGCCGAGTCGAGTTCACAAATGTTTTCTGGAGGAACAAAATCAGTTACCTAGTTGATTATTTCTATAATAATGAATTTTCTAAAAATTCCGCAAGTAATATGGTCTTCTTTCTCAAGCAAACCCCCCTCTCTTTATAATAAGTAGAAATACTCCTGCCACCCATCATTTTTTTATCCGTTTGGGATTAAATGCCTTCATTGTCATATCGCTGTCGCAACTGATTTCCCAAAATTATCTCTGAGAGTATAAAAGGTCTAAGACCGCTCATCTACGAAACATGCGGGTGGAAAAATCCCATAAATAAGCGTCAAGAATTATTTTGAAAAATAGGGGAAGATAGAAACATAACAAAAGTAATTAAAGTGTAGGGGGGCGAAGGATTAGAATAATGGGATCAAAAGTATACGCTAGGAATGTACAAAAAGTTGACCAGTGAGACTTTGATGAAATTATGGGAAATAAAGTAAGAGATGACTACATACCACCATGGATTTGGCCCAATTGTAATCTGTTATTTTTTTAAGCTCAAATATCGGCATTAGCTATTCTTTGATTCTTTCAACATTCTTCTGCAATCTGAAACTGCAACGTAAAGCGTTGCGTAATTCTACATCGAACATCACGGGATAGCTCCTTACACTAAGTGAAAATTACATGTCCTTCGGTGAAGCCATTTACACGGAAATCGCATGAGAAATTCATTTCTACACCGAAACCCTTTTACGAGCAATTTTCCTCGAATGCAGGCGACAGTTGAGCAGTCTTATACGCAGAATGGGAGAGCTTTACGCTTCAAGTGTAATCGTCTTTAAAGAAAAAACGCACGTAGTCACCAACAAGTTGCAAACTCCTTCGGGTCTTCCCGTCTACAAAGACGTAACTGCCTCTAACTTCTCGCCGTTTGCAATAAGAAAAGGTCGTTTTATCTAATCTTTGAAGCGTGAGTCTAACATAGACGGGCCACTTTGGTCTCCAGATTTCTAGATACAGAGATAAAAAGACGAGAGCTGTTTGCGCTAGAATTCTTTAGTCAATTGATGCTTTTCCCAAATCTTAGATACTTAAAGGAGTGGGATATATAATTCTTGTTACTGAGGATAAGTAGTATATATAAAGCTAAAGTTCGCATAGTCAGAAATTAATATTCTGGGTGTAATAGATCGACTGACTATATGTCTAATTCTAATTCCTCGAAGAACATCCCGTTATCAAAACCCTTACCAGTCATAATCGCACAAATGTGTCTTCTTTTCCATTTAAGCACTTTTAGTACGAACCAGTATTATATCAATCTGAGGGCAGAATTAGTTATCAGAGGATTCAGACTTAAGATTTGGCCGGGAAAGTAACCTTTACGGGTTCTTTCTCACAAAAAACTAAACAAAAAACACTGATTTATACCACAAATTTGATTTTCAATATTGATACTTGGATATTATTGTCTATAAGTATAAGAGAAAGAGGAATTTAAGTTTAAGGAATTCCGCTTAAAGCCTTTTGGAAAATTAGATAATATTGCACGGGTGGGGCGCGACATCTTTATCACTTGATGACATGTTGAGTATAGCTTATTCTAAAGAAGAACAGACAATTTTTATCGGTTTAACATATCAGAAATCTAGTCACCTTACCCAGACTTTTAAAATCAATTTCTAGTGACATCATTACTACTCAAGTGTGGATAGAATGGAAATAGAATTATTATAATAATTTTTAAATGGTATTTAGTGTTGTAGATTATTCTGAAAGGGAAATACATAATTTATTACGAATTTTCTCCTTTAACAGGAAAATTGGTGATAAATTTCGGTTCACTGAAAAATGTCGAGGATTTCATGTTACATTCACCAAAATCATCTGTGATGTGAAAGGCACATCATTGGCATATTATCACATGTGAGATAAATCTGTATGTTTTGTAGATAAAAATTATCCATGAGGCAAATTTCCATTGAGACAAAATCCATTTATATCAAAATGGCCTTAAGCATCATCATCATAGTGCCATTACAGCAGAAATACAGACCATAATATTCATAAAACGTCGAATCTAGTAATGTTAAACTTTTAATCCTGTGATTATAATTTGATCTAATGAAGATGCTTGTAGCAGAATCGTTCCGTACGCTGATTCATTGGGTTATTTCCAACTCAATGCGTTCTCAAGAAAACGGTAGCAAATTTTTCCTTAAAAGCCTAACTCTACCTACATCTCCCGCACACTTCCCCGCGATATAGCCATCCTATTACTTCTTCGAAGAAAAAACCACTTGCTGCTTCTCTTAACAGCAGCCATTCCAGTATCCTTCAGAGCAACCACCCTCGTTTTTTGGGAAACTTCCCAAAAAAGACTTAGTTCCACCCAGAACACGGAAGTGAACCTCTTAAGCAAGGTTTATTTATCTCTCCGAAATAGGCCGAGCGGAGGATTCGGAATTCTCGAGGCCGTGGGTGCGGTCAAAGAAACAGATATATGGGAAGTAAGGGAAGGCGCCTATTTGAATATCACCACTCTAAATGAATAAGGAAACCAATATAGAGCTCAGGATTCCAGGTGGCGCGGGTGGTGTACAGCACTACCTCAAACATTTCTCCCCCGACAATCATCCCTTAAAAGGTAAGGCGTCTTCCGCAATGGAATGAGGACCCATGGGGGTTGCTTCTTAAGAGCTAAGAGGGTTTTCGGAAGATGGCACGGTGCAGTTTTGCGGACTTGGCAAAGATCATACAGCACCATATCCTTCTCTGGAACCCCATCTTCTTTCCCTCTCAGGAGAGGGAATTATCATTATAACCGCATCACGTAGGGGTTTCAGCGGTTCAGCTGTTTACTCCATTTTGGAACCTGCTCCTCCTTGAGATGAGGAGAGATGACTAGGATGGGGAATTGGACGTTGGTTGAAGTGGAAGAAACAGAAGTGCGAGATCATTGCTTTGGTAAGGTTTCCCTTCCGACTTCCTTTCAGTAACTTTCTCCAAATCTTTGTCTTAGTATATTAATCCTACTCTCGGTGTCGCCACCCTAGGGTTGAAATTTTAATGGTTTACACATTCATCTTAGGGTATGGCATAATTTTATAAGGTTATGATGATTTCATTGGGTTTTAATATTTTACTGACGCACCAAAAATATCATCTGTAGTATAACTTATATGACGACACATAATTAATTAGCACCTCCATCCGGTTCCTATTTTTTAATATGAGCTTTAAAAATATAAGGATAACTGTCTGACAAGGAAAGGTTCACAGGTGGTATCGCGATTTTTGGACGAAATTAGTTTTATGGAAAAAGATTTCTTTATACAGGATCTGAACCACTGAGGATAAATATGGAAATTTTGGAAAATGGACCAGAATCTATAACTACTCAGCTATTTGGCACAATATAAGTAAGCTATAACGTCAGATAATGACAGCTAATATGACAGATACATTTAAATTTAAATTGAATTAATAAAATAATTAGTAACAAGTTTCCATTTCTTTGCGTAGAAGTTGAATAAATGTTTAATTTCCGCGTAGACCTTAGTAGAATCTTTTCAAATTTATTTTCACTTAACATAGTAAAAAATTTTGACGTTAAACTAATTTCATTAGCGAATTGATTCCACGAATTTCTGAAAATGACGCATTGAACTCCAGCAAAAATCTCGTAGAATCCATGCTTTTCATCTATCCCATTCTCTTCCACTTTCTTTTTTAATACGCACAAGATTGATGCAAAGAATCATGTTCATAATATTATTGAACTCTTTCAATAATATCTATTTATATCATTGTAGAAATCGAATCAAGTCGTATTTTTAAACTCCATATAACCAGTGTCTCTCCAGGGAAACGATTGAGGAGTTGACTATAATCAAATATAGTTGAACAAGAATTTTGCGGAATCCGCAGATTCACTCCATTTCTCAAGACTAGATACGCTAACGATGTTGATCATAATGTTCTCATTTTCGTCTCAAAGCGTTTTCTTTTCATCACTTGAATTTTTTATCTTTATCAGTTAATTTTATTCGAAAATATAATTTTCTTCACGATTCTTTTCACGCTTCTTTGCGTACAGTACCAATTACATTTTAATTAGGTAGATAATTTCATTTTTGTATTGTAAGGGTAAGATTTGAATTTTTATTGGTAATATTCGTTTTGCACTCACTAGCCTGATTTTCATTCTCTTTAGTATTATGTTATTTTGATAAATCAGATACTTCTGTAAATAGTATGCGTACATGGCTCATTGAAGAGGAAACACTGTATTGAATTTAATCTTCGATCTTTTGTATTTGAGATCAATTTCCCTTCGGCTAAATTCTAAATATAATATGTTACACAATAGAAAAATCAGTAACAGCATACTATCCTGCTAAAGACAAACGGCACATTGTAATTCGCTAAAGTTTAATTAACTCCGCATTGTAATGCTTTGAATATCAAAACAAAGGAAATATTGCAAACCTTTTATCATACAATCACACACCAGTTCTCTTATTAGAGTTTCTATCAGGACCACATTCTCTCTCGGTGAGAGATAGATAGAACTATTCTATATATAAAAGCAATGCATATGAGTTTATTCTAAGTAGAATTATCACTTTAACGTTATTAAACCGTTAAAAATATCAATATTAATTCAAATTCAAATAAAATATCACAACATAGGAAATCTATTAAATGATCATCATCGCAAATATGTGTATTTACATACCACTCAAACTCTCACAAGAAAATTTTTGGTTAGCTCATTCAAAAATTAATTTCCAATGTATCCCGATCGGTAATAAGGATGAAATTATACTATTGATGGGAGGGTTTTAATTGAATATTGAAATCGTCTAGATAAAATATGATTAAGAGACGAAATAGTCACATAAACGTTCAGCACAATGAGCCGAAGAATAATAATTTTCATGGCATTTTATAAGGAGGGACCAAGGTGCATCAATAATATTTCAGCAACTTTGGTATTCTCACGACCAAAACTGAGATATTCGCAAATTAAAATTACATTTTTATTTCCAAAAGTTAAAGATAATGAGAAGCATTCCATTTGTCAAAATAAAGTAGTTGTATTCTCCAACCATCAATACTAATAAAAATTTTCATGAAATTCTTTTATTTAATTCTGGAAGCAAATTATTATTTACCTACTTAAATTCTCGGGATTTGTAGAGCGTTTCAAATTTTAATTAATTACCCTCAATACATATGCTATATGACTTTCGACCTTACATCTGTTTTCAAAGCGTAGATCCATTAATTAAGCGCCTCTGCCACCTGTGAAATTTTCAACGAAATCTTCCTTTCACAAAAGTAGTAATAAACATCTATATATGTATTCATCCGTTGTAAAAATAAAACTTTCGTCCTCTTAGTATTTTCATTTTCCTCATTAATTTTCTTCATTACCTTCCTTAAAAACGCACAGCCGGGGCCATGCCCTCTTTACGACTTTTAAATTCGCTCTCGTAATCCCAAATACTCTTGATCCGAATTTACGCTCCCTCCAAAGCCCCCTTAGCTTTTTTTCTCTCTCTCTACCCCAAAATTTTAGGCCTCTCCTTCTTCTTACTTCCTTCTCCGCCCCTCTTTCCATTCTTCTTTCTGTCAGCATCCTCTTTGTCCACTTTTGTCTCTCTCCCCTTCTTTTTAATTATCTCCTCGTTGCCGGAGTTTCCCGAAACTTGGTTTACATTTGTTCTCTTCGCTGAGTATAAAATATAAACACTTTCCGGAGGTCTTTTCCCCCTGAAAACACTCGGCAGGGCGCAACGAACTCCTTCTCTTCTTACTCCCCTTGATCCTTCCATAGCTCACGCCCTTTGACCTTTTATACAAACCCGCCGCCTTGCTCGACGTGCTTGCCGTATTCCGTACGAAATTATCCCTCAAAGTGACTCACTTTCGATTATGAAAAACCGGGAGTGGTCTCCTTCTCTCGTTACCTGCAAATGACGCAAAGCCGCATGTATTCCGTTCATTTTGTAAGTGAATCTTTCGAGTCCATAATCGCGGGAGGAAAATATCTGTCATATGCAGGGAAGAATGAAGTGCAGGATCGCGAAGTGAATTAATCTCACAGAAATAGAGAGTTAAATATTTCTCTTATACCTTGGAAACTATCCTATTCATCGTCTGATTATTTTGTAAACGACTCTACATTATACCGGGATGTATTTTATAATAAAATCCCAAATTTTCCGTAAAATACGCTGAGAATGAACAGATTTGCCAGGTGTTAAAAATATTGTTAAATAAGCGTCACTATACATTAGATGGATTTTTATATGGTTTTCATCGACATAGCCATGTTTGAAACGTTTTCCAAAGTCAATTTACAAGGTAAAATTCACACGATAATTTATAATGGAAATATTTTGTTATTTGAAGTGAAGCATTTTTCATGTGGGCACGATTTCTTTGTAATAAACTAAGCTCATATTCTTTATCTTCCAATCAAATAAAGAAGATTAATATGTGCTCAGATGGGTCGTTTAGGCAGGAGATGTTTCAGGTTAATGAAATAAATCCTTAACTGATATAAAATTATATATATTACAAATATGATTCTTAGTGACGATTCATCAGCAATGTTGTAAAATGATTCACTCGAATAACAGCTAGAACATAATATTTGTGGATAAATTCTTTCGTTATTGCATCAAGACGTTCCAAGATGCATGGAAAAGCGTTGTAATTACTTATATTACTGAAGTTTTTGGATAATTAGCTACAATTATTCATATATCTACATACGGGAAGACAGGGACACACATATATTTTATCATCTTAATCTCAGGGACGATGGCTCTGTGAGTTTAAATGGATCTATTGCAAACATGACTTTTTTGAAGAGGACAAATACGGCAAAAAGTTTGCATGTACCAAATTGTTGGAGACTTCATTAAAAAGTATTAATAAAAAGTACTGAATTAATCAATACTTTTTACTTTTCAAATATGCTCCCTCCTGCAGCGAAAAAGGATATTAAATGTGGTCAAGGGAGAGTATGATTGATGTGCGTACTTGTTTAATTTCGTATGTTTGTATAGTTTTTCATATCTCTCGATCGATTCAACGGTCTGGAGACGGGTAATTGTACTTCCATGGAATTTAACAACCTCTTCTGTCTTTTTGATCTTTTGCATCGTTTAATTTTCTCTGGCTATATTTACTCCTCAACCGCAAACGTCCCTGCTTGAAATCCTTTCTTTTATCTGAAACATTAATTTGATGTTCTGGCCGCTTTGATCAGGGGTGCATATTTATACAAAAGAATTTCGTTAATTTTTCAATATTACACCACATACTCGTATATATCGTACTCTGGATAATATTCAGACAATTTTCATGCATGAACATTAATAAAAAATCGTTAAATATTACAAAATTAATACTAATATAATTAATGATTGTAAACATCAAACAATAATAAGGGAACGAATCGGGCATTTTATAACAGAACATCATTGTGAAATTGTCATTATTCATAATTAAAATGTTTAAAAAATTAAAATCAGTAAATAAATGGCTCAAACGTTATTTTATTAGCAGTATTATTAAAAGTTAGCCGACAGCTGCGGTCATTTCGCACGTGGGCCCCCGCTGGGAATCGAACCTGGGACCGCTTTCATCCAAATGAACGCACTGCCCACATGGCTGTCTAGGAACCTCAATCATTACCTTCCCGCCTTAAGTGATATTTTCGAAAAATATATAATTATGATTTTGCTCTTATTATCTTATAGTATCTACTATTAGAAGGTGGCATTCTTTACATTACTCTTAAGAGTAGGCATATTGAGAGTAGCTAAAAAATTTATGCTTCGAATAATAACAAACTGCTTCGGATTATCTTACTTCTTATATTTCTTTTAATAAAGGAAAATTAAAAACTTTATTCTACCCGAGATAAAATTTACATAAAGGAGATCTATACGTTGAAATTTAGTATTTGCAGGGATATTTAGAAATGACTCATAAACTTTCTCAGAATACTTCAAAGATTTTGAATTATACTAGTTAGTCCGCAGCTGGATTATACAGTTTGAAACTGGCGGGTCGACTAATAGTTCACCGTGTGGCCGCTGTATTTTCACTTTCATGGCGTACTCCTCCATTAAAGCGATTCGGCGCGTTATCAATTACCATTTTTGAAATTCATGCACTTTTACATATAATCTTGAAGAAACTTTAGTATACCAACATTTTGAAGAAGTAAAATTCACATTTTTTTGCATTAAGCAATTCTCTATTCAAACTTGGATGCCTCGTTCAATTGCTATTGCTAAAATTTTAACTAGCTTAATTTAACCTATTTTAGGTGAGTTAAATTTGTTAATAGAAAGATTTATATTTACTTATGTCGAGAAGAATTGTACAACTGCAGTATAAGGTTGGCTGAGAGAGTACACAGGGAATAATTTTAGGACATGTTCATTTTTGTATTTTCGTAACGTTTACTAAACATTTCTTCCGGCAGAAAAACAAAATTTGTGAAAAATAAATGTAAGATAAACTTTATTTTCTGATCAGATATATATCAATAATAAATAAGCTAAAAATCCATTCGCTCATTAGCCAGGGAAAGAGTTTTTGCATTATTTTAACTTTCGAGAAAGAAATAGAAATACTCAGTAGTTTTCAAAAACAATTTTTAAATCAAGTAATAAGTAAGAACTGTTTGTGAAAACTATAAGTATTTTTATTTCTATCTCTATAGCATTTTACCAAAAATCATCGATTATATTTCAACCTCTCTCTGGATCAGAGATCAGTCGGGGCTGCAGCCAATATTCTCGATTGATTCGGAAGTGTTAACAGAACTTTTACTGATCAGCCGCCTTCTGCTAACCTGTAATGGGAGACTGTACTAGAACATAAAATAATTTAACGTCACCCCTGTATAGATGACAGAAAGTTGAAGAAATTGCCAAAAAGCCTGCGTTACTCACAAAGACCCTTTTCCTTCGTTTATCAAAACTCCAATCTTGGAATTTATTAACATCACGTCGCACAGTGGGCTAGAATCGAAAAAAGCTGGCCAAAAATACGAAAACGCTTTTCTTGAGTGCAGACCTCGAAACTTCGCATGATTGATTATAAATAAATCCTGCATACAACTATTGAGGTCATTTACGTTCGATCCTTAGCATTCAATTTATACAGGAGGTCAAAGTTGACCAATTTTTGCGAAAATTTCCCGTATCCGATTTTTCGCGAAATTCTTCAACTTCGAGTCGATTGTGAACCCAAACTAGGAAAATCATCGGGTAAAGTATGATGCCATATTATAAATATGTTCTATGTCCTTCGTGAGACTTAGTTTCAATGAGTTCTGTTGAATATTTATATACTTTACATTACAAAATGGCCGACCCTTATTTTGGAACAAATTTTGACATAAAGCGAGGAAAATAGTAGATTGAGACACGGTGTGACACGGAGTTATTTACATCACGATAAGCTACAAACCTTCCTTAATGGGAATCTGAAATAAAATCTTGCCCCAATTTGCCTCAATAATATATAAGTCGACTTTTCGACAACGCTGCAAGGCCCAAATCCGCGCGGCGGAGCACCGTCCTCCGTTACGCTCTCGTGTTTTGAGAGGAACAACGAACAAATACGATTCTGATTCGTTCTTTTTGTATATTTTAAGCATTATTATACTTCGTAGATATGTTAGATAACTATGTTTGTGATTTTGATACTGAATGATTCTTCACTCTCACTTTCAACTATACTGAAAATTTTCTTACAAAATCGGTACAAAAAGCCATCACTTTATGTAATTTCATAACAGTAATGAAATATAAGTTGTGATATTATGAAAATGGTGGCATATAGCGTAGCATTTTCTTAAATACAAAAATTGCCCACATCTGGAGTTGTTTTGGTGACCGTCGCAGTGCTCTGGAAAAGTTCGGCAAAGGGCTCGTTTTATGACAGGCATCGGCGCTTTTTCCATATTAAAGGTATAGTTTTCTATACGATTCTGATTAGTCCTTATTGTATATTTTAAGCATTATTATACTTCGTACATATCTAAGATATCAATGTTCATTAGAAAGTCACCATTTCTTGTAGGGTGATAATTGAAGAAATGAAATGGGCTTTACTTTAAAGCATAGGACCACGTCAGCGATATTAATATCATATATTAGTTAACTTTCGTGCGATAATGCTAAATTTCTGGCATATATACATATAGTGGTGGCATATAGTATCATGGATATAAGCGGACATCTCTGCTGTAGGATAAGAATAATCTTTGAACGCTATTTCATTTAGTGGAAAACCACTTGAAATTACCTTCACGATATTTGAGAATCTTGTTATGAGATCTTCGTCAATTGTTTTTAAGAAATGTTAAATTAAATTATGATAGAGAAACGGTAGTTTACGAAAAAAATAATAATATAAAACAAACCATATATAGAACTCTTAACTTTGTGAGTGATAATTTCTTCCTTATCTATTTCAGTGTCCTGTTTTTTACATTGAATAAACGATTACGCATTAATAAAAATAATTTCAGCCTCGCACCTGTTATTTCAGCTGCTAGATTTAACTAGCGGACTTTTAAAGAAACGCATGATGTATTTCCATAATTTGTGGAGCTATATCCTGGTTTAGGTACATACATCTACAATCTGTCCCATCTTTTTTCTAAACACTTTCTGAATACGAGATTTTCTCTCCTCAAACAGTAATTTGTGATTACCAGGAGCCTACCTAAGAACATTAAGTTAAGTTCAACGGGTACGTCTTATGACATAACATCATACTCATCAACATGGTACTCTCACCTACAGTTGCTTAAAGGTAAGCCGGAAAGATATATAATAAACGCTCAAAAAATTCTAATTCAACCCTGCAGCGTAAAAATGCTATAGGACAAATTTTCCGCGTCCACTTTTGGATTACTAATCACCGATAGATTGCTCATATCCGAAAATTTCTCTTCGCAAATGTAGCATTTTATAATACATGCAGGACAAAGGGAGTAGAGAACACTCAAACAATGTGAGCAGATTTTAAAACGATCAGAAAATACAACATATTTACATCCGTATTCTGATACATTAGATAAAAGGAAATATATAATGAAAAAACATACCTCACCAAATATAATTCCTATGAAATATCTAAAACCTCACACGAGGAATGCTACCAGGAGATTGTCGAAGACTTCTTGTTTCACAGAACTGTCGTAGGTACAAAACACAACCTCTTCTTATCCAATGTTCAAATAGAACAGAACTATTCCTAAGCTTTTAAGGAAAAATCACGGAGATGCAATTTTTAGGATACCATTAACACGGAAAAAGCGCAGCTGCCTGTCATAAAACGAGCCCTTTGCCGAACTTTTCCAGAGCACTGCGACGGTCACCAAAACAACTCCAGATGTGGGCAATTTTTGTATTTAAGAAAATGCTACGCTATATGCCACCATTTTCATAATATCACAACTTATATTTCATTACTGTTATGAAATTACATAAAGTGATGGCTTTTTGTACCGATTTTGTAAGAAAATTTTCAGTATAGTTGAAAGTGAGAGTGAAGAATCATTCAGTATCAAAATCACAAACATAGTTATCTAACATATCTACGAAGTATAATAATGCTTAAAATATACAAAAAGAACGAATCAGAATCGTATTTGTTCGTTGTTCCTCTCAAAACACGAGAGCGTAACGGAGGACGGTGCTCCGCCGCGCGGATTTGGGCCTTGCAGCGTTGTCGAAAAGTCGACTTATATATTATTGAGGCAAATTGGGGCAAGATTTTATTTCAGATTCCCATTAAGGAAGGTTTGTAGCTTATCGTGATGTAAATAACTCCGTGTCACACCGTGTCTCAATCTACTATTTTCCTCGCTTTATGTCAAAATTTGTTCCAAAATAAGGGTCGGCCATTTTGTAATGTAAAGTATATAAATATTCAACAGAACTCATTGAAACTAAGTCTCACGAAGGACATAGAACATATTTATAATATGGCATCATACTTTACCCGATGATTTTCCTAGTTTGGGTTCACAATCGACTCGAAGTTGAAGAATTTCGCGAAAAATCGGATACGGGAAATTTTCGCAAAAATTGGTCAACTTTGACCTCCTGTATAAATTGAATGCTAAGGATCGAACGTAAATGACCTCAATAGTTGTATGCAGGATTTATTTATAATCAATCATGCGAAGTTTCGAGGTCTGCACTCAAGAAAAGCGTTTTCGTATTTTTGGCCAGCTTTTTTCGATTCTAGCCCACTGTGCGTCGGCGTAAAATAAATACTAGTTTCCTCTAAAATTAACGTGTCACGGATTCGATTATTGAATAAAATTGTCCAGAATGATCGCGTCGAAGAATTAAAAGCTAATGAGGTTCATTTTGAAGCGGATTAAAACCAAATTAGGGAACCATCACCGTAAATATGGACGTCAGCCGAAAAAAAAGAAACGGTCGCCGCGGCTATAATTCAATCCGAAGGACCCGTAATTGGGGTGGTTTCGGAATCTTTTCGAAGAAGATAAAACGCGAGACACACCCTCTTAAATCTCCTCTTTCATAACTAGGGGACGTAAAAAAAATTAACCCCCTGAAATAACGACGTTGTCCTCTTCCATCCAGAAGTTCGCAAACGGAGGGAGAGAGATAAAGCAAACGTTTCTTCCTTCGAAGGAATTAAACTCCTTTCTTATTTTATCAATATCAAAAAGAGCTTACCTCTGTTCCTTATCCTAGCATTTGCTTCCTATTTCCTGCCTTCGGTGCACTTTCTTTAAAGACCCGCTCTCCCCACACCCCTTTACTCTCATATATTCCCTCATCCCTCATCCTTTCCCTTCCCCATTCTTGCCGTGTGTTAGCTCCCACCTCATCCATACAGTCCCCCCAAGGGAACACTATAATATCCTGTCTCCCTTCCCAACTCTCTCTCGCTCGCCACCCTTTCTCCCACCTCATTCTTGTCCTTTTCTCGTTTCCCTTTCTTTTCCCTCCCACGAATAGCCCAAGTTTTCCCACCCTTTCACACCATCTTCCCCTTGCTTCACTTTCCTCCGCTGCCAGCTTCTCCCACTGCGTCACGCTGTAATACTATTCCCCCTTGTCCCATAATTTCTGCCATCTTCCGCCTACCAGGGCTTCAGAAGAACCCCTTTTCCAAACCGTCTTCGTCTTATCTCTGAGCCTATATGGCTCTGCTAGTCTTTCACAAGTGCCTTTACCTCCCACACCCACCTCTCCATACTCCCGAACCTATCCCCGTAATCCTCCCATACGCACCCTTCCATCTTTTCCTCTTCCGAGTAACGCTCACTTTACTGTTTTATGTCTTCGTTTAAATCTCTCGATCCTATTTATAACCTCTCTCTTCTCTAACTTTTTGAATGTTTTCCATTTTTTCCGAGAGGATCACCCCGTTATTTTTTCCGGTCCCCTCACACACGGGGTCTTTCGACAAGGAGAAGGGAGGATTTGGAAAAGTAATTTTTATAAGAACACGCTCTCCCCCGCGGATGGATTGATAAAGATTTATGAAAATTTGGCATATTTTCGGAGAGGGTGTTATTTTATGTTTTAGAGTTACTCTGTCGGTGCCCCTGGATGATGAGTTTTGTGAGTTATCATTTTATTTCCTAAAGTAGGAAGTATGAGTTAATGGATGTTAATATTAACGTTAGCTTTTCCTTTGCTCGGTTAACATATAGTCCATTGTGGGGTTACTTAAGTTAAAATATAAAAATATTTGAAATATCTAGCAATTTTATACAATTTCTACAAGTGAGATGTTACAAATGTTAGTTCTAATTACACGAATACTAATCCAAATAATGCATTTATAACCAATATCACTCGTAGTGAATCATATCGGCAGTGATGGAGACGTCGCATCGTTGACCACAGGTGCTATATTTTATTTTTTATGCTATAATTGCTAAAATGATTTTTATGGCATATTTGTGATATACATTCTTTTGCTATATATATAAAAATCATTATTACAATCCTTCATTACGCTTACATTTAAAGTAAAGGAAATCTTTAGGTATATTTACCATTTTGAGATGGAAATCCGCACCCTTATAATAGAAATCTTTACCAATCACACCTTAAAAACTTTGAAAAATTGCGAATCGAAGAAATAATAAGTCGAAAGATTTTAAACTAATTTCCTTTTCTTTTCATTATATATTTAAGGTAATTCACGCAACACTTTCTAAATATACGAATTTGCCGTGAATAGCGGCAACCCACGATTCATTAGTGTTCATAAGTTGCCTATTTCACACCACTCCATAGATTTATGTACGTTACTCCTTCACGACCACTGGTCCTGCTAAGAAATTCCATTTGTCCATTAATAAAATGAATAAAATAAATTATTTTCTTCGTTTCAAATGTCACTCTCACAAGCATTCTCAGAAGCACTTTCACAAACGTCTCATTTCATTCAGCCCAGTCTGGTTCGAACCTCAAATCTTCACCAATCCCTAATAACTCAGGAGCGGTAACGATGCTGACTTTATTTTCATCACTAAGTCAAATTATATAAGATATAAAATTTCAAAACATAATGACACCACAATGGCCATGTGAATAGCACTTTAATAGTGCTCAATAAAGAGAGACTTTAATGAATGCATTTCATAGCATCATTCATTCTATATATGAATATTTAGTATATTTCAAATTATCGCATTCTTGAACCAAAGTTATAAAAAAGTAAATTTCATGAAAAATTTTCTCCATTCTGTACCAAAATTCACATGATTAATGTTTCACTCATTATTATAGAGTATCAGTAGTACCATAGCGTAGGTAATGACATACAAAATCTTATTATGTGAGCAAAATATACTTAATCTTAATATTCCTTGACACAAAGAATGCCATTCTTTGTTTGTGAAGGATACGCGGAAGTGATGATTTGATATCCAATAGATTATTAAGAAAAGGATCTAAATAGTTAACATCAAAGTAATGATTCAGCAGGCTCTTGAAGTAAAGAAATAGATCTACAGATCTCTCTCAAGGATGCATTAGAGGAAAGGCAGTCGTAACCGAGCAAATTCGAGTCATTACTGGTTTTATTCAACAGCCATTGATATATTTCCATGCACTATGGTATGCAATAGGAACTTGAATTTTGGAAGTGAGATTAACTTTACAATAGGTGAATAACTAATACACGAGATTTAGATATTTTTTATATTATTATGTAATGTTTTGTGTATTCATGGAAAGAGCTAATTATTAAAATTGTAAACGTTTTCATTTCTCTCTCAAGAATGTCATTCCGTTATGTTTACTTAATATCTCCTTGTCATTACACCTCGAACAGCATTTTGGAAAGAGCAAACGTTTTAGGTGAGTGAATTTAAGGAGGTTCAAAGACCCTCGTTTGAGTTGCATCGTAAAAAGCAGATCATAAAACTACGTCCTTTCTTCAAGAATGTAATAAAATCTGGTGAAATAGGAAAATAACATACAGTACTAGTCGGAAGGTGAACGCGTAGAGGGACAAGGTTTGCAATAAAAGTCTATCAAAGTATACAGCCTTTAAATTTTTGTCACAGGTACTAATTACACAAGTCTGAAGGAGTACTTTACAAAAAATATTACATTGTGGGAAATAGAGTAATTTAAGGAAAATTTGTCGGGAAAATTGATACATTATTCAAAAAACGATATGGATTAGATGTTGGGATAGTTACTGACTTAATCGAAAAACATCATAAAATATTTTTAAAGATATAGTTATGGTGTACGTGTATATTCTTAAGGTTATCTTCTCTATTAAGAGCTACTCTGTTTCAATTACGTGGTGTATACGAAAGATTAAATTATCATAGATTTTTATCTTCATCCTTCAGATTTTATATCCTCATAAGCTCATAAGACCATCATAAGGTGGCACTTATCCAATTCACCTTCATCCTTACTTTTTGGACCCATTGTCAATTAAAAGTAGTGTGAAAAATGAAAAAGTAAAGAAAAGTCTTGAGGGAAAATATATATATATATATATATATATATATATATATATATATATATATATATATATATATATATATATATATATTATCTATTATATCTATTATATATAGCTAACTCTCCGGATATACCTATATAGATATATAGATATCTATTATATATAGCTAACTCTCCGGATATACCTATATATATATATATATACCTATATATTTATAGGGGATACGAATTCTGACCATGTTCCACCAGCGCCATCGACGTCAGATTTTTTCGACGTACTGGCCCTACACTCTAGATGCCAGAATAATGCAGACATCGACGCTAGCTATCATGGGTTCGATGCCAGAAATTCCCAAAAATCGCAATTTTCCCATAAGAATGCATTGCGCGGATTTTTGAAAATTATTTTGAGGCACTTATCGTTAAGATAGAGGAACCAAAATCTCGGAGGTTGAAGTTGAGGTAGTCGTCTATATTACGAATGGAGGAAATGTTATAAAATGACCGTGAGTTCGACGCCAGGTGGATGCAAAATTCTTCCATAAGAAATGCATTGCTGCAATTTTGGAAATTTTTTTTCAATGCCTTCCCGATAAGCTGGAAAGATAAAACCCGGAATGGTGACAGAGGCGTTTGAAAACATTCTATCATCAGGTTTACCGTTTCTCTAGTGGTCCTTGGTTCGATGCAAGACGGTCATTCCGATTCCACCATGTATTTCAAACGGGGACAGCGGAATCTCATTTTGGGACCTTCCCGATAAGATATTGAATCGAAACTTTGGAACAAGTAAGGATGGCACTTATCTAATATTATTTTGCTATCTTCTCTCACGGAAGAGTCCTGAGTTCGACGCTAGGCGGTCTTTTGCGCGAATTTTTTCAATCTGTTTTGAGGCCGTTCTCGATGCGATAGAGCAATCAAATTCTCGGTGTTTACAGATGAGATGGTCTTCCATCGTACCAAACGAAGAAATGTTACCAAATGTCCGTGTGTTCGACGCCAGGTGGATCCGAAATGCCTCCGTAAGAAATGCATTGCTGATATCAGGGACGATTTTTTAAAATGCCTTCCCGATAAACTGGAAAGATAAAACCCGGAATGGTGACAGAGGCGTTTGTAAAGATTCCTTCATGACGTCCGCTGCTTCTCTAGAGGTCCTTGGTTCGATGCTAGAGCGTCATTCCGATTCTACCATGCATTTCAAACGGGAATAACGGATCTTATTTTAGGACCTTCACGATAAGATACTGAATTGAAACTTTGAAACACGTCAGAGTAGCACTTCTCTAACATTCATATGCCATTGTCTCTCACGAACGGGTCCTGTGTTCGACGCCAGGCGGTCATTTACGCAATTTTTTAAAAATTGTCTTGAGGCCTTTCTTTATGCAGGAGACTATTCAAAATCACAGCGTTTGCGTTTGAAGTAGTTTTCTATAGAACCAGTGGAAGAAAGGTTACATATGACCGTGAGTTCGATGCTAGATGGATGAAAATTTCTAACGTAAGAAATGTATTGCGGCAATTTTAAAAATTTTGCTGGATAAGCTTCGTTGATGACACCCGTAAGGGGAACTTATTGTAAATTTTTACCAATTAGCTTGCAGTATGCAAGCAACTTTTACTCGTATATATATATATATATATATATATATATATATATATATATATATATAATAGATATATAGACATAGGGGATACGAATTCTGACCATGTTCCACAAGCGCCATCGACGTCAGATTTTTTCGACGTACTGGCCCTACACTCTAGACGCCAGAATAATGCAGACATCGACGCTAGCTATCATGGGTTCGATGCCAGAAATTCCCAAAAATCGCAATTTTCCCATAAGAATGCATTGCGCGGATTTTTGAAAATTATTTTGAGGCACTTATCGTTAAGATAGAGTAACCAAAATTTCGGAGGTTGAAGTTGAGGTAGTCTTCTATGCTTCTCATGGAAAAAATGTAGCCAAATGACAGTGAGTTCGACGCCAGGTGGATGCAAAATTCTTCCATAAGAAATGCATTGGACGATTTTTTAAATGGCTTCCCGATAAGCTGGAAAGATAAAACCCGGAATGGTGACAGAGGCGTGGGACCTTCCCGATAAGATATTGAATCGAAACTTTGGAACAAGTAAGGATGGCACTTATCTAATATTATTTTGCTGTCTTCTCTCACGATCGGGTTCTTAGTTCGTCGCCAGGCGGTCTTTGGCGCGAAGTTTTAAATTTGAACTGAGGCAGTACTTGGTGTGATACTGTATTCAACGGATAGCTTGCAGTATGCAAGCAACTTTTACTCGTATATATATATATATATCTATTATATATAGCTAACTCTCCGGATATACCTATATATATATTTATAGGGGATACGAATTCTGACCATGTTCCACAAGCGCCATCGACGTCAGATTTTTTCGACGTACTGGCCCTACACTCTAGATGCCAGAATAATGCAGACTTCGACGCTAGCTATCATGGGTTCGATGCCAGAAATTCCCAAAAATCGCAATTTTCCCATAAGAATGCATTGCGCGGATTTTTGAAAATTATTTTGAGGCACTTATCGTTAAGATAGAGTAACCAAAATTTCGGAGGTTGAAGTTGAGGTAGTCTTCTATGCTTCTCATGGAAAAAATGTAGCCAAATGACAGTGAGTTCGACGCCAGGTGGATGCAAAATTCTTCCATAAGAAATGCATTGGACGATTTTTTAAATGGCTTCCCGATAAGCTGGAAAGATAAAACCCGGAATGGTGACAGAGGCGTGGGACCTTCCCGATAAGATATTGAATCGAAACTTTGGAACAAGTAAGGATGGCACTTATCTAATATTATTTTGCTGTCTTCTCTCACGATCGGGTTCTTAGTTCGTCGCCAGGCGGTCTTTGGCGCGAAGTTTTAAATTTGAACTGAGGCAGTACTTGGTGTGATACTGTATTCAACGGATAGCTTGCAGTATGCAAGCAACTTTTACTCGTATATATATATATATATCTATTATATATAGCTAACTCTCCGGATATACCTATATATATATTTATAGGGGATACGAATTCTGACCATGTTCCACAAGCGCCATCGACGTCAGATTTTTTCGACGTACTGGCCCTACACTCTAGATGCCAGAATAATGCAGACTTCGACGCTAGCTATCATGGGTTCGATGCCAGAAATTCCCAAAAATCGCAATTTTCCCATAAGAATGCATTGCGCGGATTTTTGAAAATTATTTTGAGGCACTTATCGTTAAGATAGAGTAACCAAAATTTCGGAGGTTGAAGTTGAGGTAGTCTTCTATGCTTCTCATGGAAAAAATGTAGCCAAATGACAGTGAGTTCGACGCCAGGTGGATGCAAAATTCTTCCATAAGAAATGCATTGGACGATTTTTTAAATGGCTTCCCGATAAGCTGGAAAGATAAAACCCGGAATGGTGACAGAGGCGTGGGACCTTCCCGATAAGATATTGAATCGAAACTTTGGAACAAGTAAGGATGGCACTTATCTAATATTATTTTGCTGTCTTCTCTCACGATCGGGTTCTTAGTTCGTCGCCAGGCGGTCTTTGGCGCGAAGTTTTAAATTTGAACTGAGGCAGTACTTGGTGTGATACTGTATTCAACGGATAGCTTGCAGTATGCAAGCAACTTTTACTCGTGTATATATATATATATGTATATATATATATATATATATATATATATATATATATATATATATATATATATATATTGTCAGATTTATATTGATCAGTAATGAACTGAAAACTTTGAAAACTCTCAGGTAGTACCTTAATCGATAAAATGGGAAACGGGAACATCAGAAAGGATTGCCACCAACATAATGTAAACGAATGAGAAAACGGGTGAGAGCAGAAATGAAATCATCACTTAGATAAAATAATATATAAAGAATAGTAACGATTACCAAAGATAAGCTTCCAGGAGAAAGGAGAGGCAAGGGGAGACGAGTGAAAAGATGGCAGTATTATATAGAGGTAGGATAGTCTGAGGATATCTTAAAGAAAACGCAAGAATGGAAAGGGAACTAGAAGAAGAAGATCAGCCAGTGGGAAATCTAAAATTTCATTTTGTCAGGGAAGTAATGTGGTGTATAAATCGTTAGAGTTACTCTGCTAGGCGATTTGATAGAAATTTATCATAATTTTGCAAATATGAGAAATATTTTATACTAATATTGCGATTTGAATTGATATCAGGTGATCAAATGTCACCGATAATATAATTGACTATGAGTGGGGAAATACTTTTCAACTACACGGTATATTACTTATAATCATACAAAGAATGCAAATGCAAATGCAAAAGGAAAAGTGACAGAGGTTTCTTTCTTTCATCATTGCTATGGATTACAACTATATTAATTCAGAATTCAGCAAATGATGTGGAATGTAGAAGAAAATAAAAAAAGAGATATGACGCACACAAACTCACCCTCAAATGTGCAATTAAAACAGAACACAATCATTAAATTAATTATTAAGCTTTTACCTTAATCGAAAATTCCTATACTAATGGAATTGAGCATTTTTTATTCATAAGAGAAATGAATAAAGTTAGCGGGTATAGCAATAGTCATAAAATGTTTTATTATTTAGAATGACTATATGACTGATATTAAATAAGCGTGCTTCCTTGAAATTCATATTACGTGCTCAAAAGTTAAGTTAAATTTACTGAAAAATTAGGTTGCAACTCAACAATATGACTTCATGAAAAACCGTAATCAGGTACGAAATGATTAAAAAAGGAAATTTCCTACACGTGCAGGCCCATCGATCGAGATTTCTCTTAGAGAAGATTACCAAACTGAAATGCATTAGGAGCTTTTAAGAGTGAAACAGATCGCTTTCATTTCCGTTCTGAGAAGTAAAAGTCCTACACTGACATTTAATCATCTACGTATACGACGCTTTTGATAATTATATTTTTCCCTTCATGAAGAAGATATTTAGTTCCTATGCCTAATAAAAAATCAATATTAACTGTATAAAATCATTCCAATTTTAACTGTATGTAGGTATGTACCAATGTTTGGTTTGAGTGTCTTTTAAATATGAACCAGCTAATTGAAATCATGCGTTGCGTGGGTCAGAATACCTATTAATATAATAATATAGAAGTATATATTTCATTTATAATCTACTACCGTATATTTAATTTCAGTTTGATACAATGTCTTAAGAGAATCATCTGAGTAAAGTTTACATAAAGGTTCTAAATTTATCCTCCCTCTCTTGGGCACAGTGAGGGAAGAGGGGAACTACCTTACTCTTATCTCACCTGATTTATTCATCTCCTGTACAAGGCTGCTAAGAAACTAATGATGAAGAAGCTGAGAATCCTATCACTCTTTATTCAGCAAGTTTAAGCATATTTTACTCCTAAATAGTATAGTCGAATGTGATTACTCATATACGAATACAAAATTAAACCCAGGAAGACAATGACAAACAAAACGGCAAAATAAGGAAAGAAAGAGTTGGATTTGGCGACAAACTTCTTAGCTTAAGACTTTCAGATAAAAACCCACTGAGTGGGAAAACGCTATAAATGGGAAATTACTGTAAATTATAGAAAAAATGACGAACATTTGTTGTTTTGATACTAAAATAATGGAGGGAGAAAGAAATATTCCTAGTATGACGTAAGAAATTAAAGAAATGGGTAATAGCTATCAGGTAATTCAAGGAAGGGATAAGAGGATATAAGCAAAAGGGATATAGATAAGAGAATGGAGAAACTAATTATCTATATGGAGGTAGAAAGTTGGATAATATAGACAGACTGTACAAACACTTGCCTAACTTTCATTCAATAAATACATGAGAGTAAAGGAGAAGGTACTATACATACCTATATCAGTTCCAAATTAAGTATCATTACTAAGTGTTATTATTTAAGTAATATATTTGAATAAGTATAACGATAAAGTATTAGCGTATTCCTTGCGTTCTCTGATATACAACTACAAAGACAAACTAAGGTACAAAAAATTTATTTTAAAATGAGTAAACACAAGTATCTTGGCTTATTTAATCCTAAAATAGTTGTGATATTAATCGCTCATCATGTCATAAGAATCAATATGTTCAGCCCACAAAATGCAAGCAACACCACCATTTTATCCCCCAGCGTAATCTCCGTTTCCTCATCCGCTTTTCTCTCTTATTTCTCAGCTACTTTTAATCATTTCCGTCCACCTCCATTTGTTATATCTTCATTCCGCTTCCGTTCCCATTTATCCGACTTCTTTCCCTACATTCTCTCTTTTTTATGCGCTGTCATTTAGCATTCCGTCATCTCGTACATCCCTTACCACTGTAATCGCCCCGTCATCCATCCTTACCCCCCCATTGGAGATTGTCCTCTCCCTTTCTAGAAATCTCTTCTTCCTAACCTTTAATCTCCTTTCCTATCTTTCCTTTGTGTTCGCAGATTTTCCTACGACGCATCTTGCCGGTCTTTTTTTCAAGCCAAGACCGTCCAAAAGAACATTGGTCTTCCTACTTTGTTTTTGATATCTCTCCTTGCGGATTTTGAGAAATTGCTGGTGTTTTTTGGAAATTGCAGGGTGGACTCATCAAAGTAATCCTAAGTGTACGTTTTTGAGCCTATTCACCTTATTGGATGTTGAAGAAAATTGCTATATGTGCTAAAATGGGCATTAAGGAGAGTATTTTGGGAAAAAAAAATTAATTATATTGACCGTTATGGCAAATTTTAGCAACTTAACAAATACGCCAATAAACTTTATGTAGTCATGGAAAGTGCTATATTTAAAAACACTTTAATAATTTAATTAATTTTTAGAGATTTGAAAATGGGTTGGTATAACTTCACCGTAAATACTCTTGTTGGGCGATTTTTATTCGACATTGCTATTGTCATTAGGTGAAAGTGAAAATCTGTAGATATCTGTGCGTGTTTGTTTTACTTGAGACATGTATTTCACTTGGTGGATCGTCATGATCTTGCAACTGATAGCCGCCCGAGGCATTACTAGCTCTTGGTTGTTTTATTCATTGACATGCTTCGCCATGTGCTGGAAGTAGAATATGTTGCTTAGAAGGGGATAATGAAAGGACTTTCTCGAGAGTATCGATGAGAAGAAAATTTAATTTGTAGTAATTGGATCGTGCTACTTCAAGAAGAAGTCTAAGATGACATGAAGAATCGTGTAGGTTTATTAAGAATCTTACCAGAACATCCGATAAGAAACTTACAATGTCAGTAGTTACTGGCTCGATATCTTAGTCCCAATCTACGGTGGAACAACCTTCAAATATGTTTTTCTGTGATATAGTGTATTCTCCCACTATATATTTCATAAGCAGTAACGACTAAATCATATATACTATAGAAATATGCTCAAAAATTATATTATATATGCTCAGTTTCAGGAAAATGTTTATCATACACCCTGAATCACATTCCAACCTGTAAAATGTATATCATTAATCATTAAATAATATGTTTATCATTAATCTCAATAAATCGGTCTGATATTAAAATTAACAAATCTGATAAAGTCATTAATTCATGTACATGGAAATTATTAAAACTTTGTTTATAAATCAAAAGAGAATTTTTCAGCATTTCGTCGTGATTTGTGAGCAAAAGGAAAGACTGCCTGTTACAATAAACGAAAGTAGAAGAAACGAAAATAGCAAAAGTAACACGCGCTGCCAAATGTAAGCTTACATCCTGCAGCAGACAAGGGAGAATCTTAGGGAGAGGATTTCCGAATAATATTAAAAACTAAATCGAGAAAGAGAGATAAAGATCAAAGACTTTGGGAATATTATTTTTGATGAGAATGAAAAATAGAGGGAAAAGAGACATTTTTGGGGTGAGAGAGCGCCTGGAAGGAAGAATGAGTAGGATGAAAAGCTCTTATGAAGGTACCAGGAGCGATGTCAGGATTTCAGAAACAATGAACCCAACTTTTCATACAGAAAGAAAAGGAAAGTAACTGTGACAGGTGAAGGAACAAAGGTTATATATTTATGTCTTTTCCTCGTCCGATTAGGAAATCACTTTTTATTTCGCCTGGACTGCCCGAGATTCGGTCAGAGTATTCGGAGATAAAACCTTTACGAATTTTATTCTTTCTTCAATTTTCTGCCATTCCACAACATATTACCTTTGTATCACCTAGTTTTTATGAGCTTCAATTCCCATCTCAGCTGTCAAACTTATTGTCAGATCCTTGTCTTTCGATTTGGGTTACATTGAAAATAAAACTGATTTCCATTGATAATGTATTTCGAAGGAAAGACATTTTTAGCTGACGAATTAAATCTTATCACGCAATAATTACATTTATGTACTTACAGAAATAAAACAAAATTTTAATACATAAAAAATTTACTTCAAGGAAGCCTACTGTTGTTTTCACTATATATAATGTGATCATTCGTTTAGTCTAGCATTGAATGATTATGCTGCAAGGAAAAGATATTAACAATTATCATCAGAAGATGCTATCATGCCATGATAAATATTTATATTTTCATTCCATCCAACTGTACCACTATAATACGATTGATATTTATATGAGAAGGGTGGATTTAGTGAAACGCCATGACGCCTGGTAGAAAATACTAAACTTACTAAATTTCAGAAGATATTTTTATCAGTGATAAATCAATTAATAATATATTTATTACTTACTACTATTTATTTTTCCATGTTTAAAATAGCAATAACATATTCTATGGAACTTACTACCTTTAGTATTCTTGACCACTATTACACAGTTATTCATTAAACTCAAATGAGATACAAACATACCCCTTCTCTACCTATGCTCACCCTTCATTCCTTCTCTAAATGAACAAACCGTTTAATTCATCAGCGCATTCATCTCCCTAATCCTCTGTGCGATCTCATTCCATTGCTCCAAATCCCATATTCGCGCGGCGCAAGACCGATGAAATCCTAGGCACAATCGGGTCCAACGCCCGGCTAAGAAAAAAATCTACAATTGGGTTTCATCGCGTGAGATCAGATGCGGATGGAAGCGGTTAGGTAAAGCGGAGTCTTGCGATAAGAGCAAAAGTAAGAGAACGAAAACAAAAAGGGTAATAGAAAGCTCGGTACGGAGAAGGCAGTTGTTTGTATGGCGAGGAGACGCGGGTTGCCTACACCGAAGGGGAGCGAGCCATTCCCTTAAGGCACTGAATGGGCTTAGTTTGGCAGGAATCGAAAAGGAGGAAAGGAAGAAAGAGGAGATGAAAGGAAGGAAGGAAAAGAAAGCGTGAGGAAGAAAGGGGCGATTGAGAGAGCAGAGGCTGAGGTTAAGGAGGACCTCATCTAGGAGGTCGATGAACCCTGACTGAAGAGAAGTGCATTATATTTGGGCAAGGTGGGTTTCTTTCCCGCTGTTCGATTTGTTTGAATTCGTGGCCTTTATTCGTCCGAGTGGTTTCGTAAAGGTGGCTGGGATTTCCTTTTTTCGCAGCCGGGATGAAAGGGCGTTATCGCGGAGTCTTATCTCCGGATCATAAGTTTACTTGTGCGGCGGAAATCGCTCCTCGCTTTATTTACTCAAATTTTCCGTCGGGAAACATTGCGGGATGGTGCTGCTTTAACGATCTGTTTATTAATGTGGATGAAATGCATTCGTTATTGCGCGATTCCTTACTCACAGAGATTTTGTTTGTGTTGGAAATTATGCTTAAAATAACAGTATTTATTTCAAACAAAACTACATATTTTCTTTTCTATTTAATTTCCGGTACTACATGTTCAAAATTGACGCAATACGAAAATATGAAATTAATGCACAACATTTTTCAAGCTCTACGTATGTAATTATAATACTTAAAAATACCTTCAAGTGAAGATTTTTCAATACGCAATAGTCAGTCCTCATTTTACTGGTTTAATTTATTTACTGAATCACCGGTATAAATTTATTTTGCTTAATGTCTCATATTAATCATTGTGTGTTTCCTACTAAATGCCCAAGAAAAACAGTTCTTTAATACGTTTTTATTTAATAGAATATTGTAGTTATTGTAGAATTTAGAATTGTAAATTTTAGATTGGTAATTCGGGTCTTGAAGGATATTTGAATAATTGTACTTTTTATCCATGGGTAATTTTTCGAAAGGGCCAAAGAGCATCAGTTATAACTAAAAATAACTTTTCTACAGAATCATGAATATTAACGACTTGTTTTATGTCCACAAATAATAACCTATTTAGAAGTTACATACTATTACATTATACAAGCTACTATACTACCATGCTACTATTACATGTATAAAATATATAATACACAAAATCTGAGGATATTTTTATCACATTGCGGCAGCTGTTACTCAATATTACTCATTGTACCTATATGTAGAATAGTAGAAATATATATTATGAAGGTTTTTGCACAGTAATCTAGAAGAAATTAAGACGCGTTAAGGAAGAAGTAAATCGAAAACATATCAAATATCGCTTTATTAATAATAATTATGAAAAAATTTTATTGCGGCAAATAGACTAATTATGCTATTTTTGCATCTAACATTTCGTCCGATAAAATTTAATGGAAGGATATTAAAGAAAGTGCACAGGAGGAAGCTAATTTGTGTTTTTAAAAACCTAATTTTGTGCTAAGAAAATCAATACACCTCAGCAGGAATAAGCTCGCAAGAAGGAGAATGTGAAAAACCAGCGATAACAGATAAACAGTGAGTTAACCAATTTTGATGAGAATGCAGTTTAAATCAGGTCCAGAATTCAAAAAATTATACTACGTAACAGCAATGAGAAAACAACTAGAAATATATTTGTAAAGAATGATAAACAGAGAAAAACGTTGTGATGAACAATATTATTAGCTAAATATAAACCTATGTAAATGCAAATATATACAAAAAATATGGATAAAGAGGATGAATATAAATTACACTTTAAGTAACTAGGATAGCAAAACATGAATAGTTTCTACTCACGCATTCACAAAATCTTTAATTAACAGTTGAGTATCAATAGCAGCCCTAGGTAAAATATGGATTCGCTGTTTAAAGACACGTCCTTTCAAAATTGAATTAGGTAGAGGAAGGAAATCATCCCCACCAAATGTTCTCATTCATTTAAGCGCGTAAGAATAAACCCAAGAAATCTGCGTTCGAATCAAAGGCCCCATTCAAACATTTTCGGTAACACTCATTCGCGAAGAAACCTTGGGAAAACGTACAGATTTATACGAAAGCTTTCGTGTTAAGTCCCTTCCAATGGGAAGCTATAAATTCCTTCCTCGTTCATTAAACCCAATTGTGATATGTATATATAAATGGCATCGGCAGACGAACTTTCCCATGCGAGATATCACAGGTTTCCTTAGAATATAGATTTTCTGTAAGTCATGTAAAAGACGGAGATAAACAGAGGCCTTTCTCTCCGGAGCCTGTGAAAGGACACAGAAGATCCAGAATCATATCACCACAAAGAGATTCCCGGAAAATTTATTCTGCAGAGGCTGACGGCGTCCGCGTTTTATCCAACCATACCGGTCCTTTCACACAGGCTCACTCTCTCCTCCGCACTTTTCCCCTTTCCCTTCTACTCGTATCTTTAGCTCCTCTTTTCGTTCCCTTAAAAACCTTTCCTCCTTCTTTCATTACAATTCTTTTTCCTCGATCTTTTTCCTTATCTCCTAAATTCTCTATACTCCCCCTATCACTACTCATTACTTCTTTCCTGTGTATTTTATCCGTTTTATTTGTTGCTACGACCTCCATTATCTTTAACAAGTACCTCGCTTAGGACATGTATTACTTTCCTTAGCTATTTCTCATATTCTCTTCATTTTCTTCTCATCTGTTACCGATTGATGTAAGAAGAGACTTTTCAGTCCCAATCTCGCCCAAATAAAGACATTTTATTATTATTATTATTGATGAGATTTCTTTTAATATCTTTTAACTTTTATATACAATCCCCGATCCATGACAGTTTTATCCTCCTCCCAACTGTAAATCTCTCTGTATCGCTTTTTTTGACCATCCTCAATCCATTTTCCCTCGTCTTTTTTCATCTCATTTCTTCTCTTTCATCATTTCCTCCTTTTCATACCCTACCTAATCTGTTATCTTTTTCTTCTATTATATTTGATGATGCCTTAATGTGTACGTTAAATGGAGTAAAGTTATAAGTTAACTAAAGTTGAACGTAAGGTTTGCATGGAATTTTTTTGTTTGTATGGAAATTCCCAAGGAAAAACGTATGTAAAACGCCGGACTTGGCCAGGAGCAGAACATGGAATTTCCGGGAGGTTGTTCTAACAATTTATATATCATGCCATTCAGACTAGTTAAAAAGGAATCGATTGTGAAAAGTGTATTTTATCATCGTTCTAAAATTCGAAAACGACATTTCATCTACCTTGCCGTTAGGTTCTTCAGGTAGATGTGACTTGACGAAACGTCGTTTTTTGATTTTACAACGCTGTGATTCTCGCAAAGTCGTTTTATGAATGAAAAATCTACACAGCGAAAACCACAAAATCCACATATTTTATCATTCATATGTTTTTATACTTTCGACCTTGAGTCATGTATTTATATAACAAGACTTTTAATGGTTCTTATAATTACAATTAATATAACATGGAAGATAAGTAATATAACTATGCGGAATTAGTCATCAAATTAGCTAGTAATTGCCACACGTTCACACTACTAAATTGAGAGTCAGATAAAGAGAGGGAAGCCATAGAAAAAATATCAAAAGAAACTTACAGTTATTTTTGAATTACTAGCCTTGGACTTGTTTAACGAGCCAAAATGCGTTTGACTTTCACTTTCAAAAGCCGCTTTTCCTTTAGTTATTCTCAAGTTCAAATATATTTCCTATCTCTCAAGGAAAAGAATAACCATTTCGGTAAAATTCGTTCTGGATTTGTGTTAATGTTAAATTTTTTCTTAATCCATAAAGCTTTTTATCCATCGTTATTCGCTTTATTCTCTTATCGGAGAATGGTTAGAAATAACAACAATTATATGGTATCATGAATTAATTTACACATTGTCATAAAAAATTATTATTTGTTTTTTATATTTTACAATAAATGGGAATCACATTAAACATTTAATAAAACAGTTCAATATTATACAGAAAAAAAATATCGTCTATTTTTTAAATTAACCTTCATTGTATAGAAATATGTTTCTGTATAGAGAAAATAATAATTCCATTCCTATTCGAACTCTTATCTCTATAAGAATTAAGGATTCTTTTTTCATAGTAAAAAGTCCACGATTCACTCCTTCAAGAAGTTACTTCGTAGAAAAATACGTGCGATTTACGATTCAACGAATATTTAAGTTAGCGAAAACAAACAAACAAGAGAAACTTCTTATGTAGCCACAGAGGCGACTTTGGAAGTGCAGTAAGATCTCGGAAGGAATAAAAAGAAATCAACAACGTCTTAGAAACAGAAGTTTGCAAAAATACGGGGAGAGCGATCCCCACAAAGGAGGTGAGTGGGAACTGAAGAAGACCTCGGAGACATCTTCATGTTGACAATAAGGAAAGCGAGATTAGACCTAAATTTTCCCCATTACCACCCTCACTCCCATCTAAAAACACAGGAAACCTTCCTTCTGAAGGAGACTTGAAAGAACCTCTCGCAGTTATCATCCAAGGTCCACTTCCCCTCCCTTTTAGCCCATTTCTCAAGAGATTCCTCCGAAACAAGCCTCTAAGACTTCTCTCCCTCCCTTTGTCTCCCTTGAAGACTTGGGGCTAAACGCGTTTTCGGACGAATGCTCCAAGAGACACACAGGCGTGCGATTCTCTATATATGTCGGCTACGCCCTGAGGACCAAAGGAGAAGCGACCATGCTTTCCCGCCTAGGATTTCCTTAGATTCCTCCAACCGCTCCCTTTAGTTCCTCTGCCCGCCGTCCCCTTTGAGGCGCTGTCTCCCACACGCCTTTCCGAGTGTCGACGGGGTTCAGAAGGGAAAGGAAGACGTGTCCCTTACGATATCAACATCCCCCGCGTCCCTTTTCGATGCCGAAAATGAGACGGGCGACGTTCCTTGAAGGACACCTCTCTCCAGGGGCCTCTTTTGACCGCCGTCTTCCAAGGGGTTCTCGATAATGAGGGTGTGCAGTCTCACTGGAGAACCCTTTTCGGGCGCGGGGATCACCCTGCCGGATCGTCGTAAGTGAATTCAAGGAGGAAGCCCGAAGAGCGTTTTGATGTCCTAATTAGCACGGGAGGTGCGTTTAAATTTTTGTCGCTCGCAGAGTGGGATGGTTCGCGCAAGTGTCGAGTGCGGTGGCGCGAGGGATTGTCGGCTACGTGCGAGCTCGTTAGCGTTGGAGAAATAGCTCTAAAAAAGGTTTGCACGGGTGGATTGTCACGCGTGAACCGAAGCGAGGCGTTTATGAGCGCGAGTTCGACGTTATTAGGGCCCGCGTGTTGCGGGGCGGAAAGCAAATGGAGCCGTAACGAGATGTTTTTTCGCGGGCTATCGAAGCTTTCGAGTCCGTCTTCCGCGTTTCTGGTCGGCGTTAATTGCGGTGCCTTAAGTCGGAGGAAGTTCTGCTCCTCGTTCACCCGCTGAAACCTCTCGGATTCCCGGAGATATACAGGCGTTAATCAAGGATGTTAGGTTTTGATTTTCCGTACATGTACCACGTAATACGGAGCATAGAAGTCGACAGATGTAAAGAATGATTATGAACACTAAAAATATATACAATAATTGATGAGCTTAGAATAATTGTTTCTTCCCTCTTTGTCTTTTCACCAAATTACTTCTAAGACAACCCCATCATTCTTTTCCACATTCCTCAGAAACACGAGTAAATAACATTCTCCTGCAATAAAAGATAGGTAAGTTATTATTGCTGGTGATAGAAAGATTTTCTGTTTGATAAGAAACAGAACGGAGGGGGTGCCAATCAAAATTGAAACTATTACTCTTATCACACCACCTTGAAAAACTTCGTTTGGAGAGTAAATTAAGTTTCAATGGAAAGATCGGGTAAAGAAAATTGATTATTAAAATGTTTTTCATATTGGAAGAACACGACTGAACCTACTCTACTACTTTCTTTGGAATAAAACAAATCAGACAATATATTTTTAGAATTTTTAGATCATAAATAATCCGCTCGATTGACGGCTAATTAGAAAGAAGAACATGAGTTACCTGTACAATAAGACCAATTCATAAGTTATCAAACTTTCAGTCGAACAATATAATATAAAATGAAATCTTTTTAAATCATTTTAAAAATATATGAGTATTATAAAAAAATATTTATGACCACTTTTTAATGAAAACAATATGTACCACTATGGCAAAGGAATTTATTCATTTTGCAGTATATCTAGCTCAAAGCCACGCACATACTTATGTATAACATTTTCTGTTGTAGATAGAACATAATTATTCTGAATACTGAAACATCTTTGTAATTACCGCTCTTTATTCGCAATCCGCTATTATTTCTCATCACTTCCTCCTTCAGAGAGAAAGATCGCGATTCGTCGTATTCCATCCTGAAATTTCCACAGCCACGCACTTCCCTACCAATCCGAGCGTTCCCTTCGATAAAATTAAAAGAACTCCGCAGCCCCCTTCAGAGATCACTCGCGATAGACAGGCCGCGAAGCGAGGCAGAAAGATTCGGAATCAATAAGAGATCCCCCGAGTACGTACGCTTCCCTCGGTCAACGAGTGCGTTCCAATAAACGGGAATCCGATCGACCAAACTGTAAAAACAAAGGCATTTTTTAAAGCCCCTGTCTTCCGGCAGATCTACGTATTGACCTATTTAGCGAAATGCATCGCTCCCTAAGTCCTCCACAAGAGAGAGGCAAAAAACGTAACTGATTTCGGGGGATGAATGCTTAACCCATCCCAACGCTATCTCGTTCCTTCTGCTTCGACGGCAGAGCTCCGACGCAAATTGTTCCGATTGGGTTTTATACGTATCGGGCCCTTGCGAGGGATACGTGGATTGACCTTCGCCACTCCAAAGGCTGCTCGAAGAAAGGATGCCTTCCGTATCTTCCCTTGGACTTAAAAGGTAGTGGAGACGTGAGTGGAATCAGTCGCCTATACACTTTGTCGACTTCCTTCATTTTTTCATTCGAGGGGCTCCATTCTGCCAGCATATATGGATCCAATTTTCCTTAATGAGACGGTGGAGAATGGGATTACTATGGAATCGAGGTATTGCGATTTCTGTGAAATGATCCATCTTTCTCGGTGAAATTGCCTTAAATGAAATACCGATGCACCGCTCTGTGGTAAATCAAAATTTTATAAAGAGCTTATGTTTCATTTATAAAAATATTAATAATAGTTTATGAGATTCATAAAGGGAAAGTGACAAATCATATTTTACTGTCCAACAATAGGAAAACATCTTCATTACAAATGGGGAAAATATATAAAGTTAACTCTGTTAAGAGGCATTTAAGGGGAATAAATTAGAACCGTATTATTAGCAGGATATTCTTATAGCCGGTAAGTAACATGTATTCTTTTACATCAGGAAACAAAAGGAAAGGTTTTATGGGTCTTTAAAATTTAAATTAATATTTTATTCCAGGAAAAAGGAAAGGGATCTTTTCTGGTTTGATTTACTTGTCACAAATATAGAGCCCACGAAACATAAAAGTTTCTGGTTATAGTATATACTGGCTCACTAATCATATATTTAGGAATGGTATGCTTTTCATAGAAATAAAGTGTCTTTCATTATTATCTAATTGTAGTTATCTCCATTCTACTATGAAGTATCCCTTATGAGATAGACAATCAAGGAAGGATAGCGTACTCAACTTTCTCTCAATCTACTGAGGAGGATTGGCTATACCGAGCTGAATCATGAAAAAATCCGCGTATCTCCGCGTTATAAGCGTAGATCAGAGCATTTATTATTACTATGTGTTTAGAGAGAATGGAACCGAGACCGAGCGAAAACCGCGTGTTAAGGGGGTTAGCGTTTTAAGGAGGAGCGTTTTTAATGGTTTTTACTGTTGTTGAATAGATACACTCACAACATTATGCGGACTAACACCTTTCGAAAAATATTTACGATGCCTATCCAAAAAATACAAAATTTAGAAAGCTCACTATTCCTCAGTGAGGTTACGGAATATGAAAACACGAAAATTAGCTCAGCTGGTTGGGGTCTTCAAAAGCAGCTTAATATCTTCACTTTCGAAACCGATCGAGGCAAGTGACACAGAATAACTCTTGCTGCAATCCTTAAGAAAGAGAACGGAAAATTGAAAACTGATTCCGACAAATTCGTGTCGCACGAAAGCCGTCCCTGGGGCATTCGGAAAACGAAAAAGACAGCGGGGAATCCCTGAAAATCTTTCCTGCCGGGGAAGAGAATAGATAAACGGAAAAATGTAAAGGGACGGAGAGATATCGGCGCGGGCAGTAGCCGCAGGGTTTCTTCAACTCTGGAAAGAGGTCGCCACAATCGGTTCCTGTTTGAACGCCTCATAACTCTAACTCCATTTCCTCTGCCGTGCGTGAGTCGACCTATTTCCCTCTTTTCTTCTTTCGACGTCCTCCAATGGAGAAATCGAATTAGGTCCTCTTCCTCTGAAGGACACGGCAGTTCCACGATCAATTACTACTCTTGACGTATATAAGCTCCAGAATCCGTGATAAAAGAAATCCTTTCCTGCTTGCGGCCATGGCTTCGAAATTGATAGGAGTAAGCTGATTTCATGGAGTTCCATTATCTTGTTTACCAACTCGAACCAGGACGTTTCTTTCTTTCCTCTCCTTGATTTGGTGGTATTTATGGACACGCGCCTGATTCTTTCGAATCATCTTTCCGTTCGCAGATGTTTTGTATTCATATGTTCGGTCCAATTATATATTTTAATTAATTTCCTGCTACCACATATTGAAAAATGGATTTTTTTCAATTGCTGTAAGAGAATAATTTATTTTTCATTTAAGTGTTTCTCATCCTCATTCACGGATGTTAGAATATGGAGAAAAATATCATATTTATGCGTTAATGATGCTGAATAATAGCATTTCCTTGGATCTCTCCATGCTATTCTATGCACAGAATCACTACTCTGTACATAACTGAACTTAATTCACTCACAGCATCTGGCTCAATGGGGAAAATAGGGGTATATAACCTCGCTCATCACTAAACAAACTCATTTTCTCTCCAGGACTTCTAACTAGTTGAGGTGATTCACGGTTTATGACTGACAAACAACACTGAAGGATTGGTTATTCGAATGCAAATGTAGGAATCATTCATTAGAGGTGCGTTTGATTTAGATATACCAGCTTAGATTACAAATAATATAATTAAACATTATTTTTATAATAATTTTTACACACACCCATCTATCATTAGACACTTTGAATGTCTACATAATTACTAAATATGAAACTTTGCTCCTAGTCTCTCCATCAAGACTATATGGAGTCCACATACCAATTATAATTATACATCCTGACAGCTTACTTCCCCTTCAACGTTCTTTCATCTTTTTTCCCGAACATCCTTATTTTTCTAACCAATTTGGGTTTGATTCTAGATTCCCTTGAAATTTTTACTCCTGCTTAATGAATATGGAGTTCTTCGGAGAATATGCTATTGAGAGAATATTTCTGTATAAAGTAGAAACATTAAAGGCCTCTAAATCCTCACGATTTAGGGAGCATTGTAATCCTACTACTCAATTTTGGCGATCGGAGTCTCTAGTTTCAACCCATTCATTTTTAACGCGTTGGGATCGCAATTTTTATCGTTCTAATGTCACCCCTTTGTCTTCTGGCCCTTCCCTGACTCAGTAATCAAGCTTTCCTCAGCCACTCTCTCTCTCCCTTCCACCATTATCTATCCCCTCACCACTTTCGTTTCAGCCAACCCTCAGACTCTACACCCACGCCTCCTAGCGGATTCATATTAAGATAACGATTCCCACACGCAAATGAAGACAAATGAACAACAATAATTCAGCAACCTCTGCACCGTCAGTTCCTTTATTTCTAAATGGGTTTCTCCTCTCGCTTTAAGGGATTCCCCCGCGTGAGGGTGAAAAAAGAGAGTCGCTGGGTGCGTCGCTTTCAAAGAGAATTTTACGGAGGGAATAATATATATTGCCTCGGCTTTGCCCTGGAAAATCCTTTTGTTTACCGGCGAAGGTTCCGTGGAGATGACGGCAATGCGAAGGAAAAATTGTTATCTTTGGCCTTAGGTTCGCTGTGGAGGGGGCTTTAGCGATATGGCGAAAACGGTCATTGTTTAACCGCTCTGAGGACGTTAAAGGTGGAGGGTTCTCGCTGATGTATTACTCTGGAGAGTTATTAACGTTCAAGTCCACGGAGTATCAAGTTCAGCAATTTTGGGATTTATTTGCATGAGGGAGTTATGGATGTTATCTCCGAACGCTTTACTAAGAGGGCAAAAGATTTCGCAGACGCCTTTTATTTCCGAATGCTCCCATTGCGTGATCTTTATTCACGATTTCTTCGGATTGTAAATGGCGTTAAATTAAAGTACGTTAAACTTGACATATTTCGTATGTCATATATTGTAATCATTTACCCTTGAAATTGACTTGAGTGTAATTGTAAATTAGAATTGTATTAATGTATCTATTCCATGAAAAGGAAGGAAAATTTTATCGTTTTTAAATTTTAAAGCATGTAAATTTTAAAGCATTTAAAGCATTGAATTTTCAATTATATCTGTAAATAACGGCCTTTTCTTAAATGAATCACCAGTCTGAGGGAAAATTACAATTCTATGGATAATTCCGAAAATAAATTAATGAATTAAAAGCAATAACGTATCCCGCATCACGTACAACCATAGTCTTGGGTTCCCAGCTAAGTGTGCAGCGCGTTTGGTAAAGCGTATTTGGTGAAAGCGGACCCGAGGTCGATTACCGGTGGAAGTCCATAGATACGAAATAACCTCAGGCGTCGAAGCATTTTCAGCAATACTACAACGCACTACCTTTTATGTTCTTATTTCAATAAAGCATATTCCCTTGAAAAAGTTAATATACGCCAAATTTTATGCACACCAAATTTTATATGCTGATAAAGATAAATGAATTCTGGCTTAGTGAAGTACACTTGTATGATTTTATCCTCAATGCTTCCTGAGAAGATTTCTTGGAATGAAAATAAGTACGACCCTCTCCGTTGATTTATATCTAAAATTAATCCACATAAAATAAATTTGAGGACTTAGAAAAGTTTAGAAAATATTAAATTTTAAAACAGCGAAATATGATATGGTGCGTCTGGATTAATGTTTTTAAGAATTGAAAGATATATTGATCTAAACCAGTCGGAGGGAAGGATTAACGAGTTAGGCAGAATAAAAAGATTTTTGTTATCAGGCAGTTTCAATAGCTATACCGCGACAATTGAATCTCACTTTCTATATTGTCGGATAAAATCCATCCATGTCCCCAAAAAAGATTTATTCGTGATCCCACACATAAGATCTACTCTAGGATACTTCCAATTTTAGCAGCACGAAAATTAGAAACGCTGTCTCCTTGAGTGAATTAAGCCTCCGTTTACTTGGAGAAAACCTTCGGATTAAGATACACAGAATGAGTAAGACTTCTCCGTAGTAGGTGAATTAGAAGGGAAGTTTGAAGAGATAAGGAAGAGGATAGGGAAGGAAAGAGGAAGGAAGAGAGAGAGAGGAAGAAGATCTCAAGAGAGGGAGAGTTCTTACGGAGACGAATGGCAGGAGTTTAAGGAACAATGGTCCTAAGATTGGAGGGTGGAGGTATGTGGTATTGCGGATACAGATGGTGTAGAGTGATGGTGAAGGGAGTAAATGGGTGTGGAGCTGAGAAAAGGGTTGAGATAGGATATTGGAGGGGAGGATACAAGGCTTTCAAGAGGCTAACGGGGAATCAAGGATTTGGAACCGACTAGATAGCGTCGAGAAGATGGAAGCTGGCTAAAATATAGGAGTGTTGGATAGATATGGAAAAAGATAGAACAGGGACCGAAAATAACTCCTTGAACAAGATTCAGCGTCTTTAAACTTAGTTTCTTCTCCCATCAAATTGCTGACTATTCAGAAAATGAGATGAAAACTGACAAGAGAGATTATTGACATAATTTTATTGCATTCATAGGAGACATTTTATTGTTTTCAAACTTTCTATTCACTGACCTCTGCAGTACATTTTTATTTCAGTTTTTAATTCACATAACATCTTCACGGGTATATGAATACCGCTGTTTATATATTTAAATATCTAAATAGCAATCAGATTTTCAATCTCTGATTTTGGACTCATTCGATTTTAACATTTATAGGCCTAATACACAATTTAAATATAATCAAATTTTAAAATTACCGCTCCATCTTCTAAAATAGAAGTAATATTTTTAGAATAACACACATTATTCAAATTCACAAAACTTCCGATTCTTGCTATTAACGACTAGGGTCCTGCTGAAATTCACTCTTAACTTTCATTCTAAGAGAGCTTTCACGATATTTCCAACATTCTATGCATTTCTTTCCCCAACTATGCTCCTAATTCTTTCCCAAGATTCGCCAACAGAATAGAACACGATAATAAGCGGAAAGTAATCGCATATGTTGGGCCGAATCAAGACATCAGAACACCCATAAGCGTCCCCGCCGAAAGTAAAATCCGGTGTTTTTGGAAAGAAGCAAGTAATTCCACTGGTATCTGCGGAAGTGAAAAGATGTGAGGAAAGAATCCGAGGAACAGTATTCGGAAAGAAGGGGAAGAGATATGTGCAGTCGAAGATAAGGTCCTTCTGTCGTTGGGTGCGAGGATACAAAATTCAGTAGTCTAATGGGGATGTGGAGAGTGGTCTGAGATGTTAGAGAAGGGGAGGAAGAGTAATGTGAAAGAAATAAGAAGGAGAGGCGGATGAAGGAAATGAGCTCGGGAGTGGCAATGCTCTCTTTCGTCCACATTCAAACTCGCTTACCATTCTTGCATTTCTCTTCCCGAAACCACACTCCCTGTACTTATTTTTACTTCTCTGTCTCTATTACTCTCACTCCCCCACTTCCTCCGAGTCATTTAACTCCGATTTAATCCCCCCTCCGCAAGTTTCAGCATGTTTACTGTAGTTCTCCGTATCTTAAACTCATTTATTTATAAGGGCCCCAAGAATCGTGTACTCTTTTCGGAGTGATCAAGAATTCTCATAATTAACACAAAAAGACTTCCCCTAGTTGGGCTGGAGAGGAAAGTGATATTACATCAAGGATATAGTAGGCAACGGCTTTTCGGCAGAAGTGTACGCGTTCTCAATATTTTCGAGAATTTTGAAAATCGCGGGTAATTTATACGCTGATTATAGCACCTAAATGCAACATTCACTACTGTCAGTCTTCATAATTGATTTTCCGTTGAATTAAGTAACAGTTGATGAACTAAAACTATACTGAGCGTGGACAAAAGGATAAAAATACGAAATTATACCAAATATTTTTTCCAGATAAGACAGTTTCCGCTTAATACAATTTCCGCTTCGGGCTGATGAACAATTTACCAAAAAATCTGAAAAATATACGATGGGTATAACATTAAGTAATAATATAAATTATACGAGTATATCATCTCCTAAAAAAATCTTGGATGCTAACTTTCATATCAGTTTGTGAACCTGTCTGTGTGACCTGTCTGTCTGAACCTGTGGTTGTAACTTCCTGAGACCGTTTCTATTAACTAAAAATGTTTTCGAAGACTGCGTAGCATCGTCTAAGAACCATCAGTACAGTGATGTATCACAGTGAAAGAATTAGCAGCTCGGAAGCATTAATTGAGAAGTTAAGAAGAATAAATAGACCGAAAGCAGACACTTCAGATAACTCATGAGAAAGGACAAAATGGTGACTCATCTCGGAATCCTCTGAGAAACCCGATCCTACATATTTTATCTGTCTCCCTTTTAAAACCGTCATTATCTACCCATTACACTGCCTCTGCAATTTTTTTCAACTCCGTCCGTCCCGGTTCCTTCTGTCGCCGCCCTTACGAGAAGTTCTCAAACTCAAATCTTTGGCTCTCTCCCACTCCTCTCTGTATACACAGAGATTTAGAATTCTTACCGAGTCCTTCCTTCCGCACCCTTGTGATTTCTGTGGTTCCCTCATAGTTCTCTTTGCCGTTAACTTTTCATTTATCCAGGTGCATAGCAATTCTAAAACGCTTATGAAGAGCTCGAGAAATAGCCCGTTCATGCGCGTTGCGTGAAAAACGTGACTCTTAACTGGAAAGCGCAGAAGTTTTTCTGCTGGGAAAACAATCTGCAATTTCACATAAGTTTCATTAGTATGCAGTCAAAGTTTCGATTACGTATCTCTCATTGGGGAACTAATATTATATCCACGTTAAAGAGATTGAGGGTAAAATAAAAATCCTCGTGTTTTACTTCGTAGATATTTAAATTATTAAGTATTAGTCTATTGATAGTTAAATATTCATTCGTATTCGTAGTTAAGAGATGATTATTAAACGCCATTTCCAGTAAAAAACAATGACACATAGGAAATTTACTATCTCAGATTTTGAGCCTTATATAGCTATATTTTCGCTAATTATAATGACAGAACAAGACCTTTCCCTCAATTTATATATGCAAAATATTTTGATTTCATTATAAGCAGTTCATTGTCGCTTCCATGCTTTTGATTTGGTAAATGAATTCAAATCCACCAATGAGTCGCTTGAAAGAACACGTGACTACGTTTAAATACGCCTAAATTGTAAATCTCAGGAGAACTCGTTTGGGGTGTCCAGGGACACATTTCACAGTTTCACAAAAAGAACGCGTGTGCAAGGTCAAAATTTGAATCGTGGGTGATTATTCCCCATCAAAAATTACTCCCACTGGGAAGGAACAAGCCGCCATAAAACACAGCGTTTAAGGGAGAATTCATCATTTCCTCCGCTTCGTCGTCAAAGCATCACTTCCGAATCGGGAGCCTGTTTTTCGAGTTAACCTTCCCTTACAATCCCCACGAGGACACGTCTCCCTCGTGTCCCATGCGTGCCTCTTTTCTGCCCCTCTCACGATCACCTATCTACGCCTCTACTCTTGCCCTCTAACCCTACCTCCGAAACAACACCTTCCTTTCCCTCGAGGTTCAACCCTTTTGCGATCTACCCCTTCAGTCCCCTCGATCGCTGCACCGCCGCTGGTGGTTTGACAAATAGCCCTCCATCCCCCGCTACGGGACGCACCAACACAGCCGAGTGTTACGGAATCTCCCTGTCTCATAAATTATTTCGCGTTGGGTGGTTGGAGGAAAGAGTTTGGGTTTGGGGATGCGGTGGTTTTGGGATGGTCGAAACGGCTGAAAGGAAGGCGATTCTGGACTGAGAGTGATTTTTTGCGTCAAGGAGGGAGCGACGGAGGATGAGAAGCGCTCATCATCGCAATCCTGAGCATTAAAAACCAAGAACTGCATAAGAAAACTAGATATAATGTAATTAATTACTGATGTTTGGCAAAATTTTCGTGATCTCTTTTAAAAGCAATTATCTAGCACATACATGATACTCTATGCCAACCATAACGGTTTCTTTTTGTATGAAAGCGCACAAGTTGTCAAGTATCTCATGGCTATAAATCACATATCATAATTGACAATCAGGGTTTCCAGAAAGCCATGTTTGCTAGTTTACCTATTGTGAAAATCGCCCTGGTTCGATTCTCGATGAGACTCATACTTACTGAATAACTACAGTTTTCGAAGCACTCTTAACAATACTACTGTTGATTGATAATCTATGAGGGATACTTGCAATTATGTTAAAGCTATGCATACCTTTCTTCAATGATTGTTTCTACTTGGAAGTTCGGGAGATTTGACTAAATTTTGCAGCCCCAATCACAAATTCCAATCGCAAAACAAACATCTTGAATTCGATGATTTTGAACGACTTATTTCACTGTTAATGGTGAATAATTTTAATAAAAGGAAAGGATTGCACAATACAGAGTACTCCGTAAAATTATTTTAACGCAAATATCTCCCAATCTAACGTGTTTTCGTTACAAAGAAGATCAAAATGCATGATTAGACATCTATGATCAACGGTACATAAGATTACGTGTATCGGGAAACATAAAATATGTTTTTTGAAACTATATTTTAGGAAGAGCTTCTATATAAATACCTTTTAAGTAATTTAGATTAGTTATTTATGGAAACAGATGACAATTTTGTCGAAGGAGCTCGGCAATTAATACTGCATTAAGATCATACCTGCTTCAAATATCTATGAAAATCGTAAGAATGAATTATTGTTAATTGTAAGTATTCTGATTTGTCGCTATGAATCATTATTTACGAATCATTAATATTCAAATTTTATGATTTCATTTGGAATGATTTTTCTGAGAACAAACTGCAACGAATTGGGTGAGTTGGTATAAGCACTAAAGAACGTTCGATATATCTGCGTAAAGCTGATTAACTGGGATTATAAGATCCGAGAATGATATGATAATCTTAATCTTGAAATAAAATATTTAATGATTGGACGGCGGTTAAAAAGTATTAGCCGCTGGCTAAACGAGTTACATCATGAACATTTTCAGGTATCCAGTCAAGAGTGGATTGATTATTATTCAGACAAAGAACTTGAGAATACGTACCGTAATTATGAACTTGCTTATACTATATTATGCTTTTTTTATTTCTGGAAAAGAAGAATAAGAAGAAGAGCCCTCAGGTGTTCTCCGAATTCCATTGATAATTAGAATTGTTTTGGGAAAGAATGGGCGTAAAAAGAGAAGATGGTTCGAATTTCCCAAAAAGCTGGAATAAAGTTACTTCTTCGAGTTTTAGGGCATTGATGTGTTTGATATCGGATAATGTTTTAGCTGTGGTTTTGGAGCCACGGAATCTGCGGGTTTCAGATATTAATGGTATAATTTTACACTCGAGATCCGAGGGAAAAACGTATCGGAGGAAACTGAGAGATGAATTCCCGTAGAATTTTTTAATATATTTTATTTTAGTCTGGAATTTCCATGGTGAGAAAATCGTTACGCTTGTTTGTAATTTAGAGGAATTTTCAGGGATCCATCCTTTTTCCTTAAACTTTTATTTTCGGGTATGAGAAGCATTCTTTTATCATGAAATGGTACGTTTTCCGTCTTATATTTGCAGCATTTGTTGTTCCACATTTTAAGCATTATAAAAAAGTAGTACTGGTAATGCGTATTTCATTCCTTTATTCAATAAGTTATATTATAGATTTAGTTTAAAAATAAATTATACAACTTTGTAATTTTCCACGTATTTTTTTTTTAATATTGGCAACCGGTTTCGTAAGAGCTTCTTACATCTTCAGGCCTGAAGATGTAAGAAGCTCTTACGAAACCGGTTGCCAATATTAAAAAAATACGTGAAAAATTACAAAGTTGTATAATTTATTATGGCTTTCCACCAAGTAACGCCAGAACATATTGATTTCATTAGTTTAAAAATTTGAATTTTAAATAAAATATACATGAGAGATTGTTGAAAACAGAAACGATGAGGGGAAATGGCATTAAAATGAATGAAAAATTTAAAATAAATTATTACAATTAATTCAGTTATAATTCAAGTTGTGAATGAAGAAGAATCTGGTGCCGAGTTATTGAATTCCCAATTAAAAAAAAGGAAATACAGCTTCTCTATTCGAGTGGTACGATGGATTGGTTGCGTATGGGAATATAATTTCAGCGTTGAAAACTTGAGTTAAATCTATCAGTTAAAACATCAGATTAAAATGAAAATTATCTGCAAGCGACCTAGCTACAAATTTTGTATCATAATAATCATTTCCAATAAAAATAACCATACAATAGGAATACATATACATTTAGTATTCCATTCTTAATCCATTTCTGTTCTATTAGCTATCCCAGCGCATGGGACCCGACGCAGACGATTTACTTTCTCCCCAATAAATTACACTATTACCAAATTAACTCCTGCAGCGGGGATTAAATTAAATTTCCCTATAGGAAACCGAGCCTGTCTTCTCCTGAAGAAACCCCAAAGAGTTGCGAATTTCCGCCGAACAAGGCGCCCGAGTCGCGGCGGTCACCGGGGACCAATATTTTATCCTGCCCACTGTAAAACACGTGTCGCGCTCGTAAATTTTCAAGTTTCAGAATTAAAACGCGTAGGAATAAGCCTCCCCCCGGTCCAATACCCCCAAATATGTTTTCCATCTACGCATCGGATATTAAAAACATACCTTGAAGAGCCCAAATAAAAAAACACCCCTTTCGAAAGGGATGATAAGTTCCCATCCCACCAAAAAAGACAGCCGGGAAAGATATACGTGCTCTTCTCGTTCGATTCGACCCTCTACCAATTGACCATATCCCTCAGAGGGAAAAAAACACATTCCCTCTTTATAAAAATCTCTTACTGGGGACGCTAATTTCAGATTGGAGTGGGGAGGATGGGAATCCAAAACTTCACCGCTTGGTCAAGCATCGAGGATCCTTTTACCGCATTGTTCTGTAGCAAGCTGTCGCTCTCTCCACCCTTATTACCTCAGCGCATGCAGCGGTTCAAACCCCTTTTGGTACGCTTTTTCTCCGAAAGGGGGTGCGAAACACAGTGGGCAGTGTGTCATCAGAGGAGAGCGTGGGAATGGAACTGAAGGAACAAGAGGATTTGAGGGGGAGGGATTTTTCCAAAAGGGGTGAAGGAGAGAGAGAGAGGGATGAAGAGAGAGAGTAATGGGAGGGAAATGGGTGGGAAAGAGTAATACGGAATGGAAGGGAGATAGGATAAAAAGGGTTAGGGATGAAAAGGATGAATGTAAAAGCGGAGAGAGGTTGGCCGAGTGAGATAAAGCATAAAGGCTTAGAAAATGGGAGGGAGAGAGACAAAAGACTTAATTCGGGGTGGAATTGAGGAATTTCTTTTAATTCTACCGATAACCGCATTGGGCGTCAGCGGAACCGAGTAATTCAGTGAAAAAGGCGAATAACTATATAAATTTAAAGTCCCATTCGTACCGTATAACGTTCTATCTTGCATTTACATTATAATTAAAGGACTACATTATTACCAGAGTAATAACCATTCATTATTTCACTATTGAGTGTGTAGCACGAAAGCATAAAGTCGACTGGGAATAAATTAGTTACATACTGGATGTTTAATCAATATCATTATACCGTAACATTAGGTCTTTTTCCGATCTTTGCTACTTTTGTATTTCCTTTCATGTAGACTTTTAAAATGTATTTTCTTTTAAGTAATACTGATCTCAATAGACTTAATAATTTTTATAATCCTTTCTGTTATTATTGTCTTTCTTATTTTATCTACCGTTGGTTTTCTATACTCCCCAAACTGGGCGCTTTCTGCGCTGAAAATATTTCATTAAATTTTCTCAAGTGACTACATTATATCTCTGTTATTTTTAATCCACTGAAACGATTATTTTCTTATATTTATATACCTGTCACTTTGAGGTAAATTCCTAGTTTGCAATCATTATGTAAATCTATCATCTCTGCATTTTATAGTTTCTTACACTTGGGCTGAATACCTAGTCCTTTCTAGACCCTAATAGGTTGTTAGTATTTGTCAAAGAAAGGTACTCACGAAGACGAAGACAGTATAAAATTCTTAGATAAAGGAAAGATATAAGTAAATGTGAGGTAGAAAAGAGCACGACTGTAAGAGAAATATTTAGTTATTTTGCGAAAATGAGCAGAGATGATACGCAAATGACGGCGGAAAATAGAGGATAAATTTTTGAACCTGATGGCAAACATTAGAGGGAGTAATATACAGGTACTAGTTTGCACCTTGAATAGCGGATGTCAGCGTTAGCATTGGAATAAAGCGCCAGTAGGCTACACACACTTAAATCACAATGAGAAGGATGTACAAGTGATTAGTGGTCGCCGGAACCTTCCCGTCGAGTCATGCCGATGGGCAATGTGTACCTGTCAGGAGGGGAAACCGAAGTTTTTCCGGATTAAAAAGGAGCAATGCGCCATGGATATGGTCCTTGTTTCTCCCTTTTCCATTCCCTTCCTCCGCACGCCTCCTTTCCCTCTTGTAACATGTGGCGGAAAAGTTAATTAATACGTCCGGAATTGAAGTATTGCCCTTTTAAGATCGATGCCATCACATGTGTTTGCGAGATTTATTTCGTGTTTAGTTCCACGGAGCGTTTTCAATATCGCTTCCCCACGTAATTGATTCTCCCATTATGATTCAATTCTGCTACGTGGCTCCGTCGGATGGCACTGCTTTATCAGAGAACTGGTTCCTTCCTGTGTAGAACACTTCATACACTCCTGTGAACTACGACAGCGGAGATGTATTCCGATTTTATCAAAGCACAGTGAACACGCAATTCTGAGAGGAGGGTATAAAAGTGATTCCCCTGCCACATGTAAAGATATATCTTACAACTTATTAGCCTATGTTTTGTTGCTAATTTACTGTGAATAATACTTCATTTTATGAGCATTACGTTCATTTAATTTAGTCATGATATAGCGACTATTATAGCTAAAATCTGCGGACAGTGGCGCTAGAATTGCAGCAAAAGGGCTCATGTTGGTATGAAGTACACAGTGTATTCTGTTTTATTGGAAAAGCGTCCATTCTAACAATCCGCGTCTTATATTTTTCGTATATTTTATTGCAATAAAATGAATTATACTTACTTATTTTAAATAATATAAAGTACGCAACGTTAAGGTAACCATCATAAACAGATCAGCATGTTCCATTAAGAAAGATTTCAGCTTTTGGCGAAACGTTCAAGTACTTTAAATTGGAGATTCATTCTCTATTATCTTGAATAGCTTCAAGTTTTATTCAATGTTTGGATGAGTAAACATTTTGGAATTAAAACGCTATTAATTTCTCTTATAATAAATTTCTCATATTAAGGTAGTATTTATTTTATGTAATAATTAGTTATTTCAAACAATAGTTTTGCCTTTGATTTGCTTGGAATAAATACCTTCCATCATCTTTAATTATTTTTTCTGAGAGAGGTTTGGTCAATGATATGAAGCAGCTTACTCTCAAAGTAGAAACTTATAACACCCAGTGCGGTTGGCTTTAATAAGCCATCAGAAGATCTTCGTAGTTATAGGAAGATTTATTGATGGATGCAAAACCCATTTAATATCCGATTTATCTTACATTAGCGGAGATTGCATCTGTTTAAAAAAACGCCACCTCCTATATTTGAGGAGATATAATTTTTACTAGACAGAATAATCAAGAGAAGATGAGAAGTAATGGAAGATATTTCTGATTATATTATTCCTAATATTCATCTTGACATTCCCTAAGTACAAAATTTATACGAGTAAAGTGAATTTAGTATACGATTGTGCTATTTTCTATACGTTCCATTATTTTTCGTAAACTGAAATTGATGGGGTGAATCATAACTGCAAGAAGATAAATTTTAAGTAATAAGTCATTTACAACATCTTTAGTGTCTTCTTTTCTAAAATTATCCGTCCTTTGCAAAATAAATTGAATCTGTCGAATGATTACATTGTTTCATACATTCTATTTTACCGTTTTTTTCTGAAGTTAGTGTCTTGTGAAATTGTATTAAATTTCAAATCTCCGAAACAGGTTGATTTACCACTTTACAATATATAACTCCATTCACTGGCAATGCAATATTTAATGCCTGGACCGGTGTTTTCCCGTAGGAATCAAGCCAAAAAGCACCGCTAAATACATGAATGCGCATCGCCAGTTGAAGTCGTCATCTCCCTCCAAACTTCGTCATAGTCTCATAAGCAACCTACGGCTCGAGGAACAAATACATATCGTTTAGAAACGTCTAGGAGAAGTCCACTGGGATGACAAACAACGCAAAACCCGCACAACAAACAGTTGCCCCTCAGCAGTGTGGACGGTCAATCCCCGGTCGTGGGATTCACTCTCCCAAACGTTGACGAACTGTATTCAAATAGCGCTCTCTCTATATATCGAAAACGTTTGTTTACCTCTCCTCCAAGACACCCACGACGCTTTCTTACGCCATTCTCTATCGACTCTCACGACCGCCGTTTTGTCCCGCACTTTGATGCAACCCTCGAAGGTCCTCCTGTCGAATTTGCATTTGAATTCCCTGTGGGACGCCCAGTGTAGCGGGCGGACCTCAATTAAGCGTCCACTGCCTTACGCATAATTGTGCATTGAGGAGGGGAGCGGAACGGTCAACGGAAAGAAATCCCCTTTTGGAAGGACATATTAAGGGCAAGTAGGGACGGATTCGGACGAGAAGGGACTTGGGTTCCTTGACGCTCTCTAATCTCGTTTATTTCACCCCACTTCCGAGCGGATATATCCTCAGAAACTCTACTCGAATTACTGCATCATGCTTTCTGAACACGTTAGCGTAAGGAGGGGATGAAATGAACTCATTTTTTCGTTCTTGGAGAGAGCCACGTGGAGGATTTCTTTTCACTTTTGACTCCATGTATTTTTAAGGGTTCCTTATTGTTTTTGGGAGGGCGAGTAATTCCGCGGTTTCCCTGGTGGTTATTGAATTGCGGAATGCGAGGGTTTTGGGGCGAAGGGAGTTTTTTTTATTACCTTCAGAAGATATCGATGCTTCAAGGAATTAGAATTACGCCTAATTCAAATGAATGGTCTATCTGAAAGTATGTTTTAGAGGAAATATTCATTTCAATCCCTTTAAGACCTTCGTTACAGTCTCATCAACTTCTAGTAAACTCTGAGCTCTAAAAATTTATCTCACTCCTTCGTAAAAATATATGATTTTTATTTACTATGTAACTTTCATAATGAGGTCCCATGGGTGCCATAAAGATAAATATAAATTACCTAATTATAATCAATAGAAGCATGACAATGAGTACAATTGTTAGAATAATGGTTACTTTTTAACTGATATAAATGATTTTCCTACGCCTTCTTTGCCGCTTGCAGAACAGAATTACAATCTTGAATGGGCATACGTAGGACAATATTTTTTCGTCGCAAGATTTTATCAGGTATAATTTTATTAGGTTTAACGTTCGCCATTTACATATCTTTGAATTTCATCCTATCACGAGTAAAAGATTTCAAGGACTAGATTGATTAAATAATAAAAATAGACGATTAGTTGCTTATGTCTTGTGTTTTTATTTATTTTATCTTTTTAGATTCCTCGATAAAACTTCGTGGATATTAAAAGTAAAGAAATGCTGAATCGGCAGAATATATACGTAAACATAAGGAAAAGAATTAAAGGTGACTTCACTTATAAAGATGAACACCCAGAAAAATCCTCAATAAATAAAAATGAAAAATGCATCGGCACTATCAGGATTTTTTATATCCCTTTCTCCTTGAAAATTTCGCAAAGGATTTTGTGTAACAATATTTGTTCCCCTTTAAAGAATCTTAGATAAAATTATCATTAAATATATAATGTAAAAGTTATTCTTCAAGATTATAGTCTATCTTGCAATCAAAGTGTTTCTTTACAAAGTAGGAATGTTTAGAACCTTAGATTGATGCTGATAGATTGTAATATCTAAAAAATTTATCTGCGATAAAATTAACCTTTCTCCATACACAGAGCTTGTTGTGCTAAACTTCAAGAGAATTTTAGATATTCTGAGCAGAAGAAAGAGTAGATAGCATTTGTTTTCATATTACAAATATAATACATTTAAAATACTGAACACGACGAATGTTAACGCACCCGTAAAATGAACAATTTTTAGTAAACAGATTTAACATAGCTTTCATTTTTTTTAACTTCTCCAAAATACTGGCAACTATATCCCAAGAAACACCCCCAACCCAAGATCACGCAGAATTATGGAAAAACTATTCCTGGATACGAATCTCTTCTCTAGAAGCTGCTGCTGCAAACCTTATAAATTTTCTCAAAGGACTCATCATCCCTCTTCGAGGGAAAGGATTACAAAAATCAAACCTCCGCTCAGCTTTTTTTTCTTATCAAACTCTTCCCACTTCCTCCTTCGGGGCAGTTAGGCGGAAGAGATGGTTCTCAGAAAAGGAGATAAGTTCGAGAAATGGTGAGAGAGAGAGAAATCCTGGGGAAAGATATGGGAAAAGAGATTGAGAAAGGAAAATGGTGATGTAGATAGAAATAGAGAGAGAAGCGGGGAAAGGAAATTAGAAGAATGGAGCGAGAAAAAAATCAGAAATGAAAATAAATAAGATGTATTTTTAAGAATAAATACAATGAAAAGGTTTGGAAACAGATTCCATGAATTAGAGTTGGAAGTGAAAAATTAATGTTAGAGTGCAAAGTATAATTATTAAGCATGTATTATGGATTCACAAATAATCTGGTAATTATTATTCTCAAATGGTAATCGATAATCATCCTTTAATTAAAGCAAAGCTACCAAATGGAAATGAAATAAATTAATTTATAATTTCTCAGCATCTTTAATATATCTTCAATGCCAAAATGAAATCAAAGAACAAAGCCACAATAAGATATATTCTTCTCTATAAGGTTAATAAGTATATAAAATATTTAATTTCTTACGATATGGTAGCAGGAAAAATACATATACATACATTTATAATTTCAAGGCGTAGTTGAGATATTACAACTGGCTATAAATTTCCTCTATTGTAGATTTTTGTAAAATCAAAATAATTCCCTGAAAGTCAATGGAGTACGCAAATATAGGACGGAGTATGTTGATATACGTTTATGGTTTATATTAATTGTCATACTTTTATGTTAAATGTCATACAAAAATAACGTACGAGGCTAGAAGGCAGGATGGTTCACATGATACAACACTAACCTTTGGCCAATAAATACATGAAAGTAATAAATACACATTTCCCTTCAATGACACATCCCTATTAAAATAATCGTATGAAAAAGAAGAGGGAGAATACGTTATCGAGGCAGAGCTGAAGCGAGAGAAGCAGAATACGTTATTAAGACAGAAGTTAATATAGAAACGGGAGTGGATAGAGAGAGCCGAAATGATATGAGCAGAGAACAGAGAAAGAGCTAAGAAGAGTAGGAGAGAAAGAAACGGGGGAGAGAGAGAAAATAACCAAGAGTGTCACGCTTGTGGATCTGGGACGAAACGCCTCCTGCAATTACGAGATGAAACGGCTCCAATTTAATTTTTGATCCCGTAAAGAAGACTCACTTTAAGGCGCTTATGCCCTCGCCCCACCATTCTCTTTTATCTCCACCCATCCTCCTGGAGAACTTCTTCCTCCCGATGCACTAATCTCCAAAAGGGTGTGGCCCTAAGCTCCTTTAACCGCACAAAGAGGTCGTTTTCCTACTCCTCAGTCCCCATGGTCAAGAGGGAAAAGGGTTGAGAAGAAATTTTACGAGTTGATAGCTGTGAGGGAAGTGAGGGAGATTGGATTGCCAAGAAGAGCCCGAAATCTATGTGCGGGATTCCCGCGTGTTGTCGTTTTCAAAACTGTAATGGCTATGTATGCGTCTAAACGGGTTTAATCTTCTCCTGGGCAGGGAAACGTGCCATCTAAAAGCCCAGCCGCAGGACGTCATCTTGGTATGTCTCCCTGTACATATATTCGGAGCAATGGACGGAAATGGCGGGTCATCTCTTATGAAACCGGTTTAAGTAGAGTGAATGTATGATAATAGGATGATGCTCTCTAGAATTTAATCGCTCCGCTGTATGGATGGACTCGGTTGCTTCGTTGCCCGAGGAGCAATCGCGTAGATGAGTCAGCTCGCAGCAATTTATCGCCGAAGCGTTATGAGAAATACTTTTCCAGTTGCTAATGATCTGGGGACTGGAACATTCTCGGGAAGAAGATTTGCTCCAACGTGATGAGAAAAAAGATTTACTGAGGGAAAGGGAATTAATTTTTGGCAATTTGGAAGGATTTCAGGGAAGTTAAAGAATGAACGGTAGTATACTAGATAGAACGAAGGAATATTAAACAACTTATATTTTAGAAATACGGAAGCATCTAACCTCTCTTTCTTCTTAAACTCTGCATAGAATTGTTTCGTGTAATTCTTAAATATTGAGTGTTCATTGCAATGAATAACATTTAAGAGGATAACCTAGAGATTGATAATTAGTGAAAACTATAATTTCTGATAAGATTTTCTTTAATTTTCAATATTATGATATATTATTAGGTTAACACTTTAATGTAGATTTAAAATGATTAAAGAAACGCATTCATGGAGGATTTTTGCTAGCAAATATTAATAAGTCCCTCAGAATCTTACCATGCTTTGTGTAGATATTCTTCCAATTTTAGTCATATAGGTCTATATGTTAATAAAGAAATAGATTGAAATTATTACATAGACAAATTAATTCATGGCTCCAAATGTTCGAAATTGCCTAAGAGGCTGGTGATCTAACAATCTCGATCTATTAATCCCCCCTCTCAGAAAGATAGCGACCGCTACTCAAAACAGCCGGCGGAAAGTAAGATACTTATCTTTAGCCTATCTCAAGTGCACTCAATAATTTTATGTGCTTTATAGGATTTACCGCAACGTTGCCTTGAGCTAAATATGACTCACACCATGAAATCATTACGCGTATGGCTCGAAAGCCCTGTCCAGATAACTCCAATTAATCTCCCTTTTAAAAGCGGTATCCACTCCTCCCTTAATACAAATCCCTAGAAACGCCCTCAAGGCCTTGGAGATGGACATCTCCAAACCGAAAGAGGGTCAGAGCATCTCCGAAAGGGTTGAATGGGATTCATGCGGAGAAGGCAATAAAAGGATTTTTGGAAGCGGCGCGAGAGTCAAATGGGATCTAAGCAGCAGAGATTCAAGTGAAGTAGATTCCCATATAACAAAGCAGATTAGGTAATAAAATTTCCCGGATGATCCGCAGTGTGACACAAGGATTGAAAAATCTTCATATTGATAAAATGTTAATAAGGATGGAGAAGCAGGAGAAAAATTCAACTTTACTTTATCCAAATATTTTAATTTTAAAATTTAATTAACTGGTTTCTACAAATGATTGCAACCAGCTGGAGATGGCTGAAATTAAGTGAACAAACTCCACTGAAAATATCATTATGCTTCTTCATTACGGATATCCAGGATACCTTGCCTTATTCTGTGAATCGAATGAATAACCATATCTAATTATGGAGGTGTATTGTTATTTGCAACATTTGGGTCCCTTGCTTGAATTCAGTTGGGGTATGATTGTAAGTTCATTGACAAAGGGGTAATTGTAAGTGTAGTCTCAATGGAGAAGAATCTAACCATTAAAGATAGGATCGCCCACATGAACACATAATTTTGAACCAGCTCTTTGTAGATTACATCATCATGTAATCCACAAATTCATTGATTCCATGTTGGAATAGAAGATAAAATATTTTAATAAATGCTTTAATAGCAAAACGACCATGTCATTGAGAGACTAATTGTAAATTTAGCCATATCGGAGATCCGTAACGAGTTTATCAAATTACTAATAACTGAATTATTATTACTCTAGCATATGAAATACCCAGTCAACCCCCAAATTTGCGTATCTGCCCCGGAGTAATCTGGAATCCTTAGTACTTCGGTCTAATGGGGCAGTCCTCATCTCTAAGCCGTAGATTGGTCCCCCACCATAAGGCGGTCGTCGAATCGCATCTCGCAGCAGTCACGCGGGCTAAAGAAGCTAAAATAGAAGCCGTTCGTGCCTGCAGGGGTTGCGGTCGGGTTGAGAATGTGAGATAAGAGGGTTTGGCATAGAAATAAGGAGAGCCGCCTAAGATGGACATGGAGGCCGAAATGGCGGGAGAAATTGCGAGAAAGGAGCGATGGAATTTCAAAAATGGAGAGATTGTAGTGAGGGAAGCCGCCTCACACACACATATATAAAAGGGAAATGGAGATCTTATTAAGCAACGCTTTCCCCTGTAAATCTCCCACACCAAACCTTCCGCATTCATCCGGCCCTCTGGGGCATCAAAGCAGGTCCGTCCATGTACAATCGCTAATTTAGCTTCCCGAATTGTTAACTTCGACGAATCCGCGGAGAGCGAACAATTGGAAAACAACCAGGGCTTTGTTCTCCCGGGGGCTCGCTTCTTTCCTTCCCCATATGAGAAAATTTCGTGTTGGATGTCGTATTACACACGCCCTCCCGCGCTGCCCCATACCGAAGTATACTTTTACGTTTTTTCATCCTTTCTTGCTCAGGCTCAACAGGAGGTACTCCGGATTTTGGGCGTGCTGACGGGAGGTTGCTCTGGTAATCACGGCTCCATTGTTGCTTCGGACGCTTTCATAGCTTCCTTGGTGACCGCCCCAACCACGCTGACCTCTCCCATCCCCTCTCCTTCATATTGCTCCCTTTTTATCTAGTCCGCCTCTATACAGACTCCTCCCCTCTCCAAATAGTAGGGCACACGTGCTCTATAGATGGGGTGGTATGGGGGCTTGGAAAATTTCTGTCGGTATCGCGGGATTATTGACTGGATCAAATCCGAGGGAAAGGCGGTGTTCTACGAAGCGTAAGAATGGGGCAATTCCAGCCATGTTTAATTTGCGGAGGGCGCGTCGCGGAAGCTCCGGATTCGTTCCGAAAGAATACGAAAAGAGATGAAGGGCTTTAAGCAATTTTCTCGTTAAGGAAGAAGGGCTCTATAGGAAGTTATTCCGATGATGGAGATGCGATGATTACATCAAATGGAGACAGTTCAATCCGGAAATAAAAGAGAAGGAAAAGTTTCATCGATTTTCATCAGAGTGGGGTCATAAATAACATTCGGACTATCTTGGCAAGAGATATTTTTGAGTGATCATCACTACACTTGGAATAAATTAAATTTCATAGATTTTCCTAAGAAGGAGAATTTCCTGCAAGTTATATTCTCCATTTAATTAATTGGATGAATTCAATCAAAAGCGACATTAACGGTTGTTTAGACTTAAGTTTTGAATGAAAGTCAACAGCAACATGATATAGTATGAAGTACTTAAAATAAAACGAAAGGAGATTTAGTTACTGTATTTTAAGAAGAGGCGTTTACTTTTGAGAAGTCATGTATTCTCTTTCCCGTCATTTCTCCTCATGATAACAAATTTAAACAAACCTACACTTGTGACAACATCACTGGTAAACAATTTTTGGACGTTTCAGATATTATCTCATTATTTACCAGCATTTCGACAACTTTTTCCATAGGCGTTGAGAATTTATAAATAATACAGGCGATGACTTTCAAGAAAATATTAGGAAATCACGATATACATGATGAAACCATTTTATTTACTCTCTCATATTTTGTATATATACTATTAATTTCAATATCATACCATTACTCCTGAAAACTCGTTGTTCCCATTACCATTTACTTTATATCTATGCAGCATATTACGGAAAATACAAAATGTAACCACAATCAAATACCCTATATAAGATTTTCACAATAAAGTAGGGATTAGGAGCGGTAGATATTGCTACATTATTGAAGGTCGTTTTTCATAAGGAAAACTTTCTTTTATTATTTATTCTTTTCCTTTCGCAAATATATTATATTATAAAGTAACCGAAGTATGGCCTCCTAAGTTCTTATCGCTCCTGAGTAGCGAGCAAGTTTTGAAAGCTCTGAGTAGATTAAATCGGGAATGACATAAAGGACGTTATTACTTATAAAAGAAGAGATATTGATAGGATAGCACGCTCAGGAAAAAGGAAATGCTACTTAAAAAGTAAAAATAGAAAAGAGAAAAGATATGATCTCTCCTATATGTCATATTGAATGTCATTGATTGAAGAAATATCTGCAAATTTTGCATGAACTGCAAGGGAATTGTAATACAGGTATGTCGTATAATTGTAAAATAAGATGTAGATACCTACTTAATTGCTAAAGAAGTTAAAGATTTTCAATGCTATTCCTAATCTTTGAATATCGGATTTTGCGACGTTAATTTCCTTTGATTCTACGTGTCTACCTTTAATGCTGATGATTAACATTTATCTAACAAAATAATGTGGCTATTAAAATTTAAAAATATAGAGAGGAATCTCATCGACATTAAATTGTAATTAAATCATTACCATCAGCAACCCCATCTTCTTGGCTAATTTGGAGAATTTATTTTCTGCGTACATTTTTAGCAATTCTGAAACGCTCGGCTTTATATGGGAAAACTCAATATGCATTTATGTAACTTTTACTTGAAAATTTAAGCTCTAAAATTATGTGTCCTCTTAAAATAAGCTGTAACAATTTGATGAGCTATCAGGCACCAATTGAAATCTAAATGTTCCACGAAAACGCAATCTCCCATTTAGCGTGATTGATATAATGAGGCCGCCGCGATATTCAAGAGGCATTTTGCTCTGATTAATTTGCAAAATTCTCACATTCTATTAACGCCCGGTGGTAAAATCTTTACTGGTAGGATCGTTTCAAATTGTGGATTTACGGTGATAAAGGTTTTAGAATATTCTCATCGAGATAAAAGTACGGTTATCTATGAACGTTCTATAATTAATACAGAACTATTCCAGATGCAACAATAAGTCACGCCCTCGAGGTTTGCAAAGAATTTCGTTAATATCATTACCGTTATTTTTTACTTTTATTTTATATAGTAATAATTTCACTCATTATTGTTTTATTTCCTCTATTTTTATGTATTTATCGACGGTACAATACAGCTTATATTTAAAAATAATATTTAAAGTTTTATCGATTTTACAGCTTCTAAACATATTGTGTTAAGTTAGAAAATATTTTTCTCTCTTCTCTTGATTCTTACTATTTGGAAGTATTTAGCAAGTTTACCCTACCTATTATTTCATTTTTTTAACATTTCCTCGATTTTGAAGCAACCCTTTTAATTTTCCTCAAACCGCCTCTTTCGCTACTAATCGTCATTTACTTTATGTACATAGAATGAATTAAAGGTAGTGTCACAGCATGGATGTACAGGGAGAATATTCTGTAAAATATCCACTATTATACCTAATTTATTAATATTAAACATTCAAGAAATTGGTCTAATATATGATTACCGTTTGGACTCTTGTACCAATTCTATCACAGGAGAACTTCACTATTATCACAATTAAATTTAACCGAATGCCTTTATATCACTCAATTCCAAGCTTCAGTTTGCTTCCGGTTATGAATACAGAATACAATATGCGGTGATCGGGGAATTAAATGACAAACATTCCTGTGTGCGTAACGCAGCGTAAACAGCGGATTATTTAATATCCGTGAATCCTTTCATCCGAAGGTTGTTGAACCAAATGGAACCATCGCCATCATTCGATTCCGCCAAAAACAAACGGGAAAACATTTAATTAATGGAAATGAAAGCAGCGCTCATTTCCCGAACGGGGTCACCATATAAATTCCCTCCAAAAATAAATACCGCTAAGGCTACGACGCAAAAAAGCACCCTCAATGTTTATCCTTCGCGTGCATTTTCCCCTTTATTTCCTAACGGAGACATCCGGATAAACAAGAATGACTCACCGACGCTGATTCCCGTTTTTGATTGCCCGGCGAAGATGCTTGAATCATTTCCGAGCGATATTCCACGGCAGGCGCCGCACTGTCTGCCAACATTCTTCGCGTGACTCCAATCGTCTCGGATTGCATCTCTCCGGGTGCAAGGATCTTCCTGCATTACGGGGCGCCCATCGGCTCCAATCTCATTCCGGGCCATTTTATTTGTGACAAACCTATTGCTTGGATGAGTCAACAAGCCTTACGACCCAATGCGCCGCGGTGGGCCGACGCATACGGAGGACTCGGCGGCCGCTCTACACAAAGAGACTTTAACGAATGCGGCGGAATTTTTGAGCGGAGCGATAAAACCCGCTGCAAATATTCTGAATTAATACTTTGGAAAGGCGCGCAGTTTTTCGTGAGTACTTTGGAGAGTTTTATGACGTCTCGACGGTCCTTATCGGAATCCGAGACTTGCCTCGTTCATCACTGCTCAAAACAGGATGATAATTAAAAAAATAAGTGCTGGATGGTAATGGAAGGGCTTGTTTACCCGCCATTGAATCGGCGTCTGGCGTTGTCCTCCTTATTTAAACATTTTCTTGGATGCTTCGTGTCTCTTTTGGGGATTTATTAGAAGGCCATGTGAAAATTTTATAACTTTTATCGGAGAAGAAATGGTGAAAGATGTGAGGAAACGTAAGTTTCTCTTTTTGCGCGTTTTGGATAAAAATTATCATGAGTAATGAGTACATCTTAGATTATGTATTGTCCTTAAGAAGTGATTAGACGGTACTGGATAAATTAAAAAAAATCCTAAGTGAGAAATTCATTCCGACGTTACCCGTAATTAATAAATGCTAATTATTGCCATTTTAAATTATAAGTTTTTAGAAAAATAACGTCTATGAAGCACCTAACTGCAAAATCTTCTCACTAAATACATAATTTGCTTGCTTCGTATCGTTCATCAATGCAAGGTGTTGCACATGTATTTCTGTTTGGATATGCTTCAGTTTTTGTTTCTATTCTATCCTTTACCCATTGAGCTAATGGTAACTACCAAACTAAGAAGACTAGGCTATTTACATACATACTACATCCATAATCTTTGTGTCCCATGGCTTAACGACTGCCATGATAGGAGTGAAAGGACAGGTAATACTTTAACATTTCCGCTATTCATTATCAAAAGTAGCTCTTTCACTCCATATCTTACGTCGCCAGCAGTAGAAAGGAGGGATAACAATGGTAAGATATGGAGCATACGTAAATATAAGTACATGGATTACACGAATCAGGTAGAATCATGGTAGTATAAGGGCTAATACGAAAAGCTTTTTCTTTCAGATGCGAGATATTAATTATGTCAAATATTTAAAAATAATTACTATTTATATATCTGGCAGTTACATGCGTTTTAATTAGAGCATCTCTCAGGGTTAAGGTTAATAAATAGATCTGAGCGGGAGTTGATGCTTTAGACTGCATTTACTATTTTTTTACTATAAAATTTCATGCCAGCAAAAACATTTCTCAGTAAGAATATAATAGGTGGCCGATAATTTATAGAATAATTCCTTACTTTTATCTTCAGTGGTTTGGGTACAAAAGTACTTAAGATTTTAGATTGCTTAAGATTGGGTATAAAAGTACTTGCCTTTGCACAAATGTGCCCAGCGAGCACTTTTGAAAATTCTAACGCGTTTCTTTCTCTATCGTAAATGTACTCTTCTGAAATATTATATCCTAATTCTTCACAGATCCCATGATACCGTAGTTCAGAGATTCATTCCCCTACAAACATATCCTGATTTTGCTATTTATATGGTCTAAAGGAATTTTTCGTTTCTTTAGGTGCCTCTGAGTCTATCAGGAACTTGGAAAAGGTCCGACTGAATCTAATAAAAATGTATGAATGGTCAGAATAAATTAAGTGAATTGCCTAAAAAGGCAGAAAGAAGTTTTAGAATCGGATCTAGCAAGACCGTTCCTCAGAATGACCTAAAAGGTCGAAAATATGTCAGTTCGATAAAAAGAATGGTGGTAAAGTCATAAAAATAATAAAAGTCATAAATTCTTTCTTATCATATTTAATTATAATGGAATAATAGTCATAAAATATCTATAAACCGATATGAGTGTGCATAAATTGTATAAATGTAATTATCGTATAACAGCTTAGATAGTATGGAGACTAGGAAAAGAATTTCAGAAGAATCGTAGAAACATATATGCATGGTAGTCTGCATAAATTCCTCTACCTCAGTTCTAATAATGATTGATTCCACATATATTTTCAGCCATAATGCAGTATATAATGTCATCATTTTGCAGTAATATGGCATCCTAGATAAACAAATTCCATACCTTGGCTAAAAAATGAATTACTTCAGGAATTACCTGTATTAGAAATCTTTGATACATTACAGAAGTTTTTCCATGATTTCCAAATTCTAGTAAAACATAGAACTACTGAAGAATCAAGTTTTTGCCAGTAAGGAAGAATGAGCTGTATTAATTCTACTTATATCATTTTTATTATTTTTAATTTCTAGGAAGTTAATGTTGAGTTCACATACTGCACTTTCAATCGCCAAAACCTTCGTTATCTGAATCCCAAAATAGTAACAGTATTAGTCTGAATGAATTTTGAACCGATATTTCACCATTTAGAATTAATTTAACAAGTGAAATTCTACTGATCTGGCGGAATTGGTGGATTACCCTCATATTAAATGATTAAACGAGTATACGATATCATATTACGATAAGATGGTAAAATAAAATCTTCAAAAGCTAGTAAATAACCAAAGACTGAGAAAAAGAACTGGAACAATGTGAAATTATTTCTTTCAAATGAATTTATTGCAGTAACAGCTTACAAGAAATATTTAAAAACTTGTAAAAAATAGGAGATTGTGATTTTTCAAAAATAATAACATTGTATCAAACCACATATCTTTCTTATAATTTTCAACAAAATAGATTTACTACTGAGATACCACATGAAACACTGGTCACTCGTATAGCATCAATTTTTGACAGAGATTAGCTTGAGAGGTCTCCCTCAGTTTCGTTTTCTTGAGTATTATTTCTCGGTTAATGGAAATTGGATCGCAGCGTTAGCTTTGGGTGCGTATGCAAATCTCAATCCCTTTCAGAAACGCGTCTCCATCTTCAAACTGAGGATGTTCAAACATTCGCCCAACTTGGGTCCGATGCGTGGAAAGTAAGACGTCAGCAAGGAAAAAATAATGACCAAACCCTTGCCTTGCAACCCTTTACACGTGTTTGTTCGCCGCGAGTAAACACAAGAATTTGATCATTGGAGACTGTGATGGTTTTGAAAACAATCCATTTTCTCTTCCGTTCCACACGCATGATTGGTGAAAGGACGTAAGGTTAAGGATTGCACGACTCTACTTGATCTTACCAATGAGAAAGAGGGGGATTTAATATGCTCAACGAAATCCTATCCTATGGAATCCTAAGGCTCATTTTCTCACATAGTTTTCTCTCCTTTGCATTTACAATTCCCTAGACAAGAAAATATATTTCAGCTATAGAACTTGATTATAAATGAGGTGTATAAGAACCATCTACTTCCATGATTAGTTATTCAGCGAATTTTCATTTATTTTAACATTGCCTGTTTTTAGCAATCCAAGTCATATTATAAGGAAAAATAATATTTCGTATCAAATGATGAATTTATTTAACACGGTCTCTGAATCACGATATAAGCTCTCTAACTAAATTGATTTTAATAAGCGTATTTGATTGACATTCAATTTTTTAGTTTAACTCTGGAAAGAAATAAGTATCATAATGTATGTAAAGAAATCGTGACCCGACAACTGAGCGCGCGACGATTCAGCGCGTCCCAATTGAGCGCGGACAACTGAGCGCTAGGACAATTCAGCGCTAGGACAACTGAGCGCTAGGACAATTCAGCGCTAGGACAATTCAGCGCTAGGACAACTGAGCGCTAGGACAATTCAGCGCTAGGACAACTGAGCGCTAGGACAACTGAGCGCGTCTCCTTCTCAGGCGTTATTAATTGAACGAATATACGGCAAATAATATCAACTTTTCACGCTGAGAGGTACCTTTTCTTACCGATTACGGATTAAACTGCAAAGTTAACTGAAATATTCCACTCTTCTAGTAATTTACTTCCACATTTATACAATCTTAAAGGAATTTAATTTCTGATACTCAATCGGTAATATATTAGTTATATTTTATTATTTGTTATTTTATATTTAGTTTTTAGACTGCTTGTTGACTTGAGCGACTGAAAGCAAAATTTTTACTGAAATATCAAGAGAAAATAATTCAGGCAATCACTTATAGCTTTCAAACTGTGGCAATCAATCGGTCATCTTTCACAGTGAATGCTTATTGAAGATATTCATTAAACGGAGAATTAGAAATTTCACCAATGTTAACAATATTTCAGCCATGCATGATGATACTCAAAGTTATTCACAGCGATAGTTCTCCTATGAAAGGAAAATTCGTTGCAGGAAAATAAGATTTAAATAAAATAATTTATTATGCGTTTCCCACAGCATTACAAGGTCGAAATGTAATAAGGGTGCAATAATCGGAAAGAAGGATTTTATTTTTCAGATTATTCTATCCGTGGAGCACTAAAAAAAGGAAAAGGTTGGAGCTGGTAATAACTTTTATACTGTTTTTCATAGTTTTTTTTCATCAAAAAACATTATTTATTATTTAAATAATACTATATATAATTGATATATAATACAATTGACTATAACAGAGAGAAAAGTTGAGAACCCTCTGGCACTGATTAATGTATCTGTATCAGAGCTTGATAGTGGAAGAAATTCCCAGTAGAAACTCAAACACGCTTCTTCCACTACGTGTTTCTAACAAATGAATAATTCTTTCGTTTCGTTTTTTATATATTGTTTTTTGTTTTCTTGGTTCCATCCCACCTACAATTGACTGGTAGATGCTTCTCTGGTAGCCCTCCTCTCTTTTGAGGGCTACCAGAAACTTCCAAAATGTTGGATGGCACCCTTGAATTGACCCCTAAAAAGCGTGGTGCCACCCTTCTATTGCATTGTTTGTTCGCGGTAGACCTTCACCCACCCTTGCATGCACGTTCCACACACCTATGGGGAAGATCGCTTGCCTATGATTTCCGCGGCGATCAGGCCGTCCTATGTACGTGTCTTCGAAATAATCGAAGATGTCGTCCATAATCGAAGGCACGTAATCCGGATGCTCCCGGAGATGGTCGAAACCATCCACAACTTCGTTAACCGGAAGAAACGCGGTACTTAGCATCATTTTCACAAAATTTTTAAAATGTTCATCTGCCCTATATTTTGCTGCTAAACCTAGGTTTTGTAGTTTTCTAAATACGCTTTGCCCTAAATGAAAAAAGCAACCCGAAATTTGAGCAAGCGGAAACACCGATTTGACCGCCTTCATGGCGGACACTTCAAAGTCCATCATGATCGATGATGGACTCAATTTAGGCTGCATTTTCTTCAGGAAGGAGAATATCTTTTCGTATGTGCTATAATCTTTCTTCCTCATCAAAATATAAATAGCCGGTATTACAGTTTTATGAAAAAGAATGTGGATTGTATATAACTGGTAAAAAAGTTCCGGTGCCACTTTGAAGGTTCCATCGCAAAACCAGTGATCCTTCTCCAGCAACCAGTTTAAACTTTGAGCCGTACCGAAGACGAACAGTCTGTTACTGTCTTGTGGCCCGCTGTCATAAAGAAGGAAATCCTCTCCTTCAGACGTGACTCTCATGAAATGCGGAATATGGATTTCTTCCACCGATGTCGGAATCTTGGGTAAATTTTCATCTCGTTTTCGCCTCCTTTGTATATGCTTTTGAACTGCAGCGATGCTCACCTCCGAAGCAGCTGCAGAACTTAAGCCCCCCATCATCGTGCTTAACAATTTTCTTGGGGGTTCGTTCGAAGTTAAGGAAGAATCAAGCATATTGTCTATAGCAATGGTAATCTCTGCCTTTTCTTCATCCCGTGGATGGCAGTGCTCTCCCTTCTCCGTATATTCACCATCGTGGTAATTCAAAGGTGTGGACAATCGTGCTTTACATTTGTTAAAGGAACAGCGCCAACTGCACGTTTCATTATGTCTTCTATCCAGTCGGTAAATGAATCCGTTCAGTACTATTTTATCCTGTCCCCTTTTGCTTTTCACGATCTCCATATCTATAATGAAAAAATAATTTGAAATTAATTTTACATAATTACATTTGATTTTTTATGACATGATTAGAAATATTGACCACTCAAATCATCGGTATATAATTTTTCAGCATTACGCTATATGTACCATGATAAGAATTTGAAATTATGCTGTTGAAATTCTTGTAAAGCTGAGAGGTTTCGAAGCGTCGGCGATTCGCAGCGGATTACGCTCTTCGATATAAAAGTCAAAAACTCATTATCTATTCAAGATATCGCTTCTAAATAAACTGCAAATGAAAATTACAACATTTATCTCGATTTCTCTCGAGACTAGTTCTTTCTCACGTGAGAAATGAAAAAGTTTTAGGCGACGTATAAATTGCACTGCACGACGATTTTTTTTTAGTTACGTTCCAATTAAATTAGTTTTTACTAAGATTTGGTTGCTCTAAAATTAATTTCATGTAACCTTTATGCATTCAGATGATACAATGAGCAACGGAAGAAAAAATCAGCATTTTCTGTTGTATTGTAAGAGAGTAATGGCAGTTCAAAGGCAGTTCACGGGTGAAAACTCGGCAATTCATTCAATTTTCGCTTTTAACTTTGTTGTTTCTGCTATAAATGAATAATATTTTCACTGCTGTGTTGATAGAGTTATTTCTTTTCCATTTGTTTTGTCCATCGAAAGGTATTGTCTATTTTCTCAAAGGTACATTGAATTGCCGATGGATGTAGATGAACTCTGCTCCAAGAGGAAAAAACCACTTTTCGGCATGTTGTGGATGGTCGTACGTTTCAGGGGTAGCTAATGTTTGAAAGCGCTAATGGGGATTCCCGACCGCACCCCTGCTGAGCAAGTATCTAAGGTTAGGGAATGGTTACAGTGACCAATCTAAAGTATTATGGGAAATTCCGCGATTTGTAACTTATGCCGTTGGTTTTCCCAAGAGGAATGAAGATATTCAACTCTCTATTTTCGAGGTAGAAGACCTTTCATGACTTTCAGCAAGTGATGCAATTTAAGATGGTTAACAAACCAACTGTTCAGTATGGCAAATTAAAAAGTTATTTGTTGACTGATTTGCATATTGCATATATTACCAAATGTTCTGCGGTAGCATATTACAGATTTAACACCTTGTTCGAAAGGATATCACCAATCTTTTCGCGGGCTATTTGAGTTATAAGTAGCTGCTATTCTTAAGCTTTTCTTCAGGCAGAAACAATGGCATATAATTATATTACCGTGCTGTATAACATATCGTACATCTTGACGGGATAAGAAGATGTAATGAAATAGAATTCAGTGATCAAAGGCGTAACGGAAAACTTAGGTGTAATGAAAAGCTATAATTAATTAAATTAAAGGTAAACTCAGCATCCGAAAATTTCCATTCTTACACTAAAATGATAATCGGAACTATCCGCTAAGTAAACTGATAATAATAATTCATCATCATGATTTAATCGCTTTTTTCGAGCTACGTATGCCTCAAGTAAGCTATCTAACCCTAATCGATGGAATGGTGCTTGATATGTATGGAATTAAAAGAAAAATCATTCTCTAAAATTATTAGTTATGGGAAAAACGAGTCATGGAAGAATACGTTGAAAATAGAAACCAACTTTACATGAGAATATTCCTCTAATATTTCAGAAACATACCTTAACTGTTAAAATATTATTGGTTCCATAGTATGTAATTCACTAGTGCAAATTTACTCCAAGGACCTTCGTCATATCCTTAATCCTAGGCACATCATAATTCTCTACGAACTTTGCGAAGATGTTTCGAATTTTTCTTTTAATAGTAATTCAAGTAAGATCATTCCATTTTATTGTTGACGCTCACGAGAACCAAAAAGCTCAACTCCTTTATCAATATCAATGATAAAAAATGCCTTGAAGATGATATTACTATCTCGACTAAAGTTTCCGTTATAATGGCGCTGAAATATGACTTTTAAACGTAATTACATAATATCTAACACTCCGATGACTCAATGTCGCAAATACTTGAAGTTTATACTTTGACTCTGATTAATTATATCCTTAAAGTTTGCTCAGACTTAGAGAAAACCATTGGCTTGAATAGACTGCAATACTACGGTTAGCAATGTATATCTCAGGTGGTTAGTTTTTTGTGGGAGTAACTGTACTATCTGTGGAAATTACAAATTTTCTCATTTTTTTACCACTAAATATTTTGTTACTTTCTCTCTATACCACGGTATCACGCCTTTACGCATCGATTCCTTTCCTAAGTTTGTCATTAAATAATTCATCGAAGTAATTGATCCTTGAGATCCACAGCAGTTAAATATCTTGTATTGTTACAAAAACGCTCGCGTATTTAAGTGAATAGAGAAAAAAGAGAGGTAATTTATTTTAACGACTTAAATTCAAGCACTAGATTAATGTACATAAGAGTACTTACCTATTAATGCACCCTTTTCCTGGATTTCTTGCACTTCTCCCTCTGACTGCAGTATGAAAATAGATCTCAAAGGTACCAGGACGATGATGATGTCGTACGAAATGATGGTGATGATCTAATGATGTCCTACGAAAGAGATGCCCGGTTAAGTAAGAGGTATACTTCTTAAATTAATGGAAACCAGCTGATACTCAAATTGACGAAATACAGATGAGGAAACTTACTCAGTGAAATTATTCGGTGATCAGGTGTATGGTCAGTATGAATTCTGGAACAGTCTCCAAGGTCTCCAGTATCGTATGATAAAGCAGGTCCGAAGCGCAGTCAGTCGAAGCTCAAACAAAACTGAATATTTCGAACTCTTGAACCCTTCACCTGACATAGGGTCACATTGTCTCTCAGTCCATTCTTCTCTGGAATTACTGGAATTACTTTTCGGGGAAAAGGAAAGCGTCCCGCCAGGTCTTCTTGGCGCGAAACTTTACGATAAAACTAGTCGTGAATCGTGGCTTACATTGACCGATTTCATTTTCATTTTGGAAAGTAGTGGAATGAGAATTACCTTTATCGACTTTGTTGCTAAGATCTTTTGCCTTTATAACAATAATAACGAAGAATAATAAGGGAATGGAAGAAAACGTTGCGTTTTTAGCCCGTGAACGTAATTACGTTCTCATAATCTTTGGTGCGAAATCGTATAAGTTATAGGTAATGGAAGGTGAACATAGGAGATTATATACTAATATACATGTCATCATTTCATAGGAATATTACTTCATAGGAGTATTACTTCCTCTTAGAGTTAATGTAATGAAGGACGTGGCGATGAGTATAATGTATATACGAATTAATTATATGTAGCTTTCCTTATGGCAGTTAATGCTCAATTCGGAGAGCGTAATTGGGTGGATGATAAAAAAAGATTACTTGACGGTACAAATGGAAATAGTTTAAAAGGAAATAGTCAAAGACTTGTCAGGTCATATGTTCGACGCTTGGATGGTGCAACTCTCCTTTGGGAAATGTATGGGGTTACTTTAAATTTTTAATATCTAACTCTTTCTTAGAATATATGAATCCATAACCCATCATGCGATCAAAAGTCATGAATATATTTCTTAAATGAGCTGGATCGTTTCCCTAAGGACTCTTGGTTCGACGCCACAGCGCAATTTCTGTGTTTCTTTTGTTTAACGTGGGGAGAGCGAAGGTTCTAGAGAGCACACAAACTTTCCCAAGGTGAGTCCAAACCTGGGTTTTTACACCAATCAACACGGAAAGAATATTAGTGAATTCCAGAGAGGAATACAATACCAAGGTGTATGACCACTCCCTGCACTCGGGTGAATAGGGACTTAGCAGTGCACCTGCTGTGAGGATTCGCAGACGCGCTGCCTCTACGGTGAGCATCAAAGTCGCCGTCTGCAGGATACATAAATCGACCATTTCCCGAAAGAGAAGATATGAAGAAATAAACGAATTTTTGAATATTCAATACTTACCTCCTTTCCAACGTCTTTTTCAGCAAGGTCCCGTCCCACCCCGCAAGCCACCAATGGCGTATGGGTTATTCCCATGTCTTAGATTTAGTAAAATATAATCAAGTAATTCTTTAGGCTTTCCCTTAACATAGACATCTTCAATGTGTGAAGGCGTTACTTCGTGGAAGGCCATTATAAATGAATAAAAACACTGGTACACTTCCGCAGATTTACTTCTTGGGCGACATATTTCGCTAGCGAGCTAGCATCTTCTGGCACATCTTTTAATTTGTAATTTCAATATATATACATAAATAGGGAATTTTGGAGGGAGGTCAGGGTTTAAAGAGTTAACTAGGAAGAGAAAGGAGGGGGGAAGGGTTGGGAAATACGTGGTCGTTGGTCAAAATATGGGAGGTGCATACAATTCCTACCTCTTCCAGAAGGTCTAGGCGGCAGCCTTTTATTAATTAATATATAATTTAATATTTTAAGGAGAAAGTTAAAGAAACGGGCTGAAATGAAAATATCCCCAGGTCTCTCACCGATGGAAAAGATTTCTTACCAGCTGGGAAAGGCCTTACCAGGAAACATTAAAGCCGGGTATTATACACCGAAAAACATTGGTAAACTACTGGGGAATTCAAAAGGGGACATTTTAGATTGTAGTGGGGTCTATGAACTCAAGTGTGATGTTTGCGAAGCCAGGTACATCGGAAAAACCGGCAGAAAACTGCGGGTAAGGGCGGCGGAACACAATAGGGACTATCGTCTTCGGAGGGGGTCAGAGAGGATCGGGAGGGCGACCTTTTGGAAGAGGTAGAAATCGTATGCACCTCCCATATTTTGACCAACGACCACGTATTTCCCAACCCTTCCCCCCTCCTTTCTCTTCCTAGTAAACTCTTTAAACCCTGACCTCCCTCTAAAATTCCCTATTCATGTATATATATTGAAATTAAAAATTAAAGATGTTCCAGAAGATGCTAACTCGCTAGCGAAACATGTCGCCCAAGAAGTAAATCTGTGGAAGTGTACCAATGTTTTTATTCATTTATATTGACATTTTCAGTGACTGTCATAATGGATATTATGAACTGGAGAACGATTAGGGTTATTATTTATTATTACTCAAGAATATGAGACGTTCGTTAATACCAAACCTAAATTATTTTATTTAAATCTTATTCTCTTGCAACAAACTTTCCTTTCATAGGAGAATTATCGCAGTAAATAACTTTGAGTATAATCATGCATGGCTGAAATATTATTAACATTGGTGAAATCTCTAATATAAAATAACAAATAATAAAATATAACTAAATATATTACCGATTGAGTATCAGAAATTAAATTCCTTTAAGATTGTATAAATGTGGAAGTAAATTACTAGAAGAGTGGAATATTTGTTGTTTGTTTGTGCTAATTTTGCCTACGTTAGAGGGTTCTCAACTTTTCTCTCTGTTATAGTCAATTGTATTATATATCAATTATATATAGTATTATTTAAATAATAAATAATGTTTTTTGATGAAAAAAACTATGAAAAAGAGTATAAAAGTTATTACCAGCTCCAACCTTTTCCTTTTTTTAGTGCTCCACGGATAGAATAATCTGAAAAATAAAATCCTTCTTTCCGATTATTGCACCCTTATTACATTTCGACCTTGTAATGCTGTGGGAAACGCATAATAAATTGTTTTATTTAAATCTTATTTTCCTGCAACGAATTTTCCTTTCATAGGAGAACTATCGCTGTGAATAACTTTGAGTATCATCATGCATGGCTGAAATATTGTTAACATTGGTGAAATTTCTAATTCTCCGTTTAATGAATATCTTCAATAAGCATTCACTGTGAAAGATGACCGATTGATTGCCACAGTTTGAAAGCTATAAGTGATTGCCTGAATTATTTTCTCTTGATACTTCAGTAAAAATTTTGCTTTCAGTCGCTCAAGTCAACAAGCAGTCTAAAAACTAAATATAAAATAACAAATAATAAAATATAACTAAATATATTACCGATTGAGTATCAGAAATTAAATTCCTTTAAGATTGTATAAATGTGGAAGTAAATTACTAGAAGAGTGGAATATTTCAGTTAACTTTGCAGTTTAATCCGTAATCGGTAAGAAAAGGTACCTCTCAGCGTGAAAAGTTGATATTATTTGCCGTATATTCGTTCAATTAATAACGCCTGAGAAGGAGACGCGCTCAGTTGTCCTAGCGCTCAGTTGTCCTAGCGCTGAATTGTCCTAGCGCTCAGTTGTCCTAGCGCTGAATTGTCCTAGCGCTGAATTGTCCTAGCGCTCAGTTGTCCTAGCGCTGAATTGTCCTAGCGCTGAATTGTCCTAGCGCTCAGTTGTCCGCGCTCAATTGGGACGCGCTGAATCGTCGCGCGCTCAATTGTCACGGAACCTAAAGAAATACCGTCCAATTAATTAAAACCTTACCCTAAAAGACTCAAAGAAAAATGAAAAGGAAGGCCTATTTCATAGATCGTATCTCTTTTAAATTAAACTATGACATTAGTATTTAACCATCGACAATGATAATTATAATCATATTTTAAATAACAGTGATTGTATTTCTACTTTTGTACCTTATTCTGTGGGGATTCGAAATTTAAGTGTCAATTATACTTGCTGATTGTCTATTATTTTGTTTTATAGCCTATTACTTTGTAGTTACACTCGTTAGATCAACTATCAATCAAAATAGACAATATCCTATCTGATTAACGTATCCTGAAGGAAATGTGAAGCCATATTGCCACCGATATTGCTGCATCCAGCGATTGCAATAGTAATCTGTTGTGGAGACAGAACAATTTGTCGTTGCAGACTCTCTTTCTCGAATGACTCAGACGTTCCTTTATAAAATAGGCATCTGTGGAGCTTCTGAAGAGCCTCAGCTTATCCTTTGGTTTCATTATTATCGTACCATTCCATACGAAGCTCACGGAAGCTGTATTTTTCGAATTTCATCTCCTCCTTACTTCCAGATACATGATTTTATATTTTTGTTTTTTGACTCTGTTACTTTGAGACCTACTCAGTTTCTGTTTGACTCAATATATGCTCATCTTATTCCTTCCTTTCCGTTATTTCTCCCATCACCGATAATCTACAAAAATAAACATTTCGATATTCTAGTATAACGCGTTCGTATCAATACGAAGTATTCATTCACTCATATTTCTTTGCCTTTTTTGAGTATCGAAAGCCAAAATGCCACATGTATAGCTGGATATAATACATGTATATTTTCCCGGAATTCACTAAGGCATAATATTTGAATTTTTAAGTTACCGGGCCATTTGTTCATTCTGTGCATAATCATCCACACAAAGTTTAAAAAGTTGAATGGTGGAATATCCTTCTTCAGCATCTTCTACTGTTTTATCTATGAACGATTAAATTCATCAGATAGGCGAGGGATTTCATTTCAGAAAGCAATACGATAAGCTTCATGGATGATTATCATTCATCATTACTCTTAAAATAGCTATGAAGCAAACATTGCCTTATAATATATGTGGCATTTTCCTTATTGAGGTAAGCAGAAAGGAAAATACGATATGTAACTACAACAATATATCTTTCTTCACTCCTGAAAAAGAAACTGAGGAATAAAATGAAAGTCCTCAATTCTAATCCATAAAAATCGTGATTAATTCTTGTTTGATTTTAAATAAAAGGATAATACTTTACTTATATAAATTTTATCCATTTAGAATAAACTATAGTATATGTTTTACTCCCAGCACATTATCATTTTCGATTCTATACTGTTGTGTCTTTTACCCTTTTACATCAATGATTTTTTCAGTGCATGCACATTGCTTATTTTGAACTACGTAATACAGAACCAAATCACCCTTGCTAGCTAAAAATTTTGCAACATCAAATTTCTTTTACTTCACGTCCTATTGATAAAGCTGATACAAAGATAATCCGAAGATCTGAAATATGCATCACAGGTTCTCCTTTGAAAATGCACTACGGAATGCGCGTACTATTTCCAAACCATGACCCTCGTACTAGCGCTCATAATGAGGGAAAAGGGTCAGCTCATCGGGCGAGTCGTTAATTACGTAACGTGGAGTAAACCTCCATTTGTAAACCGGAGAATTACATCACCGCACTCTCATTCAGTAGGCAAAAAGAGGATAAAATCAACGTAACCCATGGAGACGGCCTCACCGATTCCATTTTCCCTCCTAAGGATGCCCAAAAAGAGGTGCATGTGGAAAAAGGTGAAAGGAGTGGGGCATTTGAAGGACAGGAAATACAGAGAGCTTGAAAATCCCATGCGCCCGTCTGTTCATCCTCACCCTTTCACACCCTTTCCCAACCCCCGTTCCCCACTCCCTTATTCATCCTCCACACAGACATCCCTCCAACCCCCCCGGGGACCAACGCAAAGGAAGATAAATAAACGTGCTGAAGCTATCCAATATGATTTCCCTGTGGTACCACAAGAGTTCATAGGGATGAGAGCATCTCTCCTCTAGCACCCCTCCATCTTTTCATCAGCCTAACCTCCTTACTCCGTTTCCCGACTATGATACGACTAAATCCATACTCCTTAAGCCCGTGCCGCACTTCCGGTATCTCTCGCACGGTTGCTTTTACTACAATAGGACAGGGTTTAATAACCTCGGGCCTAACCTATTTGTTTCAGCACTTGGACTATGTCGTCATGGAAAAGTAAATACGTTTTCCTCTCGATAAAAGCGGAAGATTTCATAGTCTCTAGCGCAGAATAACGGAGCAGACGATGTCGCGAAATTGATATTCGCTCCCAATATTTTAGATTTTCCTCCGGTAAGCTACCGGATATGGGTATAAAATTTACTTTCCACTCTTCTCTATGAGTTTGCCTATTTGCTTGTTGTAATTTGAAAAAATTTTCAGTCCTATTTTATGGTCTGGCACCTTTCCGATTACTCATTTTTTTCTCCTTCCTTGATGAGTAAGATTAATCAAGTTTACGCGTCCCTAGAATGTAACTCATTTCTTTATTTTGGTATTCAATTATTTTTTAAGGTGGTTTTTATAGATACTTATTTGAATTAACCAATATGCTAGTGGTAAGCAGTTGAAGTATACATCGAAAGAAGCAAAAGTCACGAGTGCCCTACTCAGCGAGAGTGAACCGTGAACGCCAAAAAGGCTAATTGCAAAGAATTTAGGTAGCACAGATAAAACTTCTAAGACGTATAAGGAATTCAGAATTAGAAGACATGAATGGAGAAAGTAGCTAATTAAGATATTAATGTATATTGTTAATTTAGAATTTTGGGTTTCAAACATTTCCACATATTTGTTAATAATTACTTAATATTGCACAAAAATATAAATGTATGTCGGAGCGGATGCTAATAAGAAAAACATATGTGACGTAAGATTCTTACTCTTATTCCAAAGACTAATTGTAAGTCTAAGCTTCATGTAATGTGTTTTGGTCGGAACCTTTGGTAGTTCACCTACTTTTTAGGAAGTACCTCTAAATACTATTATTATTATTAATTCATACCTTTAAATCTCTGTTTACACTCAGTGTTAAACATCAGGTAGTACGTCATAAGCGAGAAGTATAAAATTAAAAATTCCGGCTGGAAAATATTAGACAGTGAAACGAATTCTATGGATAAAAAGACTATTGGAGGATAGTTACAGTATTACATTCACTGGACGTATAAAAGAAAGGACAGAAAAATGTATTATACGAATTTATTTAAGTATCGTTTTTTAAAGAAATCAGGTTAATTTTAACGCAGAGATAATTGTGACATATACATACTGATAATTCGATAAACAATTAGGTTTATTAAGGAATCCAGAGTTTGGGCTTTGGGAAAATGGCATCAATAATGCCACGTACTATTTCATTGCCGTCGTTAATGTATAGATACAGCCGAGCGTGATTTCGGCGTATGTACTTCGGAAATAGAAACGTTCCGTGTTTATTGTGTCGGGAATATTATGCAAATATGCAAAGTGCAGATCTAAATTGCGTATTTGTTCTTTCTTTCTACCGTATCATACGAAAAATTTTCCCTTTAGGGCTCCAATGTTTGGCTCTTTTCGTGTCTTATCCGTATATTAACTCCAAATTATATTATACTTCTCTGATGTTCATATCCGCCCCTCTTTTTTCATTCATTCACCTCCTTATTTCCATTTTCCATGTTCAAATTTCCCTTCCCTCCCTCATTCGCCCTTTATGACGTAACTCATTCCCCATCCCAATTCATTTTCTCCTCGGTTTCTTTTTATTTAATTTGCACCCTTCGCTGTTGATGCTTTAATTCGGGGATCTTTTCCCCCACTAAGTTCGCGTATTCATTTTCCACGCCCTTCCATGTTACGTCTCCTCACGATATGTTTTCGATGAATATTTAAGCTCGCGTTTAAGACTCCCGGAAATCATCTTCAAACGATACTCTTTTTTTTCCATTCACGCGGAAATTCTTTTGATTATGGAATCTACTGTTGGATGCCGGTTGAAAGAGTTCGGTTAAAACTTGGAGTTTTTAATATCGTTATTTACATATGGTCAACTTCAACCACTACTCTCTGAGGTTTGGAATGAATTATTAACTTAAAATAGGAGTTAGTGAAGTCATTCTTAAACGGTAATGATCCTCCGTTTTAATTGCCTTTATTTTTTGTCAAACAGAAAAGTGAATCTAGACAATACTAAAATAGAGGATTAATACACTCCTTAAGCCGTTAGACAGGTAACGGAGGGCTTAAACCGTGACCAATTCGAAGATCATTACATGAACCCATAAGAAAATCTCACGTGATATGACTAATGTTGGATCATAGGACTGAAATATTCTGTAAAAATGACTTGAAAGAGGAGAACCACAGTTTTCTAACACAAAAATTGGAAATTAACGTAAAAACGCAATTATATTGTCCAAAAGTCAAAAGGTCTCTTCTTCAAGACAGTTTCAGAAAATTTTCTTCTATCTCCCGAGATTAATTTCAACGAGTGAGATTTCTTTGTCAAGACAGTCCGACGCACTTAGATGAACCATATACGAATTTTAATGCTAAAGCTAATATCCCCATTCGTAGAAGAAAATTAACCGATTCTGTAGAATAATTTTCTACCCTAAAAATGATAGCTTGGCTAAAAAAGTAGTTATCGGCTTCTTCTCAGAATGAAGAATTTTCTAGGGTAATTGCTGTGTTATCCAAACTGGTAACAAAGGCTCTCCATCAAAGTCTACCTGCCTCACGAATTAGTAAGATTAGAGTCACTACCCTTTATCATCATTACTATCCACCTGCATTCTATCAATATACTGTGAACGATTATGTCCAAATCACCCAGTATCCCTCAAAGAAGCCAAGTCTCTCTTCAAATTTCTGAAATACAGAGCAACGAACCCAGAAAATTCACCATAGGTTTTGCAAGAGAAATGAGAGAGAGAGAATTTAAAGACAAAACTCCGCGAGTATTGCGTTATGTACAACTTGGATTGTATTTAATTAATGTTTCTCTGCTGAAAATTCTATTTAAATAAAACAAATAGTTTTGTAAATGTTTTAATGCCTCATTATAAATGGTTATTTAAGTTTTTTCCTACCGCTTTGTACTTCACATACTACTTGTTAGCGGTAACAGTCGCAGAGAAATCGTTATAGTTCTGAAGATCATTTCGATAACAAGTTTTACAGAGAGACTTAAGAAGCATCTCTTAACAAAACGTGAGATTTATTTCACCGTTCATCAAAAATCAAATGAATAAAACTCCTGAATTCAGAAGTTCTCGAGTATTCGGAATCTGAAAATTATTGAAAACCACGTATTTAAAGTGGAACTGAACAAAAATTTTACATTCAAGCGAACAAGTTTCTCATCTTGAAGAATTTGAATCTTTCAACCTTTTTTGATTATTTGGATATACTCACCGCTTTCATATAGATTATATTATAATAAAAATTCCAAGATTTTAATATCAAGGAGGTTTCATGTTATGTATTTTACGTAAGTATTTGTAAAAGAACACCATTCAATTATTATTTAAACCCAAATTTATTTGTCGACGATTCATATTCCAGGTGACGTTTCTCTCTCGCAAAATTTAAAAATTCCATATTCAAATATCCGTCATCTCTTCGACATCCCGGCATAATCCGTCCTCCGACCTCAATGCTAAAATTTCGAGCGCGCCGCAATTTTTAAAAAGATTCGACTCGAACGTTAACAGAGCACTCGAGGATATCTAAGACGATCTTGAATACGGTTCCGGCAATTTTTTCGGCAACTTGAACTCCCGCTCGCGGAATTTCTTTTTTCTTCGAGGGCCCTAGCACTTCTAGGATCGAAATTCGAAGAGGATAAAAATGGGATCCCGTTGAATCGAGCGTTTTGCGCGAATCCCAGGATTTCGTAGGAAGTATCTTCCGTAAGGCGTGTACATTTACAAATCGGCAGAAATACGCCAATACGTAATTAAACTTCCCCTCCTGCGTCTACGGGAGGCAGCCGAAACCGGCGGAAGGGCGAAACTGAATTCATATCACGGAGCAATTAAAATAATGAGCGTTCCTGGTCGGGTCTCGGATACGTACGCACGGAAAGCACTTTGCTATCCGTTGAGAGCGCTCCGGGGATTTTTTTACATTTCAGAGCGGTTACCCATGAATCCGAAACTCGAGATGGTGGAAGACAGAAGGGTTTGAATTGGTGCGCCTCTCATTAATGCTACATCTTAAGGAGGAAGGGTTTTGGACGATGTAAAGGGGATGGGAAGGAACGAATTGGTAATGGTCCAAGGAAGGAGAGACAACTGCTCCTTTGAATATGCAGAATGTGAGAATGCAAACCCTGAGAGGGATGTGTAGTTTAAATAGAAGAGGGTCTCAGGAAGAGAAGGGTTTCAAGAGATGCTTCGAATATGACTTTTGACCCATCGAGGCTGATCTTGTATACTGTGAAAATTAATTGAAATAAGCTACGTAGAGGAACCAGTTACAATCATAAGCATAGGATTATAAAGGGATAAACTTCGTCATCGTATATCAGCAATTTATACTAAAATGTTAATTTTATTGCTTTTTGGTACCTATTTGTAAGAATAGAAAACACTACCAGGTTAACAGATGAAAATTGATTCCAGCAAGTTTAAATCTATAAATAATTAATAAGTTAAAGGGTGTCGGGTGGCTTTCTACTTTAAATCATGCACCTTGGAAATATCCCCTCCTTTTGCAAAGCGTAGAAATACTCAATATTTGTTAAAAAAATCATTGCGCAGCTGCGCAGTGTAGAATAGAGACTGTATAACGGATTCATTTAGGACTTTAGTATTTACTCTCGAATTAATTAATTTGGCAATTTGAAGAGAAGTTTCATAAGAAGTCAACTTTAGAATATTTATTTATTTAGTAAATACCAGGTGGCAAAAGTCATATGTATAAACATATCACTATATCTCATTTTAGCGTGATAAATTCTCAAAAATGAATCAACTATTATTCATTGACATTATCCTCCTGAACACTGAAGAATCCATTATTTTAAAATTAAATTTCTCATAAGAGTTTGCATAATTTTATGCTCGTTTGCAAATAAAATTGTACATCTATCTCCGTTTTTGAATCTCGAGAAGAAAATTTTTGGATAACATTCTCCCATTCAAATTAGAAAACTAATATCCTTGGGAAAACATATCCTTGCTTCAGTGCCATGGGACGGCAGACTAGTCATCCAAGTTGAAACCACTCTTGAAACCTTAATATATGAATCATACTCCCGAGCTAACCTTGTGAGAAACTAAAAAATTCGCTTATCCTAGCACGAGGAAAAGTAACCGAGTCACAGCGGCCCAACATCCTTCCGTATGAATGGAGAATGCATCCCTATTCCTTCTCCCAAACTTTCCACCAAATTACTTCGTAGCAACGGTTCTCTCCATCTCCACCCTAAAATTGCATTACATTTTCATCCTATCCTACTACTTAATCAATGTTAACAAGCCTAACTCTTTCCTGAATCTTTTTACCTCATTCCGAAATTGAACCGTGGAATCAAGATGCATTCGATGTAAGAAACTTACTTATTTGTCATCAACACCATGTTTTAGCTTCGTGTCATTAGTTTATTGTCTCTCAATCAGTGAAACTATTACATCTTTCCCAAAGCCTATCCCCCGCCATTTTTTGTCTGCTATCATTGAACTTAAATAAAGATGTATTTCATGGGCACGGTATCTTCAGTCATTTATGATGGAGAAAGTCAAATCTGAAATACCTGTCTTCTAGAAATGCATACTGAAGTTTCCTTCGGAGATATTGGACGATTAATAAAGCCTATATTTCATTTTGGCAATTAGTCGTGCTAGCAATTCACGTCATCAGAATAGTTATTGACATGAAAAAGATGAGACACGGCTGTTAATAAGTGATTCACATTAAAAATACTCCAAAAGCCGTAATTCACCAAGGTAAATAAAAATGAACACTTACTGTTCTGTACTTACTTACTTACTGTACAGGACTGTAGTCCTGACTCTGCTACTGAAGATGGAACCATGGGTTCCGAAATACTAGTATCTAGTGCCTAGTGCTGCAGATACCGGTGTTTCCCCTGCGACAGTGGACTCCCCCCTTTGGCAGCAGTGGAACCACCCCGAGGTAAGTGTTCATTTTTATTTACCTTGGTGAATTACGGCTTTTAGAATAGTTATTACTTTTAAGCTCCTGCGATTTCTTATAGTTCTCCTATATAAGTTAACATTACTTAACTTTATTTGTAGTTGAAGACTATTTGAGCCCCCAAAATTTGGTATCCCTTAGGTTTGATAACAAAAATTAATCATTAATATTAGAGATATTTTCAAATTTTTATTTATATTCCATCTAGCAATAGTATTTATGCCCTTCATTTTATGCAGACATTGGAAGCGTTTGAATGTCTCATCTGTTTCATTAAACCATGAGCACGTAATAAACCAAATTCAGCTATTCTTTGCAAGTTTAGTTCCATTACATGGTATCAACTAAATATTTTTATCGAAAAAGATCCCTGAAAACACAAAAAAGCAATTTCGGATGGTAGAACGTCAAGGCGAATCACACGAAAAATTCGTCTTCTATAATTAAAGTCAATTAATTACAGTAATTTATTTCCACACTCATGAGGGTGCGCAGCATTGAAGGGTATTCTGTTTTGTAAGTTGAATCCAATTTCACTTTCACCTCACTAGATTAGATTGAAAAGTTGAAAAATGACCTCTTTAAAAAGAGAATTCCGTCCACTGTCGCAGAACAATGCATCCCAATATTTCTACTTTTGATTCACCTTTACCGTTGAAAAGTCAACAGAGATAAATATTTCTCCCCTTTGTGAATCTTTGTTCCATCTTTTATCGTCCTCCCCTAACGAAAGGACTTGAAATGACCAGCTGAATCAGCCATCATTTGGAAGTTCGGACTCCTTCAATTTTCCGCTCGACATCGGACATTCTTCAGGGGGTTTTTCTCTCCCCTAACCTCAGGAGGATGGGGTTCGGACAGCCATATTTATTTGCATCCAAACAAGCCTAACGGAAGGCCTATTTATAACACCCTTCCGGACGCAGAATGTGTTGATCGAGTACCTCCGGTCATTCTTATTGCCCGCGCCGCCCACGTTCGAAGAAAAGTCGTTTGTACCAGTCACCTCCAGGATTCCTACCGGTGGAAATAATAGAGCTCGACGACTTCCGAAACTTGACGTGGGTGCTTTGATGGAGCATGCATATTCCAAAGACGAATTTGTGACGTGGATTTTTTGTTCGATTCCACGTCACGCGAGTGGTGAATTTGAGTCCCACGCGGTAAAGGAGACATCCGTCGGAAAAAAATTGCTTGGATAAAGTGGCCGTGTTGGGGCACTGCGATGAATGGCCTGCGTCAGATATTCTCCGAAGCGAAAGAATTACGTCTATGTTTGAGGTGATAGGTGCGAAGAAAATCGGACCAATTTATTTCCGCGCGAAAGGACGATTTTTTTCGTCTTGTGTGAGTCCGCATCGATTGACCGACACTCCCGTGATCGACCGAATCTCATCGACAACTCGTTTAGTCTTATAGTCCATTTTATTATGTCATACACTCGGAGTGTTATGGTTCTAAAATCTGTAATAGCAGTAAAGGAGTTAAATTCCGTATATCATAGGGCGATGGAAAACCTACGACATCCAGTTATACAATTATAGTTTTACATAATATAAAGTTGAAACTGGAAGATACTTATGTTCTACTCCTAGAAAAATTAATCTCTGGAATGTTTATTTCGGTAAAACATTCCATTTTATTCATTGAGTTAGGACGTATACAAAATTGGAAAAATTTCTTTTGTAAAAAATTTCTCAGTATTCAACGACGTCTTCTATAATTGACTAAGTTTCTTCATCACTACCGCTTTTGGCTTCTTCTACATCTTCTTATTTTATGTTGGTTATAGGTTTGCTTAATTGCAATTCAAAAACCAACTGCCGTAATCACATTGAAGAAGCAGGCAGTAGAGTTGGAGAAGTCTATCCATAAAATTATCGTAGTCAATCCGTAAAACTTACTGCTGAATGCTGAAAAATTTCCTTATTAAATAATATCAATACATCTATCTCATTTATCTCTATAATATCAATAATCTTCCTCTCAGAACATTGCTTTTACAGATATTACCGGAAGGCGTGCATCATCTAGGATGTTAATGTAATTTAATTGAAAATGTGAAAGGATCCTCTACAGTTTATCCAATTAATGTAGAATTGGAACTTCGTTAATTGTTTTGCGCGATCTGAACTTTTACATCTGTTTCAGAATGCTACGATTGCGAAATGAAACTCCTCAAAGGAGGCCTAGAATAGCTTTTTATAGACATTGATTATCATTAGAAGTATGCTATAGAGGAATAGTATAGAAGTACCATTAAGATAATGATTTAAATAATCCAAAAAATCCCCAATTTCTATTTCCTTAAACTTAAAATTTTTGCACCTTATATTACGGTATACACTTCGTCTTAGTTTTGCTTATTTTTTATAAATAATTTGACAATAAATTTACTAATTAATTAATTATTGTACGTAGTGTATTATAATTATTTCTATTTTTATAATTGTAAATCGTTAATGTTACGCCATACACTACAAATTTACTTGTCGCGATGATGTATAATTACTTGTCATTGAGTAAATTTGTTCCTGAAATGACACTGTCTATTCTATAATATACTGTGCACAAATTGTAAATTTGTAAATTTATTGCTTTCATGAGCCTTTTACTGCGTGATTTAATTTTTATATATAATTTGCCTTTTTTTCTTCTAATTGTGTTGGTGAAATGGAAGATAGGAGTTTCCAGTCTCAATTTTGCAGGATAAAGTCCTTTGTCTGTCCGTGACTTTTAATATCTGGTCCACTAGTAGCAGAAATCCACGAAAGAGTAGCAAGGCGCGAAGAAACGTAGCGGAAAATCGAAATTAGTTCACGTGTCGGAAGAAACTAGCGTACTCGTAACTAGGTACCCCAAGAGAGGAGAGCCAACAGTTCCTGCATAGGAAAGCACCACACAAAAACGAGTAAAAGTACACATGAGATGACTTAATTTCTCTTAGTCCGTAAGGGCAGGAGGACACCGCTGTAATTTGCAACTATCTCCCCTAGGAGCATCTGATCAGACCCGTCATCTACACCCGCTCTCCTACACCAGGGCTTTGTACTCTATTCCTCCTCTAATAGTACTCGTCGTGCACCGAAAGACAGCAAACGGTGGACGGCATTAGTGTTAAAGCATTCGCTAACTTCTCCGGAACTGTGTTCTCCGGTTGACCTCTCCTCGGTTTCCATTACCTTACTTAGTCGTACTTAATGCGCTTTGGGAATTCTTTGGTTATATAGATTTTGTTCAGTACAGGATGTTTCTCCTACGTGAATTATTTCTTGTGTTTAGGGGGCAGAGAAATTTATCCTTGACCACAAGTGAAATTGCACCATCGGAGGTTCGATGTTAAGATTTAGCTTCCCATGTGGATCTATGCACTTAAGAAAAATTATTAATATCTGTTGAATTATAACGATGTAAGGAAAGGGATTCCGTAAATAATTTAATTGCCGTAATTTGCAAGTACACAGAAATTTCAAACTAAATTGTAATAAGTAATTGAAAGATTCTATTTTATATACAGACATGAATTTGTAACCTATGATACACAAAGCTAACTTTTATTTACATCAGGCAAAGAAAATTCATCTTTCATTCATAAAACATATTCAAAACCGAGGGTATCATTAAAACATCAAAAATAGACGGCCTAATATATTTCATATGCGTGGAATAATTTTTATCTAAAAGTAAATTTTCAAGTTTTCAAGTTAAAGAAATGCTAAGTAAAATTCAGTATTAAAATTAAGAACGTAGAATAAGCTCAATTCTCTTTTTGTAATAAAATATACATCTACCGCTATGGTTTCCTACTTAACAAAAACAAGTACAGGTACAGAGAGTACTAGTCCTAGTTAGACCCAGTTTTTGGTAATAATTAGGTGAAACCAGAGTGTTAGTCAATAAGTCACCTAATACTAGTATCTTTAGTACTAAGCAATACCAATGGAAATGGAAATTTATCATCCCTTCCTAACATATTCCCCTTCACGTTCAACGCTCATGTGCTACTTCTTCGGTGCCATAATTTGTTGAGATAAAAATTCATTTTGTTTGACTGACCAGCCAAATATTTACCACCATTTCCACCTCGTCGTTAAGTCGTCAGATAAGTCCTTGCCATCAAGTTTCCCTTCAACCCTCCTCCCGAAAACATGACAATCTCATGACACTAGATTAGGCAAACAAGGGAGAAGTTGAAGATATTAAAAATTTAAGATCTGTGATCTTTACCAACGTCGCGCGATACGTTGAATGTTGCATTATCTTGCTGAAACAGAACATCATAACGGTGTAAACAACGCCATTTGGACATAACTAAGGATTTACTATAATTCTAAAGAAAGTCACAGTACGATTTACAGTTCGTTGTTGATCCTCTGGGCGTAAATTGTTCCAGATTGAGACGATCACAGTCTCTGGAAATCGTTAGCATCACTATGCTGGTCGACGGGGATGTGAGAAAACTTTAAGTCACATGTGCAACTTTACTTTTGAATTTTATATGCTATTCATACCCATCCTATGATAACAAAAAACTTCTATATTTCAGTTTACCTTTCAGTGAATCAATTGGTATTCGCCTCAAATTGGGTTACTCCACACAGCTCTTCTTTACGATATACCTGCAGTTTTCATAGCTACTTAATAATGCAATTCATCATTAGAATCTATTTTAATAAAGCTTGAGGAATAAGTGAAAATGTCTAACGGCACTTTAATCATCGGCAGCATCATATATCGATCAACACGTCTTAGTTTAAATTTTATCTGACCGCAGAAAATTTGGTGTCATGGTGAATCTAATATCATAATTGAAAACCCGTGAATCTAACAGCAACACAACCGCGGTTGGATTACAAGTGCGAGAGATGGGGAGTTGAATGTAAATGAATGGTTCTGCAGTTGGGGGATGTTAAAGAGAGCGAGGGGAAGACTGGAAAAGTAGGATTCCGGAATGGCGGTAAAAGGAAAAAGTTGAAAGAGAGTGAGTGAGGAGAGCTGGTCAGAGAGAGAAAGAGATTAGTGGGCTAATAGAATATTCCGGGACGGGATAAAAGGAAGTAAACGAAGCGAAAATAGAAGGCCAGAAAGGGAGAGAATTGGAGGAAAGGGAAGGAAATATCGGAGAGAGAGGAAATGCGACAGCGTCTTTCCCGATCTGCATCCCATTCTCTCTATCACAAATCCCCTTTCCCCATCCTCTTGATATCTCACGCCGCTCTTTGCTCTTCCACTTCTTTGGACGCGCGTAAACCCATGGGTTGAAGAGGAAAATGGGGGATGTGGATCAGTACTGCCAACCGTTATGAATAATGCGGGGAAATTTTCCCATTATGGAATTAGTGATAGAATAGATTCTTCTAAAGCTTTTACGGCGATAGTATGCGATGGTCTCCAAGAAGCGAAATCGAGGGGCTATCGAATGTATTTTAGTCAAATGATGGGGAAGTCGATCCTCACATAGAGTGAGCTAAAAAAATACGAGTATATCATAAATTACGACATATAGACGATCATTTCCGACTTTTGAATGTATATATGACAGTTTAAACGTAGGAAATATTAAATATCTATGACACTAGTTTTATGGTAATATTGTTTTCGACTATAGTGATATAATTATGCACAACAAATTTTCCAATTCAAATCATTTATGGGGATACACAATACATGGGGCATTTTTATAAACGATTCTATTATATTTCCTTATGAAAATATACGTAAGTTTTTTTTAAGACGAGTTGAATTTATATTTCCGTTTCATCTGTATTAACAAATTTAAATATTGTAATGACAGAGGAAAAACATAGAATTTGTATGGTAACGTTTAAGAGACATGTGATAGTCCTGTCTCATTGAGAGTAGACTGTGTTTTGAAAAAAAAACACAAAACAATGAGTTTTATTCAATATTGTTATTGTCATAACGATAAAAACATGAAGATATTCATCTAAACGTTGATATACTGCTATGTGAAACAATACTATGAACATAAAAATTGTTATACTAAATATCATTATGTCTAAATTATTTCAATAAATATTTTAATCGCAATAAGAGAACGCAATATTATATTTATTGAAATGATGTTTATACGTGATTGCGAGTTTATGTTATGCATATAGGTCCATCGTCGTCATCCGCCTATTTGAAATAAAAAACGGCAACGCAGTCTATCTCTACAACTTTCTTATCCTCGAGTGGCAAACCAAGCAACCCCCTTAACGAATTCCAACTATTCACCGCCGGCATCGCCCTGCCTTATTTATTTTTTCCTTTCCTTTCGCAAAGTGCTGTAGCCACTATCTTTCCCTCCCACTGAAATCTCTCTCTCGAAACCCCTTCCCTCATTCTTGATGGTTGAACGGCCAAAGCAAACTCTTTGTTGGCCTCCTCCGGTGGGGTGAGGGATGCTAGGTTTGTATTGCGAAGGGTATGATGGGCTGGTGGAGAGTTAAAAGGGGCTGCTAGTCATTTTCCACCCTTGGAAAGATCTCCGGTAGAAATCCGTCTGTTTTGAGCGCTACCCCTTACTTCCCTTCGATTTTAATCAAACATCCCCACCCGAAGACTTCGTTGCAGAGTCCCTTCGCCTTCAGCCCAATTCTGTCCCACACTTACTCCTTAAACATTCAAGTGGACTTTTCTGCCCGATGTATTTTTTTACAGGTGCGTAGTAGGCGCACTCCATTCATGTCCACTCCGTCTTTATAAGGCTTGAACACTCAGATTTCCATTTCAAGATATAATTACTTAAAGGAACCCATTTTGATATTTGTATGCCATGTGAACCAAAGCTGATTCATGTAATATATATCTAAATTTGCAAGCTAACCTGCCGCAAGACGTCTGTCAGCATGCAACAGGCAAGTAACATACTAAAGATCATTATCTAAGCAGATCAATCGCAGAAATAGTATTTTATACTTAGCACCAAGAGATGATATTAGAAGGATTGTATATCGGGTGTTAAAATTTGTGCTGCTGGTGCGCAGCTGTTTCTAGTGTATGAAATGAAATTTTAAATATATTACTAAGTGTCTACTTCTCTCTTTCTCTCTTAATTTACAGCCATTGCCGGATAGGGAGCATTAGGTTGAAGATTGCAATATCCCCACTGCGTATGAATGATGCCTCTTCTACCAAAGTTCCTTGATTATTTCAAAGTATTTTAACGAAGATTCGTTAAATGTGTATAATTGAAGCATTTTTTCCCAGAAACCTGCAATTATTGTCTTTTTTGACGCATCGACTGCTGTCGCTCAATTTCTTTGCATGAGGGATTATAATAACTCATTTGCTATGATATAAAATGATTAAAAGATAGGATGTATTGCCCAGTTAACTTTTTACACCAATGTTTTATGAATCCATTCTTTCCTACAAGTTATCTGTTTCTATAACAACAAAATGTTTTCTTAACTAATCAGGATGTACGATACTGGATTTACTTTTGCGGGTCTCAATTTATTCTATTATACATAGTAAAATTTTCTGATTTCCTAACTACACGTACACACAAGAAAGCAAAAAAGGGAACAAATTTCAATATTTTTTGAGAGAAATGTAAAAATTCAAGCTACATTTACTAAGATGTTGTACAAAAATATGAATGACTAAACGATTCGTTAAATAAAGTAAAAATCCACATAACAGAAAATTATATCGATATATTCACTAACGTCATGAAAATTAAAGCTACACAAATGATGAAATTGAAATTTTAACTTGGCACATGAAGTTATGCGACTAAACCCAAAGTTATACGAGAAGAAGGGAACACATCTCGTCCAACCTATAATTTAAGCTACGTTAGCCGATTACTTCATTAAATGACTAATTTCAAAGAAGACTAAGAAGGTAGCCGAACGAATTTTTGTATTATACTCTTCCATGTAATTTTCCTAGTCTAATTGCTCCTCTTCTCTTTCCCCTTTAGGGAAGTTAGACTCTTCCAATGTTCTCACGTCTAAGAGAAAAATGTCTGATGGATTTGGTGGCAAAGATTCCGTAAAGAATTGATACAGGGAGGTTTCTAATAGATGAAGTTTGTAGTAAATGGAGAGTATCACAGATGACCAGAGGTTCTCCACAAGCAAAATTGAGTTATTCATAAACAAATCTCATTAAGCTCTATAAACAATCCTCCCTAGAGTATGCACACTGCCTAGGAATACACCTTTACAGCAAGTAATAATATCTGAACAGAGTTTTATCTTATATCGTAAAGATATATACTATTCGACATATTTAAGACATATCATTAGGAAAGTTAAGTCTGATGGTAATGAATTCACTGAAAATGACGTAAAGCGAATGATCATGCTATAGAATGTAAGGTATTTATTAAATGTAGGCAGCTTGTATATCAACATAACCTTTAAAGTTGTTATTCATAATATTCATTTACAATCCACAATAATAATTTTAGCGTTACGTATTTTGTAAGCACTTCAGATGAACAAATTATGGAATGCTCCTTTGAAATATCTTCTATTCTTAATGTTTAACAACATTTTAAGACTCTTCTACTATGAATGTAGCCGCATTTTGCTTTATTACCTAGAACACATAATAATTTGCTAAGGTAATGATAACTTGTCTTACAAATCAATTTTCTCATAATTAATGACAATTTCCATCAGATGTGAGTAATAGTCTTGAATCATTCTTGACATTCATTTAAATGATTTGGAAGAGTTCGCTGATTCGACGAAAAATCAGTGAAATAAAATCAAACTGGGTAATGTGTGTACGACCGTTGCCAAATAAATTTTTTCCCACTTAATTTAAGACGTTCTCAGAGAAGTTGGTTTCAGTTTATACCCGGTCAAGCCCCTCAGAAGAAACTTGGCAAAAGTTATAATTGGAAAGGAAATGATAACAGAAACATTCCCAATTATTCCGAGAATTACGAATTGATTTTATATTCCTGTTTTTTCCTTCCAAATTTGCCTCTTCTTCCTTTTTCTAGTTTAATTTATTCGGGAATACATCTTTGGAACAAATAAAGAGGGAGAGGAAAAATTCTCTTGGAAAAATATAACTTCTTCGTTGGACAAAAGCGGGCGGAAATATCCTTATTTGTTCGCTGGTGGTTCTTAATTTGGAGTAGGTTTGATTGCCTCTTAAAATAAGAGATGAAAGGGGAACCCCTTCCATTTTTCTTTAATTCACAAACTCGTGGTCCCTCTCATTTTTATGCCATATCCGTAATAATGGAGAAAAAATAAGGGAAGAATGGCAGGAAGCTCCTTTAAGAATTAACACAGCGTCTCATGAGAATTTTTGAGGTGGATCGAGGAGAAAAAAGGGGATAAAGATGATGAGTCGGAGGATGGATTTTATGATGAAAGTGATGAGAAGGGAGGGGAGCTTCCAGAAAAGAGGGGATACTGTAAGAGTTTCAGATTTTTTTAAGACATTGGATAGTAACGTCCGAAACCATTCAATTTTTTCCTTTCATATATCATTCGATGCGCCTGCTACCATATTTTGAAGAATGGAATATTTTGATATTTTACGCTATAGGGTATAGGTGAGTGTATCTTTTCTTCATATCACAACCTATAAGTTTTTGTAGTATTAGTTTTGGTTATTAATGACGTTGATATGGTTCTCTCTCACATTTTATTCAAATAAATTCAAATAAAATCAATTCAAAATAAATTTCGTTTCTATCTCAGCCACTATCTATGTATGTCAGTACGTATTTATCTATCTATCTATTCATTTGTCCTACATCACTCTATTTGCCCATATGCGTATCTATCTTCCTATCAATGTATCCGGAAATCTACGTATTCGTCTATGTATCTTTCAATCTACTTATCTATCTGCCAATGTATCTTTCTATCTTCGTATCTATGTATACATATATTAATATATCTAAATATCAATCTTTCATCCTCCCCTCCCTCTAAATCCTTGTCCATCTCATCCAACCATTTCCCATTCCCTCTCCCGCTGCGACTCCACCCTCTTTGTACTCTTTCATTTAAAGAAATCTCCCTCTATAACCTTAGAAACAACACTTCCTCCCACTTCCTAATAGCCACGTCAAATGCAACGAAGAATAGCCTTGTCCTTCATCCCCTTCTCCCATTCTCGCTACAAAACAAGAGGTCCTTCAACCCACATCAACCCCCCCTCTACTCAATCCGATTTTTCCTGAACTTTCGGACTCCCGCTGGAAATCTGGACCAACCCCTTGCATAAACCCTCGCCTGAGCCCCGAATTTATTTTATCCGGCGTATTATATCCCATACCCTAAACACCCACGACGGATTCGCTTAAAAAACTTACCCCCTCCCCGCTCTCAATTTTCCCCGTTCTTGGGAGGAAAATATATATCATTCTCGCTTGTACCCCCGCTACGCCGCCCACCCTCTGTTCTCCCAAAAATGCAGCCCCTTGCGACTACATCCCCTTCTCGCTTTGATGGAACTGTCGTCGGCCAAAGCCCCGATTTCATTCGGGGATTTAATGGCGAGTGGGCATTCAAATTTTCTCGGGAATCTCCTCCTCTCCGATGGTATTTTCCTTGGCTTGTCCACAAACGTTTTGCCGTCCACTTCGGGTGAGATCCTCTTCCGTCCCCACTCTGCCAGTGTTGGTTTGAGAGAGAGTTGGATGCTCAAGGGGTTTTCGGCGGAAGTTGGAGTGGAGTTTTCGGGCGTACGTGGTAAGAGTGTGTGTAGCTCCCAGATTCGAGTGGGAGTGTGTAGGAAGTAATATTGGACTAATTCGGAGGAGATCCGTACTAAATGAAGAAGAAAGAAAGCCCTATCTGTTCGAAGGGGGAAATGAAGGGGTTCGTTCGGTTTCCTAACGACGCTGCGGGGAAATTCTGGAGTACGTCCGTGGTTCCACGTCGCAGAGTTGCATGTGACGGGAAACTTTGGGGAAAAGGGTGACCTTTATCATTGCAACGTGGTACTCACGCTTGAACCTTTAAAATGACGAAAGATTCAACATTTTAATTTAACATTTTCCTTTGGGAAGAATAATATTTTCAAAAAAGTGTCGAAGCCTTCACTTAGCATGACTCAGGATTGCTAATTTTTAGTGAAAATACACTTTATAAAGTTTTGTTTCCAATACTTAATGAATGTTTCATAGAAATAAATCTTTAATTAACAAATCAACCAATAAATGCACAAAATGATTCCTAAGAAAATATAGAATTCATAAAGTTCTTTTACGGCTGATTAATACGCTGTGTATAGCAATACGTGGTATAAAAGTTTCCCCCATATTTTTTTAATCCATCAAGGTTGTCATAGCGGAATATTTAAAGGAGTAAAATGAAAGAAAATCGAAGAAAAAATATTATTCTTCTTGCGTCACAAATTTCATTCCAATATAGTTTATAGTCTGCATCCCATCGTCCATTTCCTCCTCTAGCAGTTCCTTCCATCTCAATACCAGACCAACCTATTATCCCACCTCTTTTCTATTTTTTCTATCAAAGCTTCCAGCTCTTGCATCAATGAGAGAACTTCCTTAACTATTTTTTATCAACCCAGGTTATCCTTTTTACTCTACTGAATCCATGTATAAAAGGCCTCCGATATTTTAATATTATTTCCATGGGGTCCGCGTTTAACAGTCTCACTTTATAGTCTTACTATCAGTGGAGGAATTCACTATTCCTTTCCTGAAATTTTTTCAAGACTCCCTGTCATGAGTTCCCTTCTGTACACGAAATATACGCACCCAAGATAATGACAAAATTAGTTCAGGTACTGATCAAAATTAGGAAAGGTAAGTCGACGCACTGATACATTTGCGCAGTATGCTCGCATTGAAAAATCCATCATACGTACGTAAACAGTGTAATTATAGGAGAAAAGAGAGCAACCAAGAGAGCGAGAGAAAGAGCAATTCAGTGAGTAAAAGAGAGGTGTATTCACAGACAGAAGAAAATAAATTGAAAGGGAATTGATAACCTTCCGCAAGCATGAATCTGATTTGCTTCACGTCAGATGGAAGGGATTGCAGATGGTTTCAATGCATACCCTTTGATGCCATTGCGTACGAAGGTTCCTTTCTTTGGGCCTCACGAGTTGGAAATCCTGAATTTTCACGATCGAATGGGAAGCTTTGCTTTACTTTAATTTTTTTCGTTCACTGCATTGATGACCCCTTTGACGAAATTTTGTATTCGATTTGAAGTATTTTTTAATTTCGTGGAGATTTGTCCGTGAAAAGAAGGATTTTGTTTGGGAGGAACCCATTCGTTACAGAAAGCTCTTTTCATTATTATTCAATCGGCATTAAGTTTTGCCGAATTCACCGGAATGGGATGGTCATCGTCCTATTTCAGTATTGAATTAGTCATACGAATTTGATTTTAAAAATTTATTTGAGTTCTGTTTCATTCTTCTAAAACAAAGGATAGTTTGATACAACATTTAATATCTATCATCAGCAATATTCTATTGCATTTAAAAATAATTATTCAGATTCTTTTTCTTATTCAGTAAATGAAGGTCTATAGTATGAATTGAAATCGCTCGCTATGGTATTTCTTGAGTACCACAGCGAAAGAAGAAAGCATTTGTATGTGTGGGTATACACATAAAACATAAAATATCTTTTACTAAGAAGGTAAAAGTTCGCTGAGGTAATATATTGAATAGAATCAACTTCATACGAACTACAGGAATAGAATAATAAAATACAGCATTTTAACATGATCAAAGAATGATCTCAGTTTCCTACGTTTTCACAATTAAATTACTGTAACTAGCTTAACGTGCCCAACTTATCTACTCCAACCTTTTAAATTTGATCGAACGCCTCAATATACTCGGAGGGTTTAAGCGTTTATTTCCTTATTGAAACACGAGGCATCTCAAAGATGAGAACTTAAACGGAACGCTTATCATCAAAGAACCTTTCCTGGGATCCCTCAGAATATATCGTTGGATTCAATGGAAGTGAAAGTAAAAACACGTAGAAGTAAATACGGGAGGAAAATGTCCGAATCCTCAAAGCTCTCTACGCCCACGGAACACGGAAAAATAAACTCTTTTGAGAGAACTCCACTCCGATAGGCGAATCGAAAGGAGATCGGTTTGAGAAAGATTTCAGGATTTAACAGGTGACGCCTTGGGAAGATAAGAGGGACGGAGTGCTTGGAGTGGCCAAAGAAACGCAAGAAGGATTACCTTTCATGTGGACAGTGGTGGACTAGGGCGAGAGGAAAATTTTCGATGCGGTCTCGCTAAAACGGGTGAGGGGGGGAAAGGAGTTTTTAAAAGGGGAGAAAGTTGGAGAGAGGGAAGATACGACGGTAGATCTCCTGCAAGAGGATTAAAAAAAGGGAAGAGCGGTGATCCGTAAGAGATCCCTAGATGTGTTTGAAGGGACAGGAGAATGGTGTCAGAATACTTAGATGCGAATGGGCAGCATGGGAAGCAACCACCGTTACGGTTTCCATCATTTTTCAATTCTTTTGTTCTCATTTACCGAATTTACGATTGAGATTCAAATTAATGGAATGATGGGATTGGTGTGATATACATCATAAGATTAGTTGCGGATTAATGATATGAATATGGAAATATGATATCGATATAGAAGGTTATATTCAAAATAGAGTCGCTGAACTGGAAGTTGTCTGATTGATACAGCTACTATGTGTAACGTTATAACAAACTGTAGATTGATTTATGATGAAAGTAATTTATTTTCTTTGTAATCTTGTAGTTCACCTCAATGGATTGAATAAGATATATTATGTATCTAAGGAATACGAACGCTGACATTGGATTTACGTTGTCGAAACTCAACGTTTAATGCTTGAAACCATAATATTTAATTTCTTACCTCTCTTATTTTTTTTTTTAATTTTCCAAACTCGTAGCATTTATCGCACATTTTCAATTGACGGAAGACTACACCTGAGTATATCATGTCTAATATCAAAAACTATTTTTAAAATATACTATATCAATAACAAGTTTATCGGTGTCGATTAGAAAGTGAAAAAAATCAACACCAGTTATTACTTGTTAATGATTATACATGATATATATGATGACTACTCAGTTTTCTTGGAAGAAATTAGCAAATAATGAAATGTAGAATCAATAATACTTCAGTGATACTTTCTCACATAGTAGTTTGGATTTCTATTGATTTACTCATCTTCAGAAACCTCAACGAACATGATAGCTTTTCCATGAAAACATTTTAACCTTTACTTTGGCTTCTTTCCTTGTGCATTACGTTGATTTTGACAACACGATTTACTTTTAATCATACTCTTCTGATTCTCACTCCAAATCCATATCTGAGTAACTATTTCATTAGATCCGAAAGAAACTGGAATGAATATGATATTATAAAGATGAGCATTGATTCCGATGAAATGTCATAAATAAACCAATTGAGCTATATTTTAACTTACCTACTTTTAAAAAGGTCCTAAATTCCACTTGCGCATCACATAAATGAATTAGAATTAAATGCGAAATATCCCGGAAACTAAATGGGGAATTCTACGAAAGAGAAGAACCTTCATCTTCATTCTTCAAATATCAGCTCTCTAATGGATGGGAAGTTAAAATTCGGAGGCATATTGATAAAATCACTCCCATGGTTAAACACAGTCCCTCCAAAAATCTCCGAGGGGGAGGTAAAAAAATAACAAATATTTGGCTGAATAAAAATCGAGAAAGGCCGACGTCTCGTCCATGTCCCTTTCGATTCATTCCACACGGCCACTTAGTTGTCATCCCATTTCCCTCATTCGTGCTCATCTCCAGAAAGAGACCAGCATTCTCCGAATCCCTCTTTTAAATTCATCCTGCGGCTTAACTCACCGCTTCGCCGTCAGAGGCGCCCCTTTCCCGCCTCCCTCTTTTTTCCCTCTTCTTCCCGCCAAAAAGTGGCAGCGTTCAGAAAACTCGCTCTCCAGTGATTTAAGAGAATGAGAAGCAGGGAATAAGAGGAGAGGGAGATATAGAAGGGAGAGAATAACGAGGGTGGAATATTGCTGGACCAAGTGAGACGAGGCAGTCTTGGGAAAATAGAAGGAAAGGAAAACATAAATATGAAAGTGTGAGAGGAAATAAGGCTGAAGTTAAAGAGGGTGGAAAAAGGGAGCTGGGAAATGGAGTATTAAAACAAATTCTTTCGCCTTTTTTTCATCCGTACGTGGAGGGAAGCTTGCTCATGAAGGTTATTGGCTGGTGGTTAAATAGATGAAATGAAATGAGTGCTTTCTGACGGAAATGAGCGAGATCTCGTTTATTTGGATTTTCCAATAGGATATCAGTGACTTCCGTGGGGTTAAAAAAAAAACTTTTCTCATTCACTCACTCATTAGAAGTATCGTAATGACCGCTCAATCGGAATCAGCAGATTGGTGAATTAATTTTTCATGTAAATTAATCATTTAGTTGAATTACAATACATGAAAAAGCACGGAACGCATTACTCTGTTTTCTCGTATTCCTTAATATTAAATTAGTCCAAAGGTTCATACATATGACAGAGACTCGGTGAGACTAGAAAGGAAACTTAATAACTTCATTTGTGAAACATCGCTTAGTAGAAAAGAAGAAATGAGAATTGTCTTAAAATAAGAGTGGTGTTTATGAAATATCTTTCTCGAATTTTTATGGATATCTCTGCATTTGTAATATGACTCATTTCAAAATGTTATTTTTTAGTTTCAATTGATTGATAGTAGAAAACTGAATTAAAGAGTTTATTTTAGATTAAATTATCCTAACTCCTATAATGAGTAAAATTTCAATTATGTGCGCCTAATTATTTTCTACAAAAGGTCAGTCAGAGTGAGCAACACCCAAATAATGAAGTGGTGAAAACTATTGAGACAAAAAAAGTTTGGAAAAGAATGATAATACTGGGCTATACAGAACAAAGAGGACTATTTTATGCAGAAAACTGTATAAAAATCGAAAGCTATCATTATAAATTTCTAAAAATTTTAAGTTCCCTTACAACACATTCAGAATGCAATTCTCTACTATATACTACTACGATGGCACATCTCCATGTATTAATGAAAGCAAATCGTTTATCAATAAATGCTTTAAATTAGCGGATGTAAAACTTTTCTTCTTCGTAGCATTAAAAAATCTTCGATTCCATCAGAATGTATTAACAATTTCTGTACGTCATAGTAAAATAACTAATTTTATATTTAAATATTTGGGTAGTACATTATTTTTACAACAGCAACCTCTCTTCACGTTGCACTATTTCAGAGGCTTAATCATGAAGTTTATTTCTTTTACATTCACTGTGTGTTAACGAAAATGATGCAAAACAAGTTTTTCCTTTAGTTTTTTCCCACCGATTGAAAAGGATTATTTGGACGGAAAAGTTATGAATATACATTTATTGCAGATTTTTTCGTCCATCATTCTAGTGATACATCAATGTAGTCGTTCTCATTTCGGGAGGATGAACCTTCAGATGAAGTGCTCGACATAGGATAATCATGATGAACACACCTTTGTTTCAAGAAATTATCTTTGATTATAAGCAACTTGTGATCATCAAAGATAGATATTGCTCTGGTGCTTTACTCGAATACACTTACGTATGTAAACGAATACGCTCGCCCGCATATATATAGTCGGGGTGAAGAGTCGAATAAAATGCCAAGAGGGAAAGCAAGGGAATTAGGGAGTGGAGAGAGGGAATTTTGAAGCCGAAGCGTAAGAATAGGAGATGAGGGAGTAAAGAGGAACCCTGGGAGAGATGAAGAAATATTCGGAGGAAAGAGAATTTTAATATAAAGCCATCCTCCGTATGTCCTCGCTTGCAAAAGCGTGGCCAGAAGATGGTGAAATATGAAAATCTCATAAAAGAGCTCTCCTCGCTCTCTCTATCTCTCTAGGGTCTAATTTTTCCGCGGGTTAATTTAATGATTTTAAGGCTTTTATGCTCTTCTCTTTCCCCCGCTCTCTCAGGTGCGCGATTGTTTGCTCGAGGAGAAACTTCCAAGGGTGCGGAATGCCATGTTCGGCTAATTTAATATGAATGAAGGGAGGACTTAAATAGAGAAATTCTCTTTCCGAGTGCTCTATTTGAGAGATTTTTCCCTCCGCCTTCCTCTTCGCTTTAGATTAAAACTGTTCTTCCCCGTGGCTTTAGAGGAAAGATACCAAGTGTTTGTGTTCTCCACCTCCTCCTCCTTTTCCGAATTTTCGCAGACGTTACGCTACGTGTAATTTATGTGTTTTTCCCCTCTCATTTTTTTTCCTACGCAGGTCTCGAAGTTTCGATATGCAAGGAGGCCGGACGTAATCAGCTCCGCCCGCAGAAATGAAGAAAAATGGTTTTGCGCATCGGAGTCAAAGCGTCTTCTGCTTCGGGAGTCGAGCCTACGGTCCGGCGGAATGAGTTTATTTTCGCGAGAGAAATGGCGCTGATTTAATACCTCTCCGGTGTTGAAAGTGAAAGGTAAGTCGGATGATTTGTAAGGTGGTGATGCTTTTTAAGTAAGGAAGATATTTAACGGGTGAACGATTTATTGATATAAATTCCATGCGGTTGAATTCAGGGCTCGAAAACGAGGTTAGATTGTTTTGCGTAGAGAGCTTCCGAAATTTGTAGTTCACCGTCATTACTGAAATAGCACAATAATCGGTTAACAGAACAAGGTAATGCGGATTATCTCAACATCCGAAGTATGTATGAGAAAAACAAAGGTTTTTAAAGGAGAATTAACTTTAATTTATCCAAATACACACCATTAGCCTGTATACGACATGGAGTAATTTTTCGGAGAATTGGCGAAAGAACACCTGAAGATGATTACTTAAATTATACCAATTTCATTCAAGAAACTGTCGATTTTATTCCAACACAAGTATTTATAGTATAACTATTTATTATTTAAGTTCTTCTATGACAAGCATATTTTTGTCAGGTATACTTCTATCAATATCTATAAAATTGATTAGACGGCAAGCCTGAAAATGAAATTGCGAGGAATATTAAGGAAAAACCTATCGTAAGAAAATGAAAGTGATTCGTGGGTGGAATGCTTATGGCATTTTTCCATCACACAAATATATGCCCATTAAAATGAAAGTCGAATTTTCCTGGAATTCAAAATTACATAATCTGGCAAAGTACGGTTGAATGAAACTTCCGTTATAAAATTGATTTTCGAATATTGGAGCTTTTTATTCCGAGAATACCCAAAATATCTTGACTTGAAAATATACTCATTGATAAGAAATAAAATATCAAAATATTGAATATCAGGAAATCAACGGGGGCGAACGAATTTAGAAATGACGGTCATTAAATGAAATACCTTTCTTAACTCGTTACTCGTTCTTTCTTAAAAACCTTCTGACGAGATTCTGGGTCATGCTGGAGGTCACCGTAATAATACGGACTCACGTGTGTAATAAATTGGTATTTGAGGGAAGAACTCATTTAGTGAGTGAAATATAGATGTAACGTCGGTCATCTGAGATTATAATGACAATTAATGCATTCAAATTCAGAAATTCAATAAAATATACTAACTTCTGCAAGGAACTTCAAAGTAATTCAAGTTCACCGGCCTTAACGAATAGATAACCTTGGAATACCGCATATAAATCGATTAGCGGAAAGGGGTACTTCATCCTAGGTCCATAGCCTCAAATAGGAAATCTAGGAATCGGCCTCAATATCCTTTCGCTTCAATCTACTTTTACGCTCATATAAAGCATTTAACGGCCGCGGAACAATCCAAAATCCTTAAATCCCAATAGCCCTTTCTTATTTTTATAGATCCTCACGCATTGACAGGGACGTAAAATTTTAAAGCCTCCGAGCAAAGGAAAAAGGCTCAAAGGATATAAGAGAAGACTCCATATATAACTCCATCCACGAGAAGCAAGAAAATTGCCTTTCTCAACACTTGGGACCGAGATAAGGACGGGCCCTGGAAATTAGGTTGTCTGCTTCCCGCGTTACGTTCTCTCCTATCCTTCTCCTGACCTCGGGATAGTGTGTGCCGTGACCCTTTCCTCAGGTCCCCTTAAGGGATCCGCCGCTAAAAAAGGGAATAAAAAAGTCCGGGTGTTTCTCTCACTGGCCGAGTCCACGCTTTGTGATTGATGTTCTCCGAGGCTGATTGGCTATCCCCTTCGGTTCTCCCGCACTGGGGTGCCTTTTCTTACCATCCGCGCAGAAAACTTAGGTGTCCGAGTGGATGTGAAGTAACAAGACCACCCTTCTTCTTCTTTAGCCGATGTTTCCGTTTGGATATCTTAGGAGACGCCACTCCATCTTAGGCCCTTAAGAAGTTGGGCTGGGTCCAATCTAAATTGGGGCCATATTCACGGCCGTTTGTCATAAGAGGGTAATGTTCCTTTAAAAGATTGGGAGAGATCTTTGCAAAGAGGTCAGATGCGTAGGGCTTTCTTCCCCAATGGAATGGTTATGGCCAAGGCCTTGTTTTCGGCGATGGGGACAGCATTATTAGCTCGTTCTGTTCTTGTTTCCACTTTAAGGATTAGTATGGTTTGGCGTCTATGCTCACGCTTTTCCATCTATAAACATGAAGCGCATTACGGGTCTATTTCTCCTTCTCAATTTTACCAAATAACACCAAACCCGTCCCTTATTATAGGCTATGTAACAAAACGAACCTATTTATCAGGATAAAATTTTTATACCGAATTTTGGAACATTCTAGCACACGATTGTAATGCCAACATCATTTTGTTAAGCCACACGTAGTTATACATTCAAACACATGTAGTTATTGATCCCCCCTTGTATTCTTACGTACCTAGTGAACAAGAATATGAATTTTTTCTGCTGTTAACTGTGAACAGTAGATTAGAACCCCAGGCTTCGTTTACAGCCTGCATTAGGTCTCTAAACTTTACGATAAGCGAGCAGCTTATGTTCACAGAAAAAGCTTAGTAAGTCAGATCTAAATATGTTCATTTTTAAGTCTGCATATACATAAAATATCTGAAAAATAACTTAAAAAGGAATAACTGAAGTCGATATTATATGAGAGGATAGGTATAGTTCAAATACAATGGAAATTATAGAAAATTATATAGAACGAATATTAAACGTCCTACTGTTAGAGTGACCTGAGCATAACATTCGATTATCTCGCGGACCGAATCCGGCCTGCGGGATGTGGTTCCTACACTTATCTTCAAGTATCCAAAATTAGCTCAATGTTAAATAAAATATTTTCTAGATAATTTAATTTTTAGCCATATCGAGAACAAAGCATTGAAAATTAGAAAAGAATCTTTTGTTTACAATAAAATGAATTTGTGGAAAAAGTACAAATTTTTCTTGCTAATTATGGAATATTTCCACAAGATAACGCCTGAAACTGTGAATTTTATATTAATCTTTATTGATTTGAGTTCAAATTTCTATTGCATGATTAAATTCATAGCATAGTAGCAACATATAGATGCACCAATTCGGGGTTAGACGATCATCGAGTATGAATAATTCTCATGATCTTCTCTTCTTTCAGGGTCACACCAGCATTTAATCAATTACAATAGGAAGCTCAGTATTCTTAACTTTCCGATTACCAAACTCAGTAGGGAAGTATGACGGGAGAGATGGAAAGGGACCAGTCAACTATCAGAATGGTAAAACTAGGAATCTATTGCAATAGCATTAATCTAATGCGTCTAAATATACTGACTGCATGAAGATTTATCAGAAAAATTGTGCTACGAATACATTACAATGTCCACATTCTATCCGCATTCGATTCATTTCTACATTAAGGTGATTTTGTCGAATTTCATTGAAGAATTTATATACGAGTATAAGCTGGGGTAGGTAAGGCATTATAGAGATTCAAGACTACGAATTTTTTCTTTTGGAAATGTAACAAGAAAAATTGCTAAAACGATTGTAGCTAAGTTTCTGTTCCCTGATTAAGCCATACAGGGAAATATACTCTAAAGTTATCCTTTAATGTTAATAGTATACAAATTAGTCACTTACTATGCTATGGCGGGACTTGATCGCTTTTTTGTGTAAATTCTCTGCTTCTTCATTCTTATCTTACATTCTGAAATGTGTTTCAGCTTTCTCTGATTTACCTTATTGCTAAATATGGCATGAAAACAATTGCATTTTATTTTAAATTTCAAGGGAAAGCGTAGTTCGGATATGAAACGTGTTACTTAATCTACGATGGACAGCGAGTTGAAGTATTCCACACAATTATTAACTTGAGATCGCTAAGATCGTACTTGAATTTGGAAAACGTACTTTACTTGATTATTTGAAGAATAGTGGTATTAATACGATAAGGCTTTAAAGCAGAGACCAAGGTAAAAGAAGCTTAAGATTTATTATTATTTGATCAGCAACCATTGGGAAGTTATGATTAGAATACCTCATATGTATTTTATTCATGAAAAGTCTCACGACATAAGAATTGTCCGAATCCCTTTCTCTTCCTCATCAAATTTCAAATTAGGCCTCTTTAAATGAACTGGTTGTTAAAAATCAGTATTTAGGTAAGCCAAGGAATTACATCTTCGTTTACGAATGTGAAATTACCATATTACGTAGGTAGGAAGGCTTTCAGTAGCTCATATAATTTAATTTTCTACTTCTACTTCTACTACTTAGAGAGTTCTCATTTATCCTTTGTATTTTTTATGAGGTTATTTTCTCTCCTCATAATGATGTAAATTTCATGGAAAAAAAATTCCATCCACAATAATTGTCAGATAGTATTGCATACCGAAAAGCTCGCTTCTGAGTAAACGATTACCTCGCTTCATACCATTAAAGTTTCTCGTTTCTTCTTAAGCTTTGATGTACGACTGCTTTCTAAGTTTCTCGAAGAGAATCATCGTTCCTTCCAGGAGAGCTATCATCTTCGCAATTAATACGATACACACCGCTTTTCTAGGAAAGCTGCCAATTAAAGCAATTTATTTCATACATCTCGGCAGCAATCCTCCTACATTGAGGGAAAAACAACAACGGGAAAAGGGGCCGTTAAGAGGAAAAGAAAACTAATGCGTGATTCTTACTCGAACGGCAAGTCCGAATGGTTGGGAGAAAATCTATGGGCTGGTGGATGAGATGGGGGTGGTAGAACATCTGTGTCCCTTCTGCACACACAACTCCCTCCCTCACCCCATCCTATTGTTTCCTTCTCTCAAACCCTGTCCTACAAGGAAAGCTCTTCTAGAGAGATGGGCTCATTAAATCCCAGTCTTCCGCAAAGCACTTCAGTCACCTGCAAACTTGTCCTCCCTTTCTTTTCCGTCTCTTCTTTCTCTCTTTCTTTATGCCCACAAATCCCTCTTTCCCGTCCTTTCACTTCCTCCTTCCTTCTCTATCGCCCTGTATCTTCGTTCTCCAATGAAGAAGAGAGATCGCGGGAGAGATAGTGGCCTTTGAGAAGCGTTATCTTAAGGGAGAAGAGAATTTCTGGGAAGGAGACGCCGGGGATGAGATATTAAGAATGTTCTACGTCTTTGAGGTCCTTCATTTCGACTCGTGGTGTGGGAGATATAATGGTAAGGATTCGAGGAAGTTTCTACCGAAAGGAGATAGCTGTCGAGCACGAATGGATACCTTCCTCTTTCTCTATGATGCTTCGCCCTCTTAATATTGCGCGTTAAGGAAGGAAGAGCATCCGGGGGATTCATTTTTACCATTTTCCTCGTGAATTGAATCAGGCATCAGTTGTTGAACAATATAGCCCTCGCTGTCTACTTCTCGGGAAGAGAAAAATGATGATCCTATTGAATTTGTCTTCGATATTATGAGATACTAAACGCTTGAAATTTATGGATCATGACATGTATGAATGAAAGGATTAAAACCCGCATTTCATTGTTCATATTACACTCTTCATTAAAAATATTTAACTTTTTCCATCATCAAATGGGATTTATTTCCTATTCCTAAATTAAATGAATGGATGTGCAATTAATCACGTACGACTTCATCACTAAAAATCGACAAAATATTTACTCAGTTTAGACCACTCAATAGCATTTTTCTTGAACTTCATCAATGACTAAGAGAATAAGTTAAGTTATATTTGATTTAATATTGATATATTTCATTGAATTCATAACATATCGATCGTAGACATCATCGTTTCGGGGTTAAGGATGGAAATAAGCAATCCTGAGTTTGGGTCCATATGTAATTTTATATCATACCCAACTTCGCCATTGTTTTAAATCTCTCCAATGAAATATATGTATTAAATTAAATTACCAAATGTTAATTATTTTTTCTTTCAATTTGACTAAGGAAATATCAAAGGTAAAAATTCTTCAGTGTCATAAAAAGGAGTAAATCAATAAGTCGAAAACAATGTATAACCTAACTATCGATTGCTTTCTTGGATAAGCTTAAGCTGTAATGATTAATTTTCGATACTTATAGTAACCTCTGAGATGGCGAGTAGTGTAGCAATGAGTTCAACAATATGATTTCAAGAAGAAATTCATTAATCTATGAAAATTATATTACGGGAATAATAGGAACGGCACCATAAGTAATAATTCATACACTTTCCTTAAATAAATAATGTGAACATACTGTAAATGACGACTGAATTTTATTTTCCAACTATAAAATACATGTCACATCCGGCGGTATGAAGCCGGGGTGCATTTCTTTACATGCCTTACATTTGGATTTGTCATCGTGTACCTGACTTGAGTCCTTTGAGGCGGTGTATCCGAGCCTTCTTCAATCTCCTCAGGTATTTCTTCCTTCTCACTCTCGCTATATTCCCTCTTATCCCCAGAATCCTTAATTATACACATTTCTCCATAACTTCGCATGAGATTTGGCTTTCGGAATGTTTCGGAACCTTCTGGATGTCTCCTCTCGTCCTTGTTGAAGGTTTTGGCTCTTAAATTTGCAGCTGGCGGAATAGTTTTGGGTAATTCCGTGCATTTTGTCACCCATGCAGCAGTTTGTTGCATCGTTCCGGAGTTATGGACTGGTTTTCGAATGTTTTCTTTCACATTCACCTCGTTCGTGGCTTTTGCGGGAGTCGCAGTCTTGACCTTCTTGGAGATCGCCACGACCTTGTGCTTAAATGCTTCCGCGAAGTATCCAACCAAGTTGTTGATCTGGGCATCGCTCTTGCACGCTGGCATCATTGAGGCCAGTGACGAGACGAGAAAGTCGATTTGCCTTTCGGTTTCATAAGGAGATGGAGATTTTCTTCCCTCGGGTGCTTTCTTTTCCTCGGGTGCTTTCTTTCCATCTGGTGCTTTCCATTCTTCAGACTCTCTCCTTTCCTCGGATACTCTCCTATTCTCCAGTGCTCTTCTATTCTCTGGTGCTCTCCTATCTTCCGGTGCTCTCCTGACCTCCGGTAATCTCCTATCCTCCGGTGATCTCCTGTCCTCCGGTAATCTCCTATCCTCCGGTGCTCTCCTGTCCTCCGGTAACATTCTATCCTCCGGTGCTCTCCTGCCCTCCGGTAATCTCCTATCTTCGGGTGCTCTCCTATCCTCCGGTGCTCTCCTATCTTCCGGTGCTCTCCTATCCTCCGGTGCTCTCCTATCTTCCGGTGCTCTCCTATCCTCCGGTGCTCTCCTATTCTCCGGTGCTCTCATTTCCTTCTTTTCATCTCTCGCTGGATTACTTTTTGCTCTCGGGACTTCTCTAACCTGCTCCGTGGATTCAATAGAAGCAAAAGACGATTCAGTTCCTTGCGATTCACTTGATTTTTCGATTACAACATAGCTAGAGGTCCGCTTTAAGTTTTTGCCTGTTCCCCTATTGGTGATGCCGGTGTCGACCCTCGCCTTAACGTGGGCCAAGTGTCCCTTGGGTCGGGTGGTCATAGATGCGTCATTTCGCTTCTGTCTCTGAAATCAAAGGGCTCGTTTTAGATTGGGCGTGTAGTATCTCAAACTAGATTTAGATTTGTACCCCGCAAGCCGCCAGTGGCGTATGACATGGGGCAAACTAAGGGAAAGGAATTCTTTTAATCGACAGTTAGATCGTGCAATCATAACTGCGTGTTTGAAGCCATTATCGGACTGTATTTGGGTTGGTTGTTGTCCATTAAGTTTCACTTCAAAGAATGGATGTAGTCGCTAAATAAACTGAAAGGAGTAATTCTAGATTTTACTTCATGTTATAAATTAGTCTGAAAAACTAAATATTTTTGATGCACACATATTTGAGAAGGCCGTGCTTGACATCAGAGTAGTAACTTAAGATATTGATAAAAAATACAAGGTATGATCATGTTCATGTAATAACCAGGGGGAAGCAGAAATGTGACTCAAAACTAAGAGAGAGCATGATTTTAGATTCGTCAAAAAGTATCTAATAAACAACGACTTAGGAGTTCAATTCGTATCATAATGTAGGAAATTTGATTGTGATACTTTACTAACACAATTATTTGTTCATGAAGGTATGCAATGTAACGTCATGTAAGAAATTTACGCGGATGAGTAAAATATAACATACATAATACTTTTACATGCACAGCAAAGTCGCCTAAAGACTATGAGGAAGGGAGATAAAGTGACTTAAATTTAAATAGTGCCATAGTCTTTTTCAGCACACGAATGTTTCAATCTATTTTTTATCGTATTTTACTTTAAAATTAAAATATGGAAAAGCCTGATATAAACATGCGCAGTTGGTCCTAATGAAATCCAAATGCAATTGATCCTTTTGCTGGAGTGAATACATAATTCTTATTCAACGGCCGCCTTACATATGAAGGAAAGCGTTGTAGCTAGAGTATTAAAGTTGGGGTTAAATTTAAGGAAATCACATGCTATATTTGATAACAAATTCGTGTTAAAAATAGATAAACTTCTTTTATAATCACCATGTAATCATAAAGTAAACTTTCGGCCAGCAAAAATAAGACCTGCCTTAGTTCTATCACATGCCAATTTTATCGAGAATCATATGCGCCATTTTCCTGAAATTCCGTTAAATATTTTGTTCTTAATATCCAACCTGATTTGGATCCTGCTTAACCTTCTCCTCTTGCTCCTTCTTTTGTGATTGTTTTTTTCCAATGACAATTGCCTCTTCGTCGTCCATCCTTCCTCTCTCCAACAACCTTCCTCTCTCCATCACCCTTCTTCTTCTACTACCCATTCTTTTCCTTTTGTATACTCTTCTTTTCCTAGGATCTTCTATATCGTCTCGAGAAGTCAAAGCTTTGTCTCCGTTTTCCAGTCTTTCGCAGATTTCTCCTTGTAATCTTGATAAATTTCGTCTTAATCTTCTTCGAGTCATCTCATCTGTTTCCATACTGAAACAAATGTACGGGTGGAAATGATCGTGAGCAAAACCGGGTATTGAAAGAGAATTTCACATCCTTCGCTTACCTTTCTCTCACCCTAACTTTTGGATATGAGCGTACTACCACAGATCGCTTCCAAATGAAACTTTTTTTCATGCCTTCCACCGCTGTCTTAACATCAAATTAAGTTTCCCTGTGGATTTTGGCTATCTATCCAAAGATGTCATGGAGGGAAGTCAGTGACTGGATTTCGTTAAGGCTATGAAATCATTAGCAAATCAAGAATAATTCAAATCACGTATCAGTAAGAAACAGACTATTCCTCACATTCAAATTAAAAGAATCTCATTGCCTTAAAGCCTTACGGATTCGCGAGTTTTGTAAATTTTATTCAAATTAATTCACAGTACACGTGCATTTTTAATATATTCTTAAAATACTATTATTTAAAAAGAAATGCTCTTACACTTCTCTCTCTAAAACGTGTAGTCACTTACGAGTTCTTAATAAAAAGACTTTTAGATTTAATTAGTTTCGAATTCAAATAATACGAAATTAATTTCGGGAACTACTAGCAAATAGGGGTATAAAATTACAGTACCCTAGATAAAAACCATATTTCATACCCTTTTTAAGAAAAAAATTAAAATTTATTGTTTGCATGTTAACATTTAAGATAGTATAATAATAAAAACAGAGACATTCAGCTTAGCTGTTGGAAATGCTGCATAAAGTAACATCTCATAGTAATTAAAATTACTTTAAACAATCAGTCTTGAGAATACCAAGTTGCGTAATATAAACAATAGCAATCTTTGCCGTTCGAAACCTGTGATTAGTCATGTCTTAAAGTCCACAGAAGAATTTAAGATGCAGTATTTTATGATATCTATAAACAATATCTCCATTAATCTTTTAATGCCCTTATATCAAAAAAATAAACTGTATTGGGATATTTATAATTATTTTGATTGGTTATAAATAAGTTACATTGAAAGCTTTGTGTTGACTCTATAGATTATGTCACGGAAATCTTTTATATTAAACTCTTATCGTCATTATGTAGTGAATTTCATGCATCTAAATTCATATTTGGAACATATCAGAGACTTTCCAGATTAAAAAAAAATATCTCCATCGTCAATTCTTTGCCTTATCGTTAAAGAGCTCGAAGAAGGAAGAAATGACTTAATTATTGTTGGCTGCTTGCAGACAGGTGTGAGCGTATTGTGCAGTTGTCTTTGGCCCTGGACGACTCGTACTTTGTTAATGATTTTGACCCCTGGCATTCCGTATGGTAATTGAGGTTCCACGAGGGAAAGGTCGGAAACTAAGAAGGGTACGTTTTTGGCGAAAATGGCAACTCAGCAGAGGGTCATCAAAACGCGACATCAGCACTAATGGGTGAGAAAAGTGATGAAAGAGGAATTTGGGGAAAATAAACCGAGGAAAGCTCGCTGACGCGAAACGAGAGAGGGAAATTTTAAGGTAATTTAATTCGTCGTATTTAATTTTAATGAGATTGTGTGTCTCTGTGGTACCAATTAAGTGAGCAACAAACGAGATTATGGAGTACACTAAATCGCTTTGGACTGTACTCTAACACCATAATGACTGCTATTTACGAGGTCCACTTGTCATCAAGAACGAGCTAGAATTAGAATTATATATAACCGCAGAAGTGTTAAATTGAATAAGATTACATTTAATATAGGACTTACGGTCTGTCCTAGAAACTCCGTCTCATTGGATTTTATATGCTCTTTCTGAACGGCTTATTTGTGGGAGAGTTAACCAAATTGAATAAGATTAACGTTTCCAATGACTTCTAATGTAATACAAGGAAGGGAAAATACAGATATAGAAACTCCTATAAGGAATAAAGGAATCTTAGAATAAAAATACGGTATTTTTAAAGAGCGCTAAGGAAAGATTTCATTCCATTAGATAACACACTTAAAGATATTCCAGCTATCTGCTTATCAATTTTTAAAACGTCAACAAAAAAATAAATAATTTACTATCTACTAGATTTTGTGAATATTATTTACGAGAGCATTACGGAGATTTTAAAATATTTTCATCTACTCTATAAAGCCCAGTTTGAATCTAAATGGGGATCATCATAGCTGAGTGACCATGGGTTCCAGGAATGCGTAAATCATTTGCTCCAAATTTCCCTGAAAAACCCTTTTATCTTATAAAATTCCCATCCACGCGCCAATGAGCCCCTATTGGATTCATTTACATCAAGTTTTACGCATTCCCCAACTCAACACGCACTATCCATATATGAAGCGACCCAAAACCGCACAACAGATTGCAAATCCCTCTATAACTTTACCACGCGATAAACAACGCCCCGGAATTGAAACTATATTCACCCAATTTTCCCTCTGATACCCATAACCATATAAACCACGTCGAAATTATCTTGCGTACGAGTTGGTTTCGGGCTCGTGTATGAGGAGGGGGCGGGCTTTCAGTTTCGGTCGTTGTTTGGCGGAACGTTAATGAAAGAGAAATTCCTGGTCAAGTGGGAAGGATGGACAGGAGTGGGCGGAGGGAAGAATGGGAGATGCCGGGAAGAGAAAGGGCAAGAATGGGCTCGGGATGGAAGAGAAGTAAGGGTCAGATACATACATGCATGTATACGTCTTTCAAAAGCTCACAGCACTGCGATGCGTACTACAGGAGGGAAAGGAGGTTTTTAGGATAGTAAACTGAAACATACGATACCTGGAAAACCGGACATTTATTATATAACGTCTACCCCAACCCCTACAGCTGTATTTCTCTAGGAAGTGAACTCATCCAAACCCTAATTCATCCTCTGCGCAGGATTTCGCGGCTTCTTTCTTTGTGTTCATACGTATTCCCGCTCTTTACTCCGAGAGTAGTAGAGGTTGGGTTGGGTTGTCACCAAATGAGAAGGTCGCACAGGAGGACAACGGGAGTGGGGGACAAAGATGAGAAAGGAAGGGGTCGGAGTTGGATTATAGAGGGGTTAAGAGGCTGTGAAGCGTGGAAAGATTCCGGGACGAAGGAAATGAAGAGGGTCGGGTGTAGCTTGACCACTATCTCAGAATGCCAGGAATGTTTGATAACAAGTTGGCCCCGAGTTTCTGCTATGACACGTCGGACAGGCATTCCAAGGCGATATTGAAATGTTTGCTCGGAGCTCGAGTCTCACCCATGGATACCAAGAGGGAAGGGAAGGAGTTTGTGGATGATACTTGGAGAAAGGAATGAGGGTTACATTATGGGGAGAATGACTCTCTTGAAAACTTCGATACCGCCCATCAAGAGTGATGCTTTAGCTTTGCTTCACGTACAGTTCGAGCGTGACTGCATGCGTTTCTTAGATGTATGAATGAAGTGCGAGAATTTTAAAGTGTATTAATACGGTAATATTGTATATATTTCCGAATAAATATGGATTAGATGAGATATATAAATCTTGACACCCTTTAGTTAGGAATAGGATACATTAACATACAGCGTGAATAATCTCTTTTTTGTAAGCATTAGAGGTAATTGTGAATTATTTCAAGGATTTCGCCTCACAAAGCAATAAGAAGAATGCAAATTTTATATTTAATATACAATAGTTTCATTTTGAGCCGGAAAAGATGATGCTAGAAAATATAACGAAGGAAGGAAATGTACGATTGCGTATAAAAACTTAATTACGCTAATTCTGAAAGTGGAATAAATATGATTTATAATTCGATACTCATCGTATTTATTGTAAAATTATATTTTGATTGTGCTTCAAAATAACAATTAAGATTGGGTCTTAAGAATATCTCTAAGACTAAAATGGAAAATGTTCAAACTTTGTTAAAATAACGAATATATTCCGGAATTAAATCTCGCCTCCCTTTACGTATATATAGTATATCGCAATTTGTATCCGTCATTCACAATTATCTAAATAAAGAAAAAATGAGTCATAAAAGTGGGGCGTAGAAAATCAACAGAGTTCTATCTTCAGGTATATTTATCGCTGGTAATAATAATACTCAGTAACGAATTAGTTGTCAATAAGCATTGAATTTTTATGGAACATTCCTAAAACCTGCTGGTTGTTACTATTAGTGCGAGGCGACGTGGAATCAGCTAAAGAGCACATCTAGTGAAAGGAAATCAGGAGTATGAATCTTTTCGGCACCTATTTTACTTTTATTTGAATTCGTAAATCACAAAGTTATCGACCAATACGATGGATGCTTTACATTACATCCCTTGAAAAAAGATTTCCTTTTTCTCCTTGATGACTATATGATATCACCTCTTTTAATCTGCGTATGATTTATCACTTAGATTCCAGTTGCTCGTAAATATAAGAAAAGAATATAAGCACGTGCATATTTTCGAAAAATAGGTATTTCTCGTCAATTACGTAAATTTAAATCGAATGAATGTCATATGATGGACCTTACAGAACGTAAAAGTGTCAAAAAATCCCGATCCACTATGAGGAAAGTTAACTTTTAAACTTTTCACTAACCTATTAAGTGGTAAAGAGAAACCGTCATACAACTGAATATATATCAGAGCAAGAAAGGAACTAGATATATAATACGCCAAGATAAGACAAAATTAGAATTATTACAAAAATTAGAGTTAGAATTCAGTTTTAAATTACGTTTAGTACATCAAAGAACTGACTTATTAACACGGAAAGAAGACCTCACCAAAAAGGGCTAAGTAGTTATATTATTAGTTAGAAAATTCGCTAAAGACAGTAACTTTTTCAAATAAATTTTCACGCGTTTACATTAACAGCAACTTCATTTTTGTAAATGGAAATTACCAATCGTTTGAACAATGCACGTTCATGACCAAGAGTCTCAATCTACTGTCACTATCATACCTAAGAAAACAGTCAAGTATGAAGGTTATCAACGCATCCATGATAGAGAAAAAACCTCGGATCACGGCCTCAACTGATCCTTTGAAAATCCTTCATTACTTTGATCTGTAAATAAAACGAATCACCGTTCATCATTTTAATGTTTCCTTTCCTCCTCATGCCCGAGTTCCGCTTCCAAAAAAATCCCCTTTTTCCTCCCCTCGTGTTCATCTTTACCTCAATCCCTTTTTCCCTTCCCTTCGACACCCCTTCCCCTCATTGTCCAGTGGTCAGTTTCTACACGCAAATATTTGTTACCGGAGATGGATGCGCACTGGATAGCCCATCCCCTCCCCTTATTTCCTCCCTTTCCCCGCAATCATCTCCGAATCTCCGCCCCACTCTTCCGGTCCAAACCCCCACCTCTCACCGCGTCCTTTAGTACCAAGAGCGTGCTGCAATTTCAGGAGGTAAATATTGACACTTGCAAGTTCCAGGGGGTTGAGGGAGAGCGGGGTTGATTCGGGATGACGGCGGGAGAGGATGGCAGCGTGGGTGGGCGGCTTTTTAGGGTGTGGCACCCGTTGGCCTTTTACTCGCTGCTCCGGGGCGTGATAGAGACTTCGCTACGTACATTGGCACCTTCACTTTCATCTTGACGTGATTGCCTAAAGGTATTTGGATTGAAGGGCTCCCTATTTCTTGCCAAAGTTTTCTCCGTCCTCCCGAGGTTTGTGTTTTTATCGAGTCGAAAGGATTTGAGGTCTTCGTTAATAATTTCGAGGCTTTGTTCGGTTTAATAACTCTCTCAAGGCTAAAAATCTCACGCTAGAGTCATCGCTGACGAGGTCATCGGGTACCACGGAAAGCTGATTACCGTAGTAATGTCTGCGACTAGTTTTGTGTACTGTAGTGCACTTCAGAAGGCTTTACGTATTGCTTAAGTAGCTGTAGCATATTAAAAGAATAATTTAAAGCTGTGAAGACCCATAAACCTATCTTCAACGAATCTTTTTATACATAAGGTGCATGTATAAAAATCATTCAAAATGGAAAACCTCACAAACATAAGATTATCTAATCCATGATGATATTCTTCATAAGCATCGATTAAAAAACAGGGTAAGCTTCTTTTCTCATTTACGGTATTTTAGCAAATGAAATAATCTCAAGTCTATGATGATCTTTACTAGATCAATTTCTGATTTCTATAATTTAATAAACATAACTAAACTACACAACTAAGACTCTCTTACGAAAGTATATAGATTTCATTTCTAAGTTTTAATAGTTTTAAATGTCAATTAAATAGTTTTAATTAAAATTCTCTTATGCATATTCATGGATACTCCAAGTGTAACATTACTGCAATAGTACTCGAGGCTGGATGGCAATTTTTATTTAAAATCAACTAAAAATAAACTTAGGCCTTAAAGGCGTATGGCAGAGGGCGAAGGCAATCTTCCTCCTAAACTACCCTCCACTTAGCCCACTTTCGTGTACTTTGTAACACCCTTAATTCCCCCGAAGAAGTGATATCCAATTACTCCTTGTAAAGTAAGCAAGAGCAGAAATTACGCGAGAAGTTTTCCCGATTTATATTAAACCCTCGGCTGATGCAACTCCCACCTTCGATTTCAAAGTACCCTCGCGTCCTCCTATCCAAGATTTCATGATAAAAACGAGGATAAAAGGAGAGGAAACTCTCTCCGGAAAACTTTTCCCAAGATTTTCTCCCTCTATCGAATAAACCCCGAAATCACTCATGACCTTGTTAACATAATACCGTCGAAAATCGGAGCAAAATTTTCCGTTCGTTCCGCGGGTGGTGCGCCTCCTCCCTTTAAACTTGAGAGAAACTTTAGGCCGGGATTAAGCGTTGGTTTTGGGACCATGAAGTTATTTGGGTTTACTGGTTTGTGATGTGTGGATGATGCGGTAGGAAGTGAAGGGATGATGAGGTTATACTGGAAGAGTTAGGGGGGGATGTTTGTCGGGAGGGAAAGGACGTAAGGACGCCTGTAAGGTATGGGAGAGAAGGATGCCACTTTCGGAGAGCAAAGGGTGGGAGATATTAGCGGTGATGGATCTGTGTGTACGTGTGTAGATGGCAGCAGTATTCGTGGAGGCGGAATCCCTCCCTTTTACATAAGCCCAGAGAGTCACGAGCGGGGAAGATAATGAGGTTAATATATTTATTCAGAACTCCTGACGCTTTCATAGCCTTTAGGTATCATCCCCTCCAAATTCATGACTAAGATGCGGGAAAATTAAATCCGTGTTTCGCTTGTTTGCCTTTCGTTCGATGTCCGCTCTTCCCCCCAGCGAATCGCTTCCGATGATGTAATGTCGGATATTTGGTTTTTCCGTGTTGAGTTTTCTCTTTTTATGATGACACGGCGAATCGTCATGTAGTCCGGAATCATCTTTTTTTGCGATTTTAATGCGCTGGTTCGCGGCTGTGCAAATACTCCAGGCGGCGCGTAAAGGGGGATCCAAACGGATCGAGTTTGGGTAACTAACAAAGGGTATCTTTGCTATATTATTTTTCATAGATTGCATCACGAATTCATATACTGCTGTTTGTACTGTGTTTGTTTGGTATCAGAGGAGGAGAGATCTTATTGCTTTGAAACCTATTATCGTGGTATTCAATAAAATACTTGGAGGAGTACTCCATATCGATATCTGTAAATGGATGAGATCAACATCAAATCCTCTCAAATTTTACATTTCAGTGTTCTATCTATCAACCATCGGTTACAAGGAGATTAAAACTTGAAGGACAGTACTGAACTACTAGTAATGTAATGCTTCAGAGGAAGGAATTCTGACCATAAATCATCTAACTCTTCTCCTTATCATTGTAACTGGTTAAAAATACTTGGATTTCCTACAATTTTTAAAGCATTTAGTGATATATTGGCATGTATATATCAACGATATCATCTAATCAAATAAGATGAAATAAAGGTACTGAAAAGACGAATCTTCCAAAATTAAAATCATGCAATCTATGAAGTATTTTTTAAAAATAGGCTATAATTTAGTTCTTCCTTGGCTTGCCTAAGTATGTGCTTTTGTATAAATCTTCATGTCTCTATCATGATCAGATTTCCTAACAGCTCTATAATTTTGCCCTTACTAACTCATTGAGATAATTTGAAAACCTAGAAGTTTTATTAAAAAGGGTACATTCATATTTTTAACGAAGTCATTAAATGCTTCACTTGAAACGTATCTCTTTTAGCAAAAAAATTCCTTCGATAGAACCATAAAATGGATTATTATAAAACGAACACTTTTCGTTCATATAAAATTATTCCGTTTCTTTCATGATAACCAAACAGTGCATAATAAGTAGCGAATAATAAGGATAAAATGATTAACTTAACACGTGCGCGTATGGCTACTGCATAAAAAATTCTATATCTATTTTAGGGTGCGTTCATAAACGCATTCCTACGCATACACATAAATCCAAATTATCTATTTAGAGAGAAAGTCAAACTCGGGCGCAATATGGCAGCGGAATAAGATGTCCGGAGTTTTTGTATCATCTCTCCCCAAATCCCCCTTCATCCTCACAACTCATCTCTTCCTGTTTCCATAGCCGACCAAAAGAGCACGCACAACTCCCATTCCCATACAGTTTCCTGACGCTACAATTCTTTGGCCCACACCGCTCCATAAGAAAGGGACCATCTTATTCCCATCCCCCTCCTTCCTCACTTTATCATCTTTACCGGCTTTCCCTATTTTTTGCACCAATCCCCATGCCCTTTTAAACTCCTCTTTTCAAACAGCCCCTCTCCCGGCCCCAATTCGGATTTCCTTTCCGTTCTCTTCTCCATGGAGAGGCACCATTGTTTTCGATTCTAAGGCTCTCCCACTTTTATCTTTCTTGACTTCCTCCACCTTTATTTTCCCCCTCTCATATCCCTTCCTTCCTGTCTACTATCTTTCCCATTCACACTTACAGAAGACTCGTCGCTTTCTTCTCCCCTCTCATTGCTGATGACTTATAGATCGAGTTCCTTTTTTGTTCCGACTTTTTAAGTTCGCTCTCCCTAAGCTCAAGCGCGTTACACATAACCTTATCTAAGTAAATTAAAGGAGGAGAGAAAAGGAAACGGGGATTAATCAAAGCCGATATGGCGTATTCTTTTCTGAGCAGAGAGACGCTAAGTACAATACGGTGCTTCTCAGTGTACCAGAGTCAACTGCGGATCGGTAAAAAGCTGTGTGTAAGCGCTTAGTGTGTCCCGTGATAACCTGTGGTAACATGTTCTTGCAGTTATGCATTACCTCTGTGCCTTATTTTTCAAGACAACTTTCATTTTGTTGATTGTTCGTAGTGAAACCAGTAAAATATTGAGTATAACTCTCGGTTTTGTCCTCTTTCTCAATATTAAATCAAAATTTAATATGGCTAAGTTTTAAACGAAGCTTGCGTACTCATTTTAGTGTTCCATGGAAGACAATAGGTTACGTAGCCGTATGTAAGAAAACATAGACCGTGTAAACTACCTAAAACAGAGTTTACGCAACTATTTGTTTTGAAAAAGAGAGAGAGATACATACTCATACGCCTCTACATCACCTAACACAGCTTAGCATTAAACCTAATTACAAGACTTGTACGGATTATCATATAACCATGCTATTATCAGCATCTGTAATCTCCTTCTGATGGGTCCATTTCAACACACAACAGTAGAAACGTTTCCTTCGAAGAAAAGGCTGAAATGGTCTCAAAACGACTTCAATGTTTCATATTATCAACAAATATTGGGGGATGAAGAAACGTGAAGAGTTTAGGAGACTAATAAAAATTGAACATTTCAATAAAACTCGATACCCAATTTATTTTTGGTACCTTTGACTGGTGTGCAAACAAATACGTTCTATTACTTTACCAAGAGTAGCTAATATGTTTCACAAGAATTTCTGAAACAGCATTCTGTAGCAGACCAACTTATTACAGGAGATCCTTGGAATTCAAGTAAATACACATAGGATACATTAGATTTTTAATTTTTTTATGGAGAAAATCTTTTTAGCATTAAAATTTATCATTACATGGCAGTTAAAATAATGCATGGATTACTTTTATATATAAACTGATTAATAAATATCAATAAAAAGGTATACTAGTACTGTGATAACTTGAATACAGCACTGCTTAAGCCTGCACGATGTTCAAATATCTCACAGCTCACATTTCCCCCGAAAAACTAAAACACGAAATTTTCCACTCCACCGGTACTTCCTCGATCACCTGCGTAAACGCTCGAAACAGGAGTCAAATGTGCTGTTAATTAGACTGAATAGCTCCTTCCTTAATCTTCCCCTTCCCATCGCAGCCCTGATCCTCCCGTACGCCTCCATCCCCTGGCAAACACTCATCAAACCCTCTCGGGGACCCTTTCCCTTATATATCCCTCTTCTTTTTTTCACTTCTTATTTTTTAATTCGTCCTTTTTTTCCGACCCCCATCCAAGTCCTTTTCTTTTACTTTTTATCTCTTCCCCCGCCCACCCGCGGCGCTGCCTTTTTTGTTTCTTAAGGCTCCATCCTAATTACAACTCTTCCCCCCTTTATTTTTATTCCGCTCCCCCTTTTTTCCGGGATATCCCCTTCTTTTTTCCTCCTTATCTCCTCGCCTCGTTCTCTTGTTCATATTACTCACCTCCTCACATCTCAAAAGATCTTTTTTATTTATCTCCGAGAAACCCCCGACTCCTTCTAATGACCCCGTTTTCTTTCGCGCTGTTTGCCGCCCAACTTAGGGAGATGCGTTGGGTGGGAGTGACGCCCCCCCTACCTTCGCTCCTCATTTTTGCCTCTTCCTTATTTATCGTTTGCTAAGACTCGGGGGGAATTTAGGGGAGCACAAAAGGACCGATTTTTGATCTCGAGGACCTAGAGGTGCGATTCGTCACGTATATGAGGTATTTTACCAAGGGTTGCGAACATTAATGCGCCCCCTGGACTTAGAGGTGGCGATAATATGCGCATACACGTAATCACGGGTTTTCTACACTTTGGCTTCACTGGAAAAGCATTGCGATGTCTTTCAGTGTCAGACTAAGGAATTAGTCAAAATTATACTCAAAAATTACTAATTCGCATTTGGGTAAAGCTACCGAGCTCATAAATCCTAGTTGGTATAAGAAGGCCTGAAACATAATTGCCTATCAGCAATTAAGTTGAATGCTGATTTTATTGAACTAGTTCTATATCTGAATTTCCTGCATAAAACTGGATTTAAGCGCTTGAATAGTAAAGTATACGTGATGCTGATCAAACCGACGACTAGCTGTCGGACCACATTATAATCGGAGGGTCGAATTCCGGACGCAATTCATCGTATATAATTCAGTATGGTGTCATATGAATTTAGTTTTTGGCTACTGAATTGTGCTTCTATTTGCTAATACTTTTGAATAAAATTTGATTGCCATTTCTTATTGAAATCATAACTCATACATTATATTGGGTCACCGGAAAGTTCTTTACTGTTTTAAACGAGATATATAATAAAATATTTTTAAAATTTGTTTATTTTTTAGTAAAGTATTTTGCATTTACAGTGATTATTTTCTACCAAATTGTTCTGGTCACTAATAACGAAAAAGTGCTTATCAAAGGTACTTATAACAGAATTGCAGTCATAAATTACTTACGCAAATTTGAAAACCGTAGAAGTATACAAATCACCTAGAATCATGGAAATGTGGCTAGGAGTGTTTATTTCATTTAGGGTTGAGATATTTAAATTTAACCTTCTTATCCTTTCGAAGAAATCAACTGTTTAGTCCTAAATGTTATAAATCACGTGTTTGAAATGAATACATTTTTATAATAATCCCTGAAGATTTAACAAAAACTATAACCTAGATTCCAACTCTGGATGAAATTAGTTCTTATTGAAGGAGATCTTAGATAAAGGATAAATTAATCATTTAATGTGTTAATTATAGTAAAATATTAATCAAGTAGTATAATTAAATAAATTTGTAAAAATAATGCACCTTAATTTACATATACTGAGTAATTGAATAAAAGACTAATATTTCTTCCTGCGAATACGCGGCATTTTCCAAAGAAGTGTTCCATTATATATAAGTCGGTCGATTTTTACAACAGTTCACTTGTTTGCAACGAATAATTATAGTAATAAGTTGTTGAAAACATATGAAAATGGTATATTATACCACCAAAATCTATCATAAGGAAATACTATTACAGAAACCGCCTAACGTATAATTATAACGTTACCATTAACATTTTATGTCGTGAAAGAAGCAAAACCTCGTAAAAAAACCAAATAGTATAGATAAATAGGTAGGTATACTTTGAATTAACCTAATATCCACTGGACTCAATGTAATTATACCCTCGTTTTCATAGGACGTGCAGGTAGTTTCCTATAGATTACACAACAACTTAAGCAGTTGATGGATGGGCACATTACATGGTTGAAATGTATTCATCCTTGGATTACATCCGCATATTTGTACCGCTTGTCAGTCAATTTAACAGCAATCAAAATTTAGCTTGCAATAAAAAACACCCCTAGTAGTAGAAGTTTCTCTAAATATTTTTTCTTCTTAGCCCTACAACCTTCTCGTTCCAGCATTAAAGTTTCAGAAGAAGCGTCTATATAAATTCTGTCCGAAAGTATGTTAAATCAAGAGAAGTTCTGTCCCTATGGGCGTGGTTTTCGGCAGGAGTTGTATACTTAAGAGGGTCGTAACAGTTTGTGCGGAGAAGTGTAGCGAGAGAAATAAGGATTGGTCTCTCCCTTAATCTTTCGTGGCGCACGAAATGCGCATAAGATTAAGGAAATCTCGAGCCGTTGGAAATATTAACCCAATGCCTCGAAAGATTCCCTTCCAAATAAATAGGCGCATCGAGTTATCTCCGAGGAACCGATTCTTTCCCTGCGCCACAACAAATGGGCTTTAAGGAGATAATAGCTCGCGTGCAAAAAGCGGAGTGGCAAGAAGCGAGGGGCGAAGCAAAAGTATGGGAGTTGCACCCTGAAGAAGCGGGGTAAACGGGACGAAGAAACGTTTGAAAACCACGCCCGTCCGTTGAAACAAAAGGGAATCTCCAGTAATTAAATCCAGCTTCTGTCCTCCTCTTTCCCTCACCAGTCCTTACACTAAAACCTTCCTCCCTTTTCCTTTGCCTTCGGCCAATCTGAGAGTACCTCCTGGGAACTTCTCCTTACCCCACCCTTCGTAAGGCACTGTGTTCGCAACGCTGCGATGCTCCCATAACCTTCCATTCTACTTGTGTCGCTTCTTATTCCAAAGCGATCCCTCCCTCCAACAAACAGTTTACTCTCCCTCCCATCCTTATCCCCATTCATTCTACATCTGAAGTCCCTTTCGAAAGAAGCAACAAAACACTGGCAAGAAACATTAAACAACATGCATTTGAGTTAAGGCTTTATGTATCCAAATCTTGAGAGGGAAAGTAAATGTCTTCGCGTTGTTTTAACACCAATAAAGATTATTACGAATTATTTTTCACGTTGCTATATTGTGCACAACACTTGATAGTAGCACCGAATTGCCACTCACAGGTATGATCTGGTCGCGATAGCTGAGATCAGTTAATTTTTCAAACAAAAAATATGGCGCGAAAGTTTCAATTGCGATAAGGTTCAATTATTTTCGTAGTACAGTGTATCGTACTGTTTATAGTAATATAATATCAAATTTTGCTTACATTATAGTTTAATTAGTTTCATTTAAGCTTACATTTGTTGGAAATTCTGCAACTTTCCAAGTGAACGAACATCTTGTAAGCCGGAAAGGAGTAAACTATGATTTGTATCTAATGTTAGAAAATCTTGTAAGCCCTAGTCTCTCCCAGTTTGCTCATTATATATTCGATAACATCATGTTGAGATAACTAGAGAGGAACTTTTACTATATCATGTGTACAAATCTTTGGAGGGCTACTGACAAATAGTTTCCGAGAGAATTAGCCATTTAATAAGAGCTTAAATTGCCTTTACAACCCTTCTGAAAAACTAGATGTAACTATTAGTATTTGGTTAGTACTGCTGTTGTTTTCATTCGATAGGTACAGTTTGCAGAACGTGTAACTTCTGATACGCTTATGTAATGTATAGCACGAAAGAAGTCTGGGAACTAGAAACTTTAGTAACTCTAACATCCACAAATGAACAAAGTCTTTTTTTGCAGTAAAAAATCTAAAATTCTGCGTAATTTATGTAATCTCTACAAAGATAAATGTGTAACTTAAGAGAAATAAATATTTTTCGAATATGGTTTAAGTTCAACGAGGCATCATCAGAAGACTGTTTCATGGAGGAAGGTGAATTTCAACCTGCCAGTGCTTAAATCCACCTATCTGGAAAATCTCAGATTTTAAGTAAAATATAAACTTAAGTAAGTGAAACTATTTTAGGGTGATGAAGACAATCAGTCCAAAGAACCAACCTAGTGCGAGGCAACTATGGATTAATGCTATCACTTCTACATTTTGTATATTAATACTATTTATCTCCAAAATTCAATGCTTAAATTTATGTGTTTCAGATAGCTGACGGCTTATTCTGGAAATAGGGAAATCATTTTTGTCGGTTCTTAAGAATATATAAAAATCATCCCGGATTTTCCAGCCCCTCGATAGTTTGTTTACCTACATGATTCGCTAGGTTAATTTTATAGTTTTATCGTCTCACCTGAGAATTTAGTTTACCTATTAGCTTATATTATGAGGCTATGCTATTTACTTTGCAATATTCTACTATATCTTCGCATTAGTTCCTACGCAACACTCCTTTCGCGTTCAGGCACCTTATCCTCCTCCCCACACAGTTTCTCTTCTTCCATATATAGTTTTTCCTCCTTTCTACTCGACACCTCCCTCTTCTCCCATCTTTCTCACTGCATTTCCCCCAAAGGGTTTCCAACAGCCATTTGTGCACCCCTTTTTCGAGCCCTTACTACGAGTCTCACTTCCTTGTGGTTCCTCTCCCCTCCACGTGTTATTCTTCCGCGCCACAATGAAGCCCCTCTGAAATAACAAATCGCGCTAGCGCCGTGCGCGTTTAGCGTTTAATAATAGGCGGACTCCTTCGCCCCAAGATTTCCGTCTCAATTCCGATTTTCTCTCGGGTTCTCTAAGGTTTTTGGCATGTGCTAAAGCATTCCGAGAATTTTTGGTCGTGTAGTGTCGTCTGGATTTAATTGCGCTCTCCCTTATCCGCCTCCGTTGGCGGGCTGTTTCGGTCCGTACGAAACTGTGTTCCCGAAAATATCTTATTTCCTGTTCTCCGATCTGAATCCGACCTCGTGGTGCAGTAGAGCAGGGGTGACAAAGCCTTTCGTTTCAGTGGACCGTATCACCTTCCAGTTCGATGGCTATGGATGCACTATTGCTTCGTTTCCGAATATCAACTTCAAAATAATTATTTAACTGCGATCATTTAAAAAAATAGGGGAGAATTGCGTTTTTTTAGTAAGATCAAACAAAATTTATTGTATTCAAATTTGATTGAACCGGTGGAGAGGAAAATTAAGATTGAAATATAAGAATCCGTGTACTCATTTGTCGATTTAGTGGTTGGTCGTAAGTTATTCTTACTCTTTCAATAATAGGTGGATCGATACTTTAAATTGGGTAGTGTTGTTTGTCGGCATGGAAAAGTACAATAAGGACAGAAGAAAAATAGCAGTGACCAAAGAATCACGCAATAAACGAGGAGATAATAAAGCGCTGGCAGAGGAAACGGTTGAGATGAATATTCAGAGGAGATAGATCGTTAAAGAATTATTCTTGAAGTGTCTAAAGGAAGTGCGTTTATTTTACTAGTGATTTAAAGTAATGGAGAATGACATGGAAGAAGGAAAAGGCAAGAGATGTTGGATGTCGTATGTAATAGGAAGGATAAGTTATCAAGAAGTGAAGGTTAGAGGACTAAATAGGAGATTCTAACGAGTATGAGAACGCCAAAAAATAGAGAACTCATTATGATGCATTCTTCGAATAGGTAATCTTCATATAAGCTTCCCTTAAATAGAGTTATTCTCCGTTTAACGTTTAAGCATTTTCCTTCAAAAGATTTAATTAACGAAATCTGTGAAACAAACGAGATTAGCTCTGAAGAAATAGTATTATTTAGAATCATATTCGGTGTGTAGGAAAACAAACAATCATCGAGAATGATCATATTCTGGGTAAATTATCCATAATCAATTAATAAACTTACTTAATAATCGTACGTAATCGTTATCTACAGTAATGCCAAAAATGAGGAAAAGCTAAGTTATTAAATCTGCGGGATAAGAAACGAAGAAAACGCGGCCGAAATCTCTTACTCACAATTAGCATTCATTTGAATTCCACCTATTTTTAGTTTCAAACCCCTGAGAATACGCATCTTCACATCTATTTCTATATTTTCCCATTTTTAAATTCCTCGCAAACAATCCTCAAGCTCATCGCTCGTTTGGTATTTTTCGTCAAATTGTGATTTATCGCATCTGTCTAATTTTTTCTTCGCGTTGCATTGCCTTTAATATCTTCCACATCATTCCCCCACTCCCCGGGCGCTTCATCTCTTTCCTGTTTCGTTTCTTTTACCGCCACAATCTTTTATTTCGCCTTTTCACCAATTCAGAGACCCTTCCATGGGCTGACAGTGACTAAATGGTCGCCACGTCAGACCACACCCCTTGCCTCTCCGTTTCAAAAGCCCACCCGCCCAAGTCTTCCATCTCCCTCCTTCCAGAACGTTTCCTCCATTCCCTTTCACTTCATCCACTCTCCCTTTGTATCTTCCCCACGATTTCTCCGAAACCAGAAAAAAAGGTATGAAAACGTAGAGCGATCGCGGTGGCTCCGACGTATACTGGGAGGATCCTCAAGTGAACGAAATAAAGGCTTTTCGATCTCGTATTTTTGAGCCTGCGAGGGAATTTCTTGGAAGTGAAGGATTGAATTGGGTACATCAGACTTTAAGTCGTACTTCTGGTTTTGATGGGGTTACATGAATAGAGAAAGGGATAACATTCTCTTTAAGTGTCAGCTTATCAACTGCTTACAAGATAACAAATTTAAAAAAAAGATAGAACATTTTTGCTTGGGAATTTTCCGTTTTGGTTGAAATAAATCACTATTTGTATGGAAAGTATGTGTATTTTAAATATGTTCTCGGAAAATATGGTTTCCGAAGAATGCCAATTGCGAAATTTTCATCTCTGAAACTACGAATGATTGCGTCATTTGCATGATTTGAGCAAACATAGGAGGATTTTTAAAGTTTTAACATTATTTCGTTGAACTCATTTTCAGGTTCTTATTTCTAAATTTCACTTTACAGTTGAATCGCTCCAAGGCAGACCTTGCTTCACTGTAAATAGATATACAAGATCCTATTGTAGCTACAACTTACATATAATCGCCGCAGAAAAACATAATAAAAAATAAAATAAATATTCCGAATCAGTCTTGTAAGACTGCTTTACCGGTTATGGTTACGGTTTTGGGTTCGATTTCCGGTAAAGTCCAGTTACCCATTGCATAATCTGATGTTGAGATACTTTTACTACAATTACGAAAAAATGTTTAGGTAAATTTCTTGGGAATTTTTCACTCCAATGAATCCGCTTCATGAGGAATGTTTATCAAAATGTGAAAATTTTCGTGAATATTTCGTAAAAATAAGACTTCCAATTATGATTATACTTTACTTCACTGCATCGATTATCATATCTCTCTATATACGTTCAAAATTTAGCATATGGAGGTGCATAGAGATGTTAAAATTTGGTATCACCATTCATACCCACAAATTAATTTTTTTCCATTAATCTACTACGTTTGTAATACCTCATCAATTAGTCTTAGGATTCGATGATACCTCAATCAACGAAATGACGAAATGAAATCAACATAAAAGCTAAAACAGCCGTAAACAGTTCAGCGCTCACAACTTTTGTCCTTAATGCATCCTGCGAGCAGTAGTAGCGTTCGTTAAAGATAATCTCCCACGGGAAGAAGGTGTTCTCACGTATTTGAACGGCACGAGAGGATGTAGCAGACGACGAAATCTGCGGAATGATCTCGTTGTGGAGGTTTGGCCGTGACGCTGAGATTGGATTTAGGACTGGGGGAGATAGGACGTGAGGTTTTCAAACGGGCCGAGTATCCGTTCGTGTGCAGGGAGAGATTGTGTTTGTCACTGACCGAAGTGTTGACGGCCCCTGGGGCTCGTGTGACGCGGGCTACCTGTTATCTCGGATTACGGAAACTGACAGGATCCTTGCACTCGCCCATCCCTCTGCCTTTACTTTCCACTCCGGAATGTCTATCATACGAAGCAGGACCCTAACTTTCCCGAAATCCTGCCCTTTTTAAGCCTTTCTGGAGGGTTTTCTAATTGGAGACTTCCAACGAAATTGCGATTCAACAATTCCGCGGTTTACCTTCCACGGGTCCGGATTTAGAATTGTATGAGAATAGTTTAGGAATATATGTGTTATTTGATGAGAATGAAACCTCTTTAATAACGGTCATTCACCTTTCCTTCCCTAAGACATCCTTTCATGAAATGAAATAAATCTTGTAGTAAAGACAGTTAAAAGATTATCTCTACACTTGGATGATGATTCAAAATAAACAAGCATTTTTTCCCAACTTCCAATTACGTGTTAATATATAATTAATAATTGATTTATAATAAATATTTTAACAATGATAGAAATTACATAATGAAATTAGATAATTAGTAAAATTAGACAATCCTAGTGATATTTCGAACATTCATCAGAGTGATAACTTCATTCTTCATGATGGAACGTGCTAAACAACGAAGTTATAAAAGACGGCGATATGTTTCAGACTATTATATCAGCAATAGTATTCAAGTATTCTGAGATGCATCATTTGGTTTTTACTAAAATATTTTGAATCAAAAGGAAGAACTTAGTTAATGAGATATAAATAGATGGTAATTTCCTAATCTATCTTTATAGTTAGATCTGAATTTCTTACTTTTAATATAAAGAACAGTGGTGACCGTGTATCTTGGGAAAATTGGTTATTAATTGTCGATTCCCTGAGCTGATTTTATCCTTGTATTTACGACGACATTACGCTTATAAATAAGTTCGTTTGAACTTAGTTTTAACAAATACTTTAAATAAGACAGAAACAGATCGAATCCAACGTATTACTATCGTTTTTACTGTTCTGAAGAAACTGCTACAGTATATATTGAGGGAAATTCAAAATGATATGATGATGCTGTTAACTGAAAGTATGTTTTAAACCTACTAAATCTTCCATCCATGATAAGCTCTCTATATGTCTCTCTCTGAGTTAACAATGCACACGTTTTTCTAGCATATTAATATTCTCATCATCCGAGGAAGACTTAATTATACTATATTTGTGATGCGAGGAAACAACGCATACCCACCAAAATTCAGCGCGGATCATTAATGATGCCAAATAGAGCATGCATACGGATTCTCTGGTTTAGAAAGTAATCCATTTAGTCGAAAACTGATGACTGGAACTTCTAAGGTGACAGTAATCTCCTCAGCTCATTAGAAATATTTAATGCCTAAGTGCCCCCCAATTTAAATATTTATTCGTTAATTGCTCTAGCAAACCCATCTTAGGCAAAACGGCAATACGTACGGTATATGTACACAAGCTTATTATCATTACTTCGCATTACGTATTATATTTCAATTGTCCAAATTGATATTTCTCTGTTAATCACTGATCACTGATGGTTCATTCATAGTTGATCTTAATCAGAGCCGGTCAGATACACGGGCGAGAATAGCGGTCGCCCGTAGCCCCGAGGTTAGGAAGGGCGTAACGTTAGGTGTTCGTGGAATGTTTCATGAGAAGTGGAAAAATTTGTGGATAGCATTCCATTAGTAAACGAGTTATATTTTTCGATGTTCCGTTTTCGGGTTTTATTCGTTGTAAAGATGTAATTTAACAGAAAAAGCTTCGTAAGAATTAATATTATTTTCTTAATAACTTTCAAGAAATATTTAATACGGTGAATACGTTTTCCGACAGATTATTGAATTAAATTTCTGTATTATTTCTGCATGGAAATTTTTATGATTCAATCGATCTCATCAGAAAATAATTACCGATTATTACGGTATGTTCGCTTTCTAAGAGAAATCTATTTTATTGTACTTTAAGATTATAGAGGTGATAATGTGGAACAAAGGATGAAAATCATATTAAACATATGCTTAAAGTTGTTAGAGAAACCGTAAATTCCAAGCATAGATATCAATTACTGAAATGCGCTACCTTGGCTTTGGCATGATAATGTTGCTATGTAACGAAACTTGAGTCACGGTTATTTGAGTATCATTTAGCTGTGTTCAGAAAGCATTATTCTTAATTTTTGTATATCCTTAGAAGAATGTGCGAAGAACCCTGCAATACTGAAGAAATATGTGCTCTTTCCGACTGAGTGGGCAAGGTCTGCCTAGCCGTACTTCTCAACAATACTTCCCTTTGATACGGAACGTGACATTAACGAAGCGTATCGCTCAGAGTTCCTCGTCTAAGTATCAGAAGACACCACTTTCGGATACTTTCTACGACGCTTGCCATTTGCCCGAAATTTCCGTGCGACACTTTGCCCTTCGTAACAGCAACATCGCTACGCTGAGCATTTACCTCTAGATTAATATATTTTGCGTCATCGGGGGACGGAGCCAATTAAAACTTTATCCGAAGACTAGAGAAATTAGCGAGAGAGCTAAGGAGTGGGGCGAGCGATAAGTGGGTAGATAGACAAGGAAGGCGATTATCGGGAAGAGGGGTATGACGAGAAGCAGCTTCCGAAGTTTCTAGCCCTCTCCCCGTGTCATCGATGGTGTACAGAGAACACGCGCGAGGGGTAAGGAAATTCGGCGGTCTATAGAGTACGCAACCCGTGTCTCTCAGTGGCGGTGGGACGAAGTGTAATTAGCGAAGCCGTTGTAGTGGATTAGGGCGATTAGAACTGAGAGAAGGAAGGAGAGGCAGTGATGGGATTTTGGTGGCGGAGTGATGACGATGGATCAGATGGAGAGAGTTGAAGAAGGAGTTGGTTGGGGAGGAGTGATAGGCGAGAGGGACCGTGGAAGGATAAGAAGGATAAGAAGACGTACGGCTCTATTTCGGGAGGTATTGAGTCTCTCCCCTCCTAAATGCTACTCTTCATTGGGATCTGGTGAAACAAGTTAGGTTCTTCTTGATTTAGTCTATGAGTATGAGCAACACAAGTCCACTAACTAACTATCCACCACGTACGCATTCACTTCGGTGAAAATTACTCATTTGTTCATCTTGATAAATATATCAGCAGTGTGGTTTCTATAATTTTTTCGTTTCACTAATGATCAACATCAGCCAAGGGAGTACCGGAAAGCACGACGCTCACTGAGAACAGTAACTAAAAAACCAAGTTTTTCACTTAGGTGGATGGCAAGAGTAAGGATGTGGAGGTGATCGATCAACAGAAATAATCAATTGAAATATATTGTTTAAATAACCAAAATTTAATAAACTAACCCTGAGATAAACATTATCTTTGCGAGTCTTAAAATACTCTAAATCGATTTGACCGTGCCCAATACCTCATAATGGAAAATTTCATGAAAAATTAATTTTTTTCCTAAACTATCTTTAAGTTCTCTTTGAATAGAATTGTATTCAATGCTCCTTAGCAGCTGCCACTGATATATATTTGATAAAAATATTATATGGCCGAACGTTAAATTGGACTTTCTTGATATTTCAAAATTTTGTACAATTCTTTCCTTATGAAAAAGAATGTTTTACTACTAAATTGATAGTAAGTTAGATATTTCGTGTGGTTGATAAATATTCAACAAAATGCGATATAAAATAATTATCTATCTAAAGCTTTATTATTCTTATTCTACCAATTCTAGATGAAAAAAAGAATTGGTCATGAATACCGCAAATAGATATTAATCATAGTATGAAGTCAGTCATCTTAAAAATATCTTTTAGAAATCCAATAACAATTCTTGGTTATTATTTGTGCCAACTTATCCTGCCACTGATACTAATAAATGTAAGAGAAGAGAGAGTCTTGTTAACCAGTCCTCCTTTGATGTATAATAAATGTCACTGAGACTAAACTGATCAAAAACAACACGGGAATATGGTGCATTTTACGTAACGACCACATTAAAATTCTCCTAAAACGGTAAAATTTTATTTACTCGGAAACCACTTTCAACTTGGTGGAAGTTGGACGGCGGTAATCCCTCCTACGGTGTGCTTTCACTCATCCCTTTCACCCTTACCAGACTGTTTTCTTTGAACTAACGAAGAAACCATTCTCACCCTCTACCATCCCTTAATAAATTCTTAAATACCATCAGTCTCTTCCCTTCTGTTCAAACTTCCTTAAATCCTTCGGCTCAACCCTTACTTTTGCCCTACTTCTCTTCCAAACATGTCGACATCTCTTATACTAATACTGACTCTTTCTTATACTTATATTCCTTCCAGGAAACAATTTTTATGTTCCCTCTTATCCTGGAATGTATATTTTTGTAACTATCTTAATGATAATAAAGGAGCGTATTTTTATTGAGTATAGTTATACTTTTTTACTTGATAGTAATTGATATTACGTCCTGCTGGTCCTGCTGGTCCAGCCTACCATTATTTTGCAAACAAATAGTTTTCTCTAAAGTGAGAAGGGATGGTAACTGAAAATACCACAAATATTCCGAAATAAATTAATTTCCGCAAAATTGTTCGTTAGATAGGATATAAGGTTGATTCTAAATATTAAGCAAATACGTAGCTTAAGCCTCCTATAGACTGTAATGAGAAATTGATAAAAATATTAAACTTAAATGGAAATTTTCAATAAACTTTCATTGTTTTTCCCTAGCTTTCAAATGAAAGTATACGTAATGATTTAAATTCATGAAGACACTATGACTTTATTCAAATTTGATGTGAACTTAGGATTTCACACATACTTTGATATTCTAGCGATCAAATATTCATTAATGTAAATAAAAATATCAAGTTTTTTGTGTTTAAATTTCAATACCCTAAAATATCGTTACATATATTATATTCTGATGAAATCTTACCATCTGCACAAATAAGCTCTCCACTACTAATGATGTGAATCTCAATGAACATCATAAATACCCTAATGTCAGGAAAAGTCATTCAAAGAACTTAATTGAAACATCCTTAAGCAGATTTGACTTAAACTTCGACCTTTAAGCGACCTCGAGAAAACTTTCCTTTTCTCTCACTCTTAACGCTTCCAAAATAATTAATTCTGTGTTTGCAACTAATTTTCCATTCACTACTTAAAGTCGCTCCAGCCTTACATTATATTTCTACAAAGCGCTTACCATCGCGAGGAACCCTTAGGCGTCACATACGCACTCCTTACCCTCATCCCAGCGGCCTTATCCCACACCCTGCCTCCTCTACCGTGACAAATGGCTGCATGGCAGTAATCTCTCTCAGATAAGATAAAGTCGTTTGTCTTCTTTCTTCGACCCCATTTTGTCTCCTTCCGTTTTCTCCAGCCATTTTCGCCGTGTATCCTCTCAAACCCGCTCCTTTTCCCTTTCATCGTCTTTTAAAAACAACTCTCCTTTGTTAGAGACTTTGAGGAGACCTCACACTATTCTTCACTATAGCAGGCGCCGTACATCTTTCGCTCTCGCAAACGGATGCAAAAATGGACTTGTTCAACGAATTTCCTGTGGAAATTTCCAAGTACCAAGTACACCTGAGCCTCTTTTCCACTCTTAAGTGATAAAATATAGAAGATGGACTTTCCATTAATCTTTCCGATGATATTAGGGAAACAAAGAGATTACGGACAGTTCTTCTTTTAGTATCAAAAGCCAATGTTATTTTCCTTTAATCGTATTTGCATATATAAAGCATACTGTCTCTTTTTCTAATATCGTGTCAGTATCAGTCACCTTAGTACTTGAATATCTTATATAATATTATGACAAGTATGATAAAATGGTATTTAATGTATTTTAAAATATAATTAAATAATGAAAAATCTACAGTTATATTATTTTGTAAAATAAATATAATTAATTCGAATCTATTTCCGAATCCAAAAATTTTAAAATAAAGTTTTATGCCAATAAATATATTTTATAAAAACGCAAGCATTTTGGTCGGCAGTAAGAGAGAAAACATACAATAAATCGAATTAAGAAAATAAAAATTATTTTTCTTCATTATAATAGATACTCCATTGGTTATTATCTGGTGTGTGATTTTAATTCCAGCCTAGGCTGTAGGCTCTTAAGTGCAGAATTGATCCTTAAGATGAATTAAAGATTCAGAAGGAATAGACAGATAGAAAATGTGTGAATACGTTGAAACAATAGTAACTGAACAAAATTTTGCGGTTGAAAATAAAAATATTCCTTGAAGGTTGAATACTATGATGAATGATTATGGTTGTATATATACAATGGTTATACATCATGATGAAAGGTTATAAGTACGCAACAAAATTGTGGAAACTTATTGGAAACCATCATTGCAATGCAAACGCGCTCTTTCGTAGGATAAATTGACAAAGAAAAGAAGAAATTATACGTCTAGAAAAGAGATTAAAATACCTTTTCTAAGAATTCGATCATAATCTTTATCAGAGAATCGTAAAAGACGCTGTAGAATATTTTCATGTGATGCTTTATTCTACTACTGCGTCGATAAAATATTTTGTTACGAATAACATCAAATCATGTCATGAGGTTTTTCGAGCTCAAAATTCATGGACTCAGCTTTTCACAGAATCAGCACAGTGCCTAATTGCCGTCCTATTATGGAGCACCAAAATTTATTTCACATGATTTCCGAGAGGAGCGCCTGTCTAAGTGGAGATATCGATTGACTCTGCGAAACGACTGCGTACGAGTTGAAAAAAATTCGTTACTTCGCAACCCGTGTCATTTATGTATTCTGGGGGCGGGGATGCGAAGAGTTTTCTTTTACTGCATTGGTGATGCTTTTTTCCAAGGCAGAGGCAGGATCGTAACGCATAACCCCTCTCTCTACACCACTTGAAAATCTCTGCTTAATGGCTGTGATTTCGACTTATGTATCTCCGCTCTCACAACGGAAAAATTGATTTTTATTGCCTCCGCGTGTTTTTTGGTCTATTGAACTTGACGTCGCTCCGCTTTTTCATGACGGAGTTCTGCGAGCATCGGAGTTAACGAGCATAAAAAGGCGAACAAGCATTTTATTTTCCAAAGACTGGATATATTTCTTTGGTTTAATTCCATAGTTTATGGTATGTACTATCGCGTAATTTATGGTCGCATATGATCGTGAGATGTTTGGGGATGAATCATCATAGTTTACTATTTTCCAGCTGAGTATCATGCGGTTATGTCGATTATTGATGTTTGTCATAATATTTTTTCTAAGAGTGTTATTTGGATGAATGCAAAGGTAATCTTGAAACTGTAGAGACTACTATATTTTTTGCTATTCTATGAGATAACGAAAAATAATGAATCCGAAATATAATATAAATAACTTGAACATGATCAATTTCCACTAATAGATTCAGCCTACTTTTCATGGAAGTAAATTTTGATATACTGAATTAAGTTAGAATGATTACATAGTAAACTTTGTATATTTTTTCTAATCAGATTTGTATCATATGGTTTAATATTCTGAAAATATTAATCATAATGGTATGAAAAATGATCCAGATCCAAATTTCTTACCGTACATTGGTTCTTTTAATAGATTAATAATGCATAACACATTAGTATAAAATATACCATACGGTCATCCTCACATTAAAGGGGACTTCAAGATACAAAAGCCTTTAAAAATTAATATCTATTTTTCTAAGAACTAAATTATTCAGTTTAAGGTTGACCACTTTTATAGTGATCTTCAATGATAAATAGGTTACTATCCCTATTATATCCTTGTATGATTCAGAACGTGACGGTTTAAATTTTTCCTTAATACTATAAATTTTGATGGTGAAAATATAACACCATAACCGGAAACTAAATAGCAATCAAAATTTTAATGTTTAATAAATTATATAAGATCGTTTTGTGCCCAAAACCTTCAGAAGAGTTACATTAAATGGAATAAAACGTATAAATATGATGAATCAAACTTATTGCCTGCCTAATTTCGTTCGACATGCAACACTAGACGTATCTGACTAAACAGCAGTGATGTACATTCAAATCATTTTTCAAAAAGAATGGATTCCCTGTTTATAATATGTGACGTTAATTTTTGCTTTATGAAACACTCGATATGAATGTATACCGCATCTGGCTTTTTCGAACATAAAATTCTCTACTTTTCTATCTTTTCTGGGAAAAATCTTAATGTATCACTATAATATGTATATATACTTCCAAAACAATTGACAGATATTTTAAGTGTTTGAATGAGAAAATTATCTTAAGATGTAGAAACATATCTCACAAAGTTTCAAAGCGTCTAGCGTATTAGTTTAAAGTATGATTCGTACAGTGAATTTTGTCATGCAAAAGATCCTGGTGCATCAATTTTTACAATTCCTCCACAAGTTTGAGAAAGAAGTTGCAATAATTGATAATTCATTCAAATTTCTTTTCCCGCAAACTTTTCTCGTTACATTTTCGATATCCGAAAGGAAATTGTGAACGACATCAAAATTGCAAAGGGCTTAGCAATTCCTTAGGCTACGTAGCTTTCGCAAAAAACACTAAGTCTTTATGGGCCGTTACCGACACTTTACCAGCCTCTAGCCAGCACTGGTCGCAGCCATCTCCTTAGACTAGGCAATTCACTCGCGTCCCATTCTCCTAAAGGAAATTTGCCAATGACCCAAGACGATGGCCTCGGTAAGGAGGATCTGGGATCTAACGTGTGGCTGTGACGTTAGCAACCAAATAGGTGCTCGTTTCATTGTCCTAGAATAGGGCAGTGTTAAGGTCGGTCTAAAACCTAAAGAGGAATTTAACTTACGACCTACACATCGAACACTTTTTTGCCATCCTTGAATATATTAGACAAAAGTTGAGATTCAAGGAAAAGATGTGTTTGAGTGCAGGACTAATTTTCTTTTACAATCGGATACTGTTATATTTCTAAAGAAAAAAGAAAATAGTGAATAAAGTGGGTTTCTGAAAGATATATGTTTTTGTGAAATCCCTCCGAACGCCATTTTATTTGCTTCTTAACATATCATTATATGTTGTGACAAAATTAAAATGTGTATTTGAACGTCCGTTTAACATCAGAAGTTAACTCTAATATTATTGTTCTTTCATTTAAAATGTACATAATAACATTGGCAAAGACTCAGTTAACTACCGTGCTGGGTGAATGGCAGCAAAATTTGGATGGACATACAAACCCGCTCAACCTTATCATATTTTATTATCATACGTTTAATTTTATTTTAGAGGAAATTTTATCTTTTATCTTTACTTTGTTTTGAAATCAAATAATCATGAATTTGTTTTTAACTGTCAAGAAAATATCTTATAAAAATTTATTTCTTATTTCTATCGATGGCTGAGTATCACTACTTATAATAATACTTAAAGCATCGTATATTAATATACGATGATAAATTTGTTGATAAAAATAAACTGCTACAACAATGACCGCTTTCTTTTTAATCGACAAATATTGTTTGTGTAAGAGGTATACGGAAGATGAGCGTAAGCGTTTAGTGAGTAAGGTGTGTAAGAAGACGTGATCTTGTCGCCAGAGGTGTGACCAAGAACGTAGGCTGAATTTGCGACCTCAGCTTCAAAGTGTAGCTACAATTCTCTGAGAGGGGATACCACCGCCGGATGGCCGGAGCAAAGGAGCATAAGCCCTGAGGGTGCCTCCGAGTTGGGGTGTAGATGTTACGTATGGGTGAGTGGAGTAAGATGTCGCCGTGAGATATGAGAGGCGGAAGTAGATCGGAGAGTGAAAGAGGAAATTGGAGAAGATAATTGGATTCGCACGAAACGACTGGTGCGATGATGGATGAAGTTTAGTTTGGAGACCTAGCTGTTATTCTGAAGTCGCACAAGTCCATAAACATCATTTCTGAAAGAATTCACTCCTTGAATCGGACTCTGAAAAGCTTGCAAGCATCGGTTACCCGCGAATATTTTCACAGACATTGAATAATGTTCATCAGCTTTAAAAAATTAGTGGCATTTTAACGATATTGCTTCGAATATCTATTCATGCTAATACCGCATTTACCAATAAACAAAATCGTTTTACGCTACGTTTCTGTCGATGGTCATCTACAAAACGTGTGAAAATATTATTCTCTTTCATAGACAATCCCTTGTTTTTTATGATGATTATACTGCCCTATCTTCAGCTGGGTCTGCCTAAATTTTACTTTACAAATCTTCCTTTACACTCACCTCACTCGTATTTTCGGTGTATAAATCCTGATCATTAGTACTATGCTTACCTCATTTATTTACTCATGAATTACTTGGCATTTTCTAGGTTACTTAATCTATTTTATGCTCATTGTAAGATTTAAAGCTGTATGACATTTCTTTTATTGTGTCCGGATACACTACTTTAAAATTTCGTTAATTACCTGAAGAACCAGATACTGAACAGAATATATAGCCTTATTAAAGGGTCCAAACTAAAATGTTAACCTTAATTCCGTACTTCGTAGTGGGACCATTGACAGGTTGACTAGTTTGAACCCTTTAACAGGCTTAAAGATATCAGTCCTGTTACTTTTCAAAAGAAAAGCCTGGTCATGTTGATAAGCTACGTTGTGTGAAAATGCAGCATTGCATCTACTGAGCTGCGATCTAATTAGAATATTTTTTTCCTTTCCGGACTCAAACGATTTCTGTCTAAAGAAGTGGCACCATCGACCCCGTAATATTATGCAAATAGCAAAGCTTAAGAGCGTTGCGTGTAGCTGAACTTCAAGGATACGGGCACCATAGTACCTATAAGCGGTAAACTACTATTTTTACTCCTCTCGCAATAGCTTTAAATCGGGACCATTTCCGCTTTAATCTAAAATAAAATAACTTACATCTTAAGAAATCAAGCCTTCCCTCCCCCACATTCCTGAGGGTTTCATTGATAGCATAAAAATCCTTCCATTTCACACGAAAAAATATCTGGAAGAGGGATACTAGGTAAGGTATAAAGAGAACTGAATATCTAAAATTTTTAAGATTCACATTACGTAGACATTTATCAAATAAAGTAGGATCGATTTAGGGTCTCCAATGGTCATATTATTAGGGTTTTAATTTCAGACATCATAGTAAATAATCATTGATTGTATGAAGATGCAAATTCAACAAGACCATTTCTAGCACATTGGGAAAGGTTAATAATTTAAAGAGGTACCTCAAAATTTTTATGGCATTAAAAATTAATAAATTTATTTTCCCATTAAAATTCTTTTCTTTTTGATTCTTCCCTAGTTATATAAATAGATGTTGCTGTTACGTAAGTTTTGCTGCTATGCTTTTTCAAAAACAGAACGACAGCTGAAATGAACGCGTATTTTAGCGTAAATGTACCGAAAAATCTCCATTAACAAAGTTATACATTTCATATATATCAGAAACTATATAAGGATACTAGAAAGCCATATTTGGTTAAAATTGCATGATATTGTCATTTCTACATTTAATGCCTCCGTAAAATTTTCCTCCCAAATTTAGTAGACATTACAGTGATGCTTTCCCTAAACTTAAATTCAATTCGATTACATTTATCGGGAGATAAGGCAGAATGAAAGACACATGTGCAATATAATAAAGAATCATCTTCAAGGGAAGTAATTTAAATATAATAAGAGACAGCGCAGAGGACAAACTCATCAATAAATGTGGCTCTTCTTGTAGTAGCGAGTCAACGGAGGATATAAATATCGAGGAATACGTACTTTCGGAAGAATGCTTTGCTCTAAATGGTAGAAGGGTCGATAGGAGGTTGGTATAAAGATAAGGAAAAATAGGATCGCTCGTTCGGGGCGTAATACGTCTTCACAATCTTCTTGTGCGAATGTGACAGCCGTTTTCGGTAAATGTTGTGCAGTTTGAGGAATAACGTGATGCATAGAAGAAGGAAAAAGCGTAAGGCAATTTAGTGAAGAAAAATTTTATAAATACATCGCAAAAGGGGAGCTTTTTCGGGTTATATTGACCATTGATGTAAGTGAATCGGAGTCATTATTTCTTTCTGTATTTTGGATATAATCGCGATTGTGAAATTGTTAGTCCCAAAACCCGGACAGTATTTCTTTCCTAAGATGGGTAAGAGATGAGAACAGGGATGGAAAAGACTTAATGGAATTGCTGTGGGATTACGAAAGAGACATAAGATCTGTGTTCTGCTACTGAGGAGTAAGATAAGTTGAGAGTTATGTAAGGGATGCACCAATATCGTCAGCTAAGGGCCAGGGGAAATGTTATTGTTGCCTTATATTTTTCCATTGCTGTCTTCCAAAATACTCCAAAGTCTTATCAAGAACTAAGTATTTTAAATATTTCCCACATCGATTTAGCTAGAGTTGGTGTATACAACGTGGGGTTATAGAAAAATCTTTCTGTGGAGCGACAAACATCGACTTAAAAAGTTACCTATATAGGCAAATATAGAATTTTAAATGTGTAAATTCTGAGTTATGATAGTTTTTCTTTTTATCGCCCTGTGAAAATTTTAAAATTTTAGAAAAATTAAATAAACTTCCAAAACAGCGACAAGTTCGATTATTTGTTAAACTATTTATTTACAATTTAAACTAGTGGTTTTCAACTTTTTCTTAACTTATAACCGCCTTGTGTATTCTTCTCACCGTTGTTCTCTATTTACCAATACAATTTCGTTGTCGTCATTTTGGTTCATCACATAGGAAATATCCGACACTCAACTTAACACTTTATAAGTCTAGCTGAAAGCTACAGATCACCCACTAGCGCTATGTAGGAATCGACTTGACAAGCGCTAGTTAAAACGGTGAATCGCTTTAGTTGTTATCTGATACTAAACGATTAATAAGGAAGAAAAAACTTCGTAAATTTTCCATACGACTGTTTACTAACGACCAGTTTCGCTACCGTAGTAGGTACGTGTATTAGATACATTACATATCTCCACCGAAGAAATATGCATATAGAACCACTAAAAATGTTAAACTTTCATATATGCCATAGCTGTCCCTAGGAAGCCAATCAAATTTAGGGAAATTTTACTCCAATATGTTCGAATTATAATGTCGATGAAGCTCATCCAGAAAACTCCCTTTACAATCAACATGTTGGAAAATATGGTGTCCTGATGAATCCTTAATGATGTCCAAAACTCGGAAGATGTAAGGTTACCGAAGAGGCATATCGATTCCTATAGACTTGTACCGAATTTGGCAATGAAAGAACCTCAATTATCAACGAGAAAGATAGGGCGAACTTCAGCAAGGAGTGTGTGGGTGGGCTGAATGGTCCATTCCTTGCGGTCGAAATAAAAACAGCCGTTAGGGTGCGCAGCAATAGCAACACTTGGCCGTGTGCCTAGATCGCCAATATCTATCGTCCCATTCCAGAGCTCATGTCACCTCGCAACTCAGTCCCGCAAGAAAGCATTATGGCCATAGCGTATAGGGAGAGATTCTTTCCCTTCCACGCACTTTGGTCCGGCTTCCGCTCCTGACGCCCTCCGAAACAAGTGTATTCCTCGAACAACAATGGCGCCTTCGCTGCAATAGCACGAGTCATTAATGGGGGACAAACGTCGTCTTTCTTCCCAATAGAGGCGCGTCGTAAACTCGTCGAACGTACGGATTCATTGCAGAGCGGGGTATTGTTTCGAGGAAACAGGAGGATATGGCTTTTCACACTGAAATGCAATTGATTTATCGTGCGTTTCGTAGTATTTCTTTGATAAAATTGGACGATTTAATTTGATAAATACGTGGGTTAAGGTGTTTATTGACACCAATCTAAAAAATATCTATCCCGATTGATTTTAAATGCAGGCAATTGCAAGGTATTCTCGAAAGTGTTTGAAACTAGTCTGAGAATATGACTAATATTAATATGTTAGCTTTTGTCCTCTCGTGTAAATCATACCTAATGAGACGAATATTTAAACCTTAAGCAATACTACAATGCATGAAGGATATTATACAAGAAGACATGTGAATCCACTCCAAGAGAGTGTTTTTACATTTACTCCTACTCCCAAAGAATATATATACTCCACCGACAAAATATTAAATAATTTTGCTGCATTTTCTCAAAAATCTTTTGAAGTGTATATTCTGACTGTAAAATATTCTTTTAAAGTTTAAAAATAACAGTTGAAAAAAGTAAATGAAAAATTAAGATTAATTTCCAAAATTATAGGGCTTATTTCTCAACGCAAAATTTCACAGAGGTAAACCTAATTACAAATGAAGTTATTTGCAAGCCATTATACTTTTTGTCTACCTATATCCATACGTAAGAGAATATATCATATATGATATTTATTTGAATTCCGAGACTGTTGTTTCCTTCATTCATTCACAAGTAATTAATTTCAGGAAAATTGAATTGAACTTTCAGTTTTCGAATCATGATTAAAAAGTAAAAATAGACTCTTCTCATAAAAATAATAGCATCTTAAATATCCAGGTTATTGAACCTTTACGCAAATCTCCACAGATTAATTACTAGAAATAATTAGATTAAAAAGAAAAATATGACATATGAATACGATTCCCTCAACTTTAGCTCTAAATTACAATATCATTAGTAGAATCCCGTTCATCTACGTAAGAACACGCATGAATCTCTCCTCCTGCCTACGGTCCTATAGCTTCACGTCTCCAACAGCTTAACCTCTCCATTCTTCACCCTTTGTCTGCACGATTCGCAGTCATTTTCTTCCGCACGATCTCGGTCGGTAATGGGTACGAAGAGCTGGGTAATGAGTTGGTGTGGGAAGTTGCTCTAGTTGGAGGAAATCTATGGCGGGTGTCGTAAGCGTTCCTCTCCGATTCCTCGTTACACCTACCCTTCTTCCATTCGCAAATTCTTTCGAGACTCCTTCCTCTACTGCGAATCTCTCAAACTCCTCATTGCGAAGGCGTTTGCTTCGAACTTAGTCCACTTAAAGGATCCAATCAGCATTTTCTACCCTTTTGTTTCACAATGTCTTCTTTCGGTGTGTTTACCCAGAAGGGCCTATCGAACTTTTATGGCAGAAATTACCTCTAAATTTTGGTTTTTCTGTTTTTTGATGCTCCCATGAAACAATAATTCATCATCTGGGATACTCAAGTTTCTGCGGGAGCGAGAGAAAATTTCAAGAGGTGTAGACTGTTTTTATATAACGTAATTCTAACGATATTCTTTCGGAGAAAAACAGTTAACGTATGATTGAGAATTAGAAGGTACATTTCGTAACTGAGTCTTTCCAATCGATATAACCATTCGACTGTGAGTACTAATTATTTAGAAATCTTATACATTATATATAACTACACCATTACAAGAATAAAGATATTCAAAGGGAATTGGACCTAATTTCAGGCCTTCTTAAATTAAGATTCATTATAAAATTAATTTAATCAGTCTTTTTGTAAAGAGCCTAATTTTCATACACGTACGCATATAAAAACCATGCCATATACTGGTGAAAGTTACGTTTTTTCATTTACTTCCAGCAATAAAGTATTAGTAAATATTATATCACCGAGATATTTCATTATGATTCTTATTAATTATTTTAAATAAATGACAGCGATTGCTTTGACATTGTAGGTACTGCATCACTTCATATTTGAATAAACTATTAACTCCAATTCTTTCTTGAATAATAATGTGGTAGTTGAAAACTAGAAAATGATAATTATGAATATTCTACAACTAAATTGATAATCTGTTTTCATCATTCTTTTGAATCTTGAGAAGACAATCGCTTTTAAGACTAAGTTAACGACTGAAATATCATATTTTCGAATATTATAAAATGTAATTTGGATTTGGTGTAAACACACAGATTCACGGACTTATTGCTGCTGTAGTTTACATTTTCGCTGATGCTATGGAGTCACTAAATCTGAAAGTTACCAAACATCATCGTCGTCGTCTAATATTAATGACAAGAGAGCAAATTTGCACAGGAACCCCTCCTGTCGTAAATTCCATTTCAATTCCGGCTCAAAATTAAATTCGAGAAAGGCCAATTTACTCAACGGATATCATCATACCTGTCACGAATATTCACTGTAACCCCCATTTCATTCACAAATTCACGAAATATTTGAGCCTTTTAATTTGATATTCCTTCCGATACATTCTTCCCCAATCCCTTCCAACCGATGCATGTCCCGTGCGAATACCACGCGTGCTCACCCTCGGGCACTAACTCCCCCGTACAAGAGCATCTGATGTCCGAAAGCCCCCATTCCGCTTGCAACCCTCAAGCCCTTTTCAGACAGGAACGCAGTATCGATTCTGGTCAAGAAAGGCATTTCGGTGGAGCGTAATGAACATCAGCGTTTTGACTTGGCCGCCCCACACGCACCGCACCGCATCCCACGTGGCCGCTAATTAGGTAGCGGTCACCTTGTTCCTCAGCATCCAATAACATCTAATTCTCGTCTCTAACAGAGAAGGGCCTCCTCAATGCCCATTGGAAGCGGCCCTACACCGCTCACCCTAATCAGCGACCGTAAAATTTCATGTGTACACGGGGCACTTCGTTGTTATGCGCCTCGATTCTTTTATGCGAGCATCGATGTTCTTCAGACTCTTTGAATTCATTCCGCTTTTCTTTTGCTGTGGCCGCAGATACCCTCATGATATTTTGCGTGTTTCGCTCAGGTGTTCTTTATGTGTCGGTAGGATGAAAAAGGCCTTTTTATGCGGAAACGTCGGATTTTATTGTTCCACGAAAACAAGAGACGGTGAACTAGGGCTGACGAGCCACATAAGGCTTATTAACTAAGCATATATCTCTTAAGTACGACAGAGATTTATTATAATATACTTTCTATAATATCTTATTACAATATATTTTCTATAATATTATATACTTTCATTTAAACTGCTCAAATAATTTGGTCTACGCAATAATTGTTTTTTATATATTTTCTGTGCAAAAACAGTTCAATCAATGTTATGAGAGAATTCGTGTTTTCAGCCACTTTAAATTTTCAAAGATTAGTCAAATATCTCGTTTTCAGCGATAGGTTCTTTTAATATTGAAAAATTACGTATTCAAATCCCTCTCCGCATAATTATTGTTGCTTCGGGCGAGATGAGAGATGTACCCGAGGATAAGAAACTATAGTTATGTATCATTTGTGAGTAACAATGGCCTAAAAGGATGAATGAGGAAAAGGTTCAATGTAAAAGGAACTATCCTGGTGCGAATTTTTGCTAATTTCTGAATAATACAATTTAAAAAAATATTGTGAATTTTGTGAAATTTTCTCTATCTGAATTTTTAACATAATGTATAATAATGAAATTCACAAATGAATGATGCCCGCCAATTTTATTTTTAGGAAACTATTAATCGTTTCTTAAAATGTAAAACCTCAAAGCAATAACAATTCTCAATATGCTTTAAATTAGTGCCTTTGCCTCTACTTTTATTACATTCGCAGATGGATTTTACGTATTCATGTAACATGGGAATTTTTTGTATGCTCAAACCTAATTTTTATGCACGTATCATTACACTCCCTGTTAAAAATATAATCATCAATGAATTGATGGTAATCTTAAGGATTGCCAATACAGCGTGTAAAGAGATAATTTTTAAAAGACTTTAAATGAGCTTTTATATGGCTTACTTCATTGTCAAATTAGTATTGCTAAAGTAGGTTATCTCACGAGAAATTGTTATAAATCATCTACAAAGAGCGTAACAGTAAATCAGCTATTTTATACGCTGCCCTCCATATGACTTTCGATGTTCTCTCTTTATTCAAAGGAGGAAATGTCGTAAGTTCTCTGCTCTTTCGTGCGCTATACTCTCTTTTACTAGATCCGACAGTAACATTATTTCCTTCTTCAAAATTACAGGGTAGAGAAGAATTTTCATTGCTATGCTTCTAATGGCTCGAGAATAGATGTCCAAGAAATAATGTTACTATTTATATGTCTCTCTCTTACGGTGGACGGCAGATTTTATTTATAAAAGTGTTAAACTAGATCTTCGCACGCAATTACTACATCTTGTACCCTGAGTTATAGTTGAAACTCATGAGAGATATTTTAATGTGTCAGAGTTAAAAACAGCCGCAAATAATCAAGTTTTTCATTGTGATACGGCATTAGCCTAATAGACATGGACAATTACTCCCCTTTCTTTTGCATAGAAACGAAATGTCTGTCCTAATCATGTTTTTTTCATCTTTCCCACTATTTTCTCTTGAGTACCACTTCTGCGGCGCTATTGTTCTTTAATTCGGAATCCTTCCGCTGAGAATTCTAAATTAATTAAGAGAGCTCAAAAAGGATTCTTAAAACTGTCATAATACGTTTGCTACAAAAAAGTTACATTCTATGTTCATATAGTACTCGAATTTCAATAAAAATACTTCATATTTAAATTCTATGGAAGGATAGTCTGAAAGACATTCTCTATTTTTATCAATCTTTCATGGCAGTCTTTAATGTTTTTTTCAGAGATGAATTATTATGAATATTGAATTCAATAATCAGAACTGATAAAGAAAGAAAATAGAGGAATCTATATACAAGGTAAGTTCTGGGAAACCTATATTCCCTTAAATAGAAATTATATTACTTATTAAGCATATTGTGACTAACTAGAACTATGTTAGGATAAGGAACACTATGTTAATGAAGTTCTTGCAAAATATCTTAAACGCATAAACGAATTTAAGATAAGGCGTGATTTGACAAGTGCTCATTGTAACTGAAAACTTTTTTGAGTTTACGTTAATTAGATAATCTAGTTAGATAACGATATAAATGCTTGAATGTAAATAGAAAAACTTGTGCGCACTACATCCATCTGTTTTCTCTCGTGCTTATTTTAACGTCTGGGAATTTTTTTTATCCAAAGCGCCGTGCTATACTTACAGAACACCTAACACTCGTGCAGACTTAAAAGGCAGTGTATCTCCATGTGAACGTGTTTTCTTGAAAGCTTTACGCCCGACAAAGGTTTTTTACTATTCTCCCTGAAATCGATTTCTCTCCTTGCTAGAATGCATATCTGTGGGAATATATCGGATGGAATTATCGCAAACCCTTTTATGATTGCATACGCAGCGGGTACTTGAGGAACATGCGATGCAGGAATAAATGCCACGGGTGGTCTAAGATTACTACAACGTGGCGTAATTGTCCAGCTTAAAAATTTAATAACATCCTGCATTCGTAATTTGTGGTTTCGAGATGGCAGCCATATAGTTCTTTAAGGCGATAAATGGGGAGGATATATTTTAAGAATAATACTTCGTGAGTAAACGAATACGTGTATTTAATCTTGTTCGCTCCATGAGGTCTTATGTCGATAATTCATATCTGACTCCCTAATTTGCGAAAAAACGCTTCCTTGGAATAATTTAACTTTAAAGTCACTAGGTTTCTTTCAAGAGGTTAACTACCGGGCGAAATTACTAAGCATTTCATTTCGGTTCAATGGAAACGTTTTCAAAAAAGTATTACAAATACATAACAAAATACAATACAAAACACTACATTACGCAAACATATATTCTAAATGTATACTGCCTTTATAGAATAGTATTTTTAATGGGTTTCAACACGATTTAAGCATAAATGCCTGTTTTTATCCGTCATTATTTAACGGGTTTAATTCTTAAATCACAAGGAATCACTTCTAAAAAAGATATTCAACGTGTATAAGTCACTCATATAAATTATGATATCCTACGACTAATGCTGTGTTCATTGAAAACTTAGATAAAAATTTGTACAGCGCGCATCATACGATATGATTAAGGTCTTGAGTCAAAGTTCAATGAACATATCTATTATTAAACTACCGCACGCTGCTAAGTAAGCGAAGCAATGAGATACTGCTGTTTAGTGAAACAAATCTCAGTTGGGAAACATTTGTTGAAATCTACTGAGTGGAATACTCCATGAATGCAGAGTGCTATGGCAAATTTTACCTCGAAAATGCTATGGAATTTTCATTTCTCATTCTTACGATTACATTGGATATTACACATGCCATAGTTTTCATAACAGAATAGTAGAAGTAAGTAGTAAAATAGTAAGTAAGAAGTATTCTTTAGTTTCAGATAATTAATTAAAAATAAAACTCAAATACTGAGAAATTAAGGTTTCAGCATGTGCTTAATGGGTTTTTGAAAATAAATTCATGTGAGCCAGATACATTAATATAACATGATCAATATCGTGTTAGTTATAGTCGTAGTCAAGCTAAAGTCGCTTACTGCAACTGAAGATTTGGAATTATTTTGTTTTTTTATGCAATAAATATGGTCCAGCTATAATTCATGAGGAATCATAAATATTTAAATTAATATTAGTTATGTTATTTAAGACAGGACACAACTGTGACGATCTCAAGCAGACTCAGTCAAAAACCATTAATTAATTTTAGTTTGACATTTATTCGAAAATTTTTTAAAGATTCAATGAATATACAGTTTAATTGACATCGTTCAATTTATTATAATCCGTTGAAATGCATGTCTTCTATCTATATATTAAAAATTTAGAAGCATCAGATACAACGAAAAGTCTCTTAGGTGATTTTTCTCAGTTTCGATTGAAGTTAAACGATTATTCGAAATTACCAGTAATAGGCAGGATGAGTATATCAGATGATTGTACAAGTTAGCACGAATCGTTCATTCGATGTATAGAAGATAGCTTAAGAAATGTCCGAAATGGCAGCAGCTAAAGCAAGAGTATATTTTTCAAGCTTTTAAAGTGATGGTTTTAAAGAAGGGGACGTGATCACTGATAATATGTATGTTGAATGAATATGATCTTTCCGTGCATATGCATGACGTGATATAAATACCAACCACAACCTTCAATGCCAAAACTTGATGAAGTAAATGTTAGAGAAGGTATTCTATACTTCTTTTACTTCTAAATTTCAAAAAATATCAAAGAAGATAGCAAAAAATTATTTACATAATTTCCCTCGTATCCTCAAGTAAGAACAATATTTCTCGACTTAAGTCTTTGAATGTACAGCGTCACACTTCTGACACATCAAACGGCAATGATAAATCGCACTATCGCTTTAAAGCACACTAAAATCGAAATACAAACGCTTAGGAAAGCCGAAAAGGAAACCATTTCCCGCAGTTCGCCTTATCTGAGCTATCCTATTATTTTGTCATGTCGGTTGGAATGGCGTGACGAAAATTAAACCGCATGCAGCTGAAAACTCTCTCGCACCATAGTTTACGCATGACTTGGCGTGATCTTACTCCACTCGCCACATCACTTTCAAAGTGCAAAAAACACCTCCTGGGCGCTATCTTGCTACGGCGGATTTTCAAACAGACGCTAGAGTCGGATAGAATGAGATCGTTTGAGCGAGATAGAGAACGTGCGGAGAGAGGGAAATGGCAAAAGCTAGTAATTCTCACTCATACTGCAACCGCGTTCGTGCATTGCTGCGTGAATATTCATGATGACGCGTGCATGTGCGGTTGCAATGCACCGTCCGTGAATAAAAGTGGAATTTTTTCCGAAGGAAAGGAAAAATGCTCAAATTGCATCGACAACAATGAAGGGGTCGCGGGCTTAATGCCCTTTCTATTTCTCTCCATGCATTTTTCCCGGTTTAGATCTTTCTTTCATTGGAGCGATAGCGGCACTCGGAAACGGTTCTGGCGAATCCCAATTGAAAGTAGTGGAGGTCGAGCTGGGATCACTTTACTTTTTCATTTGAATCAACTCGATAGCCATTCCACGCGTTCCTTCGCTTCTGAATACAAACCAATTTCTCATTCGGTTTGGATGTGCTTCGCCTTTTCGATTTTTCAAACGCCGGGTTTATTTTCTGCATCACGAATCCCCATTTCATATACATCCTAATACTTGTTAGTTTTTCAAAACTAATAACGGTCGAAAAAGATTGAAAAACAAGCTGGTCTTTTTAGACATGGGGAATAGCAAGGTTTACGTTCTCTATCGAATCCTAAATATTTTGCTAAACCTAAATATGCACGAATTTCATATAGCGTATGCGTGAACGCTTAAAATTGAATACAAATTTTACAGCTTTAAAGAGAGGCTTAAAGAGAGTACAGTATAAATATTTTCAGTGCTTTCTGTTACCTATTCAAGAGGAATACATAATTATGGAATTTGAGTTACTGGAATATTTGGAGATCATAAAAGATAAAAGCCAATATAGAAATTTATAAAACTCTTGTGTATTTCTTTGCTAATTACCCTAACATTCGTACAAGGAACTATGCTATTGATATTAGAGAAAATACATTTTCTTCAGTATCAATAATTATTGCTTGACTCATTGTCAGCATTTCAGTTTAGAAATTAGCTGAAAAATCCGCAACTTATTATTTATCATGTTTTATACATGATTATTTTTCGTTTATATTTTAGTTGAAAATCGATATTTCTGATGGAAATACTGAAATAATCAGGTTTTACTTAACTCATATAGCTCTACTTAGGATTTCTCGTTCATATGGTTACCTATCCACTATCTATTGGATGGGTTAACCCTATTGGGGGATGATCTAAGATAATCCCAATTTCTTCTTTCAAGATGTCTTCTGAAGAAATAGAATGAGAAATTGTCACGATTGTTATCTCGCTGATAATTTTTTATTCAGATATTTTCATTACGTTTTAAATATTCAGGTGTGATTTCTGTGAAATTTAAAAGGTTGATTATGATAGCCATTGAATACTAACATGATTACAATTATTGAATAAAACTGTACGATTTTTAACGTATCTCAATTGCTCTCAAATAGCCAATTCCTCATTTCCTTGTAGTTTATTATTGGTAACATAATATTTTCTCTTTATAAGTAAATTATTGAGATATGTCTAGCCATTTATTTCAGTTTAAATGATTTTATATACAGTACTGCTATCCATGTTATACAAGTATCTTTTAGTTGGTGTTATCAGTAAGTTTACGCAGAATTTTCATATATCCCTTCCTTCTTCGTGGGCCTTTCCTACTGTGGGCTTCCCGCTTAAGGTATTACCATAGGGTATATTACATTCAATGTACTGATGTTCCAAATGCATGTAAATTATTTGTTTTTATTAATATCCCTAACGAAATTGGGATGGAAGAAGGGAAATTTTTCACTGAAGCTCGCCTTACTGAAGACGATTTAAGAAGGACCTTTAAATAGAGGTATTTCTATGCAACTTGATATCAACTGGTAGATTAATTAAAAATGTGCTTCTGATTGCATGAAATGCTATATTTTTAATTATTAAACTTAGAGTTGTATGCCGCCAATAATCGTCCATTAGCCAATCCTTTCCGCTTATATCTATATCCACTAATCTAAAAATATCCTATGGAAATTTAGTTTATGAATAATTGTAACATTTTTAACTGAAATCTACTTATTTTATGCTGAAGAATTTCTCATCGGCGTACATTTCCAGAGGTATGGTTCCCTAAGCAAATTAAGAGACACTGTATGACGAAGAAATTCGCAATTTATCGATTACGAACGAGCGAAATCACATTCAAACGGGTTTACCTTCTAATTAAGGGAGTGAATTCGCAGATAATGGTCCTGGGAGTCCGAGACGAATTTACTGCGGCATCATCGAGCCTCGCGCGGGAGAATCGCCCGAGAAAGAACCGACTGGAAAAAAAGCGCAACAGCGGCACCGGTGCTCGCAGTTGGCGAGGTCGTATATTACTTTAATAAAGCGAAAAAGTCGGAGGCTTCCCACCTCCCCGAGCCGATTTCATATGCCACATCCCGAAAATTTGAAGCATATATCAGGTGTGCGTGTGCGCATTCTCAAAAAAACTCCAGTCAATTTCATACGTCATCCGGGATTCATGTTCCCACCGCCTCCCTCTTATCCACGTTTCATTTCACCTTTATTCCATTTGTTTCGTGAGTTTTCCCTTCGCATTTGACTGCGGGCTTCTCATTTAACCTTTTCCATTCCACGGCGCCGCCGCGCTCCCTCCCGAAATCTGCCTTACTCGTTTCGCCCGACAAAAAAACTTGCCCATCACCAGTCGCCCCTTCTTCACTTTATGCTCTTTTTCCCTTCCCTTCTCATATCAGTCCAAACAGCCTCTTTTCCTTCCCTTGCTACGCTTTGTCTTTCCTCAATTACTCCGTCTCCTTCGCCACTCCCTAACTTCTATTCCTAAGCAATACGTTCTCCTGCTTTTTGTCCATGTCCCCTCCACTACCACCTACTGTCATGTATTTCTTCTCCGTTTCCTTAAACCTTCGTGTCACTGTCGTTTCCATCTTTTTTATCTGCTTCCTTCCACAATTTCTTCCATTTTTACGCTTCTAATGTTATCTTTTCAACTCTATAGCCTATGCAAATATGCTCTGCAACTGAAAAATGGAATTCAACCATTCTCGAATTGGGACATGCTATGCAAAGAGATACGCAACGACTGTAAAATGAGCGCTATATATTTTTTAATATTTGAAATTCTCAATATCTATATCCTCTATTATCTATCTTTGGACTATCATTACACGGGAATTTCGTCTTCAGGCTTTGCGATTTAAAAAAATTCTACTCCTCTTTCATCACTATCAAATACACAATTATAAATTCATTCGATTTATGTCAAAAAATATAATTTAAATGAAACATATTCATCATTTATATTAACCAATTATTATTTAGAATTGAATTGTAGAGTTTAAATAAACACATCACTTAATTAATTGATTAATTCAATTTAAATGTCGTATTAATGAATTCCAATAAAATTCTTTTGCAGTTCTTGTTCGACTATTATTTGCAATTGTATACGATAATTTATTTATTATTCAAACGAGGTGAATAATGATGTGACTGAATTTTATCTTATTTTAGCAGTTCATGATAAATCACAATTCATTTCACAAAAGTCTAACACTACCATCACCGAAACAAAATTTTGAAAATGAAACCGAGAAAATACTGAATACAAATCTCGTCTTTTCGAATTGTATGTACCCTTTACCATCCATATCCTGCCAATAATTACGATTTCTTTCTTCCGCTTGGTTTAATTTTTCTTACGTAAATCCATATAATCAAAGGAAAAATACAGGAGAATATGTTTTTTCCGATCTGATTCATGAGATGGAGAAATAAAGAGGTATCGGTTTGCTTAAGAAATCAAAGAAAAGGCAGCGGTGAGCTTCAGGAAAAGATGCAAACTTTCTTTCCCTATTTTATTCACTCTTTTTACTCTAACTCTTCCATCTCTTTAATTTCGTAATATCTCCTCACTGTACTGTACTAATGTATTGCACTGCTAAAAATCGCCGTTATTTTCCAAGATTTTTGGATGCTTTCTTCTTTTCCTCCTTTAAAATTAATAGCCTACTGGTTTTAGTATGTTTAGTATTCCTTTGATTCCTCTATCCCATTAAATCTGCCATCTTACAAATTTCTTAAATTATAATTCTTTATAAAACTTAAATCGCTCCTTATTCTTCTATAAGAAACATTTCACCTGATATTGACGGATGAGAGAAGTATAAATGCAATCGTGCGTTTTTTCTATTGACAATGAAAATAAAGTCTCAATTAACTTTAATCTTAAGAGATAACAACGAATCCTTTCATTTCCACACGCCTACGTAAAAATTAGTTAAAGGAAAAGAAGCAAAATAATTCAGAGGTTCGAAGGAAAATAGGGGATACGGCTTATTTCTATTTTTAGCAATAAAAATATAGAGGCTATTATTAGGAAATATTCCCGGAAAAAAATTAGGCAATTCCTTGTTAAATATTGGAGTGAATTATTATGGATTACCCATACATACCCATTACATACCCTCTGTGTATGTCTCCGCCGTTCTTTTTACTATTTAGAAATATTCGGGACTTCCGGTAGCCAAGTATTTAGCGTGTTCATAGATTTCTTCTTCCGGTAGGGGCCCATGTGTACAAAACGGCATCAGCTGTCAAATCACTTTAAAAAAATAACCTACTACTACAATCTATAAGAAATATTGGGCCAAAAATTTGAATCAAATCAAATAATTTTGGATATAATCCGACAGAAAAGGTAAAAAGTGAGGAAATCTTTACGACATCTCCTAAAGAAGTTCCATATAATTAAAATAAATATGACGTTCGTATGTAAACACGAGAAATTGTCTAAAATAAGTAGCTAATTCCACCGTTGATATCATACGAACAACCGAATCCTATCCCTGTGCACCGTTTCGAAACAATTGAATCAATTTCCGTGGCTTCCGTAAGGGGTTACATCCGCTCTCTAACCTTTGTTTTTTATTTTTTTGTTTTTTCATCACTTTGCCTACCACTCGTCATGTAAGTTATTTGCGTCCTTTTCTTTCGCCCTTCATCTCATCTCTTTCTCACTCGTACCTCCACCTTGTGTCCCACCCCCGTAACCTTTTCCTTATTTCGAGATTTGTTTACCAACCCTCCTAGGAAGGAGAAGTGGAGGAAGTTAACCTACCTTCCCTCTACAGATCCCTCATTTTCGGCGTATTTCGTCGCATTTGCTACTGGAGTGTGGGCAGGGGGAGGGAAAAGAGGGTTAGAAGGGGGCGTGGCCCAGTTTTTATGACAAGCGCCATCCGCGTCCCCTTCCAAACATTCAGTTTAGATTTACTCCCGAAATGGGACTCGGAGGGAATGGGTGTATTTTTTTCTATCCGGGCCTCATTCGAGGATCGAGCCGTTCGAAGTCTATGGTGTGTACGGGAGCGTGCATCGGATGTATCCGCATACGTCATGGTCTGGGCGTGTAAATGAAAAGATCGGACGCCCCCCTCTCCTTACCTCGTTAAACGAAAGGGCGACGTACGGGATTTGATGGACGCTCTCTCCCTGCATTCTGCCCTTACGTACCGGCTGTAAAACCGTGATTGCCCGATTTTGCCCTTGCGGGTTCGAGAGCTAAGGCCCCCTAGTTCGACGGCACGCTGCCTAGATGGCATTGCCCTCTCTCACTCCCATCCCCTCCCACTCGACCAATGAGTGACGCGCGATTGTCGACCGGTTATTTGTTACTTTTCGTTTGGCGGGTGGGTGTGGGGGCGACCATCTGTTGGACGATATGCAAACCTCTCCACGTCTCCTCGGGGCCCTTAATGTTACATGAGGCATTGGCGCTTTTAAGCCTCCCAGCGCTCGAGAGGTCTGTTGGCTTGTAACACCTGCACAAGTGCAGCGCGGTCGTTACGAATGTTTGATTGCTTTGCTGCAGGAGTGGCGATCAGTCATGGGGCGGAGGTGGTCTTGTTTGATTTCCAGGAGGGTGCTATCGTGTAAGTACGGCGTCGAGGTAATGCGCCTCGATGACTTTGGTCACAAGGGGACGGAAAATCATATTGGAGTTGCAACGCCGACTTTTGACAAGCTGATTTCTGCGAGGCGGCCGAATTTTTATCGGACGCAATGCAAATTTACTTCGGAAGAGCTCTTTGAATATCCATCTCTCTACTTTATGCGAGAATGTAAACTCGGACGATCGCCGCCGCTTGTTTAGTTCTGCAATTTCCTGTGTGCAGACGTAGTATGGAATGACCGGGAGGTTGTGTAAAGATTTTACACTGTTTCCAAAGGAGGGGAGAGGACTAAATCCGAGTCATCGGAAAGAGATTACAAGCAAATATTTGGTTATTTATATTGGGTATGCAATTGGGAGTTTTACAGAACGACAAAATATCAGACTTGTAAAATAAGGATCAAAAGAAGTGAAAACCGCATTCCCCATTGATATTCGTGGATTTCAAAAGTTTTGAAATCTGAATAAATTCAAATTCAGGAAATGCGCCTCGATGAAAATTTATGGCTTTACAAAGTGGTAAAACTCGGTGCAGATGTAAATATTTGAGAGATGAATACAGAGTCACTACGCTTTGACAATTGTCAAAATATTTGAAAACTCCGAGGGAACACGTTATAAAAAACATAACACACGAGTTGAAGTGAAAACAACAATAGGGAATCAAAGTAAATTTACAATTAATCGTTCGTACTGATAATAATTATAATAAAAGTGTTTATTAATTTAGAAATCAAAATGTAAATCCCAAAAGTCATAGTAGGGATCGTTGAAATAAAATATTTTACTCATATTTGATGACAGTAAATTTGTCTTAGTGAGTCTCATAAATTTAATTTAATTTACGGATAGCTAACTGCTGATGTGTATCATTATAATTCTACTATTTTCAAACGTAAAAACAGAAATGAGAAATCTGTCGTGCATTTATGTAAAGAAAAACACTTAAATAGCTAGATGTATGTTGAATAATGATTGAAAAATACTTCTAACTGTAAGAGAAAAATTATATCACTATTTTATGGCTCCTGCCATCAAACTTTAGAAATTAACAACTGCTGACAATTATCTACCATATAACAGTACTTTTTCAACGAAACAATGTCAATTATTTCTGTTGTAAAGATACTGAGTATCAAAGATTAATTTCCATCACCTCATGATCGAAATTGCAAGGAAAACAATGATTCGGTAACATTTTTGATGATGTTTATGCATGGACCGGTATGAAGGAAACCAAAAGAAGAGGAGTGCATCAATACAGTTACGAATTTATGGCCTTGCATAAGTTGCTAATGAAAGAAAGGCAAACATCAATATCTTTATACGCTGACGCAACAAAATAAAATATTGATTTTAACGATAAATTATTGTATTTTCCTATGATCCTAGCCCCTTTCCTAATAATTGATTTTTTTACATTTATCATCCTCTACTCTCCAACCATACGAAAAGGCACACACGTTAAGGTGTCAAAATGTCAACTCTAGACATGTGGTATTAAACACTGTGAGAGCTATTAAATGTTTTCTTTTCAATATGATTTTATGAATTAGTGCTGCATTTTTCTGATATATAATCTTAAAGTTGTGGTTTAGCATTACTCGATTCTCGAAATTTTTTGATATGGAAGATACGTCTATATTATAAAAGTAATATCTTAATCTTCCATTCAGTTCAATTATTCTTTGAAAATATCATCTGTAAGCTAGTAAAAACACCGGAAACAATTCTAAGGGTGATACTTATACTTCCTTCATTGTTTCTCATTATTTTATCGCTTGTTAAATAATAATCAAATTTTGTAACTGCTAAACCCTAGCTTTCAAATACAATCATCCAAATATTGCTGACGTTCCTTTGCCCTACTTTGAACATGATAACAGATTCATTTCATTACCGCAGACCTCATATCTCTACTCATAAAATCTTTAAACTGTTCAGCAAACATACGCGGATTTACTTTTTGCGATTGATTTAGAAAGACGTCTTGATTTGGAGAACGTCGAATCAAGGCGTCTGGACACATATAAGTCTGATTTATGTTTATGATAGTTCCGTTAAACGAAAATAGAAATAATGGAAAGAATTTATTTTGCGAAATTCTCAATCTCACTTGAGTTTAAAAGGTTTTAAGAATACAATTCATTGACATGAAATAAAAATGTAAAACTTCAGTAGTTCTGATTCTTCTGATCAGCTTCTTACCACATGATATAAGAGAAATGGTTTTTATATGATAAGAAATTCCATTTCCATGAGCAATTTCATCAATTAATTCGTACTGATTTTGGATCATAGCTATGTTAAATGTAACATCTTTCTAAGTAACGGTGTATCCACCACGAAGCAGAATTTTGAGTGCCCTGCCCAGAATAAATTTTTGATCATCACGATAGAGAAGGATTTTATTACAGTGGGCGCGGTATACTCTTTCTGATGTAAATATTCGAAAGCCTACTCTACATGGACATCAAAGTTTTAGGGTCGGTTTTACATCTCATGAATCGCGTAAAATATACTTTCGGTGCTGTGATGGGATTTAACAGAGACTCTCGTGGCGTGGCAGAGGCGTGCAGTCGGTGAGAAATTGTATCATAACTGGCGAGTATGCCACAGATTTTGCTATCAAAAGAGAACCTCTTCACTCAAATCACTAGCTGTATATTTAAATATTCTGTATATTTATTCAAGCTGTAGATGATATATCTATCAAAATCTCGATCAGATTTGTTTAGTGTCGTATTTATCTCAAAGCCTAAAATTCTCGCAGCCATATTCTAGATACACATTTTCATAAAAGTATTTGTCCTTTTTATGCATAAACGTTCAATCCTGACTGACTGACACGTAAAACTTCTGTATTATCTAACAAAATCCAAACGCTTTTATCAAAGCGCTTCTATTCTTCAACTTGAAGCTTAGAGTAGAGAATAAGATTAAAGTTCAACATTTCTATTAATACTTTCCCAGCGTACCTCATTAATTAACCATGTAGAGAGTATCAGCCTGACGTATGCATATCCTGATATTTGACACAATTAGATAAAGTAAATATTTACGCACTGAATTTTAGAAAATCGATAACTACCCCGTACATTGAAAATCGCTACGTCATATAAAGATAATCACAATTTTAGCTTAAGTTTCTAACGTTGTAAATACGACACTTCGGAAATTTACTAATTAAACTAGACCAGTGTGAGCCAAGTTATTTTATCCCACAGCACGCCACCATAGGAATTGGTTTCAGTTTTGCTGTTAAGCCTAAGGCAAATTATACGTTAAATACTAAATCACGGGAAGATTTCTATAAAAAGTGCTTATTAATTCAAGACTATTGGGAACGTGTCATTTACAAAAGAGAATTCCCTCTGAGAACGAAAATAAAGCAGAAGCACTGAAATTATTTTACTCAATGTACGAGTAACTATTTAGTCAATACATATATTACAACAGCTCAGAACAATCAATAGTGGTATAAACCCTTTGTAAAACCTTGAAAATTGCAAGCACAAATAGTTCTGTGGTGACATTTTCTACAAACTTCTGGTGCAGAACTGAAAATAATTCGAAAATACTCAATATTTCACAACGACATTGCCGGCCAAATTTTATTAATACACTTATCACCTTCGTGACATACTATTGTACCGCTGCAAACAGTTTGGAAAACAATGAAGTAGACTATCGGCAAATTGGACAAGCCTTTCTTCTCAGTATCTATTTCCCTCAATAACTACATCCTCATAAAATAGACTCTAAATTCAGCCCCAGAAAACCAGGGTTCAAAACAAACGTTTTCCGGACATAAAGCCACTTTAGTTCTCTCTGAGTAATTATTCTTCATTCGTTCGTTATGAGCCTCTTCGTACACCTATTCCATTTCATAGTCTCTGTTGTTATTGCTCCTCTCAGATGACCCATAAGATTTTACGATACGCAGCTCGCGATAAGGGCTTTATTTCTTATATAGACACGAACATGGAAATGAAAATGAACGGAAAAATTAATGCTGTCAAGTTTATTCACCCCATTTACCAGTGGTAATAAAAGTGTTTCAGTATTCCCATCACGCATTAGGTGTGAACAGGTTCAACAGAAATAGTACTAGGAAGAATATCCATAATCCCAATATCGGGATCCTTTCCAAAAGCTATCTACTATATTTTACTGATTCTAAAATTAAATTGAATTCAAATCTGTTTCAAAGTAAAATTTTATGAATGGAGTTATCATCAATAAATATACAGAAAAAGGAGTCAAAAGTCTAATGTTGTCGAATTTTGCGAAAATACTATTCGTTCCATCCTAAAAAAACATGAAAACCTGCTGTAAATATAGCTTATTAGATGAATATCTCCACTATCTCTTGATTTAAATTTACTATGACCTGACCTGGAACATTGAAAGTCATTTATAATGAATAGGAGAATATTGATTCGCATTAATGATGTATTTCTTACGGTAAATGTAAAGACTATTGCTTAGCATTTTACTTTAATTCAGACGAAGGTGATAAAATAATGCTGTATTTGTTGCGTATGTTTCTTTGCATTATAACAACTTCAACTGAGCCTGACGAATACAAAATACTGTTGCTATAAAGATAAAGATACTTGATATTGTAATTTTGGAAATAAGTATTTTGGTATACACACTGTTTTTATAAAAATTACTTAATTTCATTTACTACATGTCGGAAGAGTTGACAATGATTTTGAAATTTCCATTTAAAGCTTTATGTTTAACAATTACTTAGTTTGAGAAAATCTTTTCTCCTAAAGAACTATATAGTATATGACTATATTTTCTACTTAGACAATAAGGAATTCGAGAAAACATCAAGAATTAGCCTCATTAACATTTCAGAGCGATCAGCTTAAGTGAAGGAAATTGGTAATCTGTAATTCTCCCTGCATTCTCACAATTGTGACTTGCGGATTTAAGGAATTTCCAACACCTGCTAATCTAAAAAATAATCTGGAAACTTTCTTATTCTCAAATTAAAATAGAAAATTACGATAAAGATATTAATAGTCATTCATTATCTCCTACAACTGATTTCCCAAGAACCACTCATTTATCATACCTCTCATGCAAGATTCTAATACACCTAGTCGATCGAATGGATCCATCATAAAAGTATTAACTAAAGCTGAATCTCAATGGAAACTAAATCATAATGAAGTGGACATGTGACCTTTAGACATTGAATACGTAGACGATTTTCTTCGCAGTCGTAACCTAAGTGGAGAAGTAATATACACAGATACGTATGATTTCACCATTTAGATTGTGTGAAAAATTATTTCCATCAAATAAGTTGTAAGTTTGAAACGTTTCGACAGTTCACATTATGATACTATCTGTGTACGAATCCAATCTGTAGAATGGATACCGTTTTTGGTAAACATGTAATATTCCTTTCCCCATTCCCCTCATTTCTGAAATCCGTTCGAAGTAATAAAGCAAGAGCGAATCGGTTATGATAAATTTTATGCAATTCTTACAATGATCATAACTGTATTCGCATTCTCCCCGTTCGCGATTGAATTCACCCGCTTTTACCGCCCCTGTTTATTACTTTTGCCATTCCTCGAAACATTCTCAAACTTCTCCGGACGTATATATCACGGTCCTCACCTTAAATACCTATAACTGACGCAACTATCCTTCCAGAGGGCGCCCTTTCTACTACCAGAAAGGACGACATCTTCATTGAATCTTCGGGAGCGCAGCCATAAATCTCTTACGCCTTATTCAAACCGGTATCAACATTTTTTTCCGCAGCGTCCCTTTTCGAATGTCTCCCTTTCTTCGCGATATCAGAAACGCTTTGAAAGATCTCAGAAATTTCGGAACTTCCTCCCGCCCCTTGCCATCCTCATATTCGGTCGTAAAATTTGCGAGATGGGTGAAGGGGTCGAAGGATTTACACCCTCGTTTTCGGGCTGCGATTAGGAAGTTTGATAGGTGGCGGGGGTGAATGGTTATGGGGGGAATTGGAGGCTTTTTAGAGGGTGGAGAAAGGCGGGAAAAGCGTCGTTACCGCCGCCATAAGTACTTTTAAAGGGAGGCGGAATAGGGCGTAGCGCGAAACGCCTTTTGCATGTTATTTTGGAGGAAAATCAGGATACGGAGGCGTCCTTCGACGCGAGCTTTATTCCTTACCCAACGTCTCTCTCGCGCGCGCGGAGTTTCCGAGGAATTACGATCAAAGTGCGTGGTTTGATGGCTGATGGGAAGCGATCCAATGTGTCTATTCCCATACGAAGAAATCAATTCTATACATATTCATCCACCCAATTTAGCATATGTAATTGAGTAAATAGTTATCGAACTTCAATTAAATTCAAATTTCCCTTCGTGGAGTTTCACAGCAACTGTCTCGAATAACAATAACTACCACGGTAGATCTCTAATTTAACATGTGTCTTTAGCTAGCAGAAGATGCCAACTCGTTGAGGAAACGTTTCGATCTAAAAAGCCTACTCTGGTCTGGTGGTAAGTTTTTCCTTTAGAAGGCGATTTTGAACTTTATTTCAGCAAGAGGCGTGACGTGGTGAAAAGAAGTATACGAGGATTATTTTATCTGAAAGCTAGTAATCTTTCCAGAAATTCGGAGACAATTCACTCTCCACAGTACAATACATTCTGCTACACAAGCCAATCCCATTTCGTGAATAAATCAGAGAAACAAATTCTGAAAAATTTGCATTAAAAATTCGTATTTATAGCTAAATCACGGCAGTAACCGGATACCTTAGGTAACTGTGGTACAACGAATAACGATATAAATTAGTAGTAATGACACAAGTACAATCGTTGTAATAATCGAAAAATCAAAATCGATTCAAATTATCATCTTTGCACTATGATATAAGTGTTATTACATCATATAATAAATACTTTCTACTATAAAAATATTCCTCTCCTATCAACTGGTTACTTTACGGATTGTATAACTTAATAGGGCCTTAATGAAAAGAAAACTAGGTAAAAATTATATTATTATAATAAAAATAATTTTTTGGAGAAACTTAAATAAAAATTAACCCTCATAAAACAAAATCTATAGTTGTAAAGCCAATAAAAGAAATTACGCACATATAATGATAGGATCATCAAGAATAGAGCAGGTGAAGAAACCAAGTAACCTTCGAAGTATGATCACTCAAGACACCAGATGTGTCTCATCCGTGAAATAAGAATATGGATAGTATTGGCCAAGGAAGCTCTCGAAAACAAATATAATATGTTAGTTTGAATAAAGATACGAGGAAAAATTTCCAAAAACCTTGTTGAGCACGTTACTGTATGGAAGTAAGAGCTAGACTACCGGTAAAAGGGAAGGAAAACAACTAGAAGCGATAGAGATGTGGATATGGACACGCACGAGATGGATAGACAGGTAAACGAATGGTGAAGTATTACGGAAGATCTGTAAAGAGAGAAGATTATTGGAAACTTTGGAAAGGAGAAGCAGATCCGTTAGTTCTGTGATAAAATAAAACATATTTTTCACTAGAATTTTACAAGAGAAGATAATAGGAAAGAAGGGATGAGAAAGATCAAAGAATAAAGAGCCGTATGGGTTTCCGAAGTTATGTAGAAATAAATAGAACAGATACATCTGATTGTAGAGACAAGGCAACATCTTTAGGAATAGAGAATGTTCTGTGACTACGATTTTAATAGAACTCTAATGCTAAGATCAATCAAGAAAACTGCCGACCGAAATAAACCACCTAAATCTTGACAAATTACAAAATAATTAAATTGATATATAGTGCATATTTTGAACGAGCTGCGTTGGGTTAGATTGAAGCACTATTTCGTAAGTGCGTACAAGGCTGACTGCAATGTAAAAGGAAGCATACCGTGGCTGTAAAGAAAATTACCTAAAAATGCATTAGCTATAAGCAATTCCCTCTCCCCAGATGCTTATTTTTTATTAATTTTCCCTTTCTTCGGTGAGTGCGTGACCCGTGGAGAAACTGTGAAGGACGCGGTCATGGATCGTTTCTTTCCTCGGTTTTCCCTCTGACGTTGGCCGACTCGTTTTTTCCCTTAATTTTTCGCGCGTGGATTTCCCTTTCATGCGATTTGGTTCCTTGCGTGAGTTTTTGATTGATGCTCACGTGAGGAGATGTTCTCGTCTAATTCCTTTCGAATGGGTCTCTGGGAGCAATAAATACTTGCGTGACCGAATCTCTTTCTCCCCTCCTCTCTTCGTCTACCGTAAAAAATGCCGTCTGGGAGTCGTATTGCGGATGTAATTTAGTCGAGGTTTTAATTTGATTACCCTTAAATTCCGAACGCTGAAAAGGGATAGCGTTTTCCTCGCTGCGATTAGTTTCGTGTTCGGAAATGGGGAATTCTTAAAGATTTTGGCTGATATCTTATAAGTAACATTCTTTGGTATTTAAGTATTATCGATGTATCATAGAAAAAACTCAGTGGAAAAAGTTTAATTTACCATATTAAAAACATTAAATTCGTTGATAGTAAAAATATTAATGTAAAAGAATTTAGCAAGTTACCTAATTTCTTCATATTTCCTAATAACAACATTCACTTTCGGAGAAAATGAAGTAATGCAACAGGGTTGTTACAGGCACTAATCCCACAAATTCATAATTGTTTTCCTTTCTGACAAAACCTTTATTAAAATTATTCTTAATTTTGTTTTATTCATCTAAAAATGTAACTATTTCTGAACTTATACTTTTATATATCATGACCAGATTTATTATTCCAGCTATTCCGTTCTTTTTATCTCGCAGAGAATAATCACATGGTGGAAGGGCAATCCTTACGTACCCTTTCTGACAATATCAGTACAAACTAATTAGCTTCATTTGTAATGTAGAATTACACCGGAGTGATAGAGGGATCGGAGCCACAACTTGGCTCTATTTCACACAACAAAACGATTCATGGAAAAGTGAGCACCCATTCCAATAATGTAATTTGATAAAAGTTGAAATTTGTAAATATTTAATCGAGGTTTGTTTTGTGACTAGTTTTCTACGAAATATCACTTGAAATATTTCAATAATTATTTTTTACAACGGTAACGGAACTTCTCGTCACAAGTTGAACCAGTGGGATCTAAAATGTGTTATCTTAACGTAACATCATAGCTTTCCGTCGATTTTTGGCCGTCTTATATTGACGTTGAATTATTTTTTATTGTTTCATGTAAATCAATAACTTAAACAAATAATTTATTATTATACCGCATACTATCATAAAATTAATAACTATTCAAAGAAGCATCACCAATATAAATTCTATCATGAACTTAAATAAAGTATTTAAAGTCGTTTCATTATCCTCTTTATCATAAAACAAACCCAATAAATAATTTATGTGCCTGTTCTTCAGTATCGCTCAAAAGCTTCCTAGAGGAAATTTTTCAAAGAAACTCGGATATATCGAGAGACTAACTGACCTTTCACGGAATATTTTTCATAAATAAATCAATTTATTTTCTCCAACACGAATCAAATCATATTTATGACAACTGACTTGGTAATAGTGTTTTTCTAACAATCAGTTTATTTGAACATATATAAGCTTATATTTTCTCCACAAAGTATCCTAATAAAAGTACGATGATTAATAAATCGAAGAAATAATATAATTGTGCATGTAGATTTCTGAATTCTATCACTAAACCTACCAAGAACTTTATATAATATTGAAATAAAATTCAGGAAGTTTTAGAATAGAATGTCCGTGACTTGAAAGTTAATTTTCATTATTAAACAACAAAAACGTTTCGAAAATGATGGTATTGGAGGATAGATATTATAGATTCCTAAGTTCTGAGGTTGTACAAGTCTATTCGGAAGAACGTATGTTTGTGTTTTTGAGACTCACTTCTAACCGTAACTAATACGGCATTTACATGTATATCTGAATTTTTAAATTTATACGTTAATTGTTTAAAACTAGTTGAGCTTTGGTTAACAGGATAGTGTTTTCCTATTACATTCTTTTACGATGTATTTTCAGGTAAGTGTATATACTTCAAGTAATTAAATTCAGAATGCTACAAAAAAATCACAATAAATATGAATTGAAAAACTTAATATTCTCATACCTTAGTATGTGGTTCAATTGAAACAAAAGCTCCTTCCGTTCCTTTGATAGAATAAGGCTTCTGTACGTCAGAGGAAGTATCACAAGCTGTTACAACGAGCCGCGGGTTGAACGGTAGCAAGCTGCGTAATCGTCAATGTAGAATCTTTTTCTGGTTCAAACACACTTTAAAGGTGGCCATTCAGCAAATTTACGCCTGCATGATGCACTTTCTTCTTTGAAAAATCATCAATATTAACTGGTAACTTCATTACAATACGCATTCTTCTATAACATCAAATTTTAACAGACTTCACTTTACCAAATAATTTTCCATGTTTACAAACAACGTAAGTTTCAACGTTCCGTTTCCATTGTTGCAGATTGTTTTGGTTACACAAACTAATGACATCTAATTGCGCAAATGTACTACAGATAGGATAAATTCTCTTTCTAAATTCGGTACGTACTTAAAATTAAGCCTGATTAGTTTCTTTCAATAGCTTTGTAGATATTTACACTAATTTTTAAATAAAAGAGGCAATATATATTGATTCAGTTACTTAAAGTTTGTAAGAAATGGATATCCATCAATTTGTTTGTTAGGATGTAAGAATTCTTAAGGAATTAAGTAAATATTCAAGATTAATTTTACGAAGTAGGAGTTTTAACTGAAACTGCCTAGTTAACATGCATAGCATATCTTACCCAATGCGAAATTTAACAAAAATAAGAGGTAAAATTCCATATATTTATTTATTTTCCCTTCGAAGGTAATTATAATTTTAATTAATATACTTTATGAAAAATATTCGTTTATGAGATGCTATTGTTCAATTAATGCCTTATAATCAACAACATTTACCATATTTATGTGTAACATTACGGGAAATTTGCTATTCTGCTATATAATTGGAGATATGAATGTAACAACACTAAATTTGAGCATAATTTCGACTCGTAATTATTCACCTTACAATATGTACATCTAAATCAGTAGATATTCGTAACTCCTAAACTCGAAAAGATATTTTAAAATATCGCCGATTTTTTTCCTGTGAGTGTGCCTCGAAAACTCAGAAACTTAAATATTAAATAATGATCGATTAATTCTACACTAATATCCGTCCTAACTTTTCATGATTATGATGAAAGCCAATATCGCTGAAGATACTTCACGTCCCCGAAACGAATCAATAGCATTTTCTTCTGGACTTCAATAAATGAAGCTAAATGAATTTTTGGAAGAATATTAAGAATTATCAAATTCCAAATTAAGAAGCTATTAAGCTACGGTATAAAACAGCATAGAAACAACGTACCAATAGAAATAATACTATTGGGACGATATCAGCAGATTGAGAGGGTAAAATGGAACAGTATCCTCTAGAATCAACATCATCATCAGGAATGGTGATCTTTTTCATGTTACAAGGTCTTTATTCATCAAGCGTGCCGTATCATATAAAATGATGGTCTTAGTAATGGATTTTAGGGCGGATATAGGGTGCAGGGGAGAATTGTGAGAGCTGCACTAGTCTCAGTCGCGCAAGAAGCGGTGATGGATGACGCCCTTCCGTTTCTGCTTCGGGCGCAACATGCATGCGCCATTCGTCTCTCATGGAATGCCATTTCACCTCTTCCCATCCTAACGGTAGCCATTTTCTCCCCGCTGCCTAATGTATATCCTTTGGACAAATCATCCCTATTTGCACTCCGTTTTTGTCACGAGATTTTTCATGCCGTTCCAAACGGTGAATTGAAAATATGGATATAAATTCTTCAACTCTTTCCTTTCCAAGGTATTTTGCGGACCGCTTTCGAAAGAAAACTTTGTTTTCATTTTTTTTTCTTTCCGTGGACTTTGACATTCTCGTTCTTCTTCGATTCAGCTCTTAATACTCGTGCTGCTGTCAGTCCTATTCCTAAAGCTTATAACTGTATTTCTTACCTTCGCTGGAAATAACTGATATGATTCGTTCTTCAAGGTGACTAACATTAAATTTAATCTTTAGTTAGTTACTTTATAATACTACTTTATATATACACATTAAATGCACGTCTTTCAAAAATTGTAGTTAGTGTGGAGATAAAAGAGGAAATTTTAGTTATAATAAAGATTAACATTTTCATGTTAAAATTTCTGAAAATTCTTTCGAACGAGAGTGCACATCAAATGATAACATTCAAATCAACTTAAAATAAGACTCTAAATTCCATTTTCCCATTTTTTGGTGAAGAATACAAGTATTTAATCAATAGACAAGAAGCGTGAGTGATAGCACAAAAATCTTATTGTTAATAAAATTACGTTGATTAAGATCGAAAAGACTATATTATAATCAACCCTTTTATAGTTTATCTGCAATCGTACTAGAGATTAGAATTCTATAACTCCAAAAACAATAAAAGATATTTCACATGGAGTTACTTTTGTCTCATTTAGCTCAGACTTGATGAACTGATTTGTAATGAGATACAGTTTGTGAGGATAAGTAATAAATGCAGTTTGTGAGGATAAGTAATAGTTACCTTATTCCTTACAAATTTATTCCTAACAAATTTAAGTAATATTTAACGAATATTTTTAATTACTATTACCTATACAAACTGCATTAGTCTTTTCGGAATTTTATTAATATTCGAGTCGATCAAATAAACGGTTAACATTATGAACATTTACAGAAAGCATAAAATTTGACCTCTTATTCCAAGTGTAGGGCTCAAGTAGACGGCATAGAATTTCATATCAATTTGATTATAATTATCGAATACATAGGCTGCGTTGCTTCTTCTTCATTAGGTAGAGATTATAATTAAGTTCACTTTTATCCACAGATATTTTAAATTAAAGAGTGAAATTAGGTAGTAAATCACCGAGACCATTTAAAAATTCTCTGTGAAAGACTCAAAAATAAACTCCGCAGGAGACACCCTCAAGAAAGTGACCGAAATTAAGAAAATGAGAAAAAAATCAATAAAATATAAAAAATTATTTTAGAGGATTATTAATAAATCACTAAGGCAATGAAGTATAGGGAGAAACACTCTACCACATAAGAGGAATTGTAAGATCCTCTTTGTGATATTATATTTTTCATTAGTTTTCAAATTGTACAGGATATATGTAATAATATTTCTCCTATAAAGAGGGCAAAGTAACAGTAACTGAATAATGCGGTTAGCCTTATTGAGGGATACAAATAAAAAAGCAATCCTATTTTCACGATCTAACGATAAAATTAAACTCATAGTGTCCCATCCGTTAAAGAATGATCATAGCTCAGCCATTATAACTACTGAAGCTAATACATGAAAGTCTAACGCATCATAGCAATTGCCGTTCTTATGAGGGTGAGGTAAAATTTAGCAAATCATGAAATGCGTCATTAAGCGATAGCTTCATGGGCTTTGTTTTGATGTCAAAATTAGACTTGAAGATAAGAGACTTGCAGAGACCGAAAAAAGAGCACACACCGATAATGAGCAACAGAAGAGAGGAATGAAATCTAAAAAATAAATCCGTAAAGCATTTGTTGATATGACCTCGGTCATCACGTCCCACGTCTGCAGTTTTTCTCCCTCGCCCTCCGTGTAATTTTCTCTCATTATCGCGGTATCCAACTGGCGATATTCCATTAGATTCTCTTCACTTTTTACGAGATTCCCCCTCCCTTCTCTCCTTGTCGCAGTAAAGAGCCATTTGTTTTGGCCGGGTTGAAGTTTCATTAGGTTTTTGCCCGCACGAACTGTCCGGGATATCCTGCAAATTTCATTCCCGCAATCTCTCTTCCTTTTACTTACTACGTCGTCATCCTCTTCCCCGCTTCGCTTCTTTGTTTACCCAACTTTCATAACCGTCCTCTTCCCACTCTACATTTATCTCCCATAATGAGCCAAGTTGGAACCCATCGTTAGCGCAACGGAAGTCCTCAAACCGGGAAATCGGCCAGATCACGATTCACTGTCAATGCCCCTTCCAGTTGCTCCCTTTTCTCCTGCGCCTATTTCCATTCCTAACTCTCCTTGTGGTGAATTTACTCTACGTTTTCCATTTTCACCATACGTATTTCAGTATAAAAAAGTGAAATTTTCGCACATTAAATTTTAATTGATTGTTTCAATTCCCGGAAATCAATCGGATTGCTCCAGAGGGTATAAAGTAATTAACTCGATAATAAATAAATAAAAAAATCAGTGAAATTTATTTGAGCTATTTTCAGTTACGACAATATATTGAAATAAATTAATCACATGGGAATATCTGTATGCCTTAGGGCAGAAAAACCCTTAATATATTGACAAAAATTCATTATTAATGGAAGATACAAGATGCTATAAGTAATTTTGTTTCTGCAGAGTGAAATTGGTCTTGCTTTACTTCAATTATTCTTCATAATCAATGTTAATATTTAATTGAATATAGTTGAAAGGTTTCCTACAAGCGTTTAAGTACTACATGTGTTAGCACATTAAATCACCTCTCTCTCTTGAATCACAAAAAGTTGTTTGTTTGGGAGAGTCAACCGTATGAGCAGTTTCACAGATAATTTATGCAGAATCCTACAGGATGGTTGGAGCACTAATTCGACATAATCATAGACATAAGATCATAATTAAACTCAATTTAAATCTAATAAATAGTGTGCAAAAATAGTTATAAGCGAATTTTGAAATCACAAGTTTAATATCGAAATTTCAAGTTTAGATTCTAAAAATTGATTTCCTTCTGGTATGTTAAGATAAATAATTATTTTAACTTATAATACTTCAGCATTTTGTCCATAAAAAGGGTTTAAGTTCCAGGTCCTTAATCTATAGGAGGCCTAGTATAATTTCCCGAGTAATATTTCTCTCATGAATCCTCTGTTCTACTTTGTATAAACGATTATGACGCTTATGCGTCGAAACCCGAAATCTGCTATTTAATAAAACCTTTAAAAGCGAAATATTTTGTGCAATGATTTTACGAAGAATGATATATCCTCATTTATGTTCTCTTTCCAATAATTCTCATTCATTTTTTCTCTTTCCTCTACTTCCTTCACTTCATTCTCGATTCCACTTCCTAAAATGATCGCCAGTTCAAAAGATAGCCAACATCCGTCTGAAACTTGATTTTAACTTCGTGATTTTTACCGTAGTTGTTTGCAATCTCCCTGTTCTCTCGTTCCGTGGTATAAACTATCGAATGCCTTCCTTTCCAGTAGATCTAATGCTTTTACTGGAGTTGGGAATGGGATACGAGAAACACTCCCGAAAAGTTTCGAAATCTCGTTTCTTGCAAGATCGTAGGAAAAAATTAAAAGGTTCTAGGCATCCTAGTAGATTTTTGATTCACGTGTGTTTTTTGTTTAACTCATCCGGGAAGTAAACAGACCCTTACGAGTTTTGCCCCATCGATTCTATCTTACACTCAATGGAAGAGAAGTTCGATTATTCTGTTTTCTAAAAGAATGAACAAGAATTAAAATGGTTTTCCTAGATTTCTGCTTACCGAAGCATTTTAATGCAATTCCGGAAAAGTTTTACCTTCTTAACCATTTGTATTTAGTGCTATCCAATGAACTTAATCCCATCAAATACGATGGTTTCTCTGATTCTTCAGATTTTTGTTACCTTTGATGGTAGTCATAACGTTTATATGAAAAAATAACTCTCTAGGGTAAGAACTGGGTAAATTTTAAGAAGTGTGACAATGCTAAAATGGAATTATCAAGGTGATATATTTAATGTAAAATATTCACTTTCATAATCAAAATAAATTTTGAAAAAAAATATTTAATTTTTTCGGTTTTCTCCTACCAAAGAATAATTAACATACTGTAATAATAAGACCGACGCAGAGTTTACTTTCGTTGAAAACTGCCAAGTCAAATCTAAAGCTGTTAGTAGAAATATAAATTAGTTTTAAACGTAATTCAATAAAGAAATCTTTTATCGTAATGTGTTATGAACTGTGCAGACTTCGAATTCTTGATAAGTATATAATATATTATTAAAATGCATGCATAAGAAGAAGGGTAAAGATTTGATACCGAAGATTCTGAATCCATATGAAATATTTCAGGTATTCATGGTTAACTCACTTAACATTAGCATTGGGCGTAGTCGCACTAACAGAAAAGAAACCCTAATTATAAAACGGTATCATTACCACATTTGAAAATAATTCTTACTAATGCACGGAACAGTAAAAATCTTGTTAAGATGTATTGAATTTCCCTCGTGCCTGCAAATAAAATAAAAAACTCAGTTGACGGTTAAGGTTTCTATCGTAAACCAATAGAAATATTGTCACTTATATGTTTTGCGAGATTACTCGCATTGCTTATTGTGTTCAATCAGTTAAAAACTTTATGATCACTATACATTTCTAATACTCAGCCACTTTCTTATAAAATACAGCTCCGCAGCGTCGAAGCCCGATCCTACTCTTTCACCCTAACACCCTTTTCAACGGGATACGGTCCTTTGCTGCCTTACTCACTCACACCTTCCCCTCTTTTGGAACGATATCCCGTAATATAGTAACCAAGGAACGTAGGAATCAGCTCCATTTCACTTATCGAACCCGCATAAATTCTGGAAACATTCATAATTTTTCCCTCTCTCCTCACCCGTGGAGGGCCCATTTCTCGTACCACCGAAACCACCGGAAGTCCCGTTCACAAAAGGTGAGCGGCGAGAGAAAAGTAGGTCCTTTAACGTTGGGACGTGAATGCCGTGAGAAGGAAATTAAGGGGACCGAGACTTTTTCCGAGAGCTTCTTTTTCGTGATTGGAATTTTCGAATGTCCTCCGGGACGCTTCCAATAAAGACAGAAACACTAACCGACCGTCTCTCATCGGAAAATACATTCGGAGATGTGAGAGATAGAAAAATACATTCGAAGATGTGAGAAAAAGGTCGGTAGATAAACTGAGATATTAATTTTTCGCTGAAACGCAGGATGGTGTTTTAGTGTTGCGACGCGTCAAGAGACTCCAATACTCGAAGTTCCCGATTTATTTCAATGTATGGCCTTAGTTTATTTTCGATCTCGGTGTATGAGAAAGTCACCCTGTTCAGACGTATACTCTAAGTTACTCGACTGCGCTTTCAATACTTATATCAGGGTTCTACTGATTCAGATATCGATCCGCGTATCTCACCAGCCCTAAATTTCCCCTTACTAGTATGTGCCTCGCAGTCTCGTACACTCAATTTAACGTAGGTGTGAACAATCTCATAAAGGTTCAATGCGAATTAACTTGACTGCTTAAAGTTAAAGTAAGGGTCATCTGGAAAGTAGTACCCGTTCGTGAAATAAAGACACAAAAGTAAATATTAACAAACATAAAAAATTTTATTTGAAAGAAGATACTTTAAACTACTTCTCATCATAATCTCCAAGCAAATTAAGGCATTTGTCGTAACGTGTGACAAGTTTCTGTATTCCTGCTGCATAGTCCTCCGCCGCCAGCTCATTGAGATACAGGGTCACTCCTTCTTTAAGTTCTTCATCGCTGTCAAATCTTTTCCCCGCCAAAAAGTCTTTAAGCTTTGTAAAGAGATGAAAATCTGAAGGGGCCAAGTCCGGGCTATACGGTGGATCGTCGAAAGTTTCCCATTTGAATTGCTGCAAAAGTCTTTGTGTTATCCCAGCTGCATGAGGCCTGGCATTGTCATGAACGAGAATGACACCAGTAGACAATAGACCTCGCCGCCGATTTTGTATTGCCCGCCGTAATTTCTTTAATGTTTCACAATACGCATTGGCATTAATAGTGTCTCCACGGGCCTTAAAATCAATAAGCAATACACCTCGTCGATCCCAGAAAATGGTTGCCATGAGTTTCCTGGTGGACAGAACTGTCTTGAATTTTTTTGGTTTGTTTGGTGAATGAGCATGATGCCACTCCATTGACTGTCGTTTACTCTCAGGTGATGCATAACAAACCCATGTTTCGTCACCAGTAATTATGCGAGTCAAGAAAGAGTCTCCTTCATCAGAATAACGTCCCAAAAACGTCAGTGCTGCAGCCATACGCTTGGTTTTGTGCTCATCTGTAAGCATGCGAGGGACCCATCTTGCACAAATTTTTGCATAATGCAGATGGTCTTTAACAATTTCATGAACAATTGTTCGAGAAACATTGGGAAAATGCTCACAGATGTCATCAATTGTGACGCGCCGATCGTTCCTCACGAATTCGTCAACTGAGCTCACCGGTTGGTCTGTAATGACAGACGGTCTCCCCGAACGCTCATCGTCGTGTGTGTTCCCCCTCCCCATGTTGAACTTGCGACACCACCGCCAAACAGACGACTCGTCCATTACATTGTCTCCATACACCTCCTTTAATTGGCGATGAATATCATATGGGCGAACGTTTCTTGCATTGAGGAATTTAATCACTGCCCTCACTTCACAACTGGCGGCGTTCTCAATTTTTTTAAACATTGTAAACAATCACAGAAACAACACAGGCAATGCTAGCGTCACGCAACTTGGCTCAGAGAAGGCAGACAAGCCACTGAAGCTATCTGACCTTGTCCAGCGGCTACTCGCGTCGTCAGCACTTCATGCGGCACTAACGGGTACTACTTTCCGGATGACCCTCGTATAAAGAGTCATGTTTAAAGGCTATTTGTCAGTATTTCTCTAATTCAGGTTTAAAGAGCGTAGTATTATTAATTCTAAAACAGCTAAGAAGTAAAGGAGTGCTAGGTATATAATGTATTTTTTATTAATGCAATACTAAACAAATACCAATGAGCTTATTCATAAAACAACCGTTACAGTTTTTTGTCAATAAAAATTGAAAGGAATCACTGTAACACCAATTATCTTACTCTTAGACGAAATTCAATAAAAATGTTGTCACGAATAAAGATTATGATATCACCAGTATCTCTGGGAGGCATCACTGCATTTTCTGCAATTCAGCAATACATTACATCGCGGACGACAATTGAGATTCCTTTTCTTATTTAAGATGACCTTTAACTTCAAACCATCTAACTTTCATTTTAGAATGTATTTTTTCTCAATGAAATTTAAATATTTTTGTAACAAATGCTGCAAGTGTTTTACTAGTTTACTGGCCATAAACGTAACCTCTTTGCTAGGCTATGATGAAAACAGCAATTAGTTCTTATATCCACTGACCAGTAAGTTTCTATGTTCACGCGAAATCATTTCAGGGTTAGCCACTTCCCTATACTTCTAGGAGTGCTGCGGAAGAGACTTATAGCATTTAAACCGTTTCTTCTGTTCAAGTAATGGCGAATTTAATAATCTTAGATGCATGATAGCTCACGACCGTGGATTATTACCCATCTTCGTCATTCAGTGAACTTTATGGTCTTTCCGGCAGTGTTGTCCCGAGAGTTTTAAACGCTACTCAACTTCCTTCGACGTTGCATATTAATTCGGGCGAAGCAGATACCCGGAAGAGATAAGACCGAATTAAATGTTGTAACTTTCGCGTTCAGGAGTTGCGGCTGATAGATATGGAAAGAGATGATGCAAGAGAGATGAGTTGATGTCGTCTTATTGTCCTATTTAAACGCCTTCGCCCCAGCCACCCACTACGTGTTTACGACACTCTTTACACGCATGCCGGTGCGGGCTATAACCCCAGCGCTTTTAATGCCCGTGGTTCATGGCCCTCCGAAATGGGCGGACGCCGTGGGATGGTGACAGGGCCCACCGCGAGGAGGACTTTCAGAAAAGAGGAATGGAGTTCGTGATCGGATTTCTGGAGTGGTAAGGGGGAAGAGGCAGGGTATATTTCTGCAAGACTTCTATTATGGGGAGGCCGGGGTAAATGATGAAGAAAGAGTGTGAGCAAGAGGAAGTTATGCTGGCGGAGATAAGGAATGCTCCAGAGGGAGAAAAATTGTAGCGGAAATGCAGCGTGAAGATTATTTCCAATGATTGGACGGGATGTGTGTGAAGTAAGCATTTTTTATGTTAAGGCCTCGGAGACTTCTCGCCACCCCTTCGCTGTCTCCTTAATGTACGAAACTGAGAGGTCTCGCATAGACAAATGTACTGGAACATGATATACGTGGAAAACGTGGTAATTCATTGGTGTTTCGTCTATGACTAAGTTAACCCAAGAGAATGGTTTATATGAGCCAGGATGAGTCGAAGAAAATAATAAAAAAACCAAATTTTAAAACTCTCTTATCAATTCTTTTCGTTAAGCGCTAAGATTCTGTCTTTCACGATATTATTAAGAATAATCTTTGAAATTCTACGTGTATTTAGATCTCTTATACTTCGGAACCATATTTTTATATTCAAAGTAAGGTGGCAAAAATGTACTGTTAATCAGGATTAATCTCATGTGTATTAACGAATTATTATTAATCAAAGATTATTTTCTAGATATTAGACAGCCAGGTAAGCTTAACGTTCTATAATCTCAAACCCTATCACAAAAATTCATATTTTCTACAAGTTTCTCATAAGTAATTGTGATTGTTATGATCGAAAGCGGCAGTTAAAATAAAAATATGGGAAGTACAAAGTATTGTTCAAGTTGGATCTAAGTATCTGCTATTCTCAGTCGAACCTGTATTGTACCCCTTTTAACCTGGGCTAACAAAAGAAGTAGGTAAACATTTTCTAGTCATTCTTCTCTACTTTAATCATTACTCCCTTATTTCACTGAATTCCATGACATTAGTTTTACTGACTTTAATTTTATTCAAATCCTCTTTCTTCATCATTTAGTGCATTGATCATCTATTCTAATCTATGCACTTCAGAGCCACAGTTTTGTCGTCCGCATATATTCAGCTTTTCTATCAAGTTACCTCGAGTTTCTATCAAGTTCCATTTGAAATGTGCTAAAAAGAGCCACAGTAGAGCATAGCTCTCTCTTACTCCCATACCTCATCCTAATTCTCAATCATCCATCACACACTATCTTACAACCTTTGTGTATACTCTCGAATCAACCCTCTCATCATTTGGGGAATTGGGAACCGAGCGGGTGACATTTTCCTCAGCATTTCTTTCCAATTTTCCTCTCCCAAATGAGAGAAGGTATTTTGCGGAGGAGCCCAAAATATTTGGGGAGGAAAGATATTCTCTCTCGGTAAAGACAGGAATTGGAGGGAATGAGAACGGTCGAAGGCATTCCTCGGGCCCTAAGAAACAGTGGAAAGGCCTTTCCAACACCCCTTCATTCCTCACCCCGAGGATGATGTCAATGTCGTAAAAACCGGAATAAGATTGCTTTTGGGAGGTTGGAATAGGAAAGCGGTGGAGCGTCGATGAAGGGGAATAAAACTGCTGAAATGGTATACGGTGCGACTGTGTGCTGCAGAATGTGTGTGTTTTCGGGCCTTTAAGTCCTTTCTCCCACTCCTTTCCTAGTTCCTCTGTGTTTACCGAGGCGCCCCACTCACTTTCTCCCTCCGCGGTTTCTCCATCACTTGTCAATGGGCGGCCACCTATTCGCTTTATTTTTCTTGCCTTTTTCCTCTCCTTTCATCCGTTTGAGGGAAGAGCCGCTCTTAAGTCACTGGAATTCATCCACTTTTCCCTCGAATCGATTCCTACCGACGCTTCCACTTCTTCGAGGGAGTCTATTCGTGATTTATTAAAGGAAAAGGTGTACTTGGGTGTCTAAGGAAAGGCGATGCATAGACTATTACTTGGCTTCCCATATATCCCGTTTTGACTAGGTCTGTCCCGGTTTTAACACAACACCGGTTAATTTCTCTATTTTCCCGGTTTGACGTCAGAACTCAGTGGAAGAATATAACATAGGATTTGGAGAAGTAATCAATTATAGAAATCAATTAAATACACAATTCATAAAGCAGTGACTCTGCACCTACATAGTGTCTTAAATTCATTAGAAATTCACTAGGGCTATCTTTCAACCTAACTTCCTGGTTTTACCCGCTACAGAATTTGATAAGTCTCTGTTTCTTACCGTTAGAATATGGCAACTACTGGCAATCTTAGCTATTACCAGTCGAGAACGAGTAATATTATTAGATGATAAGTAAATATCCGAAAGAAGCTCACCATCAATTTCTATGGTCAAGTCTATAAAATGATCGTATGCAACATTTCTTTATATAAATTATTGACACATGCGAGTAAAGATACCATGGTAAGCAAAAGGTAAATTTGTTTCCTTGATACAAACTCCTTAATTGGTATACTGATGCTAAAGTGTGATACTTAAATCCTTAATTACAATATACTTAATTATTTTGATATGTCGTATCACAATATCTGATATATTATTTGATGAAAATCCATCGGGAAGTGGCAGATTTTATTTCGTCAATGATTACTTTCGTAAAATATATATCTCAGAGTGTTTCATGCTTCATCCCTCAAATATAATTCGATACTAGTGATGTTTGACTGATCCTGGGTTTTTAATTGAGCCTTTGCTTTGAGGAAACATAAGTTTTCAAGAAGTTTTAATATATATAAACAGTCTACAAAATATTTTGTGTTTTTTATATACTTGAATTGCAAAAATAGTAATATGTATAAATCATGTTAATAAGAATAAATGGTAAACAATAAAATAATAATATAAGAGGAAAATCATAAATAGAATGCGTCTAAAATTCTAAAAATTTTAAATTTTATTTTCAAGTAATGATTTTTCTCATATCTCTTAGGTTATTACTATTTCATCTCAATTAGATGTGGCCAAGAAATATTTTGTTACTTTTTATATATTTACTTAAAAAAATTAAAATCTGGGGCATCCAGAATTTGAACCTTGCCTCTTTCAATTCTAGGGCCATCATTGGACATATATTTAAAAAATCGCTTTGCTACGGTAACTCAATTTGTTGAAGAAACCAGTAATCAAGTGCATGATCCAGATTCTGGCACCGATTGCGTCCGACTATATTTTTGGGGTTTTTCTAATAGAGCGTATGTACTTCATTACTCAACACTTATAATTCATTTCTCATTTTAAACTCTGTGAAGGTAGAGTAGGAATAGCAAAAGTATTATCTAAATTAACATCACAAAGGAGCGAAGGAATCTCACGCCTTGCAAAGAGGAATCTTCTGCAGTGTTCAGGAATGAATTTTGAAACTGCTTCCGAACATGCACATCTATCCGCACAAAAGAAATCTTCTAGGGAAATCTACTGTCTGAGGAGATCATCCCTCATTTATCTCTCAGCATGCGAGGCATCTCCAAATCCATTTACTTTGCCGATTCCTCCATTTTCTTTCAATCCCATTCTATTACGCCCTCCACCCCCTTCGGCTTCATCCCTTCCATCAGCCCAATTACTCCCCATTTTACAGCCAGCCAGATCAGTCACACAGCTTCCAACGCCCAAAAAACCCGACGTTTTTCCACGAGAGATCCCGGACCTGTCACCCCATAATCAGCCAGAAAAATACCACGCAATTTCTTTTTCCATCGGCCTCAAAGGGAGCGAAACCCACCCCCGTTCCTTACTGCGAAACAACGGGGAGGTCAAAGGGACGGCCGCGCTACGTTAATTCTCCGAGCCTCTTTATCACCAATTGGAATGAGAGGGCATTAAAAGCGGCAATGAAAGAAACGTCCGTAGGGTAGCGCTCGGGTCCTCTTGGTCGGCGGCATAGGGTGATAAACTCGGATGCTGCCCCCGCTACACATCAAGGGTTTTGGACCGTTTGGAAAAGGGGTACTTTCCGGGACGTGGAAAGGGAAATGAAGGGTTAGAGATTTAAGAGTTTTGCGGGGTTTGATAGCCCAAAGGAATCGGGTGGACTCGGCCTGGGCGTGGTGCTGTAATTTGGACCAAGTGTATAGGAAAGTTTGAGGAAAAAAGGAAGGCTTAGCTGTGGTTAATAGTCGGGAGGGGATTTCCTTTTTAACGGCCGCGTTTCAAGATTTTTCTAATTTCGTCGTCGGAAAGTGAAATGACGCGAGTCGTTCGAGAGATTTATATTCTCCGAAAGAAAATGTCGAATTAGCTGGGCTTTTTTTTAATTTTGAGTGCTGGGCATTAAATTCGTCCAAAATGGCGGATTTGTTTTGAGGAAGCTATTCCGTGATTGGTAAGCTTAAGGATTTCTTTTTCTCTCGTGGAGGGATGCATTTTTTGGTTAAGTTTATAGGGTACTTTTGAAAAAAATCAAGTCATTTTAAGTGGAATTTTAAAGGAAATTTGGAAATATTATTCTTAATTCCAAATAGTTCATTTCAGTATATTTACTTAAGCATTTTATACTCCGCGATGTAATAAATATTAAAATTCTGCGTTTATCACGAAAAAAGTCAAAGGAGGGGCATGAAATATCAAGCCTGGTTGGCGACTAAGGAAATATCATTATATACAATCATGATATTCTCTAAATTTACTCATGATTTATTACAGCGATTTCCACTTTCGGTTCAATTTAATCTGAAGCAGATTTCGCTTTAGAATGTTTAATCATAGAACAAATCATTCTCGAGCTCTGTCACTCATTTCTCACCAGAACCTGAAATATTATTACGATGGAAATGCGATTCACTACGATTGACTACCTTATTGTCTGATATGAGAATTCATCATGATGATTTAGTCTTGTATTTTTAAGTATCTTAAAAATTAATTTCATAATTATATTGTAAATTACCAATGATAAGGTCAAACATATCTCTCATCTGAGATGATAGTTTTTCTTATAATATACACTTAAAATTGATATAATTCTGAAGTTTATTCAACAAACTTATGTCAAATCATATTCACCTTCCCGATCAGTAATAAATTCCTATCAAATTAATCGTTAATACAAGATGAAGGGCAAACACTCCCCAATAATTAAATCCAAATCCTTATATTTAAGTAAATGCAAGATTAAGGATTTAAATATTGTTCATTTCTCAGTATTATGATATCACAATTGGCTCATTTGAGAAGTCTTAAGATAAATTATCGATTCAGCTTTCAAAATAAATCAAATAGAAAGTATTAACGAGATCCGATTCGACTCTAGTAGTAAAGGGAGATATTTTCTGTAACACCATAGGATCACTGAGCAAGTGAGTACTGGGTTTCTTAGCTTTACTTCTGCCTTCATTCCAGACTTTTATTACGTAGATTAGTGGTGATTGAACTCTACATTATCTCCTCCTGTCATCCATCATTAAATAATTAGAAACCAAGACTTCTTCATTTCCCTATCTTTCTTGTTGGCACACATTCACGATTTTATTATTTCATAAGGATGCTGTAAAGCAGTGCTTTCAAAAATATTATCCTCTTCCCACGGTACATTTGTTCATTAAATCGAAATTCGGGACCCACCTAACGAAAATTTCGTTTTTAGATGCCTTTTTACAAATTGATGTACTGGTGAAAGCAATTACGAAATCAGATATTTTGATACTTTTATTACAAACTCTGATTCAGCATCTAAATATCATTCAAGATAATATATGTACCAGTCAAATTCAAATGGTTTTGAAATATGCTGCCATGAATATCACACGGGTAGGAGAAACGTGGAGTGGATTACTTACACCTCACAAGTGTGCCTCGGTACACCGGCTGTGAAGTACAGCTGCAATCCTTTCTAACATAAACACACCATGCCTTTTATAGTAACTGATCCTTCCAATCCTTGTTTTCTATTTTCTTTCCCAATTAGTAATACGCCTCTAACTGATAAGCGTTATCTTCAGCCCAGGCTCTAAGGACGATAAAACGAAATCCCCACATATTCCCGTATAAACGAAGAAACGAGGAAGAAATTCCTTCGGCTCGAAACCCCATCTGAAGGCGAGAAAACGGTGCGATAAGTTGAGGAGAAGGTGCGTGCGATAGAGAGAGAAATAAAAGAGAACTTTTGGGGGAGTTCTGATACGCCTCAGGCGAAGGGCTGCATAACCTCGGGACATCCCTGCCTACGGAAGGGAATATGACCATCCCCTTCTTTCCCTTTAATCTCGCTGCCCCTCTCTCTGACCCGCCCCTGAATCTAACCCCCTAAAAACCAGCCCCGGCGGCATGCGGTCAAAACGAAGCTGGGTAATGAGACCCATACTCGGCCGCCTAACATTGGCACCCCTCCCCACTTTCGCCTTCTTCCTTAACGCCTTGGGAATCTGCATTCTCGGCAACGCTTTAGCATTCATCCCCTACCGAATCGTTCTCCCATTATGTTTTTATGTGGGAGGGAAAAGAGGTGGGGAATTTTGAGAGTTGGATGGACAAAGAGAAGGGGTCGGTAATAACGAGGAGTATAGAGGAATCATGATGAAAGATACGCCAAAGCGCTCTCTTAGTTCTTGCCGAAATGTGCTGCCCCGCCTCCCGAATTTCTTTCTTCTCTTTCCGTTAGTGAAATATTCGCTATCTTAGATGAAATTGTTTTACCTCATTCCGAGCATTAGGGATTTGGGTTTTAATTTCTCTCTGGTTCGCTTTCATTTTTCCTCTCCCTTTGAAATATCCCGCATCGCGGTTGGCTTCATTCTAGCGGAAGAATGGCGAATTTTATATGCGGAGATTAACGCAAATCTTTATTAAGGGTCCCATTTTGCGGTGGCCGCTGCTCATATTCTTATTAATTTACCTAGAAGCGTAATGAAAGTACGGCTTTCTAGGCCCTAATTGATCAAACGAAAATTTTGCATCACTACACAATATAAAAAGGGTGTTCCGAAAGGAAAACTGAGGGAGATGATGCTGATAAATTTAATCCTCCTCGTGTCTCTAAAGTTTTCTCTTGACCTATTTAAGACTAGTAGCTACTTCAATTACAACAAGTGGCTAGCAATTTGTCAAGTACCAAAGATGTCATATATTATATTCTTGATTTAGTATACATTAATCTTCACAGAATATAATGATATTAAACTTCAATTAAAGCAATGAAATACACGGCATAGCGAAGCCAAATTCCACTCTAAAAAAATTAATCATTAATGAGAGAATTTCATCTACAATTTTAAGCAGCCAAATTCCTCTCAAAGTAAGACACAGTTTTCTTTCAGAGAGAATTTTTTTGGCAACTTTTAATTATAAAGGGAAAGTAAGTTACTTTCAGTCTTCTTTTTAAAAATCTTTTAGCCATGCAAAAAAATTCTTTTAGCTATGCAAAAAAGCTCTTCCTTTAATATCCAGATTATAAAGGACAATATGTCTGTCTGGTTAATATTTATTGTAATAGTATTTACATTACGAATATGTTAAATAAATTATGGGGAAAATGCAAAATGTTAGATTAACTTTGAATTCCTGATTATAACTATAATGAGGAGAATTTGCCAATTTCAGGATAAATTTGGCCATTTTTCAAATATAAGGATTTAGTAAATCATCGTAGCCTAAATCATTAAAAGTAAAAGTAATTAAATCATGAAAAGAAAATCTACACTGCTTAAAGTTCAAAAAGGTGCTGCTTCAAGTATCACCGTTTTTACTTCAGTGACAGTATTGATCTTTCCCGATAAGCCTACAAAATCCTTAGAGTAATATACTAGTAGCATATAGTATCTGATGTATTGTATGTAGAATAATCTACTATTAGAATAAGATTTATCTAAAAAGACAAATCACAAGGATTCGCTTTCATAAAACAATTTTAAAATCGTTCTCAAACATATACATTTTAATTTGTATATTTCCTGAGTTTATTTTGGGTATGCATTAACTTGACTGCTTCAATGGCACAAGTTTCAAAACGTCAATAAGAATCGTAATTTAGTCAACAGCAGCTGATTTTAGTAAAATCATCAGCTAACATCTTGCAGTGTAGTTCATAATAACATCAGCTTCGATATGGAGCTGGCTCGTGAGTACAGCACTTGCGTCTTCTTCAACTTATCTCATTTAGAATCAACGGATGCTGCACATGGTCCACTTACGTCCTCAAACCCTTTCGATCCGTATTAAGGATACTACTCAGATAGGGGATCCCACGGGAAGAGGGGAAGTCCAGGTTAACGTCTCGGACATAAACCAGACGAGGATGAGGTGGAGGAAGATAAGAATTTGGTCCATCTGATGCCATCGCAACTCCTCCTTATGTGGGAAGAGTTCACCTGAGCTCAATCTGCGGTCTGCCGAGTTTCTTGTCCGACGTTTATGGAAGAGGAGCGAGGCGATTGCGGCTGCCACAGAAGTGTTAGGTTAAATCTTCTGGTTTAGAAGAGGGGATGTTTTTGAGCTGCACGTAATTGGGGCGGAGGGATGATTGTGAGATTCAATTAGTGTTAACCCTTAAACAAGAGAAGCGTTTGAGATGTAAAGTAGATGGGATTTCTGGCACGTAAGAAGCTGCAGTGGATCTTGTTCAGATTTTGTGGCCCCTGCGAGTTATACCCCGAGCAATCAAATGCGTCCCTCATTTTTAGTGCGGCTGTAATAATTTTTATAGGTCGCTTAAACGTTGAAATAAAACGTCCGGAACCTCGCTCAAAATATATACCTCTACTATAGATGGAGAATCTTGGGTTTTTACTTCACCTGGATGTGAGGCAACCGTATTACCGCAAATGGAACCCATCAGAAAATACTTTTGTTTAAGTTCAATCGGCTACACACACCTTGTAGAATTTCCCTTTCACATCGCGTATCGACATATTTTCCGGTGGTAAAATATTTTATTCCCTGGAAATTTTGCACTTGTGTTTGAAAAAATAACTTTAATACTGAATCGACGATTTCTCTTAATAATAGGCTATATATCAAGCATGATTTAAGAATAATGAGTTAAATTCAGGGGTCGAGGGGTAATATCTACCCATCACTGATTCCTTATTCAAAGTAAAAATTAACAATATCCATAACTCTGTCAAATTAAATAATAGAGAAGAAAAGTAGAATCGATATAAATGGATATATCTTTCTTATACCCTCGAAATAATTTCACGTTATATGGGAAGATAAAGAGTGAAAAGTTATGGAATGAAAGATGCCGGGAAGCCAGTTTTGCAAATATCAATGTTTTAGTAAAACAAAATTCAAAGAAAACATTTAATTTCATCCTAAAATTATATTTCATTCTTAACTTCAATGAATAAATGTCATTACCGACGACCGTAATCAAATTCGATTTCCAGAAATTTTTATAAAAATCGTTCAGTTATTCGAGTAAAGAAAAACTCCAATAAATCATCGAAAACATTTTCTGCTTTTTTATGAAGGTTTAATGAAGTCCTTTTATTTCAAATGATACATTACCGTTGATGGTGGTGTTTTATTACACTCGAGTTGTATATTTACCGGTAAGAATATCCTACGAGTTTCGGTCCTGATTCTCCCAGCTTAAAGCTGCATTATATTAACTCATGTTGGCAAAACTAATCGTTGCCATATATTTTCGAATGTCAATTACAGTATTAATACGTAAAATAACTTTATCCCCCATAGAAATTTCCACCGAGGAAGAGGTTATAAATTAAGCATCACATGTAATATGTGAGTAAAAGGAAAAGGGACGAAAGCAATAATGTGAGTTATCGTCCAGAGCACAACTTGTTATCAGCGGTGTTTAAAATGGTGGGGAGTAAGAAATTATGGCAGATAAATCCTCCTTAAGCAATAACGCTTCGATAAAATTCACGGAGATTTCGGCGAGGATCTTTATGAAGGATCCTCAGGCTAACTGTTGAGCGAGGAAAACACAACTGCCATGATAAAAAATCCCTTGATTTGGAGATATGTATTCCCAAAAGGGACGGGGTTATAACCTCTGCGGGATTACTAAAACTCTCAAACCTAAGCCCGGACGTGACTCCTTTCCTAACGGTGGGGGTAAACTGCTTTGGGAAGGAGGTGTAATGCCCAGCGCAATGAAGAATGGTTGCTCTGGAGAATGAATCATTGGGGTATTATTCCCACCCTCATATGAATTGGATGAGTTGGTTATGTTGGTGATATTCTGATCGAATTTCTAAGGAGAGTGAACAGAATCTGCCGGGAACGAAGTAGCTCTTTATCGACGTATAGGGGATTTGGCACAACAAATTGCTGTATGCAAACCATTTACTTTTCAAAAACCTAACAAATGCTTTTCAGTTGATCCCATTTGAAAGACCATAACCTTTACTTATATATTATCAAACACCATGAGCTAGGGTATAAGAAGTTCAGGAAAATTTTCAGGATTATGAAATAAGATTAAGGTATAGTAATACTATCATTTTTGATAACCCGCTGCTGCATTGGTACTCAATCACCTCTGCTTCTAGTTGCAATTCTGTCTCAACTTCGTATATCCTCATATGTTTCAGAGTTATACATTTCCTGTACAACTGTTAAGAGTGTTACATTACAAGTCTTCAGAGTTCTACATTTCATCTTCATTTTAAACAATGTGGAGTTCATAGGATAAATATACTGATCTATTATTTATACTTATAATTCATTGTAAAGAGAGATGGATAAGTATTAAAAAATTTCAAAATAGAAAACCGATCTTATGTAATGAGAGTTACGAAGTACACCTCGCCTTACGAATCAATTTGTACATACTACGTAAAGCAAAAGTCGTTTAATTCGTTATCATTCGAGGTAAAATCTAGGCAATAAACGAATTTATTTCCCAGTGTTTAGAGTTAGATAATTAATTAGTTAATTTAAGCTATAAATAATTGGAAATCGCTGGAGAATGCGGGGTACTTGTATTACCTATACAGTGTTTTATTATCATTTAATCAACATTGGACTCCTTCCTCTTTTCTCACCACCCATTCATCCATTTGCGATGAAGTCTAAGTCGGGATATATTTTGTTTGTCGATCGTGAGAGTAACAGAAAGGAAATAATCGAATAATCTTGAGACTATATAATTTTGATAATAGAAAACTTTCATTGAAGAAAACGAATCACGCTTTTCTGTTCCATTTCGTTTCCGTAATTTTCATTCGTAGCATGAAGTACTTTAACGTTAGATTATGAATATAATCTAAAGAAAAGACAAGGAAACTAGGAAACTAGGAAACTCAAGAAAGAGGACCAGAAATTATACCGGAAAATTCCAAAGAGACCAAGAGAAGGATGAAAGGACTAGAGAGGTAATAAGAGAGAGGAACTTTGAGGAATGGAGAAAAGACGGATGGATGGGAAAGAAGGGAACGAAAGAGGGGCGAGAGAACGAATAAAAAGATCAAAGGAGAAACAAAGTGAGATATAGGAAAGAAGCATGGAGAAAGAATGGTAAAAGAACGTAAAGGAAAAGAATGAAGCCCTAAAGGGTGCTAAGGCGGGTTTATAATGTCTATCCAAGATCCTACCTCTTTAAGGACGGAAAATTGAAGAACCGAGCAGAAACCCATAGTAGTGTTCACGAGAAGAAAAATCGACGAGAAAAAGATTGGGGGAATATTCGCTCGTGAACTGTTTAGGATACATACCCTTTATAGTTTAGGGCGTAGTTTCTCTGGGGATGGAGTGGGGAGGGATTTCCTTTGTCTTCCCTTTTTATTACCCGGGTTTCGAATTTGAAAATCGCCTCGGGGGAATTTTTTCCTCTACTCTTGCGAAACTGAGCCGTCTGTATTCATATCGTTTTCTTTCCATTTGCCGAAGAGATGACTTAACAAGTATTGTTATGGAAAAATGTATCCATCTCATGACTTCCTCTCCGATGTTCTGGCAAGAATCTCAGATTTTCGGAAAATGGCAAAACTCCGAAAATTTCGGCTGCGGAAACTGACTTTCTTTTGTGAATGTAATTCGAATTTCGTAGCGACATTTTTTCTCCGTCTTTGCATTTTTATTGGGAACTGTTTCGAGTGGAATTGTTGAGTCTCATTTTTTCTAAAGAATCACTTCTTTCCTTCGGTTGTAGTGCTTTTATTAAATTTTATCGTTTGAGTTGGACAAGAAACTTTTATTACGTTTCTATAATTAGAGAATGGGTGCATTGCCTTCTGACCTCTTTGGTGTAGCAGGAAACATTAATAGGTAACTGACGAGGGATTGATTTGCGTGCAACGGAATGAGCATAATGTATTAGGTGCAAATCTGGTATGCTTTATGGAAAACAATGAACGCATAGTTATGGAAATCCGTGAGGTTTTCTCAAATTTTAACTATACTAAAACTGAAAGAAAAAAATGGACTCACTCACGAATAGCCATGTGGGCAACGCGTTAAACTGTGGTGAAAGAGGTCCCGGGTTCGAATCCCGGTGGGTGTCCACGTGCGAAATGGCCTCAGCTGTCGAAGGACTTCAGCAGGATTCAAGGACTACTATTACTAGGAATATCCACTGTATCGTGGCATCACTACATTTTCAAGTGACGAGTAAGGATTTTTGTATGTTTATATTTATCAAAAAGTTATTCTTAACTCTGCATCGTTGGTACATAATCATAACTTTAAAAGTTACTAAAATAATCTAGTCTAAATGGAATGTGTTAGAAGAAAACTTTGGTTCTAGATCTAATTGCGAGTTCGTGTTAATTACCTATCATAACGCAAGATTAAGAGGCATTCGAGCAAAAAAGTGGAGAATCTAAGGAAAGACACGCATCTCGTAAATCCTGAGAGCAAAAGAGCTCACTGCGGAAATATTAATGCATTGATGCAAAATTCATAGCCCACGGCGAATGTCTCACTCAATAATTGCACCCATATTTCAGATCGCAAAATGGTAATTTTATCCTCCACATATTTCCGAGCTCTTAATTCCGCATTGCGTGGGATAAGTTGTCTAAGAGGAGCGATCCATCCCACCAGCGCAGAGACTAAACTTTTAATAAGGAATAAATATTTGAAATTTTCTCCGCTCGAATAATTCACGACCCGCTAGTAAGACTTATTAAACCCCGCGAGCGAGAATTCCCCCGAGGACTTTTATCGACTACAGAGAAAAAATAAATAAACCAACTAAACTCTGAATCAAAACCCTCTCTCCCACGTAAATCACCCAGATTTCTCCGTGCGTTCTCTTCGAAGCGTCCGTTAACTCTTATCCAATTGGCCGTTCGTTTTACAAAGGGATCCGGGATTGCGCGCGGCAAAGGGAAATTTACATGCATACTCTCGTTTTATCTCACGAGGAAAGGGGGTGAGAGCATCGTTACTCAAAACGCTCTCTTTTTTTCCTTTGCAGCTCGTCTAGAAAAGTGTCTTGACGCCTTATCGGTTATGACTCCGCAATACCTGCCACTTCGACCTCACTCTGAGAAGAAGTTTTTCCGGGCGCGATTAGTCTAGCGAAAGATTGATGACTAGGTGGGAATTACATCTGGGCGGAAGGTGGAGAATGAAAGCGGTCTATGTCATATTTATTTCCTTGAGGCGTATACTTTATATTAAGATCCGAGAATTTGATATTGAGGTTACGCGTGCCGAATTTTTTTGTATAACTTTCGCTTCCATAAATTAATAAAAACATGTAGCTAATAAGCCTAATCCCTTTGAAGTCAGCAAAATTTTATTTACTTCAATTTATTCACATTTGACTTGCATAAAATTATAACCGATGTGAGTAACATGAGTATATACGAAAGACGTTCATCTTCCTCCAACTTTTTTGGGCGGCAAGAACGCAAATAAAATTATATACGACTCTAATAAACAACAGTAATACCAAACTTTCAAGGGTAATTTACTCATTCTAAAAACCGGGATTTCATAGCAAATTATGGCGAACGCAAACATAAATACATCGAGATTGCTCTCATACATGCATGAATGAGAGCAAAGTATTCTAAAACGTCATCTACAATTCGAAATGATTATTATAATCCAAATTTTATTAAAATATATTCATTTATTTAATATTCGTGATTCATTTATGCATAATAAATTACAACATCTTGTAGAAAAGCTGATCTTAGATCAAAGAGGTTAGAGTACTGTATTTTCAAGTAATATTATAATGAAAGAACGATTCTACACTATTATATAAAATTTAAAGTAGACGAGGTTAGTTGAAATTTTGAAAGATGCATGAAATTTAGTACAAAAGCATGAGGCGTAATAGAGGAGGACTAAAGTATTGAAACAGGTATCAGTTTTATTCATTCTTGAAATATTTTTGACTAAAATGTTTCCATGAACTTTGTAATGTAATTTAAATGAAATAATAAGATTTTGTAATTCAAAATCCTCGAAAATCAGAACAGAATATCCAATTTCCTAACAAGTTGTTACCACGACTTTTCTTAAAGAGAGGCACCAAATAAATTAGCCAATTTTATTTATTTTTGATTTTTAAAATTAAACTTAGTATTTCAGAGAGTACCGCGAGCTTAGAAGGTTTTGAGTATAAATGTATATGATATCATAAAATCTCTATTACAAGATATCAGTAATTTTTACTAAATCGAACCTGAAAAGTTTCAACAGTGAGGAAATCCGCGTAATATAAATTCAAAGATAAGATGATTGAGGAACATTTTTTGGAATCTGATAAAAATTCTTGTCAAGCCTTCATAATGTTTGGGATGAAAGACGCTGAAATAGATTGATAGAAATGCCAAGAAGAATTCAGGGATGAAGTTTTCAAATCACTGGGAAAATTTATTGAAATTATTACAATTATTATTTTCATCACAAAGAAAAAACCCCAACTAAATCAGAGTATACAAATACTTTTAATTAACGATGTAGGTTTCATTGCAACGTAAAATCTTCAAGTGAAAAGTGAGTATTTATTTCTTTGTGATTATGATGGAGACCAAGTCTCACCGTCATGGTTATATTTATTTTCAACCGCACCCCAGAATCATGGAAATTTCCCAAATTCCTTCCTGAGTTTTGGGATATTCAGAAATAGTAGAAATGGCATATGCTCCCTTTTGTATAACGACTTGACGTCTTCTTTAAAATTTTAAACAAAAATTTATATTTTTTCTGTTGCCTCTATAACGATATAATTTAATTATCCTTTCCAGAGTTCCACGAAGGTAGATATTATTAAACGTTTTATTGATCCTTCTGTCTTTCTCCATCTAAATTCAGGTATGCCTACAAAAGCGAAACCCTCTTGTTCCACATCAAGACGACTTCTTAATACGGTAGATGAACTAATGGTAACGGACGGCAATATTGAAATAACATCCATCTTTCAGATAGCGGAGTATTTTCCAGAGTGACGCCAGCGCGAGAGTGAGGGAGAGAAAATCGCCGTTTGCGTGTTCGAATCCCGTTGGGTGCACTCGGCCTCTCGCGTTTTGTGGATCCATCCATCTTGAGGAACAATGAGATCGTAATAGAGATTGCTAGCCTTTAAGTCTGCTTTGCGTCATCCTAAATTACAACAAAGTCTGACGATAAAAGCGGGGAAATTACCCCGAGATATGCTATGAAAAACGCCACCGCTAGGAATTAAGAAATGAGTCATGCACCGCACGGTGGATCGAGGCAAACTAACCGCAAGTTTCTCGCCCTCTTTCCAGCGATTACACTTTTTTCATTTCTTCCAAAGCGGCAAAATTGCCTCACTTTGGCGAAAGTAGGGTTTTCGGAAGATAAATATTGATATGTGGTTAAAACGGTGTTTGAGGCTTGCGGGAAATTGAGATTTTCATTTGCGCGGCGCTCGGCTTAGAATCGCGGAAAATTTGCCGAGATTTAATGGTTTTCGCAGAGAAGAAATATTGCTTGATGAATGCCCCTTCCAGCGCGATGATCTGTCATGCGAGGCCTTCGCTCCCAGTCACTGCTTATCAATGCGCGAGATTGACTTAAAATGGCCGTCTAGCAAAACCAGCGCTCTCATTAATTATGAGGTGAATAATGTCATTTGTACGAAGAGTTGGAACGTTTTCCAGAGGCAAGTAATTTTCATAAGAAAAGCAAATAATTCCATGACGCTATCCTTCAGGAGAAAAACACCACGAGTGATCATGGGACTAGGCTAAGCTATTATTTCAATGATTAGATTAGGAATTGATCCTAATGCAATATCACCCCTTTCACTTGTTTAATACTGATGTCCCGAGAAGTTATTCAAAAACTAAAAATTGCGTTCATACTCTTTACAAAGACTAATTGAGTTTAGACGTTTTTCGTAGCCAGGTTGTTTTATAAATAAACGCAATTTATAATTTAATTTAAATTAAATTTTTTTATTTTTTTGCTTTAACGTAAAATTTTTAAGAAATCAAATCGATTCTCTGTTTACTTTCTCTCTTCTACATTTTTACTTATTTCATTTTTGCATAGCGAAAAAGAACTGCCCAGTTTTGGCGTTACAGCAAGTACCTGTATGTTAGAAGTCGTCCAAATATAATACTGTAAAAGGAAGTTCATGCACAATTTCTTTTCTGGTACATCGAAATGAAGTTTTTCATTCGTCTTTTAGTGTTTGAGGGAGGAAACTGTCTTTTGTTTACTTGCATTCCTGTTTTCCTCGTTTTTATGTCTAAGCAAATGATACATATTTATGAGCAATGCAGAATATTTTTTTACCTCTCCCTAATGAATTCTTGAGATGTTGTAATATATAGGGTCATTGTTTTACGTGGAGGATTCCCTCTCAGCATTCTGCATCAGTAATGAAAACAAGGGCAAACAACGTCACTCTACATTTTGCTGGAAATTATTATAACAGTTCATGTTTCATTTTCAGCTTGTAATTTTGAGCGATTAGTTTGTAATAGTGTCATCGCTTATTCTTATTATTAGGACTTTCCGTCGCAGTTAGACATAGAGCTGGTGGCAGCGTTCTTATTAAGACTAGACTAGTGGTTAGTTAAAATATGTCATCTAAATATATCTCAACTTGAGTAATCTTAATTTTAGAAGTTATTATATTGAAACTAAACCAATTGAATTTTCTTGTCATAAATGCAGGACGGTCGTCGTGAAAACTTTTCCGGTGAAAACGGCACGCGTGGTCAGTCTACATATGGCCTTCCAAGAGGTAACGCTTATCCATATTGGGTTTAGGTATGTTATATGTCTAGGTTCCTGAACTCTTATACCAGATTTTCCCCAAATAAAAGTCTAATTTTCTTCCTGAGGAGCTTGTAACCGTGGGGTTGTTGCAAAGGTGATTGTCCTTTCCAACTCTGTTCGAGTCTTCCGCATGTCACCACCACTTTTTACGACTCCCGCACCTGTGTGAAGTTACCCTACTAGTAAATAAACTCTTTTGATCTTTACTTTAGCTTCCGACTATTTTATGTCCTCAACGTAGGCTAGGATTCACAGACAATTTAGTTAGTAACTTCCTAACAACATCCAACGTCCATAAAAGTTTAACTAGACCCACACAATGTTACGTAGACACCAGTTATAAATCTAACTTAAAACTCTACGGGCACGAAAATTCTTTAATGAGCAAGTTTTATTCTGATTTCAGAATGTCTCATTTTGATTACGGACAATTCGGTGTTAAATACAGCTGCAACAACAGTTTCTTTGTTATCACATGATATTGGCATGGAATTATTTCGAGCTGTTATCCTTAGAATATCACGTGATTAAGCATGCTGGATTCGGTACAATCAAGCCTCATAACGAATGAACAATACGCATAAAATTTTTAAAAACTGTGAAAACTCAATGATGATCGGAATTAGGACAGCATTAGTCAACAAAATGTAATTTTATATTTGCATATCTGAATTCAATCATTATTTCCATTCAATTCTTGAATTAGTTGAACTGTAAATTATTCATGTATTATATGAGAAATTATTTAGCGTAACAACTATACTGGTAGAAAATATCGGCAATTGAGAATGGAGTAACAGGAATTGGCTAAATTTATATTGTTTTTGTTTCGAATAGGAGCCTGATTCTCAAATTAATTGGTATATCAAAAGAAAGTATTATGATAGAAACACAGTTTATTAATTAACTAAGAAAGGTCATAAGTAAGGCCGAGGTATACTTCCATTAAATTAACTTTTGTTTTCTCGTCAAGTCTACATTTTCATTTAATTTCCCACCAATATTTTCTCTACACATTCCAACTCGTTCCAAAATGCATACTTACTATAGGATTAATATTCCTTTAACTACTATTATTAAGCTACTATTAATAATTAATTATTACGGTTGTTGATTATTTCAAATGAATTATTATTCTAATAATTTTCATTTAACTCACAGAGTACTCACAAATAATCAGCCATTTGTTTTATATCAGTTGCCGTTAAAACTCGCTGGGAATAGTTGCCCCCAGATAATCTTGTAATGCTTTCTCCTCAAATTTCAGTAATTCATTTTCATACACATACAAACGTGATGCTTATCTCATTTCCTCATTTCAATCCCCCATTCTAACGTGGGATTATTTTCGTTGTTGGGAATTTTTTTTTATGCAAGTGAGCTATTGAGTGCGTGCTGATTCTCACTCATTCCTAAATATGCTTATTCACGATAAGATAAACGTTTTATTTTCAATTACATTCTTCATAGACCCGTAAGGAATACTTGATCGATATTTATGATTATTGTTAAACGTGTATTAAAGTAAGAAATGAAGGCCCATTTACTTGATGGTTGAACCAGCTTAGTTAATATTCAATGAAAATATGGTAAATTCATTGAAACCAAGGTAAATTTGTTTAGAGAGAAATAACTTGAATGGTTAGTTTCCATGAAAGGAAAGATTATAGTAACAATGAAAGGAATAATAAAATATATTTAATGAGAAACATTGAAATTCGCATTCCAGTGAAAGGATTATTTTATTGATATTGGAGATATTTTGTTCGAGGATTGATACTAGATTTTTGTAAGTTGATGAAATTATATTTCTAGGAAGTGCACCAAATCTTTATAAAGCAGGGTATAAAGCTATACAATAGATTTGATCACGCTTCCCGGTACTTTACCAAGTAAATGCTTCCATTGGTTCCTTCCACGATTGAACTTATTCTAAATATATTTTCTGTTGTGAAAGCACGAAGATATCTATAAGAATACTCTGCCGTGTGAAATATATATACTTCAGAAAAATGAAAAATTAATGAAATTGCCATTTAAAATCATTTTAATTAATTAAAAAATTTCAGTAAATAAGACGTAACCATAATAAATCAATTTAAATCTTATATTTACGATTTTAATATAGAAATAATAAATTAACTTTAATAGCAGAATAATTGAATTTGCGCATTAACTTCAATCATATTTTAAAAATAAGCTTCTTATGTGCATGACTTAAATCGTTTTCTGAAATATCTAATCATCTATTAAGATTCCCTATTGAAAATGTTTAGACATTTTCCTTAAAACACTACATTCCTTCTTCCTTATAGACATGAGCACTGAATTCAAAAAACGTATAATTCCGAATGCTGCGGATTTTGATTGATCTAATAAATAAGTGTATCGCAAGGAAAAAGAAGGTTGGGAAGCTCTAGATAAATGAATTTTGCATCTATCACGTACCTGGTAAAATTTCCACTTTCTATCAAAGTTAAGAGTTGTTACAATAATGGGATTGATCCCCGCGCATAATACATTTGTGGACCTTTCATTAAAGCGGAAGCGAAGCCCCATCCGAAATATTTGATTACCAAACTAGGGTGCAAAATGGAAGTCATCGCGTAAAAGGTCTAATCGAAAGCAATATGACAACCGCTGTGCATGGAACCTTTCTCCAAAGCATCGGCCGGAAAGAGACCTGTTTGGATTTCATTTGTCCGCCGCCGCAGAAAGCGAGACAAAGTAGCGGAAGGGAAAAAAAGGCCGATGAGCGTCCTCACAAAGGATTCCATTAAATCGATCACTGCTAATTCGTCCCCTGAGTACGGAATCCCCCGAGTAAATTAATCAGCCCGGAATTATTTTTGCCCCACCAACAGGCTATTCATTACAACAAATCCTATTCTACTCGGCATGGGCTAAAGCCCCTAAAACGCTTACTTCGCGGCCGATGCATGGGGCGCATTGCCAATTAAATTGATTGCAACACACCGTCCCACCTTTTACGGGAGGTATATACGCCAAAGGCCAACTCTGTCACAAAACCTAAGGTCATCTCCGCGCGCTAATTTTTCATCCCATCCCTCCCCTAAGGAGTCCACCAAATTGGATTAATCTCGTATTAATACTGTTTCCAAGGTGATGCGGGAAAGTTTTTAACGGCGCAAAGTGTGGGATTTTAAAGGGAGGTTCGTTTATGGAGGTGCGTGGGTGGATCTACGGAGGGATGGGAGTAGAAAACAGATGAGAGAAGCTGCCGCGTGGGGGGAGGGGTGACAAATGACTGTCGCTGCAGATCATTATTCACTGCCTTCTCAGGACGTGCTTGCGTACCGTAGTAGCGTAGGGAATAGCGAGAGTTTGTTTGCGGGGATCGCGTGAAGGGGCCTTTTTTTCCCTCCGCCTGTGTACGTATTCGAGGCTAAAAGGAGGAAGGAAGGATGGAGAATGTGGAGAGGAAAGAGGAGGAAGGATGGGAGGAAAGGGAACATGAATTAGTAGCTGCTAAAGTGAAATTCTAGAGAAACTGTTTTCCCAAGCAGCATACGTTGTATTATATTATAGAAATTTTATTTCATTGTAGAAATGGTTTGCCTCCGGACCGTATTCTTAAAAGATAATTATCCTAGGATAAATATATTTCGTATGCTCCGGGTGTCGACCATTGTACTAAATAACTATATGATAATGAGTTTAATTTGTTCTTTTGTTTTCTTAAGGTTCGAAATTCTTTGTTAGGAGTATATAATCAGAAGAACGACGTAATAAAATTCATGAAGTCAGCGGATAATTTATGGAAGAACTACTAAACTTTCAGTAAAGAATTGCTGGCGACTTAAAAACCAGCAGAAAGAAATAGTTTCCTTCAACTATGACACTTTCATGGAGAAGGTTTCCGATAATTTCCAATTTGAAATTATCTAACTAAAAATCCTATTATTAAGAGTTAATTTCAAATGTTTTTTCATTCATTTTCAATCCTTTTAAGTATCCTTTGACATTGTCCTTCGTCGGAAATGCTAGCGATAAAATTCAAAATCAATTGCAGGCTGTAGAATACAATTATATAGAGTTTTCCTAAACATGCGAATATTTTGAGCTCTTTGTTAACAAAAAGCACAGATGGGCCGGAGAAAAGGAACAAAGAAAATTCAATAGCACGTTTTGCGAAGGTAGCGTAGCATTCATAGCGGAAATTGGGTGTCCAAATAAAACGATGGAACAGAAAACAGAAGCAGATGAAGAGAATTTTCAGAAAAGAATATGATTCCTCCTATAACGAGCAGAGGTCAAAAAAATAAAATAGAAAGGAAATGAAAATAGAAGGTAAAATGAGAGTCATAAAAGTTTATGTGGTGCAGGTACTTTATAAAGTTGAAATGGAGATACATTAAGTAAATAACTATGATAACTAAACATCCATGGAATTAAACTTTTTTCCACTACAAAAAATTCTAGGGACGCTAAATTCGATCACTCCCAGATACTAGTGATGAGAATATTTACATGGAAAATTGAAGAGGCAAATAGAAATTTTGGAAGGATGGAAGAATGTTAACGAAGAGGCCATGCAAGAGGGAGTATGGAGGAATGAGGAGAATCCAAGCAGATACAATCGAAAGTATAGACAATACGCGGTCAAAAGATTTTAAATACATTGAGTAGATGCCATTCATAAAATGATAGGGCATTATTAGAAAAAATCTAATCCCCATGCATGGAAATTGGTAATAATAACAAATGCAAAAATAATTTCAGAGTAAAGAGTTGAGGTACCGCGAGGTTAAAATGCATTTATGATAGAGGTTGCACAGATAAACTCACAGTGTATATAATACTTAATAACACTACACTATGTTTCTGGAAAGGCTTTTATAATTACTGTGTTTGTGATGTGGAAACCAAATTCAATTAGCTAATAGGAATGAAAGCTCTTTTAAGACCATATCAAGAGAATAATTTCAATGGAAGGTTCCAAATTTCTAAATAGTTGAAGGGAATATTAAACGATTCCACTGACAAAACGGTGTCTGTCTGTCCGTCTGTCTACAAAAAGTGTTTTTCTCGCCAATGCCAAGAGCTAGAGCGATGCTGAAACGTGCATTCGATGTAGACTGCTGCACCCTACAATGTGGCAAAATTTTCTTTTACCTGAACGGCCCCAGTTCGTATCCAGAGAAGAAAAACCGTTCTCATAAGAAATGCACGTAAACCTCACTTTTATCGGTTGCAGGCTTCATTACTTTTGCAAAATTAAATTAGAAACAATAGGCTTACGAAATCGAGATTAGCACCAAAAGAAAGAGAAATGAATAAAGATTCTTATTTTGGTCGCGAAATATCGTTATCGGGTCGAAATGGCGAGAATTCGGTTAGAATAAACGGAAATTTCGTGAAATTTTGAGGCTGTAAACAACCAATCCCCTTGACGACGAATGCGATTGTTGAAACCGAGGTATTGCATTTTCCCATAAGAATACACTAAGATTGATGTGCCCATATGATAGTAATTATTAAAAATGAATGATAGTACATGTTCTTAGTCCAGATGTCTGGTCCAGACCAAACAACTGCACCCAGAGGGTGCATGCGTGCGGCTAGTCATTAATTTTATTATTTATCTACTTCAATCTACTAATTATTGTTTGATCCTCTCGGGTAAGTTAAGCCATGATGGTCTCTCATCCATCTCACCTTTAAAGTTGTTATTTGAAATGAAACTATTACGTCAAAATATTAGTTCCGAAGTCACAGTGTCCGCACTGAAACCCTTTCACAGACAATTTTAATTCTCGATCATTTAAATTTTACAAAAATCGCTGTAAAAATGAAGTTAATTATTAGCTAAAGCTATAATCATCTTAATAAATGAATAAAAATTGAAGATTATGCTGTAATTTACGTATATATCAGCTAATTTAGTTGTTAAAATCTTAGTTATACGTTGAAAGTTACAATTTTGCTATATTTTCACGATTTTGGGCTTAAATTTTAGAAAAATCGCTGTAAAAATGAAGTTAATTATTAGCTAAAGCTATAATCATCTTAATAAATGAATAAAAATTGAAGATTATGCTGTAATTTACGTATATATCAGCTAATTTAGTTGTTAAAATCTTAGTTATACGTTGAAAGTTACAATTTTGCTATATTTTCACGATCATTTAAATCTCAAAATTTCACGAAGAGGCATAGCCATTCATGGTATGAATTAAACTATAGCTTACCTTAGAAATTTTACAAGGAAAATAAAATAAATTTTTCAAGAAAATTACTTAATGTTTACCTTAAGGTTTACCAAATACGTATTTTAGATGCTATAACCCCGTATAATTTTGAGGGAACATTAGAATTTGAAGTACAGTACAGGAACATACGCTACAAAGACAGACAAAGAAAACTTGGGTTCTCTGGAAATACAGTGGAAACCGTAGATCTCAAAACTAGAGGTTTATAGCTTTTATTTTAATTTAATAGTTAATAAGCCATTTAGGTAGACGACGGAAAAGTACTCAATGAATTAATAGTCTTTAATATGTGCGAAATTTAAAATATTATTTAAATTAACTGATTGATTGAGTGAAGCATTTGGTTAATATGCAATATAAATTATATTTGTTAATTAATAGTATTAAACATATTATTCACCTTCTAAAATCCTATTACACTGTAGTAATCTCAGCAGTAAATATGTATAATTTTATGCATCATATCTATGGGAGCGTTAACTTATTTACTTAGTAAAAGTAATTCCTGCGACTGAACGAGGAATGACCTAGCTAACTGGCATGCAGCATGCTGGGGTCGGATTAATATCAACTAAGTAACGGGCAGAATTTATAGGGTGAGTTAGCTTCGCGGATGAAAACTCTTGGAAATGAGGAGATGAAGACGGTGGATAAAGGCGCGAAAATCTTAGCAGTGAGATGAGGCTTAGACACGAGGAAGGCAGTCCAGGAATGAGAAGAAGATAGACTCAACCAATGACGTTGATTTTCAGAAGTGCGTTTCACCCCAACTCTCTCCGATGCGTGCGCTTTGTTCCCCGAAAACACTCGCGTTTTTATTTATCGTTACTCATTTATTTTTCCCTCATTCTCTCTTGTTGTCTGCATTCAGAGTGGAAGATTGATGAAATTCCTTAATGGCGAAAAGAGTGAGACTTTCTATTTTTCTTTTCCCCCAACGTTTCGTTTTTTCTCTTATTTATTCTCTGGATCAGTCGAATCCTTCGGGATATTAGTGAATTAAACTGCCACGGAGGAATAAATAAACGGTCGGAATGTTACTTAGGTAAAATATGTGTGAACAGGGCTTTTCCATTTCGTTATCCTTTGTACGGCGGGGTTGTTATTCTTTTCCGGAGAATTTGATTGCTTTCGCTTAATTTTCGGGACGGAAGATTAATTTCTACGCTTTAACATGTTGGATGGGCAAAGAAAGATGCTTTCCACGAGATGATAATTAGATAGAGAGTACTAATGGATGACTTTGATATTTGAGATACGTTGAGCCAATTTTCGGATAACTGACTGAGCTACTAAGTAATGGTTGCATGAGCGTTCTCAAATGCATTATAGGAAACAGCGTGCGTAAAATGCGTTCTAAATACTTATTAAATGAAGGGTTGATTATTATTTCCATCTCATAAGAATAATCAATCATCCCCACACAAAATAACTATTATATCTTCTTTGTACTACAAAGTAAAATAAAATAACTAATGTAAGTATTTAGAATGAATTCCTGCAAAAACCTTACTTACCTTTGTTTGATAAAGAATAGCTATGGAATTTATTAAGTCTTACGTCCTTTCTCGTGTCTATTTATAGGTAACTAATTATTTTCATAAGGAAAACGATAACTATTTTTACAGATTCAAAATTTTGTTGCTGATGGTCGATACTAATACTCTTCTGATGACACTAGACATGTTTAATCAATTGATGTAGTTTTACTATATGATATATTTTCTTCTGCATAAAGTTTTTCTCACTTCTCTTTCTCTCACTTCATGTTCAATTTTAAGAGTTAACTGTCTCGACAATAAATGACATACTCATGACATATATTTACACGAGTTTCAATTTTTAATCTGGAGATAATCTTTTTCTTTCCATATTAATAACCAAGATGATTCTGATTATGAATTTATTGCATAACAAGCTTTGACATAAGAACGTGTTTAATCCCAGGAGTTTTAAGGTGAATAATTACATGGTTTCCCAATGTGTCGAATGATAAACTAAATATAAAGGCACACTCCTAAAATAAGACACTTCGACAGGATAGATAGAAATGTCATCAATGCAGGGTCAAGTTATAGATTGCAAATTATACAATGTACGTCTAGAATGCCACAGAAAGTAAAGGAAGCCTTGTGTAAATCGTCTGCAGAAATTGCGCAAACACGAATTGGTCCTCATAAATACGGGTTGTCATATTTTATTAATAGTTATAATTTTAATCTGCCATTTATTAAAAACACTGACATAACAGTCTGCATATTGGCCTGATTTTGCGAAGCACCGTCTGTTGTGGTTTCAGTGAGTTTACTACTTTACTAGGTTACGATACGTGAACTACATTAAGAAAAGCCCTGAAACATTCTCATGAATGACTCTTGCAAATCCTAGGGCAATATAAGGATACTTGAGAAAACGACTTCAAATGAAGTTTAAACGTGGTTTTCGTTTCTTGATTTGAAAATATTATTAGATATATTTGACTTTAAATTTACATATGTATACCCCGCGAACCAGAGGCACATAGCGGGGGCTGTATTAACATCGGCATCCCTACCTAATGTATCATATTAGCTTATGTGATGATTCGCGAAAAGAACGACCAGAAATGGTGTTTTAGAAATTAACTTATCGTGATGCATAGTCGATGTCTTTTAGTGATCGTGCTCGTTGTTTTCTACGATACAATCTGCTTAAATGAAATATTCCGAGGTGATGAAGGTTGCCTGATATACTGATTCAAAAGATTAAGTTTTGATTTGCTCTATTTTTTATTGAAGCGTACTTGTTTTCATAAGTCGTAATGATATACTTCCAAACGACTTATTGTTATACTTATGTTCACAGCACTTCTTTCACTCACGATTAACATTTTAATTTTATTCAACGAAATTGAGTGAAAAGTACATTAAAAAAACGTTTCAATTGAATATATTTTATGTATCTCTCAAATCAGATATAGTTTCTTGTTTTGAAGCGAACTTATTATTCATAACATAATTTGCTAAACTTTAACTCTTGTATTCCCACGGCTTATTTTCCATTCTATCAGTCTTAAGGGCGGTAACTGTAAGCTATAACCTTTTTAATTAAATGTAGATGTAATTTTTTTGATGAAATGTAATCTGTGAATTTCTCATGAATATTACCGGTAATTCTTAACTATATTTTGAATTTAATAAACATTTAAGTAAGTTTTTTCACTGCTGTTATTAAGGTTTAACGTAAAGTTCCTTAGCCCTTGTAAATTAATAGATAAATTGATAAAGACTACGAATACCAGTTTTTCGATCTCACATAATACCAATCTTGCCACACTAACCTTTTAATATCTCATTTTCCTTCTCTTGAGTTCATTTTTCCTATTTCCCTCCAAGGTTTTGCAAAGAGCGATAGAGCTGTTTGAAATCCACGGCGTACGGAATCTCTCTAATAGCAATCCCTGTCAATGGTTCCAGCGGCCGTGTCCTATGTCACCGTGAGGCAACCTTTTGACTCATGGGCTACGTACAGCACGCATGCAACGCCCTGATATATGGCTTTTTGGGCGTGTACGACATCAATCAAGAGGCGTGACAGCAATGCAGCTCCCGCTTCCCCGTTGTTATCACCAAATGATCGATTTGCATCAAGGTGAGTGATAGCGGCAATTTGGATTCAGTATCTAATAATAAGCACGATCAAAAGATCTGCGGGTTTTAATGGATTGTGAATTCGAGCAAGGAAAAATTATATGCTCGAAAAAGGGTGGGGAATTAAGACGAAAATTAATCTGCTGAAAAGTTTCACTCTTTTCCCGAAGCGAATGCCGCTATGGTCATTTGTGAATGTCCTTCTCTCTGGAAATTCCGCTTTTAATTTTCATATGTAATGGGATAATCTCTTTTTTAATTGGGCCACCGCGGTGATTTATGGGAAGGAATTCAGAGACTGGGCAGTGATCGATTGGTAATTACTTCAATAGCGTTTGCCCTGAGGATTAGCTCTCACAGACAAAATTTGTGGAACGAAAACTTCCATCTATCCTCCCGTGATGTTTATTTTGTGTTTTTATGTAACGATATAGGTCTTCAGAGATGTATTAAAGCAGGTTCATGTTCTTTTCCTAAACACTACATTTGCACTGCCAGTGTATTATGCCATTCTGTCACTCGTCTTATACCGAGGTTAAGTGTATGACGCAACGGCGGAAAGTGATCAAGCGTTGCGGTAAATGAAATTAGCAATTTTTAATATGCCATGTGAATTTTCTACCTAACTATTGGTTTATCATTCTTCAAATTCCCTGCTTAAAGTCCTTTCATATATCATTTTCTATTTTGGTAACTGATGACGCCTTTTATAAAGGACGTATTTTATCGATATCGTTAAGACGCGATCAAAGTTTAGAAGCTGATATCACATAGCGCGACAGCTTTTCTCGGTAAGACGCGGTTTCAAAAGTCACAAAAGGAACAAATTTAGAGTCCCGTCTGATCATTATTCGCTACGTTGTAACTATGTAGTAGCTGGCCGACGCCTATCGCATGAGAGTAAAGAAATGAGACAGAAAATAGATGATAATTTGTCGAAGAGAAGCGGCCACAAATCATGCGATCTCACAACTAACAGTTGGGAATAGTGTCGCGGGGCCGAGTTCCACGACATTGTGAGAGCATCTCGATTAGGATTACTAGAAAAATAATCGTGGGATTCCGGTTCTGACTTCCTTTTATTTACAATAACATACAATTACACGCAGGAAGAACAAAAACTTGAACATATTAAACCAAATAAAACTAATCGCCTGCTCTAACATTCCAGGGCTTAAGGCCCCAAAAATATCCCCGTAGGACCCCATAATAAATTTAAAATAATAGAACCCCACCTATCTAATACCCGCCGGTCGGAGACTGCCCAAGGGAGAGAGAACTGCAGCCACGGAAGTCACTACAAAGAATATCATCCACGCGGTCCAATTCTCTCCCACTTACTCAGCCTCCTTATTCGAGACCCAGAGCGAAGTCACCATAAGAGATATCATCCAGCCCTGGATCCCGAACTGACCCCCTAAGAATCGGAGACTGCCCAAGGAGGAGAGAACTGCAGCCACGGAAGTCACTACAAAGAATATCATCCACGCGGTCCAATTCTCTCCCACTTACTCAGCCTCCTTATTCGAGACCCAGAGCGAAGTCACCATAAGAGATATCATCCAGCCCTGAATCCCGAACTCCCCTAAGAATCGGAGACTGCCCAAGGAGGAGAGAATTGCAGCCACGGAAGTCACTACAAAGAATATCATCCACGCGGTCCAATTCTCTCCCACTTACTCAGCCTCCTTATTCGAGACCCAGAGCGAAGTCACCATAAGAGATATCGTCCAGCCCTGAATCCCGAACTCCCCTAACATACGGCCGAAACCGCACCCTATTTATACTCTGGGTGACCGCGTCCCCTGACCCACGTGACACCCCACGCTTAGCGACGGTTAGAACTAGAGCGTCTTCCAAGAAAACGCAGTGTTTTCTTGGAAAAGCTGACTTTTTCAAAAAGGGACGCCACGCTTTCTGGGAGCTTGGACGCGATCACCCGAAGGATCGCTACAACATCACCCCGGCGGCAAAAGAATGGTCGATATTTCGACCATACAAAATACCAAAAACAAAAACAAAAAAAAAATCGTAATAACCCTAACTACGGAACATAGCATGAACACGAAAAGTAAAGAAACAAAAATACAAGCACTCAAATAGATACGAAAGTCTTTCTCCACTTTTCCACATACACACAAGAAAAGAAAAAAAAAATAACTGAACCAACCTAGGTCACGTCACCGTTCAAGGGTTCCTGCCTTGTCCCCGATCGCTGCTGCTGAAGCTAACATCTGTGGGTCAAGCCTCTCTCTTGTGGGTCCTTAACAAGGAAACCGAAAAAGTACGAAAACAGTTTGGGAAACACAACCAAGCCAACGGAACCGAGAGGGGTGGGGAGGGATCAGCAGGAGATGATTCCTACGCAGACAGTATCAGGATCTCGACGATAAGTCGCTGCCGGCCTTCCGCTCCATCAACGTTGATAAAGTCCCGTTTGTCCGATATCTGGGACTCGAGGGACAGCTTGCTGCATCTTCACCCACAGCCGTGAAGAGCCGACTCCTTCCTCCAGGAGGAGAGAGGCCGTCCAATTGTTATGCCTTGGTATCGTCTCTCCTCGGAAGAGTCGGCTGTTGGCCACTCTTCTAGCCTCATAAAGAGGGCAGAACCCAATGCTGTTGGTCGTTCGTCGAATCCATGAAAAGGGCAGTCGTCGAGTCCTTTTCGTCCCGGGTTTTAACTTTGGACGAGGTGGTTGCTTATGGCGTTCATCTCCGGCTGGTAGTAGGGCAGAGGGAGTAAGAGGATGCTCGGTCCCGTAACCAGGGTATACCCCCCAAACTGATCTTCCCCTTCCCTTTAAAATTTAGTGGTAAGAGAGGCTTGCCCGAGGTTAGCTACAGCAGGGCGTCGTTCCCTGCTTAGTCACAACACTTCACTCTCTAAGACATATATACAAAACCCAATTCTCCTAAATCCTAAATTCTAGTTCTGGGAAGTCCCTATCTAACCTATAATATTGCACTTCAATCTCTACATAGTTCATACACTGAAACAACAAAAAAAATAAAAATTTTGTCCTTAGTCCTAACAACACAACCGCACAAATCGTACACACATTAACCCAAGACAATACTGGCCGCAGTCTTTTTCTTTAGGTGTCTATAATGCTTCCTTCTCCTTCTATTTCGGGATCGACGCCTAATTGGACATGGCCGGGGTGGATTTCCCCGTTCCTTGTCTAGTACCTCCACTGGAGTTCCACGACATTGTGAGAGCATCTCGATTAGGATTACTAGAAAAATAATCGTGGGATTCCGGTTCTGACTTCCTTTTATTTACAATAACATACAATTACACGCAGGAAGAACAAAAACTTGAACATATTAAACCAAATAAAACTAATCGCCTGCTCTAACATTCCAGGGCTTAAGGCCCCAAAAATATCCCCGTAGGACCCCATAATAAATTTAAAATAATAGAACCCCACCTATCTAATACCCGCCGGTCGGAGACTGCCCAAGGGAGAGAGAACTGCAGCCACGGAAGTCACTACAAAGAATATCATCCACGCGGTCCAATTCTCTCCCACTTACTCAGCCTCCTTATTCGAGACCCAGAGCGAAGTCACCATAAGAGATATCATCCAGCCCTGGATCCCGAACTGACCCCCTAAGAATCGGAGACTGCCCAAGGAGGAGAGAACTGCAGCCACGGAAGTCACTACAAAGAATATCATCCACGCGGTCCAATTCTCTCCCACTTACTCAGCCTCCTTATTCGAGACCCAGAGCGAAGTCACCATAAGAGATATCATCCAGCCCTGAATCCCGAACTCCCCTAAGAATCGGAGACTGCCCAAGGAGGAGAGAATTGCAGCCACGGAAGTCACTACAAAGAATATCATCCACGCGGTCCAATTCTCTCCCACTTACTCAGCCTCCTTATTCGAGACCCAGAGCGAAGTCACCATAAGAGATATCGTCCAGCCCTGAATCCCGAACTCCCCTAACATACGGCCGAAACCGCACCCTATTTATACTCTGGGTGACCGCGTCCCCTGACCCACGTGACACCCCACGCTTAGCGACGGTTAGAACTAGAGCGTCTTCCAAGAAAACGCAGTGTTTTCTTGGAAAAGCTGACTTTTTCAAAAAGGGACGCCACGCTTTCTGGGAGCTTGGACGCGATCACCCGAAGGATCGCTACAACAATAGACAGTATGTCTCAGACCAGTCGGAGGTATTGGGCGGCAGTACATTTTGTGTAATTTTCGTTCGCTACTTATGCGGTTTTCCAAGCAATTAAACCGCTATATTAGTGTCTCTAGCTTGTGTCAGTTTTTATTTAGAATTTAAATACGATTACGAAATAATTTTCTTAACCGCGCGTCTGCCTTTCGGACAAAAAATTTCGTTCTGATATAGACAGATTTTTTTCAGATTAAGGAACGAAACACGATATTTCCCGTAATGTACTCGTTTCATATAGCGCGATTTCACATTACGCGGTGATTTAAAAGAGCGTATCTTCGCGCTATGTGAGGGTTTACTGTACTTATCAACATAGCCAATAACAACTCTGATCTTTATTCTCCCTGAAAGAATAACGTTCATACAGCAATGATAAATCGCAACCCGATTTGATCAGTATTGATTACGAAATCAGGATCAAGCCTCTTATGACATACATTTTTTTTACTTGAAATTTTTGCACTACAAGAATTAGATCATTAATTGACACAAATCCTCTTGGCAACTTAACCGGTGGCACTACATTATTCTGTGCCTTTCTTTTTGGATTGTTCTCCCAAACACCACGATGCTGGAAATATAAATTGGTCTGAGCAGACCGATAATTCGTTGGAAATTACGAGAATTCGTCAAATTTGAAAAGCTGCTACTATAGCCTACTGGTGCAGAGCTCTGGTTGTGACGTTTTCGTGAGATACCCCTCCGAAAATCTATTATGCGTCCAAATCTCAATCACTGAATTCTTTTTTAAGGAAAACCACTCGGTTAATCATGATCAAACCTACAAGGCATTTTCTCAATTTTTGTTGACTCACTTAGGTAAGCGAGCAGTAAATTTTCCAATTTTACTAGAAAATATAGGTGCCGAGCATTCTATATTGCTATCAAAGTTTCTTTTTAGTTTTTGCAGCTCTATTTATATAAAAATTTTAGATTTTTTAGATTTAGATGAGTACCCCGCAAGCCGCCAGTGGCAGGGGGTAAAGGTAAAAAATATATTGCGGGGCAATAGGTAGACTAATTGTCTAACACAAGTTTGCTACCAAATAAAAACTCAATAAAATAATATCGGATGAAATCTGCCGTTTATGGACTACAGAATTGTCTAAATAGAGTATCCTGATTCTCAGTCCTGTGCCATCCTGGAAGGTACTCCAAAAATATTTCCGAAAATCCACTTAATGAACTCTTATGAGCATTATTTGGGATATCATAGGACCGAAGGTAGGACTGATATTTCTCACTTTCCAGGGGCTTTCTCTCGAGACCCATAAAACATGAGGAGACCAAGTCAATGACGCTATTGGTAGAGGTAAAAAATCTGTATGCTATAAAACCCGATAATCGTTTTTGACATAATAGATACTGAAGTACCTACCAACAATGTTGTTAATAAACGTTCGTGAAGAAGGTTAAGAAGACCTAGATGGTAATACGTCAAAGATGGCGAAATATAAGGTATTTGTCAATAAAATGGAAAATAAATAATTGGAAAATTTCACGAGTGACAACAATGTTAACAAACCTTTTTTTCGTCAATCACCCACCCCTATACTCTTATTAACAGTAGTATAGTTTCCCTACCGTCTCAGTAATATAAGTTAGCACTCATAGAAATAAATTTATATTATATTTATATTTATTCATCAACATAATGTTTGTTGATACAATTACTTTCCATAATACAGACAAAAAGCAATTTTGTTCACATTCTTATATCAAAGTCAATATCCTATTATAATTACTTTTTATCATTTAGGAAATATGCACCGCACGAGGTATAGAACTATTTTACGCACCTGTGGTGTTTATTTGTATGGTTATAATTGAACCATCACAGAGAATCGGTGAAAATATCTTCCGATACTAATACTTTCAGATGAAAGTGAGTATTGAAATAGCAGATACGCACGCCATGCTAATCGGCATATTTCTCAGGGAAAGACTGCTTTATGTATATAAGTAAGCATTGTTCTTATGGAAGGGGTTGAGTCAAACTTAAAAGATGATATTTCATCATGTAAACGTTATTTTTCTAAAGTCAATATATAACTGGTATATAAAACGCTGTGTCTATTATCATTTATGATTCAATAAATATATTCCCATGATGATATCGCGTGAGCTATTCCACTAGTTATAAAGACAATCAGCCAATCTAATGATAGTTGTTATTTGGTATGGTATTCAGTAAAGGTTTCTTTTTGGGTATCTTCTATGTATCTAATAGGAAAGATTCAAATGTAATGAATTCAACACTTTTGCCAATCTAAGTAAAAATGATCTTATTAGTTTGCCATTATCAATCATACTCTGTCTGATAAATAAGCTTTCGGGTAGAGTAAGGATTTAAAGTATAGCCTATTCAAATACAAGCTTAGCAATGTTAGAGCTTTTCCATTTTAGTTAAAACTTGACTTCGGGAACTTTCAATTCATGCAAGATAGACGTTTTCGCAGATCTAATAGAAGCTACACTAGAGAATCGTGAAGGTATCACCACTTTTCGCTCCTTTTATCCTATTTCCTTCTTCGGTGGAATATTGATTTTTAATGTAAAAGCTGCTTTTAGCCATCACGGTAAATGGATGTAGGAAAAGTAAAGTTTCAGACACTTAATCGGGGGAAATTGTCTCTGAAACTGGATATTGCGCAGTAGATTCGCTTAACGTGTTCCTTGTAATCCCAAAATCTGTATTACGCACAGCAATTACTGCTTGAAAAGGCAGCAAAAGTCGTTCGCGGCAATTTATATGACACCAATTTGAAATTTAACAATTTCAGTAATGTTAAGTCTATACGTCTCACCTCGGAGTTTCATACAAAGTCCGAGCAGAATTTTGGCAATATAAAGCGATGTGATTCTATATAAAATATAGACAATGTATATTACTACTCTGGCGACCAAACGTGAGAATTCCTCGTAAAGGGAAGACTTATGTTACGTAATATCTAGCCACTAACGCTGCTGAGGCCGTATAAGATACGCAGGAAATAATCATATAGTTATTTGAAGTTACGAGAGGAGTCGCAGCATGCGGCGTGTTTCGCATGAAGTTGCAATTCATATTTTAGCCAAGCCCATTCTCGTTCTAACCATGCTACTATGCTCCACACGGCGTAGTAGGAATCTACGTAAGAGCCATTGAGAAAAGTATTCACCTCTGCCATTGATCTATAACAGCATTGAGGGAGGAGTAGGGATGGAACGCTGCGGCAAGAGTTTCGTCCATCCTTCGCCTGAGGGCAGCACAAACCAGACGCAGGGTCTACCAGTGTTTCTTTAGGCTGGGGATAAACATTTTCACAAGTGAAAGGAAGGGGAGGCCTATCAACTCAAGTAAACTAAGATCAAATAGAAGATTATATAACTAGGTAGACAGTGAAAGTTAACTATGTCTTATAGTAAAGTTATTCACGTTGAGCTTCAAATACTAATTAGATATTTAATGGTTTAAATGCGCCGAAAATTAATTAAAGTTATCCACGGTTTATCTTTAATGTAAATATGGTATTATTAATTTATGTGTGTATACATTTATATTTAATAACAGAAATGTAAGGGTCCTAGGTCACATTAAAGGGTCTCTGGAATTACCATGTGGGTAGTGCCTTAAACTTTGATGAAAACGGTACTGGCGTCGTTTCCCGGTGGGAAGTCACGTATGAATGGATCTCGGGTGTCGAAGCACTTCCAACAACTTACTGCTACCATAATAATAATTACACCCGTATTCCATGGTACCTCAGGCTAACTTAGATGTTTTAAAAGATATGTTTCTGAATATAGGAGGAGTTGTACGTATATAACCCAGCACAGTTCTCTGCATTTAAATAATTGCTTAATCGAGCATGGTTTGAGGAATAACCGAATGAAATGTAAAAGGATTATGTTAAAACCGGAGGCAGAGCTATCGGAAATATGGCATAAGTTCAACTTCCTTTAGCCATATTCTTCAAACTATCCTTATCGTGTGAAGGATATTTTATCATTTAAAAGAATTCAACATAATACTAAAATAATGATGTTCAAGTCTTGCTAACCTATTCCCAAGATCTGTTATCAAAGAACTCATTCAGTCAAATCGATTTCGAAATTGGTTGATCATTTCTTTTATGTACGCCTGGACATTGTTTACAACATACAATAAAACCCGATTAAAGTGTTTTTCGGGGGAGCAAGCGAAATTCGCTTCTTAAACAGGATAGATTTAGGAAACTAGAGAGCGGGAAGTGCGATGTCGGTTGCATAAAATTATATTTATTTAAGAGATGTTTCAGCTTTTCGCAGAAATGAAGGACCTTAATTCCTTAGTTTTGGATATTTTTCACTTATCCTTGAAATAAATTTTACCAGATATACAATAAGAGAAGAATAACGGCAGTGGCATCACAATCCCACCGAAACTACGCTTAACGGGCCGCTAAACACTTCAGTTATTTTTCGATATTCACACTTCTTGAGATTGTGACGAAAGGAAATACCAAAAAGGGACTTTTAACGTACATTATGTCTCGAAAAAAAAATTGATAGAGAAAATTTCGCTCACTATATCAGAGTTTGTATCGGCTCCGACTGTGGGATATAGTATTATCTTTGCTTTGCGATATCTTCATTTCGTTCCCACAAAATCGGTAATTCAAAAGAAGGAACTCTTAAGGAAAGCTTTTAGAGAGGAGGGAAGGAGAGAGGAGGGAAGGAGAGAGGACGACGATACAAATTTGTTGTCTATCGCATGAGACGAACGATATACAATAGTGGTTTGAAGTACATCTGGTGAAGGAAAAGTCCGTATCTTAATCAGGTTGCGTCGTAAGCAATATCTATACTATATATTTCGTGGGAAAGGGACAGGTACTGTGAGAAAACCACATCTTATGCGGGTTTTACTGTATTATGAATGTTCGTACTGTTCCATGGAATCATTGCATTGCTACATTGAATGATTCCATATACAAGAATACTTTTGACAAAATAAGAAAATCACGATTCCGAATGTAGATGAATCAGAATTTTACAAATACTACGCACTATTGTTAAATATATTCCTTATATGTATCATGCGAAGATTTTGTACGCAGCTTCATAACCTTTTTAAATAAGTTATAGTTAGTTTTCTATGTCCCCTGCCAAGAATCAATCGGGAATGATCCATCAAAAATAACTGTTTGCAGTACAACGAGATAAGAGTTTAATTTAACTGATATATAAATTATGTCAGATTTTCGGAATATCAAATAAATATTCTGACAGGAACTATACTGAATGTAATTCTTTTGTATTCTCTCCGTCGGTGAATCTTCAGCCAATTATATAGGTATTCAACAAGTCACTTAATCTAGGTGGCCAAATAATAACAAGGGAAGTAGGATATAAGGTGGAAAATGATAGCAATCACAAGATTTACGTTGATGGAATGCGCTCTATCTTTTAAAATTATATTTTTAAAGACTACTGTCATGAAATAAGAGGTTTTCTCGTGATAAAATCTAATTATATCTAAGAACTGATAGTTTCTATTAATTAATTATTTATTTTTCATAAATATTACCAACTTTTCTATCTATTAGAATTTTACAGTGATACAAAAACACGAAGTATATGTAAGCTGCATACTTATGTTCAGTTTCAAACTTTTCCAGATCAATTGTAATGCAATGATGCCTAGCTTTGTTTTCCTTAGCAGAAGTTATAGTTTATCAATGAAAGGTATTTGATCTTCAAATACCAATGTATAAATAGCCCACTTCATAGTAGTAACGGAGAGGGAAATGAAGGTAAAAGAAGTATGCTAGCTGCCCTATTGACTATCGTTCTGGTAAACATTTCGTTGAGTCCCAATCGCCCCATAGTTCTCTATTTAGACGAACTGCATGTTTCAATTACGCATCATCTAGAGTAGTGCATACTACAGATACGGTATAATCCAATATTCACTCAGCAGCGATTCGTAAGAGATACGTAATCGTAGCTATACAATAATGGAAATTGAACTATACTATAATAAATATGAGATACTATAACAGAAATTAAACTGTCGTTTGTAAGTTACTGTCGCTGATTTGATCGTTACCTTGTACTTTGTAGGACACAAGAAAAAGCTGATGCCTGCTAATTACAGTGTTGCAAACTAATTCTCAATTTATTACAGGTAGAACGGGTGACCAATATTGAAGAATTACGGAGACTATTCAAAGAAGAAAATGCTTGTAAGAACTGAAAAATCAGAACGCAAGAGTATTTCTGTCACGTAAGAGTCAGAAACGCAAACTACTAACGATTATCGTCCAAAGAAGAATGAATTGGCACGGACAATAAGGAGGGGAAAAAGTGTTTACATTGTGTTACAACTGCGGTGTCTCTGAGCTTCTCTGGAGTGGGCTAACAAAGAAGAATTTACCACGATCATTTCCAATCTTTGATAGAACTACAGGAGAGGAATGTATTCTTTGTCTTGCTGACAGCAACAGAGAAAAATCCGAAGTTCATCGGAAATATGTTATCAGTCCGAAATATGAATTAATGTTATACATTCCGTTAATTTCCTCGTCATGCTTCGATTTTGCTTCACTTCCTTTAAGGTATGTACGCACATTACCTCATATCATTCATTTACTTATATAAAGAAAGTGGAGGGTAAGCATAAAAATATTAAAGTATCCTTTCTCATTCAGACTCGTGATCTATCCGTTATTTTGTACTAACTCGTAACAAGAATTTTTTTCTCAAGCTCTAACTGCCCTCCATTTCCTCCAGACCAAAAATGACAGCCTGCGTCTCCAGCACACAATATTCGGTTTGAAATAAAGGGACAGCCCAAAAGTTAGATTGCCCACCTCTTTGGAGCTATAATCCCGCCGCCCCACCCCCCATCGCGTCTTTTTCATTCATTAAAAAAGACGGCGACCTTATGAAATTCGCCCACCCCTTAGAAGGGATCTGACCCAACCCCCACCACCAGGTTTTATGTTTAAAAAATGCTTTCGGAAGAAAAACCTGAGGGGCCTAGGGGAGGAATGAAGACGCTAATAATGCGTACCAAGTCACGCCTTCCGACCAACAAAAAAACTCCCTCCCTTCCTCTGTCACTGCTTTCCAAAACTGCGTTCCCTTCTTGGGTCCAACCCCCATCGTTCCCATTTTACTACTCCCTTTTTATTCCCTCCATTCTTCAGGGCTTTCCATTCCTCCCTTCTCCTTACTACACCCGTTTTTTTATAAGCATACTTCTTTCCCTTCCCACACCTCTCTTAGCCCTGTTCCCTCTTCATTACCAAAACCCCACTGATCCTCCTTTCCTTTTGTGCTCATTTATTGCTCTCCTTTTCTCATCCACCTTTCTTACCCTCTCTGGATGCTCCGAATTCTCGCCTTTTATTCCGTCATCCTTCCCAACTTCCTTTCCCCTCTTTCGCTCCTCATTATAAGCTTATGCTCCACGATACGCGGCTCGGAAGTGGTTTTTCTTTTCTTTTGTCATCCTTTTCGTTACCAGTTTCAACAAAACATTCCCTCCCACGACAAGGAGGGAGGGTGTGACCCGATGAAATACAAAGCTCGCGGATTATTCCTATATTTTTCATTATCAAGGGCGTATGGGCTCAGAAATTAATTAGGAAAGATGTCAATTGGGAGACTGTGTTTTGGTCATGCGTTATTTCAGATTATCTTCTACTTGCTTCCATTCTAAGTTCCGCTATTGTCGTCGAAAGTTGATCTGACCTTCCTCCAAAAGTTTCAATCCCAGTCTTTTTCTAATTAATAAATACTCGTCTCTTTGCTTCGTAGAAGACTTCTATATAGCGATGTGACTTAATTCGTTTCATAGTTTAATATTTAGATTTATAATAGTTTCAAAATTAACTCATTAAACAAAGAAGATTTATCCCCTAGAGAAAGTAACTAAATAACAAAAGACATTCATACGTTCTTAACTACCTATTTTGAATACCTTTTCATATGGAACTTCAGGAGTTATCTGAGTTTTACAGTGAACAGGAATTTGACGATAAATATTGAAGAAATTAGTCTGCACACCAACTGCTTTCGAATATGATATTCCAAAAGTTAAGCAAATTTGGCTCATAAAATTCAGTGTTTCCCATAAAGATTCCGCAAAATAATTAAATACAGACTCCAAGTAGAGAGTCGAAGACCTAAAAGTGAATCAAGAGGCTAATAAAAAAATCGTGAGGCTCCAAGTTAGCCAAATGGGAAGCGCGTTCGCATTTGGTGAAATCGGTCCCGGTTTTGATTTTTGATATGGTGCCGAATGTATTAAATGACCTCAGCTCTTGAACCCCTTTTAAAATACTACTACATTTTAGTGAGTTTAGTATATCAATAACGTGAAGGAAACAGCATATGATAAAATATCAGTGCAATGATCACTTCCAACACCTTCCTCAGAAACCGTACCTGAATGGTCTCAAATCTATCTAAGAAATCTTAGATAATCTAATCAAAGAAATTCAAATAAATCTTTAATAAACTTGTAAAGGTATGAAGTAGTAATTAATAAGCTTAATTATGTTTGCGATTTAAGCTTGTCTAAATAATTGTTATATGAAATATTGTAATGACGTTTACATGTTTTTTCATTAATTATCTTTAGCTCTTTCATAAAATGAATAAAGGTAATATCCAGCACCGCATCAATAATAATTATTTTGAGTCAGTAACATATCAAACGGCTGTATACCGTAAACGGACTTCAGTTTTACATTTACGATATCAGGTTACAAACTGCGAATAGAATATATTGCATTGACAGATAACATGACCATTTCTATATTCACAGAAGCGGAAGAAATGTAGTTCTAATTAATTCTTTGCGAGAAAATTTTATACCGTCCTCAAATACTTAAAGCATAAGTATGACAAACAGACATACCAAATTAAACGTCATTGAGCAGATTTGAGAGCAAAATACCTCAGTGGAAGGACAAAATCTTAAGTCAAGAAAGTAACATCTTTTCTAAACAGTATATTTTTTAAAATTGAGAAATGTGAATTCGTGTTTGAAGATACACGCATTTGTAACATAGATCATTTTATTGATTGCTGGTTTCAAAAGCCATCTAGCTTGCTACCGCGAAAGTAAACGGGAAACATGGTAAACATCTCATGTTCTTAAATTTGAAATGCTAAGTTATGATTAAAAAAGAGAGTATATGAACAGAGACTATATTGCGGCCCCTTTTTGGTCCCTTATATACTATACAAGAATAATAGAAAGGTTATAATTTATTATTAAAGGAAGGAAACTCAAGTTGGAATTATTTACTCTATGAACAAGTGTCAGCATAAACATAAAAACTATATATTATGATAATAGAGCAAAGTGTTTAAGTATGTGTCCGATATTTTCTTATGAAATATTAAAAACAATCAAGATATTTACCTCTATATCTAATAAATTACTTATATTTGTGTCCTGTAAGATTCCTGAGTAACAAAAGGTTCTCTTCATACTATCGGGATTAGCTTAAGTGTTTCGATTTCGAAATTGTATCGTCAATTAATATTAATATCATAATTCTCTCTGGTGATTATTAATAAATGCCTGGCTCAGGCAACACTTCCTGGTCCTGGTTAATAAACACCCAAACTTACTCCTAGGTGCGGCGCTCTGCCGCTCATGGTGGTTCTCCGATGACTCAGCAGATGAGGGAGGGAAGGGGGGATTGGGGGGGACAACCTATAAAGCCCTAAGAAGTGGACCCTCCAGGCCGTTGTGACGTGCTATAGGGTTCACCTCTATGCCTAGAGGGCCCCCTGCCACAACTTCAAGGACAAGCTCCGACCTCATAGACAGAAAGAACGAGCAGGTGAGAAGTGAGTGCTTAGTTACCTCACCCCTGCAGAAGAAGGTGAAAGAAAGGCCCCTGAAAAAGATGCCTGCCTCTGTAGGCCTAAAATTAGGCTAAGGTTGTAGGGAATGCCTTCCCCACGCCCACTACAGAGCAGGTGGTTAGTACATTTATTGTGCACTTCTTAAGAAAACTACTGCCAACTACTGAATAATTTACTGTAGCTTTTAATTTGGATCTGAGTACAAAATGTATAATTCACTTTGAGAGTGCAGGATATTACAGGAAATGTAAAAATTACCAGTTAGTTTGATGTGTTAATTCTAGTATATTATTGAATACAGAGGATAATATATTAATAATTACGAAACTAGCACTTAGGCGTAAGGCTTTAGATATATTTACAATTAAAAGCGAACTGCTTGCGAGAATATCCTATTAAATAATGATTTGTTTGATGAACTTAAGGCTTTAATCATCTGACGAAAAAACAAACTGAGTACTCACGTCTAAATCTGGAGTTGATGATGCTGAATTTTCCTGTTGGAAAAGAGAACAAATTCGTTAGCAGATCCCTTATTATACTAACTTATCCATTTTTATTTTATCTAATTTTGTATAAATATCTTGGGTCTTATGTTACAAAATCATTTAGCTTACACAGTAATTATTTTAGTTTTCAAAATAAATTGAAGCTATAAAAGTATTCTTTTAGAATCTCCTCAGGGACTTAGTGCAAAGAAACTTAACCGTCTTACGCGATTCTTTGAATTGCAAAATTCCTTTCTGTCTGAATTTCACATATCGCAAAGATGTCTAAAGTCACAGTTAAAATCAAATAAATATCAGCAAATGTTAACATGGAATACAAATTTAAGTGTCGTAAATTCACGTTCAAGGCTACCCTTTTCTTGTTTCGTTATTAAGGGTTTTACTTACGACCATACTAATTCCAAACTAGGATATCACTATGACGAATATGTGGTAGAAAATTTTAATAATCTTAGTGTGAAACATAAATGTTCGTTTAGTGATTACAACACGAATTGCTGTCTTCTAGCCCAAATCCTATAAATGTTATATTTCTTCTAACACTTTACATACGAACGTCCTAACTTGAAGCTAAAATATAACCGTGATGAATGTGCTGATTAAAATTAATTTTAATTAAAAATATTAATATTCTTCGCGTGGAAGAACGAATGCATGTTCGTATAAAATAATTTCAAAATAAATTAAATTAAAGATTGTTTGAGGATATAAAATCACCGGGATGGCGAGTGACTTTGTAGAAGTCTATGACGAGGAAAGAAAAACAGAAAAAATTTTCACTAGAAACTCTTTCTACTGTGCTCGCGAGACGTTTCGATGCGCAAGCATTTTCAAGCGTAAGCATATCTTACAAATTTTGATATTATAGCAGTCAAATATTCATAGGATAGTAATAAATGTAATGTTCACAGTGTTTCTCTAAGAAAATTATAAGGCGCCTGAGCTCTCGCAATTACTCGAAGGTCAGTGAAAACAAAGCTACTTAAAGTGCTAATATCCTAACAGGGAAAGCAACGGAGATCCTATCAGACCTTGGGATAAGAACGAAGTCTTCTTCGTAGATTATCAGTGTACACCTCCCTATCCTCTCATTTTCATTGTTTGTAAACAAAGGCGAAAAAGAAAGTGTCTTGTTTCCATGAGAAAGTGAATAAGGAGAAAAGTGACTGTCAATAGATACAAAAGGCGAACAAAAGAAACGAAAGGGAAGTGTCGACACAGTTTTCGCGTATAAGACCTACTCGTATGTGCGAATACCAGAGAAACATGAAGTTATCTCTTCTAATAATTATGTTCTCATATTTATTAAGATTTAAAATTGATAGGTTTGTCCAACCTTGTCTTTATTTTCCTAAAGATTTCTGACTCATACAGGTAGTTTTTTGTATCAGTACAGTCCTTCATTTTTCAGATGATATTATTGGAAATAATAATCGTGAGTAATCATTAAAGGCCAATTATACCGATAAATCTATGTAGGTTCTAAATCACATCGAATCGAATGTTAATTTAGATGAAGGATTTGAGCAAGAAGTGATCAAAAGTTACTGATTTTTTCTGAAAATCGGAGAGTAAATATAGTAGTTTCCGATTCCTAAAAGATGTTCCAAGTTTTAATTCTTTCAGCTTTAATCCACACAATATGAATAATCAGTGGCTACAATAACGGTTAAACAAATATAACAAAGAATAGGTTGGAAATTAGTTACTCGTAAACTAGATGATTGGACATCTGAAAACTTCGAAATAATTGAATTTCATTTTCATTGATTAACGTAATAACGCAACTTGATTTCCTGAAACAGGAGTATTGGACGTAATTCATACTACTCATAATACTCTATATATCTAATGATTAAACTCTAAACCAGTAAAGGTATCAGTGGTTTTAACTCTTATTCCAGTAAAACGATCGTTAAATGAAAATGCTTACGATACTCAATACTCGAGCCGATTATTTTAAACGTAGTTCGAATGGGAAAGTCGTCTTCTTCTATACTATGTGGATTTCTGGGAATAGTTTCCTTCCAGCAAATAAACATATTCATCTTACGCTCTGTTTCGTACAAAGCTTATTTTGACAAAAGGATTTTACGTACGACAGAAATGGCGAATTCCACATTAATCTTTTTGCATGATTACTCTACTAGTCGCTTTTAAGTACATTCTCAGATTATTTATCACCTCAAATTTAAAAGATATGATATGTGTACCAATGTAGTGGAAAATATATAATAAAAAATGTATTTTTGATCTTGATAAAGTGGCTCAAGAATAAATAGAACAATATTTGGCAAACATTGACGATATTAGAAATGAGGAGTTATCATTTTTAAATGTGGGTTTTAATGGCACTCTAATGACAATTTATAGTTATACGGAGAATTTAGTGGATATATATTTATCTGCGATCTTCTATGTCAATTTTTTAGTCTGGAACAAATCAATTTTCATTGACTTTCATAGGAGAAGTAACGGATCAAAAATGCATTTCAGTCGAGAGTTTCTGCCATCCCTTTTAATGTCAGTTAGTTTCGACTCATTTGTTGCATTAATTAGCAACCGAATATACAACAAGTATAGTTATATCTTGGCAATAATACTGTTCCATCGCATGAAGAAATATGAAAGAGAAAAATTCTTACCTCCTCACCACTTGCGGTTCTCCGACTAGCCTTGGTCCTGCATTTTCCTCTTCAGTGGCCTTCAACGACTAACACAGGAGAGACTTACAAGCAATAGAAGTTCCAAAAGAAAAGAGAAGGGTTTCGCAATCTGAAAAAATAGAAATAAAGAAATAATTAATTGGTAAATAGCGAAGATAATCTGGGGTACCATTGCACGGTGAATAGAGACTTTCTAGTCTCTATCTTGCCCAAATAACGACGTAGTATTATTACTATTATTGTACAAGAGCTTATTGCTTACGACTTGTAATAGTATTTCGGTTACAAATACATCCAAAAATGTCCTATTCCACATTGTAAATACTTTAGGTAAAATATTCTAAAATATTTATTGAATTGTTATAACTCAACGCGAGGGGCATAAAGAAAAAGTTAGTTCATCTGTTATAGAGTATATTTAACAAGCACAAAGAAAATATAGATCCAGCCTGAAGAAATAGGAAGATGCAGTATTATAAGAACTGAAATTGCTGCAGAAAATAAACATCTGCTGCGAAAATTGTAAATCTATGACTATATTTCTACTATATTAAAGAATTTCTTTGATGCCGTTGACGTTAATCTACGATAAAAAGCTTATTTAGTAAAAATGATTCGTAAAACGAAATTAAATATAGCGTACGTGTTAAATCAAAATTCTGAACGAAATCAAGGTAGAGGAGTATTTTAATATGTTTAGGTATTGAATATACGAAAAGTTAATCTGAAATTCAAAAATTGATTTCCGTTACGATAGAGGTCGATGATATCTTTCTCTCACCCTTATAATAAGATTGCCGAAAATTATTCTAAAACTAAATGCAACGATTATCTACAGAGTAAAAGTGATAACGGAAAAGAAACTAGCATTATTCAGGGCATTCGTCAGCTAACGTCTTCAGAAATAGAATCGTTGTTTCATTTCTCAAATAACAGTCGTGGTCAACATAGGATAAAAGATAACTGGAGATACACATATGCACATAACTGGAAATCATAGAACAAAAAAGATAGTAAGACACTCGCTTAAAAGATTAATCATACAGGCGTCGGTTTCATCGATAGTGATAGAAAATACGTAACGAAAATAAATTTATATATAATGCAATATTAAACCAAGGTCTTTCTCTAAATAACAATTAAACAACAAAAGACATCAACGATTGACTTTAAACACTGAAGTAACAAAAGTAACTTGAACACTAATAAAGTAATTTTACTTACCAAAACTGAAAAAATCCTCAAGAAATCCCACAGTGGTCTTGACATCGGAAAATTACCTTCTTTCCATTGATTAACTTATAAATCATGTAACTGGTTTAAAAATTGCTAATTTATTGCGTTACACTGAAAAAATAGTTCACGATAAGTGAATTACGAAACTACTGCACCTCAAGAAATTCAAATATAGCCGATTAAAAAAAAAAAAATTCTTCTATATGTCTACTGCCGTCCATGTTTCCTAATCAACTTAAGATTTTCCCTCCAAAATTGACGGTGCCGTTACATTTTAGTCCCCCTACCGGAGAAATTTGTAATTTATTTAGAAATTGTTAGATATTAAATTGAAATGTTATTGCATTAAAATAACTAAAATTAAATTTGAGAAGTTTTAAAGAAGAAATTAATTTAATGTTTATCGTTTTTATTAAACGAATATTTCTCGGTTCCCCAGACATGGCATGTTTCTCATTAAGACTCTTGTTTAATTGCCATCTATTGGACAAAAGGTTAATGAAATACCGAGGATTCATCTTTGATGTTTTTTTAAGAAAATTTACTGAAGAATAAAGTTTTTTAAATGCGTCACGTTACCAACGTCTTAGTCAGATATATAATTTAGTTTTTAGTTATAGATATCCTTAACGTAAAAATAACAACGTAATAACAGTAATAAGTATTTGGATATTTAAATTTTTACGTCTTATGGAAACCGATAAAAGGAAATCAAAGACGTAAACATCGTCTATCCGAAATAAGTAGAGACTACTTTATATTTATTTTAGATATTTTAGGAGATACAACTCACTAGAAACTTAGAAAATTCATCAAACGTGAATCATGCGAAAAAAATATTTTCTCCAAGACTAAAGACAAACATGTGCAATGCTTTTCCTCATTCCTTGCTCGAAAAACTGTAATATATATTTTATTTCTTTTAAAGCATGGAAACAATAATGAATCCCTCGTATTTAATAAAACGGACACTTCAGGTGAGGAGACAAATAATTCTTAATTGTAGATAATTCGTTTTCCCTCCCCTTACATCCGTCTTTGGAGCATTCAGAAAAAGGCCTATTTGAAAATACGAGGCTTACACGGCAAAATGATAAGAGGCATTTTTCTTTCTTTCGTCAATGAGCCGGAAATCCATGTAAAGACCTTATGAGGTACATCTAGAAGAATATGATGGAAGCTACTCTTCGGCGTTTGGTAGATAATGTACACTATGATTTGAAAAATATTATTCAGAAGCAAATTAAGAAAAATATGAGAAAAATACATAATAACAAAGAGAAATGTACAGAGATTATAAAGATAATAAAACATAGTTGATCTACATTACTCTTGAATGATATGTAATAGTAAATAAAATATAAGTATTACAATAACAATATTTTATGGAAATTACATACTTAATGTAACATAAATTTGCCTTAATATTAATAACTATAATGAGCTTTGAATGAGTTGCTGGAATCATAAGGCTTACCAGGGCAGATGGGGAATGAGGTACTTTGCTTTTGCTTTCCTCGTTTAGCCAGAATGTTAAGTTTGTTAGCATAAAGTAGAACAATCTAACTATGTTAAAGTCTATTCATACCATTCAGAGAGATAATTTCTAATGCCTAGGAAGATTTAATTTTATCCCCAGCCTGCTCAGCACAATTAGTAAATTGTAAATTGGGTATACATTCTACGAAAACCCAAATGACTATTACAAATGTTATGACGAATTTTTTGCATCTTTCTAAGAAATAAATCCTGTGAAGTCAAAGCAGTTTGCGAATGATGTGGGCAAAAATACAAGCAAACGATTCATGAAAATGGTATGCTTTATTAAGAAGAATGAATGTTTAATATTCTTGACACGATACAAGGAGGAATTACGGATTCATCAGTTATGTTTTATCATGGATATACTCAAATTGTATTCCTCCAGTTTTATCATGGAGAGAATGATATGCATTACGGCATGGGTGATTCTTGATCTTTATAATAATCTGAACATTCTTTAAATGGATATTAAGAAAACTTCTATGCTTCAGTATACTTTCATGTACACCTCCCATTCATAGTGATGTGGCTCAGTGAGGAATGCCGCAGAAAGCTATTGCTCATATCGCCTGATAAGTATCATTTCCTCTCCAGAGAATTTCGTAAGTTCTGGTGGTGGTAGTTATACCCAAGCGTTTAACAAATGAAGAGGAACCTCTATGCTAACCGTTCAGCTATTAGGAAAGAAATATGGCTCACTTATCGCCACTCATTCTTTTGAGCTTTTAAAATTTGGTTACAATTATATAGATAACGATTCCCAAGCTGAGGTTGAGGTTTGAAATACATAAAGTGATAACAATTACATTTATATCGACATCCTTTGCCTTATAGTATCCAAGTAAGATTTCAAGCGAAGTAAATTACAATACTCATATAACTCATAGTTAGAGATTAATCATACTTATCTTCTTATCCTATATAATATACCTTCTTACCCTATTTAATGCCGCATTAATATGTGAAAATACACGATGAAACCCGGATCCATATATCTCCTACCGGAAATCCATCCATTATGGTTGTGATGTCATCTTAACACTGTTGAGATACAGATATAAATTCCCAGAAATAGTGCAGATTTTTGTTAACACCTGTCTTCATAAAAACTGCAAATAAAGAAATAACTATTCAATCGAAGACTGTTTCCATTGCTACACTTATTGCACTCGTCACACTGTTTGAAATATCACCGATCATAAAACTGAATTTCTAATGCACACACATACCTCCATCACTATATTTCAAATACCTTCACAGTACAGCTAAACATACTGTGACTGATGTTCCACCAGAAACCAATGTACAGAGACATCTAAAAGAACTTACCGATGTTAAATAATTTAGGTTTGAATTGAAGTATGGGCAATCTCTTCTTGAGAACGTCTCGGGCACTTGCTGTCACTTGAGGTTTTGACGTGTTTCCGCCTTTTAAAAGAGAATTATGGGATACAAAGTTCGGAGTAACGAAACTTGTTCTTCGCGCCATATGACCTTCGTTCATCTCTTTTCTTTGTGTCACTAAGTGAACTGTGCTCAAAATGGTGCCAATTACATATTTTCACGAATGTCAAATATAACTAAGAGTTAATGGAAATTATGTAACGTGAATTAGTGTTACAATCAGTGCTTTTCTTGAAAGAAGCAAAAAATTGAAGGATTACGGTGATTGTAGTGCCTTACTTTCCGAAGTATGGAGGAATCAAAATGACGACGGTAACACAAGATTTTACTTCACCATCTTTCATATCGTATGTGCGAGAGAAGCTAATGACTCTTAGGAAGAACTCTAAGAAGTCTAAGGACATATCTCTAAGGACATCTTTTAAAGGAATTTCTTCATAGCTGGACACTCGACGTCAGCTTTACGTTTATCTGAAGGTGAGTCAAAGTATTCCTCTATAAGGAATTCTGTAATATTTCGAATATAAAGAGATTAATTACGAGTACTTTGAATGGTTAGATATTTACTTCCTGGTATAATACGTATAAAGATTATTGTAAGACATGTTAGTAGAAACACGCCGAATAGTGTTGAGCGCGCTATTTAGGGAATTAAATAGTGGCAAATCGTTTACTGCAAACTTTATCTGCAAAATTAAGGCATCCGTTTCAAACCTTTAATTATGAATACGCAGAGTAATGCAATAAGTTGTTTAAAACCAAAATTATTTTCTTTGGATCATCTCGAAAGAAAACGTCATATCAGTTAAACTCTACCGCCGCTTCATTTCTTTAATTTACACTCATCTTCAGCCATTTTTCATTTTGGTTGTCAATTAAGGTTTTTCAGTCGACAGTTATACTTTTGTCGCTACTTACTACTTTCATAATATGTTATGAATTTTAAATTTAATGTGTGTAAAAGAAGAGAGTGATCGAAAGATTAATGATACCAACGTAAGAAAGTTATAATTAATCTCTAATGCCCTTTCTTTGCAATCTCCCGTAAGTATATAAGGAATAAAATATGTAAATAATTTTTTACCCTAATTGGCAATCATTTAGTGAAAAATAAACAAATTTGAATTTCATTGGCTTTATAGAATTTCATTTTTTGTTATTTTTTGTTTAAGAACGAAAATATTTAATACAATAACGCACATTAGTTTTTATGCATTAATTACACATAATTATTAAACTATTTGCTTGTAATTTCCCTGACGTCGTTTTACCAAACAAATAATTAAATATCCTCCATATTGGCATAAAATTCGTTGAACGGACGCCATAATTACGTCACTCGTGACTATCACATATTTCACATAAAGTTTGAGTACGGTGTTAAAGAAGCTTAAATTTTATCTAATGAACTTAAAATTAGATTTTAATTTTAATTTATTAGTTAAATAATATTAATTTTGTTTAATTCTAATTTAATATTAGGAAAATAGTTGTAACTTTCTCCGTTAGGGGGAAAAGAGGGGGGGTGACGGAAAAAGTAACGGCAGCGACCAATCAGATCTCACGATTTTGTTAAACCGTCGATTTTTTAGGCTAAATCTTAATTCAAAATGGGAACTTCGATCGGTGGTGACGTATTGAATAATTGTCTGAGAAAAGCGTTAAAATTTAAATTTCTTGGCGTTAAGTAGTTACGAAATTCAGTAATCCTGAAGTATAATTTAAGTAAAGCATAATCAAGTGCTATTATCAAACCACTCACGTGATTTATAATTAGATTAAGGACTAGAAATTCATTTTTCGATTTTTGGTGTCCGTGGGACTTTTGGAGGATTTCTATAGTTTTGGTAAGTAACATAAATTAATTTTATTAAAGTTACTAAAAAAAGTTTACGCAATAATTAATATCTTAAGGTGTTGTTTCTTTAATATGAAACTTTTCTCAGGGCAAAATCTTAGCGAATGTACTCATTTGGAAGGTATGATATTCTTCCAAGTAGCTGTGAATCTAATGTTGGATCACTCACCATTTATATTATTATCAAATAACTTATTGTTGAGCAATTAATTCCAGTTACGTGTGTCTAAATTTATCCTATTGCTGATGTACTGATGTATGATATTTTAGATATGAAGCCATAGTCACGTGTTCTGCAAACTTTCTCTGACGAAATTAAAAAATAATGTTTCGGAAATAAAATTGGTAATTAAATATTAAAATAAAATAAATCGACTATTGGCTGTTAGTCAAGAATATCCAGAATAGAGTTCCGTGATACTATATAACACTACTTGTTGCCCTTTATGCCAACCGGTTATTTAATGGAAATTTGTTTTTTGTTTTTTTTTACGTTTAAGATTGTTATTCGTTAATAATTAAAAAAAATTCATCAGTAATTTGTAATACATGCGATTCCAATTCCAACTAAGCCGGTATTTAAGATCTAATTACAATTAGTTTCACAGAATTGCTTTCATTGAATACTTCCTTTGAATCGTATTGAAACATCGCTATCACGTTTAGTATTAACCTGAAATAATTCCTCAAACCACAATAAAAAATAAATAGATTATAAAGTGAAAGTAATCGAACAACTTTCCCAAGGAACTTATTACGCAATATTAAGTGACAGTTTTCAGATTTTGAGTTGCTTTATAGCCGAAAGAGTATCGGATTCAGCATCTGAATATTAAATTTCAAAATGAGATCAAATTGTAGCATTTTGATCCTTTCTTAATAATCGATTCACGTATAAGCTGCTACAGGTTTTTGAGATTTAAGTTGTAATTTTCGTTATGCTTTTATCTTCAATGAATGGGTATCAGTAAGTTATTAAAAACCTTTTATAACTGATATTCAAGTTAAAGCCGCTGGAAACTATCTTTCCCTATGCTGATTTAAGGGTAATGTTCAGTGTAATTGAGTAATCAGTGACACTCTGAGCGGACGTTGGACATTGAATTTCAAAATATAATTAAATATTCATTATTTATCAAACAAATGCCTTTCTGGATTAACTAACTGGTCCCTATTTATTCTTCTTCAATTTTTGGATAGAATTTCCGCTCTCATTCCAGGTCAAACCTTTGGTAACTTTTGCATGTATTACAAGATTTGCTATTTTTTCATTATGCCCTTCATGAGAGTGAATCAGTTGAATAAAAATTCTTTATGATATTAATGATGACGATTAGAATATTTTTAAATATCATCTCAATCAAGATCCTAATTTGAATCACTGTCATTAGCGACTGCTTGCTCTTATATAATTACAATGAAATATTACCACAGGTTATATGATTAATTTATCAATTAATTATCTATATTAAGTGTACCTTATGTTAAAATAAGTAAATCTGAGTTCCTTTCACTAACAGATTAATTGATGTTTTTTCCAGATGGTGACATGCATCCCACTCACTTGGCAGTTCTATGACTTCGAATTTTCTCCTATGTAATCGTGGAAGGACACCGAAAGAGTCAAGGGCAGCAAGAGGACAACAAGTGAGTTCAAAAAAATAATAATAAGGATTAATTTAGCAATTGATAGTCAAAAACTTTGTGTGCGTTATATCAAAGTCAAAAGGTTGACTTGAAATCAAAGAAAACGAAACGCTACATTGGTCTCTTCCATCTCTTTACAACTTTAAAAATTTATTAATTATAGAAGCCAAAAATAAAACGGGAGAGTGGTAAATTTGAAAATGGCTTTCTAACAACGAAAAAAAAACATTCATTTATTCTCTGATTGTTAAAGTTATTAAGCTTTTTTTGATTTCTGTATCGGATAATAAGCGGCATAATTGGTGGGATTTTAATCAAGAAGTATATTATCACCCCAGGGTTGAACAGCATTCAATATGTTTCATCATTTCCCAATTATTTTCTAATCAGTGTTTATGAATTTGTTTTTCTAGTGCATATACTAAATATTTATAAGTTTCTCTTCATTATGGATTCCGGCAAATATTCTTATTTCAGAAACTTAAATCGTATTATCAAGTTATTCGACGGAAACGAAATTCGATAACTACAAACTTTACAGATGGATCGACCAGACTGAGAGTTAACAATTTCCAAACTCTTGCTTTTTTATTGACGATACCGTTATTTTACCCACTGATTCTACACTTGGAGTAAATTAAACCTGCAACACTTAAATCTTCGAAGTATCTGATGCAGGAAAGCATAAATCAAAAGCCATCGAAACATTCACTTAATTTAATCTTCGATTTCATGAAAAATCGGTAACTACTAATAACTTTTGGATTCAATCTTCTCGTGAAAAATGGAATTAAGTACCGATATAAAAATGTACCATTTTGACTCAATAATCTCTTGAAAAATGAAGACATGAGATGGATAAATAAATCTGTTTCTAAGTCAATAAATAATTACAAGTCGATAACCATTTGAAAAGATAACATTCTATATCTCGGTTTTCGCGCCTAGGATTTTTGTACGTCTTTCGGAAACTCCTTTAGTTTTTTTTCGTTTTTATATCATTTGTCAGTCACTTTTTCGTTATTCATTTCCTCTTGGATACGAGGCACTTTCTTTTTCGCCTTTGTTTACACACAATGAATATAATGATAATGATGTTTACACTGATAATCTAGTAATACGACTTCGTTCTTATCCCAAGGTCGGATGGCTCTCCGTTGCTTTCGCACTTGGGATATTATTAGCAACTGAAGTAGCTTTGTTTTCAGTGACCCTCGCGTCTTTGCAGGTCTAGTCTCCTCAATTTTCATAAGCAAGTACGATGCACATTTCACATATTATCAACTTTGTTTTTCATCCAGTTTGTCCATAAACCATTGACCTAATGTCTCTCAATTATCATTAAGAAAACGCTTAAAAATACTGCTGTGAGTCCGCATATTAATACTTGCGGATCATTCTTCGTAAACCGTTCGTTAGGTTCGAACACAAATTCAAATCATTGCAACGTTCAAAATGAGGCAAGCTAGGTTTCCCATAAGAAAATTTTCGTTATTAATACCGGATGTCTTACCATGATTTATCACTTCGAATAGAATTCCTATCAAATTGACTAATATCCGCTGAAATAAATGATCTTCCCTACCCCTTTAAATCAGAAAATTTCCTAACAGAAGTTACCATTTTCATCGTTTCTACCTAATAATCGTCCTCCGCTATGTATATTTTCAAATTTATACAATGAAAATTTTTAAACTACAGATACTATCGTAATTGCGATAATTCTCATTTGGTACGAGTTTTTAGTAGCGCTTTACAAAAATAGATTTACTGCATGCTTCGGATACATTTTTCTTCCATACATTTCTCACGCAAATTACCATTAGAAAATTCTTTATACTTTTGATAATTTATTCCACTAATGTTTTCATTTTTGCTGTAATACTTTCATTCTTTCGATATCTTTTCCGCAAAAATGTGTCGGGCTAGAAAATAAAGAAATTCAAGATTCTATTATTATAGAAATAAACATTTGCTGTTCTACGTGAAGAATATTAATATTAAATTCTGCATATTCTTCACGGTGATGTTTCACACTAAGAATATTTAAGTTTCATTCCACATATCCGTCATAGTTTGCAATTAGAATGGTCTTCAGTAAAACACGAAATAAGTAAAGAGTAGCATTGAAAGTGAATTTGCTACCAATGACTTTGTATTTCATCTTAACTTTCACAAATATTTTTTTGATATTAACTGTGACTCTAGACATCTTTGCGATATGTGAAACTCAGACAGAAAGGAATTATGCAACTCAAAGAACCGCATAAGACGGTTGAGTTTCTTTGGACTGTCCCTGAGGAGATTCTCAAAGAATACTTTTAGAGCTTCCATTTATTTTGAAAACTAAAATAATTACTGCGTAAGCTAAATGATTTTGTAACATAAGCCCCGACATATTTATACCAAGTTATATAAAATAAAAATGGATAAGTTAGTACATAAAAGGATCTGCTAACGAATTTGTTCTCTTTTCCAACAGGAAATTTCAGCATCATCAATTCCTGAATTAGACGTGATTACTCAGTTTGCTTTTTCGTCAGATGATGAAGATAGATATGATGCCTTAAGTTCATCAAACAAATCATTATTTAGGAGGATATTCTCGCAAGTAGTTCGCTTTTAATGATAAATCAATCTAAAGCCTTACGCCTAAGCGCTAGTTTTGGAATTATGAATATATTATCATCTGTATTCAATGAAAAGGGTAGAATTTACACATCAAACTAACTGGTAATTTTTACATCGAGTTATTTCCTGCACTCTCAAAGTGAACTATGCAATATTGTACTCAGATCCAAATTAAAAGCTACCGTAAATTATTCAGTAGTTGGCAGTAGTTTTCTTAAGAAGTGCACAATAAATGTACTAATCACCTGCTCTGTAGGGGGCGTGGGGAAGGCATTCCCTACAACTCTAGCCTACTTGTAGGCCTACAGACGCAGGCATCTATTTCAGGGGCCTTTCTTTCACCTTCTTCTGCAGGGGTGAGGTAACTAAGCACTCACTTCTCACCTGCTCGTTCTTTCTGTCTATGAGGTCGGAGCTTGTCCTTGAAGTTGTGGCAGGGGGCCCTCTAGGCATAGAGGTGAACCCTATAGCACGTCACAACGGCCTGGAGGGTCCACTTCTTAGGGTTTATAGGTTGTCCCCCCCAATCCCCCCCTTCCCTCCCTCATCTGCTGAATCATCGGAGAACCAGCAGGAGCGGCAGTGTGCCGCTCCCAGGAGTAAGTTTTGGTGTTTATTAACTAGGACCAGGAAGTGTCGCCTGAGCCAGGCATTTACAAATCATTTTATAAATAATCACTGCAGAGAATTAAGAAGGGAACCTTTTGTTACGCAGGAATCTTACAGATACACAATATAAGTAATTTATTAGATATATGTTGTTCGCTTTTAATGATAAAGAAGTCTAAAGCCTTACGCCTAAGTGCTAGCTTTGGAATTATGAATATATTATCCTCTGTATTCAATAAAAAGGCTAGATTTTACACATCAAACTAACTGGTAATGTTTACACCCAGTAATTTCATTTTAAAAATGAACTTTTTTTTCTCAGATTAAAATTAAATGCTACAGTATACTTCTCAGTCGTTAACAGTAGTTTTCTTAATAGGTGCACAATAAATGTACTAATAACCTGCTCTGTAGGTGATCCCGGCATTTTTCCCATTCTGAATGAATTATTTACCATAATATACACTATTTACTTTTCGCAATATGAAAAGTTATAAACGAAAATATTTCTAAGAAACAATTTTTATTTTCTTTTTAGACGCTGTTAACAATATACCATAGCAAGCTATGGTATATAGTTATTACTCAAGAAACATATTCAGTGTAATTTACAAATTTTGATAACCACAATGCACCGCAAGGTGAAAAGAATATATGCAAGTCGGATGTCATAATTCTATCTTGATTTCTATGAGAATTTCAACATATTCGCACTTCGATTAATTTGATGACAAATCTTTAATGTAATCTTTAAAATGCAGAACATTACATGATGGGAGTGTCGGGGCATATAATTTGAAATCATTAAACTATAGTCAAAAATATTCGCAAAATATTATATTTTTAGATAGTAAGTTAAACAGGGTGTTAGAGAGTAAAGAAAGCATGGACGGTTTTCTGAAGTTAATGACTGTGGCTTATGTAACACCAGAAAATATATGCATGCAAACACCATTCAGAGGAAAGGGCTAGAGAAAACCCTGGAAATACACAGAGAAGAAAATGGAGAGAAGTATTACAATGTGGAGAATTATGATTATTTAAGCTATAAAAATACAGAGTATCGGAATACAATATTAATTGTATTCCAGGCAGTGTAAAACATTTCATAATGAATGAGGTGATAAATAACACTTGTACGAGGACATAGATAAGACTTAAAGGAAAATTGGCGGATGTGAAGTCTCCGCTGAGTCAATCTGTTATATCTAATTTCATTTGCAATATTTTCTATCTTCTCGCCGTTCCAGATGTGCTGTGGCGTTAAGTTTTAGTTGAAAAACTTGGTTTTTCTCTTATTAATTGGTTCTTTTCGTGCAATTTTATACGCATTTTGTATTTACAAGTATATATTTATACACAAAATACTTGTCAGTGCTTAAATCTTTAATTTCTATTTTCTTCAAATAAATAATATTTTTTTTTTACAATTATATTAATAATCCGCATCAACTTCTTTTTATTTCTTCCGAATGAAGGAATTTTTAGATGAAGATTTGCAAATAAATTAGGGAATCGGTATAACACAGGATTAGAGTAAGCGATTTCTTTTAAGCAAATACTAAAGAGTTCGATTTCTACCTTACGAGAACATTCTCATTTACTTTTCCCCCTCAAGTACGTCTTTCAAATTTCAATTTTACAACTCGTCCCGTTTCTCATTCCTCTTCCATCTTCTATTACCCTTCTTCCATTCCCTCTCTTTGTTCCGTATCGTTTCCCTATTCCTTTTTTTTAGCTTTTTCTCATCTTCTCCCTCCGGGACCTCCATTTTCTGAAGTAATTTCTCGGGTTTCATTCCGACGGCGCAGGAGCTTTTTTTGTTCTGCAAGTGGCGGTAATCCTTACGCTTTCCGTCCCTTTCAAAAGGTCCTTATCGCTTCTTTTTTATTTATGCAGTCTCATTCCTTTTTTCATCACGAGGAACCACCGAGCAGTAAATATTCCGAAGGAGTACCTCTCCGCTGTTTTAATAGATTTAATAAGCGGCAGGGGAATTTTCGAAAGAATTTATTACTGCTTTCGTACATTTGCCGGTTGATCATGTCTCCGGGCTCTTTTAATTTTTCTATCGAATTATCAGCTAAGCACGTATTCTACTGGATTTCTTTAGCCCGAAAAACCTACTCAAAAATCACCCGAACAACAACAAAATATCAATAGGGAAGGAATCATCGTGAACTGTTTGTTTTTTGGCGTTGTAAAAGTGGAATAATGACGCTTAGATATATCTGTTAGATTGAAAGATATTTGCAGTAAGTACTTCTAAAAGCTACATCATTTTATTCATCGAAGTGTTACGGAAGGAATTCCTACTTGACTGGGAATAAAATCATAAATATCCCACTTTCATCAGGTTGTGCGGACCGGAAAGAGGAAGTTCTGTGGTTCCCAGTATTTATTCTTTCGCCAGTTTCAATTTTAATGTGAACGAATTATTCAAGATATGATTAGTATATTGCTGATGAGCAGTATAAGACAGTATGAGGAGGTTTCTCTCAAGCGAATCCCTCAACGTACTATGGTACCCTTAAGTTAAAAGTTGGTAAAGCAGGGCTGCTAAAGCAATATAATTGGATAAGATTCAGCATAAATATCGGCAATCACAAGTCAGTTCATATATTTATAGAGAAAATATATTAGTGATGAATTAGTTTTCATAGTATATTAGTAGCTGAAATCATACAAATTTTGATAGAAAATAAAATAATTAGAATTAAATTTATTAGTTGTTGTTCCCAGAATTAGGGATTTAATTTAACTTCAATACTTAGAGGCGATTATTCACGTTTGCAGCCGGCAAGCCAAGAACTTATTTTACACATCATGATCATTGACATCATAAACATAATCTTCTGATTTTTATCAACTTTAAAGCAAGGACGAGCTATTGAAATCCAAGACATGCTTCTCTTTGTAGAAATGAATTCTTTGTTACAAAAGTGTAACGGAACAGCAATACACTTTGATACCCTTTACAGCTTCAATTTTACTTATTCCCGGTATGCAAGACTTCTTACGCACTCTGCGAACTATGAATGGTAATAAAATGTTCAGGAATCCCGGAAGATATTCTATTCACCACCCGGAGAGTGTACGGGGTCAATAGCGACCGTTTCACGCTACTATTTTCAACTGGCAAGAATTTTTAGGGGTACACTGAACTGTGAGCGAAGCTTTTAATCTAAGGTGACAATACGCTATTCTAAATGCAGCTGCATAAACTTTCCATTCAGCTGTACTCGCCGTAACCACGGTTTTCTATCATGATGACTAATTGGTAAACCTCAACGTTATTTCTCTAGTTTACATCAATTAATTTGGTTAGTGAATTGCTTTAATTTTCGTCCGTGAATCCCCTCACTAAAAAATCTAGAGTACGTTGAACTGTGCGTGATGCTTTTAGTCAAGAGCACGTACATAGAATTATAGACCGAACGTTAAAATTCCCCGTTCTAGCTTTTACCCAACATCCAAGGGGCTTAAGATCCTTTTTGTGAGAGCGAATACAGTTGACCTTTGGCGCGATGAATTTCGTCAACCGCAATATATTCGGTAATTACATAGTGTATTTCAGTACACTTAAAGGGCAAAGAACTTCTTTGAAACTCTCATTTTTTTCTTTTGCATGATGAACAATTTTAACATGCTATCTACCTATGTTCAAGGTAGAGAAAATGCATCTTTCATTTATTTATGTTTCAGCCCCAATTTCTAAGTTAACAATAAAGCTACTGAGAGATAAATAAGCGGAAGAATAGCGTTCTTTTTGGTATCATTGAAAGGTAAGTAGTTATAATTCACAGTATTATTGGGCTGAACTTGCGAGGTTTTCTTCCACAAGCATTAATAGTAGAAGACTATTCTTACACCTCACCTTGCCTAGGATATCTCTCTCCTAGAAAAATTTTGATTGCTATTAGTAGATCAATAAAGGTTCAAACGGGACTGAATAATGTATATATTATCTTTAAACTTTCATAAGTAAAAGATATTAAAATACTTGAACACAAAATTGCTTCTTTCAATAAAATACGGTAATTGGGCGATTCTCAATGATCTCCGTGAATAAATTTAGCTTAAAGCGTACCCTAATATTTCAATAATAATAATATTGATCAAATTTCATTATGAGTCAGAGATATTAGCAAGTAGTTTCTAACACCAGAGAAAGACATTTAGGAAATCATATTTGATGAAATGATTTATTTTAAGATTTAAACAGCATTTTATATGTTTTACTTATGATACCTATTTCCTGAAGCATGCTATCACTCTGCTTTCGACGATTTTCAACATAAAGTACCCATTTCGGAGTCTTGAAAGTAGAGTGATTTGAGCAGTCCGCATTAAGTAGCAATCGAAAACTTTCTTCCGCAAAACGCCCATGCGATTCAATCTCATAACGCACTCCTAGCGACATCCCAATAAAACACTCCGCCGGGAAAATACTTCCCGTCTCTCCGGCGATAGGTTACACAGCGTTCATTAAAATTTCAGTCCGTTCGGCCGCGCAAATAAATACCGACGGGAATTCCGCGGAAAAAAGACGCGGAATACATTTCCAAAATGAAATTCTTTCATGCAGATGTCGCCCGCAACTCCGCTATCATAGTTTTTATTAATCGAGGACTAATTTAAAAAAGCGGAAAAAGCGCCATCCCGAGCGCCGGCGACAAAAACGCAAGGCAAAAAAAAAGAACGTGAAAAAGGCGAAACGAAAATAATCGGAATAATGCATCCAATCAAATATTTTACACGGGGAGGTCGGAATTACATTCGGCGAATGATGGAAAAAAGGCCGGGAGAGAGTTTTGGCTTTTTTCCGGCAATCAAATTTCGTCGACGTGGATTCTCTGTATAGAGAGAGCGGTATGTTTGAGGGGAGGGAGAAACGTCAGGCAGCAAGTCAACGTCCGTGGGTAGTTGGCCTGTGTGATAGGACTTTATTGAGCGAGAGGGGAGAGGAGATAGGTATCGAGTAGGAGGGAATTCGCGAAATAAAACGTGCATATGCGCCACGCTTCGGGACGTGAGTGGCGCTTTAAAATGAACATCGCCACGTGACGGACGAGTTGAAAAAACAATGGAGGAAATGCGGTCGGGGAATCATTTTGTATTTTCCGCCTCTGTATTTTCTCTAGAATTCGGCATGAGTGCTTTAAAGTGCCGTCAAATCGAGCGGCTAATTTGATTTTTAGGACTTTTTTCGGTTCTCGAATTAACTGGAAGTTTACTCCATAGAAGAATGTTATTGATGAGAGAAGGAAGAAGAGTTCTGGATGCGAGCTATCTTTTATTTTGCTCTTCGGATAATAAGCTTTCGATGTGAAATCCCGAGAGATATTTTTGCTGGAAATGTCTGTCTCTGTAATGACATCTCGATGGGCGACCGAGTTTAAGTAGGCACGACTGAAGTTTTTTATGTACTGTAAATATCGATATGAAATGAATTTTGTTGATTATTCCGCTGGTAAATCTCAATTTTCATATAAATTGATCTCAGACTTGAAACCTCCATACCTTTACTACTTAAGCAACGTATTATTTTTGAGTAGGCAAACCTTAAATTTGGTACGTTATATTTTACTTCTCACTTTTAATTTTCCAAAATTAAACTTCTGATTTTTTCAGTATTTGCTCAACCTATTAGCTGTCTACATTATTGAATTTCTTGGGAGTTCTTTGAAAAGAAATATTGCTGGTGATGAGCACGGAAATTCTTTTTTATACTTCTACATAGTAGTAGAGAGATAGCGGATAATTAGTCAATGATACACAAATAAGGATATAAAAGTGATGTCCCTCTCTATATAAATATATGACTCCATTTCATTATGAAGATTGCATCCCATCTATGCAGTGGAGATAGTTACCGGAAATACATTCCAATTTAAATCTTTTCCATGTCGATCCTTTCATTTAATATTGAAAGACAGCGTACCCTTGCGTTTGCGCAAACAGAGAAGAGGTAAATAATTTCATTCCCGTAGAATCATGAAGTATTTATCTATAGTAATTCATAGTAGATAAGAACACATTTATTTTTATTGCGGCATTAAAATACTGACTTTGAATTTGAATAAGTTTTCTTCTCTGAAGCAGTGAGCTGAATCTCTATTCAAAGTATTAAATTTCTTTTTAGGGTGCTGCAATTTTAGAATCATTTTTTTCAAATTAGAAACCAAGGTTTGACTTATTTTTCTCTATCTATTTTTGGATAGGAATAGAGGAGTTGTAAAGGTAATCAACGCTATTTTTGGATACAAACGCATAGATTCAAAATTCATCATTTTTCCTATGTAAAGCCGGAGATGGACATATACTTTCCTTCCGCATGTCATTAACATTTGATTACGTTTGAGATCGCAAGAAATTAAGTAGAAGAACGCTTTTAAACTGCAGTAAATGTACTAAATGATCGGAGAAATGTAAATTTCTGTAACTCAGAGTTCGAAAAAAGGGACACATCTGACGGCACGTAAAAGGGAGTTCTTTTAATTACTAGCTAAGGTCCTAAATGCTGCTTCTTTCCTGGCCCCTTCTTGCTTCTTATCCCTCATTTCCCTCTGCAATGCTAGTATGCACGACACGTAGAGGGATTGCAGCGAAAACGGTGCGAAAAAAGACACTAAAAGGGTATGTATTAGTCTCTGGGATGAAAGGGTTAGGGATTTTGGATCTGAAGCCCTTTTGTTATGTAGAAGGTCTCCCCTCCGTACCTCTCTCTCCCCTGTCCCATCGAATATATCCCTTCACCCCATTTCTAACTTCCCTGCCTCTCCTAAGTGTTTTTATGCTGTTTTGAATTTAACGACCGCTCCTTTTTCTGACGTTTATTCTCTCGAAAAATATCCCCGCTCCTTTGAAGTTATGTCCAGGAAGGAATTCATTCCGCATATTTTTAAGTGGCTTTTTTGAAGAGAGGAGATAACTACGCTCTTGCATTTAAGGCGTCTTAAAGAAAAATTAATGGATTCATTTTCGCCCAAGGAAGATCTTTAAGGTGGCAGGTTGGGAGTTTTTAATGCCAGACGTCCTATTACGTTAGTGTAAACTTTATGTGAATGAAACGTGGCCTTTATAAGTAGCTCTGGCTTTCTTATTCCTTGCGTTTACTTTAGTATAATTAGAGAATCTGAGAGGTCAATGAATCTAAGGTTCATCACCTCTATTGCAAGCGCAGATTCGAAGCCAAGACTTCCTTCTTTTTCAACAATGAATGAATCACGTCACCAATTACCTGGAGAACGTCTTCGATGAATTCGCAAAATTCTTAAGCGATAAATTAATATTTTTTGTCATTACTCTCACGATATCCTAATGCTACATGCGGACCTTTAATTTTCCGAAATTTTTGCTTTACTACCTTATATGTATGTGAACCAACTTGCTAGCTAAGGAACGGCACTAGATGGAACAATTAAACAGAATTAATTACTCGAAGTTGAACTGAATCACAAGTTTAACTTAACTACATATCGAACAAAAGAGTAATATCTTTCAATTAATTATTTGAGTTGATAATAGCATTACTTGAAATTGCGGCATTAAGAAGCTCGTACGCATGTAATAATGTGATGATATTTTAAATGACAGATGAAATCACAGTCACATACTCATGTTAATGATGTTATGCATTTGCGAGGGTATGGCAATTCACATGCCATTTAGATATACGTGACCTTTCATTTAATCCGATTACATTTCTACAGACATAATGCGTTAAATCTGTAACTAATGCTTTCTTACTATTTGCTAGTCCCAATAAAAACTATAAATATTGTCACAATATTTAACCAATATCTATATAGTTTGCATGCATCCGCCGTCATGTATACAGCGGGGCTTTTCTTCCTAACAATTATCTGACAGTAAATTTTTTTTTTTAATTTACCACTTTTTAAGCAGTCGTTTTTGATAACCTTTCGCTGACTACTCGTTCATTCACTCCCTCTCACCCCGGTTGATTTCCCTCAATATTTATAAATTTCTCTCCTGTTCTTATTAATAAATATATAAAACCACAAGTATAGAAAGACTTGAGTCATTAATCTGAACATACTACCGTCGTTCGATTGGAAAAAATAGTCGTTCTCATGATATCTAACGTTTCCATTGAAAGCGAAAGCTAAAGCGAATTCAAGCCGATAGGTTGATTGAATCTTCCGTGAAGTAATCATCGACCGAACTTCCTCAATACCAAGGCGCTCCTTAGTGTTATGTAAGAGAACAGTGGTCAAAGAGAAACTTCAACCATTTCTGATAACACAATCCAAGCGCGCTTTTCATGTCAGATATAAAACTGGCATTTAGGTGTCGTACCGGACGTACCGGACTGAATATGTCACATTAATGAAATCTGAGAGGAACTTTATGATTGGGGCTTAACTCAATGCTAAAATACGAAGATTTATAAGGGAACCGTAGGAAGAAAACGACAACATTAAGACACCTGCTTCTAATTTTGGCATTTATTAATGTTTAATGGTAGATCTCATCTCAAAACTATACCCAACATAACCACAAGATCATTCTTGAAAGCTATATTCCTGAAATGAGATCTCTAAAATCTTATGAAAAATGTAGAAATTTTAATCTAGAATCATGATTGTCTATTTAAACTCCAATTGTGTATCATAGCTGTTTTGCATAGGGTTTATGTATAATAGAGGATGTTTTCTGATGTGGCGTATTAACTTATCGGTGTGAAAGGAAAAATTTGTCATATGTATTAGTGTTTTATATTGGCGTATGTTTCTGGAGTGTTTTTAACTACGCTGCGATACAGTCACCTTATTAAAAGTTTATATGCATCGGATGAGTCGTGATAATATTAATTTTTTAAACATAAGTACCGGTGTTAAGTTTCGATGCGTACCAAAAAGGACACCCTGCTCTCAAAGATTTGTGTAGAGCGTATGCTCGATAGGAATTCTTCCGTCATTTGAAACTTATTCCAAAGCCATCGCGTTCGGTAAATTGAGAACCGCTGTTCTTCAATGATAAGCCGAACTTGGAGACAGAAAGCAATGGCCTTATCCCACATTAGCTCCGTTACACATTTATGAAGGGCTATTTAAAACTATATCATCGCCAGATGCAAGTTCTCACGAACTTCCCACCCCACCTAATCATCGCCATAAAAGCCTCAGTATTTACATTCCGGCGACGGACATGCGGAAGGTAGGAAAGTGGGGTCACCAAGTACTCGACGGACTTCTCAACGTATGGGGAGCTACAGATAACGAATTTCGTTAGCGCAAGAATAGACAGGGGGAGGGCGGTAAGTGAAGATTGAGTAAGCAATGGGGGTCGCGGAGAGGGGGAGGAAGTGGAAGAATTACAGGGAGGCGGCAATTGAAAAGCGGCGGAGAAGAAGGCGGATTTGAAGAGTGGTTTCGAGGGAAATGGCATTAATGAGTGTTCCAATAGGAAGGGGTGGAATTTTTGGGGGATGGTGGGACAGTGGGGGCGGCGTCCATGTGATAATCAATGGCCGGTGCCCCCGAGGGCTGGCCAGGTCGATGCGTGGGGCGGAGGGGGGAAATTTGAGGGCTGGTCGATGTGGTGGGCGCGGGTGGGGACAGCAGTGCGGCGGAGGATGATATGGTGGAAGAAGTTTCTGCACAAAGGGTGGGCCTAACACGAATCTTGGGCTGCTGGGGACTTAATTGGGAAGATGTGGGTTAAATCACCCGCGAGGCACTGAATTAACAATCGGGTGCCCCAAACCTAGGCTTGCCTTTTTGCCGATTGCATCCGCCGATTCCCAATGGGTTCTATTCGGCCATGCGCGGGTTTTTGCATTAATTAGTTAATTAATTCAGGAAACAACGGAAGGGAGCGGAGTGGTCACTTGAAATTGGGTGGGTGAATTTTATCAGTTCGTGCATTATTCATTTAACGTAAATAACTATGCAACCCCCTTCGTCACAATCATTTGAATTATATGTTTATGACCACAAGAAATAAGTTATTATATATTGGCTTACAAACCTCGGACGAGTTAGCATTCACGTAACATTGGGATAGCTTTAATCCTTAATTAAATGCATAATAAAAAAACCACGTGCGTAAAGTTAAAAAGTGCAGTAATTTAAGCATTTATAACATTTATTTTAGATTTTTACATATTTACATTTATTACCAGCAAGTCAAAAGAGGTTACTGAGGATCAAATGTAATCAGAGAGTGGATGAAATGTGCTTAAAAGGGAACATCTATACATTTCAAAAATAAATATTCAGTGAAAATTCTCTATAATCTAAGAAGGCATGACACTGTTGAAAAACCCTGAGGATGACAGTAGAGAAATACTCAATCAAAAATAAGGTTTCTTCTGTGAAATTCAAGGGCAAAGTAAACGTATTAAGAGTTTCTGATGATATCAATTATAATTTGTCCGGTTTTCACTGATTCATTAGATTCCAAACTTTTCTAGATGAAGAATCTTTTACTTCTTTTTTGTCAAAGATTAGAGACTCATTTAATAGCATATTAAGAATAAAGATATATTCACATCAACTTTGCAGTATCGGAAATCATACCAATCTAGAAATATAATATTGACTTCTTAAGTAGTCAGTTGAAAACATGAAGGTATGATATTATAAAACTTAGATTGATATTGGAATCATAGATATAGATCTGTGGTCATGAAAATTCCTCAATACTCCCTTGATTCATGATTTAATTTTAGCTATTCATATAAATTCAAGTGGATGACGATCGTTTACTTTCATGTAAAGTAATTTGAAAATTGAAAAATATTCTCTAAGTACTTGCGACATGGAGTGATTGGATTTTAAATAGAAACTCCTTAGGTCTTTTATTTCCCTTTATTGTGAATTTCGTAATAAGTTTTATACCTCTCTTAGCTAAAGTCATTATATTGTAATCAACTTGAAATCACCCCCGAAAAGACCTCACTTTTATTAACATTTAAATCCAAACCCTGTAATAGTAGAACTCGTTACACCATTAGTCTACAAGGCTTCTGATTCCATCTTCGAATTAATACTTGGTATATTACATCAATAGATGGGATATCAAGGGAAATGAATTCTCAGTATCTTGAAATAAGTTCTCGGAAATACTGATTTCTGGCTTACGTCTTTATTGAAAATGTGACCCATTATATCTATAGATAGGATTCCATTCATAAGAGGCCAGGTAAGGTTACATCAGATACACTTCATCTTTATTTTTCTCTTCCATTTCCCATAATTTAGTCTTTGAACTTTTCTTGGAACTTTCATTCAATTATTTACTCCGTAGGGTTCTTCCTCTCCAAACTTGAGATGATAAAGAATCAAAACTAAGCCTCTTCGTGGGGATCTATATGCGTCCTATTTCCTTCTTGCGTTTCATTTCTTTAATTTGATCACAAGATGTATATTTTGAGGAAATAAATGTTTTGAATTATACTAGACAACAACTTCGAATTATGCTGTGTCGGTATACATACACTATTTTTTAGCTAATGGAAATGGATGGAATATTGCGGATGAAAAACACTCCATTGTTTGAAATCTGGATGATAAATAATTATTTAAAAACGGAAACGTTCATATTCTTAAGATTCATTCATTAAAAAAATGCGTTACGTGGTTAGGGCTTGAATGAAGAAAATTGTAGCGTAATACATTATGTATTAAATGTATTGGATGATAATGGTATACGACAGTAGGTAATCATTTTCACTGCTAACATTAAAAATATTACGATTCGATTCAGAACGAGATGACTTCCAGTAAATATGTTTTTTATGTGAAAATTTTCAATATTTGTTCAATCAAATTCTTACTTTCTCATATTTTTTTTATCTCCCAGAAGGAATTACTTTTCCTCTCACTACTTGTTTTTCTCCGTAACTCCCCTTCCCTCTTTTGTTTTCGCATTTCGTCCTTAATTCTCCTTCACTCGCTCATCCCTTCATTACTTTCTCCTCCTTTAATCCCTCTTATATTGCCTCTTTCTCTTTCTATCTTTCCCACTTCCCTTCCTTGATCCCACCCACTGCTTCCCCTTTGTCTTCATCCCCTCAGTTCGTCCCTTCACTAATCTCTCAACCTACTACCATACCGCTTCAAACACTATCCCCTTCCTCTCCTCGATATCTCTCTCATTCTCTCTGTTATCCTTTCTCTCCACGGTCATCCCTTACTCTACGGAGTCCCACAAGGCCCACTCCCTTTCCTTCTAACGCCCGCACTTTCCGAATTCTCATCCTCTTCACCGTCACGCGATAACACACGGAGTCCTCTCTACTGACGTCTATTTCTTTGCTCTCAAGCCTTCGTGTGCTTACCGCCCTATCCCATCTTTCCTGCTTGCCGTACGTGTCGTTTCCGATTCTCCTCTCTTTTCGATGTGCGGATGGCTTCAAAGATGCTACATTTTATTTGTTGCTAAGATATTGTTTTCTTTCTCAGCTCGAGAAAAGGTGCCCAATCTTTGGGAGAAATTCATTCGGAGATGTTTCGTGCTATTCCTGTCTTCTATTGATTCAGAAGCACAAATATTTACGTCGTCATTCAAAGATGTAATATCAGTTTCGACCAATAAAAATCGTTGAACTGTAACATTCTCTATCTTTTTATTATTTAACCTCTTGATTACTTTTATTCATAAAATATATCCTTCCACAACAATTAAGGATTTCATTATTGATATATTAGATATTTTTAGGAATATAAATTCTCGAAATTAAGAAATTAAAACGTAAAAGTAAATCACCAAGAAATTTTAAATGGTATTCATTGCTTACATTTTACGATGGTACGTTTTAAATATTAAAAATAACTAAACTTCCTTATGGCGTTGTTCTGTAATAGCTATCATAGTAATTATGTCTCGACCATCTAATTCATGTTGAATTACGACTGCATTCTTGAAAATATCACTTAGAACTCGAAAAGATTGTTTTCTCTTTTCATGTGAAAAATAGAAAGTTAACCACAGATAACAGATTACAACAGACTAAACGAAAGCAATCATGAATATCACTAAGTACAGCTAAAGTAAATGACTGCTTCTCCAGATGCCTCAATTACAATTTACTGACATTATTCAAATCAGGAGAAAGTTACAATCCTTCTGAATTGTAGTCTGGATTATATGAATAAAAATCAAATATATTTGAAATAAATGTTAGAGTTCTAGCTCCGTCTATGTATTTACTCATTTCAAAAGGAATATTTTCCCTTTACCGCCAACAATTAAAGGGTCTTCACCTCTAGACCCTCATCTCTCACCCCCCTCGTCCTGTCCACCTTTTCCATCACTGAAACCCTTTTTCCAGACCAACGCTTCTGACTAGCCCTAATCCTTTTTCAGAGATGCTCTTAGGATCCTTCCCCTCTCTCCACTCCTTGTTTTTCTCTTACGACCCCTCTCTCCCCAAACCCTCTGTTTCCCTCATCATCGTCAAGAACTAACCATCTGAAGTTATTCTGCTTTCATTTGAGCCTGCATAGATTGGCTTCAAACAATCGCTCCTAATAGAATTTCTTCCCTTTCTCTATCTCTTAACCTTTGAATCACGAAAACACTATAGCTCACTCGCATGTTTCCGGGAGACTATTCCTTTTCCCACCTTCGGATCTCTTCTTTTTCCTTAAAAATTTCTCCTCCCTCCATTCACCTCATTCATCATTTGTTTTCTCAATCGGTTCCCGTAGGCGATTTTCTATGGGAGCGCCATCAGTTGGCCGATATGGCGGATTAAATCTAGGCCTATTTTCTCTGCATGATCTGTTCCCACAACTTTCTTGCAATGATAAGAAAATATTGAACGAGACGATATAGCCGTATTTCTGTGAATTCTTGGGTTTGTTTATCAGTGAGCTTCAAAAGCAGTTATTCTTCTTCTTTCGTATGAAAGATAGATGCTAGAAAAATAACCGATTTTTGATGCGTTATTGAAAATACAGTGTGCTATGTTTTAGCGCAGGAATTTCCGATATATAAAGCCTAGTAAAAATAAAAGAAGCCAATTTCGTGCAAGAAATATTTTTTGGAAGAGAATGGATTTATACTACACCTCCAATATTTATTACGTACAAAGTTTTCTAAATTGTGATTCGTGATGAAAAATGAGATATTCTTTGAAAATAGTAATCGAACTAATTTACAGGGTTTGATTTACTTCGTGACTGATACATTTATACATTGCGATTACTCTCTGAAATAAAAAACAAATTTCTTTGTGTATAACTTTCATATTTTTCACATCCATGCATCATATTCAAAGGCATGTGAGTGACTGTCAAATATACAGCAGTTGAGACGATTAGGAGATAAAAATTGTAAAAATTCAACTTTGCGACGGCCACCGTCTTTGACTAATTAAGAAATAAGGGGGCAAAATAGATAATGTATTATTCCGATATAAAATAATGTATACAGATAATTTCATCCACAGCGTCTCAGCCGTCTACGTCGATTTTATTTTAGAATCCTATATGATATAGTGACAATAAAATAATACCATAACATGGAAAGAAATTTATATGAGTAAGAAATCTATCAATTGAGCAAACATTTATGTCTAATTATTTCTGAGTGACGTAAATTTCTATTGAAATATGTTATTGTAGATATTTATGTGTATGTGGTACGAACGATGACGAAGGAACCCAACTCAGCAGTTAACCCAAACTTGACCTAAGGAAAAAATGTTTCTGAATATTTACGCAGTAAAATATTTTTTCTGAATGTTTTGGTAGTAAAATATATTGTACAATTATCTTTCCGCCAAGCTGTTCCTGAAGCATTGCTTTCAATCTTTGGAGTCATAAACCACAACCATCTCCGTTCTGACTCTTCCTTTCCCTTGCGTTCAGCTTAACTTCTAATCGATTTCCACCCTTATATAGTATTTGCTTAGACTCTTGAAATCAAGCAAATGAACAGTCATACTCCTAAAGAAAAGAGATTATATTTTACCTAAATGGGCGCAACTAGGAAATTCCTAAGGAGTCTGAGTAGACCGGGACTTTTCAGGTTTTTACATTTCTGTTTTCCTTGAGATAGTCATGCATTTCAGCAGTTTCCAAAAATAGGTATTTTAGGAACTACTTCAATATAAGGAAAACATACCCGACCTGCTTCGTAATTCTTCTATTTAAAATAGCCTCCGAATGCAAAAGCCATGGCGCACGTTAACGTTTATAAGAGGATTACAAGAGCAGCCGCAGTCGCTCAAAGTCTTTATTTTAGCTTTACCTAATTGCCCAATTATGGTAGCTTGAAAATCCGCTTTTTTCGAAATATGTTCTCTTCCTCGTGGCGACATAATTACGCGCCTTCCTTCTTTGCGTTAATCGGCTTTATGCAGAAATGAACGATGTGGCCGAGGAGAGGGGAATGGACAGATATCCAACTTAAGAGGCCATCGATTTCCAAAAGATTACGAGAACCTTCATGCTCTCAATTGTGTAAGCTACGGAGTCGTTCATTTCGGAATACGTAATTCTACATTCAGCCTTTTCCTCCTTTTTAATTCTCAAACCTTCCTGTTTACCTCTCTTATGGAGTGACCCTAAAGTTTGCGGTAATATTAAAGAAGCTATATGAGCATATGTGATAGCATTAATCAAAGAAGAGGGATAAAAAGATGAATGTATCTAGTATACCTTTTTTATTCAGAAATTTTACTTTTAAAGATTTAAGTTAAAAATACCTCTGTTTTTTAGAAAAAGCTAGATGCGTAACTAAATGTTGGTCTTTGGTTAGATGAACTGAAATCCACATCAGCTTTCCAAAGATGATTTCAGAGTGAAGCGTAACAAAGAAGTACCACATACGGTTTATTGATCTTATCGTTCAAACTAATTTAAATATAATGATCAAGGTTTTCTTTACCTAAGGACCAAAGGATCAACAGTGCTTCTAAAGAATAAGATATCTTGACAATTGATCACCAAATTACAATTCTTAATACTGCCACATGAATGCAAATGAACTTTTGAAACACTTGACATCAAGATCAATATCTTTGATATTTATTATAGACTCTGATCAGGCTACGTAGAATATACTACATACGAGTATATTACGATATATTAATGGGAATATACCACCTCCAAATTTATTGAATAAGTTGTAATTTAACATTTATATTTGCCTTTAAAGATTCTCAGTCTCACATTTAATGACTCTCTGCTGTTGCGAACGTAACATTTCCAGTGGATAAATCCACCTCAAGTTGGTGTTTAAAAGGCATTATGGCGAATAAAATTAAATAATATTTCTTGATTAATTTTATTTGACTTTCAGATAATGCTACTCAAGGGTTACTCACGTTCATGTTTATTAGACATTAAAAGTTCCTTTCCACTGCTATCGAAGCAGGAAAATATTCTAAGATTACAAAGCGGATTTGAACCATGCATTTTTTCTTGCATGAATTCAATTTATTATAATTCCTATGAGTAATGCCCAATCTGAATAGGGATCAAACTACTCAGCGTAATACGGGGTACTACTACAGAGTATAAAAATTATTTGAATCTACTATAATGTTAGACGGACATTTACTTGGCAATAAACTTCCCAAATTTCCAATTATTTAACCACTGGAGTAATAAAATAGACAATTTTGCATCTATTCCCCGCAGTATTTGGTATCGTTACGTTAACTTCAACTTTGGATCGATTCTGGAGAATAACAAATAATAGATTTAGTAATACTTCACTGAATTAACAAACGAATTTTAAGAAACCCAACCTTAAGAATATTATATTTGAAAAAGCATGTCTATAGATTGGTGCAATCACTTTTCAAAAAAACTGAGATTTATCAACTTAGAATATTTATCTATTGAGGTATTCCACAATCACGAATTTTTCAGCTTCGTTACTATTAGCTAAGATAGTAAGTATGCCGCAAAATACCATTGTCAACATTGAAGTCTTGGAAGCCAAGGCAGACTTAATATTTCAAATCTACATTACTGAGGAAAAATGTTCGATTACCTCCCTCCGTGCTTTTGGCTCAATTGGCAGTAATTCTTTTCCATCCTGATCACCGAAGATGAATCGTTCCGTGTTTCAATGAAGGACAACAAATCTTACCTAGGTTAGCCACACCCTACATTAATCAGTCCCCCTTAGGACCTCACACAATACTTTCGGCAGTATCAGTGCACCATAGGGTTCAGCTAGTATATGTTAAGGTTAAGATGATGAAAAATCGATTTAATTAGTAATTCACCTACAACAAAGAACTAACTCGCTCGAATCTCATTCTGCGAGGATGAGGACCAGTGCTTGAAAACGTTCCTTCGAGATTTTTATTCCGCAAGCACCATTTTCTGGACGCGTATCTTTTTAGCGCACGAATCTTTTTCACAACCTCGCGTGATTCCATAGTTAAAACCACCGTCGGGAAATTTTTTCTCGAATCGCCCAAGAGCTTCTCCCATTCCGACTGCCACCACCCACTCTACTTTTCCTTCTTCGCAATCGTATTTCTTCCACTTTTCCCCTCCCACTGCTCATCTCCTCCCGTATTTTTCCAAAGACCTCTCCGTCTTAAGGTTCCCAGCGGAGAGAAGACTAGAGAACCACCTTCCACCTGTTCGGGCTTGACAGGGTGAGAAGTGATAGGCCAGTTCTCCCATTCTTCCTCTTCTTTCCTACTTTTCCACCCCTCCTGCCTTAGCTCATCCGCTCTTTCTTGCACGCACGCACTACCGTAGCAGGTAGCGTAGTTACTGATTCTCGTTGTGACGCCCATAAGGTTAGCCCATAGGTTTCACGAGAAGCGGGAATGCACACTCTGAGTAAATGCAGGAAGGATTCTCATGCGCAAATATAGTCTCTTGGTTATCTTCATTATTATTATTATCTTCTCCAAAATTAATTTTGGCTACCGTCATGATATGCGATTTATGAATGCAAGATTCCCTTTAAGCTTGCGCTAGAAAATTATGCTAGATGAGGGTTATAATAACTGTTAGTATGAAGATAAGATTTATATTTGAAATTTATTCATTCAAGTAATTAATTAATTTTATTATTTTGATACTAAATTTTCGTTTCCTTCTTGACGATAAAGTAAATTTGGTATTTTTAAAAATGAAAACCATATCGGTTGCCGATAGTAGGTTTCTTATATTTTACCCGCATTCAAATGGACGCAATTTAACAATAGAAATTTTGAGACACGATAGACTTTCGTCATGACCAAACAAGAAAAATTAATTTTTAATTCCTCATTATGAACTGTATAACTAATTTCTTGTATTTACTTTGAGCAATCAATACGTTGACATAAATATATTGTCTTCTTAAATTAGTTTACGCTTACCCTCAGTTAATAAATAACGACAGTAAAACTAATCGGACCGCGTGGACCACTTATATTACCGTTCCTCTATTAATATGCCGTAGAAGAAAAGAAGAATAAATTCATTCGATTCTGTCCTCAAGGTATAACAATTGGTGTATTTCTTATTACTCAACATGGCCTCAGGAAATATGAACTGCTATAGAAAGCTACGCTTTTCGAAACTTTAATAAATAGTATATCATCGAACGGATGATTAATTATGTAAAGGATGTCGGTGAGGACAAGGCAATGTTTACAAATTACATAAAGGTATGACGCCCTATGCAAATAAATAACGGAGCATCTTATAAAAGTAAAAGCCATATTTATTTAGGAAAAAGAGTGTAGTAGTAGTTCAGAATGTAATAGAGGGTGGCCCTCCCAAGGCTTAAATGTACCTTTTACGCTCAGATGTATTTTCCTATCTCTACCTTCGAGATGAGTATTTTTTCGCATTGAGCCGTTCCTTCCCATCTCAGGTAATGTTTGTGTTGGTGGCTGCGGTGTGTATCCATTGCCTTGGTAACCCAATTCGCGTAGGGACAGAGTCGTTCATCTTGCCTACTCCCTAAGCAACTCCACACTTCCCTTCTCCTTCATCCTCCCTTTCTTGTACACGTCCCTTGGAGTAAGGGCCAAGGTGCGTGTTGGCCCTACCTTAAGTTCCCTGGGCTTCCTTCTATAAATAACTCTCTCCCTTCTTTCTACTTAGCTGCTCCCTGCCTTTCTCGGTGGATACCTGTATCACATGAAAGGTGTAAAGCGCTTTCCGCTTAATTAAATGATCGCTTTTTTCTCTTTCCCTCTGCTAAGGTCCAATGCTGCGCTGATCACATACATTCTCTTGTTTTCATCAACTGCCACTAAGGCGTTGGCTGGTATTGGAAAGGATGAAATGGAATGACGATTTAACTCGTAGGAGTGACTATGTGGGATGAATAATAAAATATGACTGACATATGTTCAGTATAAATTCCTTTTTTTATCAGTAAATGAGTTAGTGAGAGATTCCGTGCTCCTTAAGATGCTATCTCGATGTAGGTCCAACTATTTTAGGGGTTAAAAATTTATTACCACATACCGTCTGAAAATCCTTACTTTTCTGACTTATTTGAAAGAAAGCTCTTGCCGAATAATCACTTACGATGATAATAATCAGGTTTTTATAAAGACGAATTGGTTATGCTATACTTTCATTGAGGAACAGACGAATGAATAAGAAAAAAATTGAAGGGAGACCGGTTCTGCGTTCCATGTTTTCAAATTTTGATGAATTTAATCCAACGTCTGTTCTATTATTTTTGCTTCACGTAAAGATAAATTCTTAGTGCCGTAAAAAAACAATAATTTAGTTGCATATCTTCATAACCATATTTATTTAAGAAATATAAACAGTGTGATGGGGCAGCTGTGTGAAGTTATTCCACTCATTATTTTGACTCATTGACGAACGGAAAACTGTCTCACTTTTAGTGTATCCATAAAGGACTTATTCCTCAATCAGAGTATATATTTATCATCGGAAGACGAAATATGGCTCAAATCTGTCTCAGTGATAAAATATTTTATTGATATTATGGCAAATTTCAAACTTTCTCACTGCTACCTAAGAACTAACACAAGCGTGCAGAAGGAGAGTCGATCCCGTAGTTTTGATGTCGTCAATTTAACAATTAATCACTATGCTACCAATACCAACAATTTTGAAATTTAAGCGAAATATCGAAACGACCCATGCTCCGTATTTATGAGTAAAGCATGAACAATTTCCCTTCAAAGTTTATGTATTTAAAATCCAGAAGCAAAACCAACCTCTGAACATACTTCATCATGATTCCTTTATGCGAAGCACACTTAAGTTTCGATCCAGTTTTGGCAGCAATAGTAAATTATTATTCGGTAAGGACCGGAATCGTTGAACTGTTTAAATCATGTTTGAAGTGATCATTATTGAGTTACGTATATCTTCTTACTAGAAAAATCTGCACATCTGTGTTTCTATTTATATCAGATTTTAGCTTAATAAGACATTTTTTTTATATCTAGGCACGATGAATAGAGTATCAAAGTGGCTTCTCATATTCCGTTGATTGACTGTGTCAAAGCCGAAAATGATACGAAAACTACAAACTGCGGAACAGCAAATTTAACTATTTATTGTTGTTTATCCCATTCCCATTATAAAACCCGTCTTTATATAACTGTATTAATTGATGGCCAGGCATAGTCTAAGGTTTATCGTATTCGATCCAATGACGAATTTCGAATGCTTTATAAAACGCGAAGCAGTAAAATACCAAGTCGTATTTGTAAAACAACGAATTTTATTATCTGGATAAAACTGACGAAAGTAAACCAAGGTATAACGAGAATTGGGAAAAATGATAAGCAGAGAAATACATCAGATAAATATGAACTTGGCATGTTTTGAATTTAGATAGACACGAAATGCAAATATATATTCCTCAATCGATTTCTCTCGTCAATTATTAATTGATGAACGAGTAATCCATTCCTCAGAGCACTTATATCGAGATAATTTAATACTGAGAGAAAAAATTTCAGACTACTAATGTTATAGGTACATGACAACCCTATGATATTTTAACGTGGTAGGTCTGAATAATGTTTAATTGCTCGTAGAACTCATATACAGGCTCTCGCCGGGAATCAAACTCGATACCACATTCATCAAAGAAGGACGTATTGTTTTCAAGGATTTACGGACGTTGTTTTGAATTTAAAGATATTTAAGACTAAGATTAAGAAGAAGATTTATTTATACCGATTGGGTGAAACAAAACTTTGATTTGTACTTTAGATTTCAATGTAAAACGCATATCACAAATTTTTTGCTGTGTAAGAAAAAAAGCGAAATTAAAATGTACGACACATGCGTCAAGAAATGCATAGCGAATTCCCAGCGATCATTCACCAAATTACAAAAATTAAGAGAAATCCCAAACCGAAGGTATTAAACACAAACGCGCCATCTGATTTTCCAGTCGAGAATCAACTGGCGTTTCCGCCATCGGTGTGTGTGTGTTCTGCTATACACAGATTCGCGCGCGGCAGCAGTTGATTGCATCTAAAAGAGGAGTTTTGAATGGTACGGGGTTTCTCAGTCGTAGGGAATCTTGCTGAGAAATCTCTTGGAAGTGCCTGAACGCACCCAAACCATTGAATCGCTCTGCCCCTCTATCTATTTCCTCTTTCGGATCTATGTTTACCTGTTCCTCAAAGGCCTTATCGTTCCAGAGAACACGTGCCGTTTCCCTGACTCTATTCGCAAGCTTAAAAGGAGATGTATCTCGAGCTAGGAATTGTTTATCGGTTCCCCCGTCTGCCCATATTCATGCTCGTAATCAGCGGCTTTGAACGACGGGGTTTTAAAATTTATCATCTCCGATTGAGGCAATGTGGGCGAAGAATCTTTTGACGTCCGATACGCATTTGCCGTTTCCGATGCCGTGTCACCTGGTTCCGAACATTGGAAATCTGTCTGCCATTTTTTCTTTGCGTCTCCATTGAATTTTTCAAACTGCTTTTATCTTATTTATCTTTAAAACACTTTCACCCTTTATTCTGATGAATTGTAAGAGATACCGTAACGTACATAAGTTAATCAATTTAGAGGACAGCGTTATTTTCATGAAAATTTATTTTCCTATCCAAATGATACTCCGGATAACGAGCAAACCTACGGATATTTTGCCTGTAAATTTATCCCTGTTATTGATGTAATTATGTTGTAACGACTTGGATAAGTTCATTATTCATGAGTATGACAATCAATGGACGAAACCGGTAAATAGAATAGAATATGGATTCAGTTGACGAATGTTTTGAATGAACACTTGAATATGTATTTGAAAAATTAAGCATTCAAAAAATATATCAGTATCAATTTACAAGTATTCGTTAGGAAATGAGTACGGTATTATTTGTGTGTTACTTTCAACGTCTACAAAGTTTTCTTTAAAGGCAGGTTATCTCCAATATCACTTACATTAGCGCCCTAAACCCCTGGAGAATTTACTTTGGCATTTACTTTGCAAGATGAGAAAGGAGTCTGCCTCATCTTTTTTTCACTGACAATGCTATAAGTTTAATTATTAATAAAATTAAATATTGAATTATTTAATGAAATACCTGATTATTCTCAGACAGCGGAATTTTCGTTGCCAGCCTTCGGTTGGCTATTTAGACCATCGGAAAATAATTAACACCACCATCAATTTATCGATCAAATAGAGGTTGTGGTTAATATGAAGGACCTTTAGTGAGGATTTTAGATATTTCGATGAATATTACCTCATCACATCATAAAATTCCTGTGAAGATGAATCAAATTCTGATTCTAAATTTGGACCACATTTCGGGTCAATTCGGGTACTTAAAGAAACGAGAAATTCACGGAAAATTAATGAATTTCATTTTGATAGCCCCAGTTAAACGCTGTTCATCCCTAAAAAATTACTTGGAAACATGGGACAGATACTTGAAAATGAAAAAATGAAAAATTTTTACATTGGCTAAAATGCCTCACTTCGGAATTCCTTTAAACAGATAGGTTACAATACCACAGCCAAAGTAAAACTGACATCCAGTTTAACATTTAGTTACCCATTACATCTATAGTAAAAGGACTCTATAGTACCAAACAGAATTTTCATATCAATATAATTTTTCCATAATTAATATGCAAGAAGCCGTCCATCGACTGCAATCAATTATCGCACATCGTGGGAGCGATTAAAAAACAGAAATCCAGCGCTTGGACGTGAACGAGCATTTACAATATTTCAGAACGCATTTCGTTCTCTCCGTACGAATCCTCCCTCGCATTTCCAAACAACCCCTCCTAAGAGCTATTCCCGGAAGATAAATTCCCCGCATAGCAAAAACATCATTTATGGAAAAAATCGCGCGTAGCTCGCACTTAAAATAGGAGCAAACACGCGCACCCATGCGTATTCTGAGGGGAAAAATCCTGCCATCGCCAGCGTTTCTTGTTTGCCCTAACCAATCGAGTAATCTTTCTATCCCCTTCCCCGCTTCCAGATTTAAAAACTCCCTCGGCAAGTACTTTCCTTCCCGCCTTGTTTAACCAGCATCAAAAATGCAAGGCGCCACACACCGACACACGGTGTTTGCCGAGAGGGAAAATGAGGTCGCGAATGGGTCGTAAATGGGGAAGGCGTATTGTCGAACCTGTATGGGAAATAAATTTCCACGTGTTTCGATTGAGGAAGCGTGACAAGCGGCGGAAAACGTCTTTTTTGTTTATTCCTTCCTCCTGTGGGTGGGTATGCCCTAATGCATAAAAGGGAGAACATCTTATTGAGTAGTGGAACATGATGAGTGAAGGGGGGACACGGCGGCTACTAAGTGGACAGAATTGGTCCCACTGTGACCAATTCCACCTGACAGTAGTACCTTTCATCTTTCTTCCTTCAGCTCTTTTAAGCCCCCTTTCGTAGGGTCAATAGGCAATGTTTTTAGGGGGCTGCGGGATCGACCGGTTCCCCCCATTGATCGGCCAGAATTTCCGTACAAACGTCCGCTGGGAGAAATGTTTGACTAATAGTCGTTCTCAGTCGGTAATTGGGTCCCCCTTAATACGGAGATAATGTTCCTTTTCGGCTCTTTGAAAGGACTGCTGTAATTTTGGATCGGAGGTTTTTGTTGTACTGAGGGGACTTTGCTTTAGACTCTCTCTCTTCTGGTCTTTGGGTAAACTTTTACGTGCCACGAGGGTTAGTTACATTATTCATTTAATCGGAAATTCTAAGGGAAAATGAAAGCGGAAAACAGCTGCATTCGGCTGTCCAGAGTTTAGAAATATAATATTGTGACAAAGACCGGAAAATTAGGATGAGGAAAAGGTGGTAAAAACTGGTGGGGATGGTCGATTGAATTAACGCTGTACCTCTGGAAATAAAATTAGCCGAACAATTATGTCATTCAAAGAAAATATAAAATCAATATCCCAAGGAGAAAAGGACATGAAAAAAAGTCTGAGAGAACCGGGCTGTTAGACATTCCGTTTTTCTTTGGATTTTTCCTGGATGCGCATCCTTACATTCCAAATATCCTAAAACCCTTTTCCTTATATAAAATCAATAGTAGGATTGGATACACGGTCGAGTGTCTAAGGCACTCTTGAAAGATAATCTAAATAAACTCATCGTTTTCCTCGAAGTTTTCTTTCGATACACACTAGAATAATAAACGTAACTTTCAAATTCGATAGGTTGTTATTGCAGAATGTTAAAGTCCCTAAAATTGATGACATCATGAGACCAAGAGAAGCAGAATAAGTACAAGTCTATACTACGTGAATTTACACATGTATTTAATACAGTGAATGAAAAAACTTCATAAAACAACAGCGAACTGTATATTTTGTAGTATACACAGGAATTACTTTCTATTTTAATTAATAGGTGTATGGCTTGCCAAAGCTACAAAACTTGAGCCCAAGTAGGTGCATCAATCATCTAAATTTCCATTCATTTAATAAACAAAATTAACTTTTAAGAAATAAAGCACTCCTTATTTAAACAAGAATGTATACGATGTATTTAGGGCTAGTAAGAAAGATCTATACGTTTGTATCGAATGATAAAAAAGTATGAAAATTGACAAGAATTCAAAATTTAGCACTCAGAATAAGTTAATATACAATTCTTGTTACTAATGAAGTAAATTCAGCAACATAAATTTTTCCATAACCCTCTTTGTAGATATTTTACGAGCATAAAAGAATTTCGGCGATTACCTATGTAAATCTTGCGACAAAAATGAAGAAAATGTTCAATATTTGATGTGTCCCGAAAGAGAGCTCAGATTTAATTTCTTTATACGTACTCATTCGACCAATTCACATAAAACACCCATCGTAATAAAATGTTAGGTCAGTAAAATTTAAAAAAATTTAGATCAAATTGTGTCCTGCTCAAATTCAACGTTACTCCGTTTTCTAACCTTTGTTCAAATTCACGCTTTTCACGTTATCCTGTATTGCGGAACCGAAATAAATTCATCCTGGAAAGAGATGGAAATAACGAGAACATGGAGAATCGAACATACCGCGATCTCTCTACGATTTCTGGGAATTGACTTACACTCATGCGATCTAGTTACGCCGCTATCTGTCCCCATTCTCACATGATAGCCCCTCCATTTGATAGCCCGCGAAGCCATCCCGCAATCCCATTAGTCCATCAACGCCCATATTTACCTTCCGATAACGCGGAAAAGCAGCCCTCCCCGAAAATGGTTTCCCATCCGGCCGAATATGTTCTCTTGTTTCTGCTCTTTTATGCTCCCCAAACGCTAATAAAAACAGAAATCCTTAGGTATAACTCATCACGTGTGCAGCGTTAGCCGGAATGCTTGCCTCTCCCGGAATCGTTACTCGATCTGCCCGGCGATTATACCGACCCGATTGCACCCCGCGGGACACTCTTTAATGCTCTTCCAGACTTTCCTCTTCTTTCTATATCCCTTCTTTCCCTCAGGGCGTGCTCCTCGACATTAAGACCAATCGGATCCTACTCTGAAAGATTTGGATGGGATTAAGGAAGAGGTTGGGAATGGGATTCGGGGGCAGAAGATATCGCATCTTGGCCGGGCGAAATGAGGAGAGGGACGGATTAGTTTGAGCGTTCTGAAGGAAGGAAGAAAGGGGGATCATTTCGGGTCGATCTACGAAGAATGAAAGAAACGTATCTGTAAGGTTGTCAGCTCGTTCTTATTTCATCTGGGAAACGGGATGAATGGTACGAGTTTTATGAATCGCTGAGGTTACTGAGATGAAAAACTTAATGAAATGCCGGGCTCTTCTTTCTTATCGATTCGCAGATGCTTGTTTCTTTTTTTTATGTTTTGTATAGACTGGGTAATAACCAATCTATACTGAAATGACTCAAGTGTTTCTTGCATACGTTCGGACAGAGTTGTGGAATCAGGAACCCAAGTCTCTCATTTCCCAATATCCTTGAATACCAACGTCTATTTTACGTTAACATAAGTCTGCACAATGCAAACTAGAGTTTCTTTACGTTTCTCAAATCATATATATTCGAGTAAAATAATTATGAAAAGGAATCGTCGTGATCTATACTCAAAAGAACATAATTCTATGTTGTTCTTTCATAATCTTTGGAATTCTCATTGGAAATAACTTGACTTTGAATTATAACTGATAATAGTACTAAATAATACTTTATGATTAATAATAATAGTTTCCAATTAAATAATTTCACGCTTTATGCATATATATAAAACACCAACAAAGAAGTACATTAAGGTGCATCACTTCCTTAATTTTTTGCTGCCAGTTGAATTTTTCGGTTAAACATAAAAAAATCACAATTCAATACGCCGATCATTGATTCAGTGGAGTATGAGAAAAATTTATACATATCTCAGATGGATTACTTCATCTCACAAGCATATGGGTGACGTCGAACTTATGGTTTAAGAATGGAGCATGTATACGCAGAAATTATCATATTATCTCATGTACGTAAGATATTAAATTGGAAGGCTGAGATTAACCCTGCGTAGACGATTAAAAAAGGGGAAGAGACTTTGTTGATCAAATCTGTCGTTACCTTCATCGATTCCTTTAACGAGATCCCGTGTACACGGAGAAATCACTTCACTCGCACGCATTTTCCTTAATTCCTTAATCCAATATCGGATAATACTAATCGAATACCAAAGACAAAGCAATCGGTTTCAGGCGCGAGTGCAAGATACAGAGGGAGCCTTAATTAGTCTTCACGACTCACCCTTATCTCGCCTTGTTTCACTGTAGTTTAATTACATGTTGTCATTCGCGTACTTAGGACCGTTTCTCAAGTTTCCCGTAATAACCTCCTTATCCCGGATTTACGAGAAGGAGAAACTCTACGGAGTACCTCCGAAAGCTTCTCATAGAATCAGCTTGCTAGAACCCCCTTAAGTGGGAATAGTCTAGTGCGTTCCATAAGCCATCTAAGGAGGCCTTGAGGGAGATGACGTTATTACATGAGAGGTGAGATTAAGAGGGTAATTAAACGGCGAAGAGGGGCATTCAGCACCGAAGCAGAACTTGGCCAACCTTACTATCAACCGATCGCCTACGTTCGCGGAAAGCTAGAGAAGGCTTGTTCAAGACGCAGAAGTCAGCGCATACCGCTGTACCTCTTTATTCTCCCAGATTGTCGCGAAAGCAACCATTTCCGGAAAAAGGATGAAAGGAGATTTTGCTTCGAAACTCCCAGTTTTGCACAAAAACATTTTTTATTTCTAGCGTGACGAAAATAATATTATAATTTATTAATCAAGAAAATGTTTTCAACCTAAGACATCTCATCGAGAAAAATATTAATTAAGTGATAACGAAATAGTTATTTAATATATATATAATAATTTTCCATAGAATCTCGGGAAAATTTCTCGAAGAAATTTAGGCTGTTTAGATTGTCTAAACTCAATTCTTCCTGTAGTTTCATTAATTAGTTATTCATATGCTTTCAGAGATTCAAAGATATTGTTATAATTAATCAAAATTAAACTCGTAAACTTCGAAAATTTATGCTGGATCAGTCTATTTAAGATCTTATAAACTTATTTATTTTCGTTTATTTTGTTTCTGTTTATTTAGGATATATTTCGATTGGTTACTCATAGATTCCTTAATCCGAATTGAGATTCGTAGACTTTTTAAAATGTAAACGAATAAATTTTTACCACCATCTAGGTATTGCTTAACTTCTTTATTGTAATTCAATTAGTTTGACTGTAATAATTAATTTGTACCTTATTTAGAAGAGAGCTTAGTATAGTAATTGAAACATAAGATTTATCATATTATTGTTTTTTAAAATGGCTCGGCAGCTGATGTTATTTTGCACCTTAGGGCTCCCGCCGAGATTCGAATCCTAGACCTCTTTCACCAAAGAAGATCTGCTCGCCATATATTTTATTGCGATGATTACTAGAGAGGACCTTGATCTGTTCTTTACGATTCTAATTGTTAACTTTTTACAGCACTTACATCACTGCACGCATATGGCACAATAAAATTAATGCCTAAACTTTAACATATTAATGTAGTATGCTTATGTATATATGCATATGTTTTTTGCTTGCATACTTTAAACTTCACATAAATTGTTTAACAGAATAAGTGCATTAACGTCTACACGTGTACTGTTTGAATATGCTCAACAATCAATTATCCTAGTAGAGGAAACGTGATATAATCTTCGGGGAAATCCATTTGCAAAACAATCCGAGGCATATTTGTTACCGCGCAAATAGATCAAACGCATCGGGTTATGGCGGTTTAGAATGAAAGCATATCAAAGGTGTTTGGGCGGAGAATGTAGGGCGAGAGAATATGATTTGAAGGAGCCCCTGATGTAGTGCCGGAAAGGGAATGGCGGAAGGCAAGAGATAGGACAAGAACGGTCGTCAAGCAGGGTTTCTGCCTAATGAAATTTCGGGTTTCTCACAAGGGATACCGAGACATTAACGTAGGAAAACTGAATGAAAGAGAAATGCGACTCGAAATAAATGGGAAAGAAGGATGGGGAATTATCGAGGGAGTTGACATGAAAGGGAAGATGACGTTAGGAACTAATGGCGAGAGCGACATCTATAGTGAGATGAGAGCAACCGCCCATAAATAACTTAGCCAGATTGCTTCTACGAATTGATTTAAACAAAATACTGCTTCGAGAATACTTCGCGCATTATGAGCCTTGTATTTTTCTAAAAGTAATATTAATTTAAATTCACGGGTTAATCTCGGCACTAATGCTTTTCGCTGCACGATAAATAGTTGGTAAAGGGTTTCGATAATGGAATAAAAAATATATTGGTAAAATACTTGTGATGTGAAGAGTTTATCTGTATGGGTGCGAAACCTGAACCTTTAGAAAAGAGGACTTCTAAAGACGTTCCACATGTGGGTATGGCGTATAACGGTGAATGGAAAAGTGAGATGAGTTGATAGTGATGGTTGGGAGAAGTGTTTTAACTGAAGAATTTATATAGCTTTCTAAGGCCTACGAATAATATATACCTTGCGTAAAATTATTTCATTGAAATAATAAAAAGGACTAAAAGTAGTTAGAAACGATTCGAAGGTTGCTATCGGAGCTAACTGAACCAAAATTTGAATATATAATTGAACCGATGCAAGAAATTGAATAAAATAAGTAAGGCTCAAAACCCTGATGAAGGTCGATGGTCGATTTTGACAAAATAATCTGCTTACTCTTTATTTAAATTAGACATTGATTCGTACAGGAATCCAAGAATTAGTTTTTGAGACGCAAAAAAACAAAAAAAATATATATTTGCTTATGAATAGCTTCCTGCAAGTTCGACTACGTTGATAAGACGATGCTACAAATGTTTCATTACGCCGATTCAGTCTCGTTTTTCGGTTCCTATTCTATTCCCTGCGTTGAGGGATAATGTTTGTTAACCCTCTGGAAGACTTCAAGGTTGGTTCCTCGATCACAGTAGTCTGTCACTCACTATATGTACAATACATACATGTAACGCTTTGTTTCATTTCATGGAATTCTCGTCAAGTAATTTCCTTCTTCGGTTTCAATGTTATAGACAGAATTTCATCAAATATCTTAGATTTCACTATCATTAGATTTGCGCAGGTTTTTCAAACTCCTATTTTTGTAGGTGTTTTCCTGCTAAGAATCCTGCTAAATTTTTCTTAAGATAAAACCTTAGCAATTTCTAGATCCCTTGCTCCTAAAGTTTTCCATTTACATTTCTATTTACACATACATTATTTACGTTTTTATAAATACTATTGACGACAGGTTAGATAGAGGAAGAGAATATTTTCAAGTTCGCCTAAATAAAGACGTAATCTTCTAATATAATGATGTCTGTTTTGTTAGCTGAAACAGTTTCTTATCCTAAGAAAATGACTAGCGATAGATTAAAGAAATGAGATAGAAGTCAATTTATACACGTCTAACCTTTAAGCTTTGAATTTTATATCAACTGACAGATAGCATTCATATCTTCATGACTCCGATAAAGACGGGAAAGTTATAGAGAACATTCCTAACTATCCTCATAATATAAATCTCATTCTTGGGCAACATTTCAATGTTTCTTTCCTTTCAAAATTTTATCTTCCCTGTATAAGATAAAATAATTCATGCATAATATGCCGATCCATCACTTGGAAAATGCTTGGCCACGATGATCATATTTATAAAAACATATTTAGAGGTTGATAACTCATAGTACTCATTTCTACAAATGGTGGATAAAAAAATGAAATTCGTAATAATTAATTAATTCGTAATTCGTAGGGTAATAAAATAAATTCGTCCTTTTAAATCTCCTTTTTATGCAAAGTCATGTGGATGAAGAGTTATTTACCTGTTCTTGAAGATTATTAGTTTTGCCAGAGGCTATCTTCCCAACAAGGTTACATGAAAATCATTCAAAAATTTCTCTTCCAGAAAAACCCTCCTATTTATTAAGGAAAATTTTAAAGGTTTTGAAACTTGCACGGTATATCAAGCTTGACGCTTGTTGTCAATTACAAATATTTAAACGAATTTCATTTATGTTATCCGTTAAACCAACCTTCATAGTCTATAATGAATAAAATTAAAAATTTAGTAATTTCAGGAAGAAATTATGCATATATCAAGATAGAGCAAGATTTAAAGCAAGAAAATAAAAAAACCGAGAACACTTCCTGCATAAAATACGCCAGAAAATAAATTTTATAATGGAAAATCAAATAATCTTGTTTGTCTGAAACTGAGATGAAACGTTTAAGACATAAATAAAGATTATAAAAAGTTGTACTTGTTAGTAATATCGCCATGATGTACTTTCCATTTTTTAATGAAATTATTAGACTACATCTAAAGTTCTTTAGGCTTCTATATAGGGATTCTTTTAGAATATTGTGGACATTGATTTAACTTAAATGGTTTAATTCTCTAGCTCATGTTTCCGCACATATATCGTATATATGCTTTCTCGTCATTAGAGAACGACTGATATCTATTCCACAATAAATATATATTTCCCACTCTACAACGTAAATCAAAAATCCTAATTTTAAAACCAATTCAAAGCGAGAAACGTCCAGGATATCTCACTAGCCTTTAGATTAAAAGACATAACTGAGAAATATCGCCCGTTCATTTTCGAGAATAATATGTAGAGTATATCATCCAATAGCCTTCAAATCTCTCTTCTGCCGGCCAATTTATAAAATAAAATATAGACCACTTTTATCTCCCTCTCTCTCCGAATACGGGAGACCTTTCCCATCCCAGAGGCAGGAAAAAGGAGAATTTGTTTGTTTATGTCTCTCTAGGGTTCATAATTCCACCACGACTGCCAATAGTGATATTTCAACGGAGTCGAAATGAAGACACTAATAGGGCTGATATTTCTAACCCCTCCATTCACCCACTCGCGAAACCATTCCCGCCCTCTCTCATATCGCGATCTTCATTTCCCCCGTCCCTTATTTTCATAAGGTCGTTTCCACCCTCCCCAAATACAACCCCCATCACACACCCTCCCTTACGCACATCTCCCAAAGTGTACTGCGACATTCTTCCCTTCTTCCATTTTCTATTTTCTTCCGTTTCTGAAGCGTTTTCCCTTCCCCTCATTCACCTGCAATATCTCCTATCTCATGCTATCTTCATCTTCTCCTTCCCTCTGCTCTGAATAACACGATGCCAAACCGCCTCCTTACCCAAATATCTCTTCGGTATTTTCTACCCTCCGTGTTTTCTCCTGCCTTTTCTTTCCTTCCCAGTTTCCTTGGCTCTTGAGGTTATTTCGCCCCTTCGGGCGTCTTTTCTAGTGCTATTCCTGACCCTTTCCTATCCGGCCCATTTCTATCCAGAGAGTTTTCTCATCACGTGACCAATTCCTAACCTCTTCCGCCGCCCTTCCGGCGTTCCTCACCGTTTCAATTTCCTCCATTCTCGCCGTCTTTTTCCCTCTATCTCTCGCTCTTTTTATCCTCCAATCGCATTGTGTACTCTTTTGCCGTCTCTCCTTACATCTCCGCGTTCTACGCACTTCCGTTAATTTTATCGACTTCTGTAAACCCTCTCGATTTCTTTCTCAAGCGATTGCTAGACAACATTCTCTTTACAATCATTCTTCCTCGGGGAAGTTTGAGTTATTTCCATATATCGAAATATCCACATCAACCGCTCCGTCCTCTTTCGAAATAATCATCGTAAGTGCTTCGTTTACCCGATGTGCACCTCCATCAGCACTGAATTTACCGAAACGATGACGAGTCTTCTTTTCTACAAATAATTTTTTGGCATCTTTGGACAAATTTTCCAGTAGTATTTTAAAAGGGCTACGCTAGCTGAGGTCGTTTTTCACATAGGTTTTCACCGGGAATCGAACATGGGACCTCTTTCATCACGGTTGAAAGCGCTCCCCACTTTGTTATCCGGGAGGCTGATGGATGTTCCCAAGGAAAATAAAGGAATTAAAACAGGAGAATTTAGGAATACTTACATTCGTTCGATCATTCAATTTACTTGATCGGAGCCTTTATAATTATTACGTTCTATATTCATTTCAATTTCAATTTAATATAGAAATTTAAATTTGGCTACATTATACTTTAGCATGTTTGTTCTGAATATTTTAATCTTATTTTTCCCAATAATAATCTTAGTTATTAACCCATTAAGCATGCAGTATATTACTCTTAAGCTACTGAAGGAGATTTCTAATGTAACAAAGTATGATTCTTATAGAATTCAAAATTAAATATACTTATAATTCTTGAAAATGTATTTTGAAATAAAGTGGAGATTTATCGATTCATAAATTAATTTAGTCGTTGAAGGTCTCCTAGATAATCTATTATATAAATAGTAGTACCTAGACAAACGGAACAGGTACCTATCATTCTTGTTTCTCATCTGATTCAAATCTTGCTAGCATTTTAAATATGAAAAAACCAAATCTAATGTATCATCAGATATATCATACTTGAGGCCAGCAGTAATTTGGAAATGTGTATTAGAGTTAATTGACTTATTTTAAAATGTTTACTTTTGGTTCATTTTTTCATTCCCCTATTCCAATCAAATTATAAAAGTAATTCACTATATAGCTGATTAACGGCTCCCGACTTTAATGTGTTATTCTTTTGATATTATCATCATATATACTTCTCATCTCATACTACATCTCATCATCGTACTTCTTGATAATCATAACATTCTATTATAATGACTCTGTCATCCGTGCTGATTATATGTATTACCATTTACGTAAATTTCCATCGATAGTTCAATCACCTTCCGTACAATTTCCCTTTCTCTTCGTTCCCCTTACGTTTTCCTGGGCCTAGCTTCTCTTAACCCTTTCGGGATTCCATCCCATTACGGCATCGTTTCTAGAGACCCTTACAAGTCCCTTTTCTTATCCCTTTTCCTCCAAACTGTATTTTTTCCTTCGCACGGAGTTCCCTTCACCTCGTTTCTATCTAGAACTTCCTATATACTCGTTTCCCCGATCGACTGTGCCTTCTATCGAACTCTCCCGACCCTTCCACGGCCAATTTTCAAAGCTACGGACAGCTTTCACTTTTCCGGCCACTTCCGAATTCTTCCCAGCCATATTTGTTCGATTGGTGTTATTGCTTTATATCCACCGTCTAGAGAATAAATGTAATTGCTGGATATGCTTCGATGATCCTCACAGATCTGATGTTAGGCAGAGAGTTTGGAATGGAAAAGTAATGACTTTTGACTCTTTTCTTCTGAGCAAGAGGTGTATCTGCTCTTAAGAAGTTATGTATAAGAACTAGTGCACAAATTGATGTTATAGGAATGTTTTATATTTAATTTAGTAATCAACTAGCAACTCACAAGAAAGGAGGAAACGAAAATAAATCAGTAACCGTACATGATGTGTAAAATAGCTTTATGTTCGCAGGATTTATAACTTCCATATATGTAGTTTCAATAATTTTTAATAGGAATTTTTATGGTATCAACTAGTGACGTAAGATTTCAAATACTCTTGCCTCTGACTTTGACATGAGAATGTATATACGTAAGACGCTGGTGTAAGGTGAGCAAAGAATAGGCATTCTTGAATCCAAGATTAATTCTGCAATAGTATGTAAACAAGGAAGAAGAAATGATTATTCCTAATAACGAAGAATCTGTGCCGCGATAAGAAATGGAAAGTTACGTTATCTTCATTGATCCAACCTCGTACTATCTCAATTAAAGATTCGATTTGAAATAATTTGCGTATTGTATTTTATCAAAGCTTTAACAATTTATTCTGGTTTTAAAACATGTCTTCTCATCACACCTTACGAAATATTATCAAAATGTACAACGCGGGAGGATTTTTTTAAGTAGTGACTTATGATCCAAAGTATTAAACTTATTATAAACAATTATTCTATGCTTTCAATTAAAATGTGAGTATTATTTGAGTTTAAAATCATTATTAGCCTTTAAAACTTCTTCAACAAGGTCAGTGATATAAGTACGGATTGCGTTATTAAAATACTATGATATATTCTAGTTTCATTATGACTATATGTATTCAAATTTTCATTATTTTTGTTGTTCATACATTGCTCATAATTCATACATTTGGTTAGTCTGATAAAATTCATTCAATTTATTAACATTCAAATCGTTTTATACCTACAATTTATTTCCCTGGATTGCTTTACCGTGCAAATTAATCACGTTCGTAGTCCTGCCGTACATAGGAATGAAATTAGCATTGAACTAATAAACCCGTTTTAGTCGTTAAGAGAAATCGCATGAATGGCTTAAAATATATAACAATCACCAATACCAATATTATTACCTAACTAATTTATATGTGTGGAACTGTTTTCGTATGAAACTTGATTTGAATGCGACTGCATTCTTTAGTTGTTATGCACAGGACGGAGGTTTGTGACACAGAGTGAATTTAAATGAAAATCTGTCCGTTAGTTGTGAATATCAATTATCATGGTTTTATAAGAGCCGCTTCAATCATGGGAACAACACTCGGGGATAGTTTCCGTTAAAGAGAAAGGTAGCGAAAGGAAATTGAAGAAAATTATCCATCATTTCTGCGTCGTTCAAATCCGCCATTTTACTTCATTTTGGTTTATTTCGAATGACTTCGAAAAGAGGTGCGCTAAAGTAAGTGATTACGGCCATTCCTTCAGGATTCTTGGTTTACACGAGAAAAGGCACGTAAAGGAGCATCTGCCGCAGTAATTTAAGCGCTTTTTATGTATGCGTTCTCCGAAGAAGGATTTCCCACGCGGTGCGAACCTAGTCCTTTTCCCTGCCTCCGATGGATCGATTATTCGATATCGACTTCGTTTCGAGTCGAGATTTGTGGTTCTCTCGGTCATCTCTTCCGACCCCAAGACGAATTCTCATCTTCTCTCTTCCATTTTCCATTCTTATACAGGCGAGTCGGTTGCAAAACCCCATTAATTTAGAACCATTAAAATTACTATGATACTATTGAATTCGAGTAGCGATAACATTAAATGATCAAGGATGTTCGTCGCATTAATTTAAAGATTCACGATTCAACCTGATGGTATATATCAGATACCGTATATTCCCGCGCATAAACCTTATTTGCGTATATAACGCATCAAGGTTTGTTGGACTGTATTGCGGATCCATCGTAATAAATACAATGGAATTTCTATACTTTCCTTTAAGACCCCACTTTTAAACGCTTAATTTTTGACGAAAAAATGCTTCTTATACGAGTGTATTCGTGGTACTTTCAAATATTGAGTAATTACGTAATCACTTTGAAGCCTGATACGTAAAGCCTAGACCAGAGATAGTAAGTAACATACGTGTCAACAGGAGCATCTGACAAAATTCTTTCTGCCACGTGGAACTCTGACGATACCATCATTATATATAATAAATAAAACACCAGAATCAACGAATAGGGATTCTTTTAATCGTTAATGATATCATTAGTGAATGTTTAGGTCAATTACAACATACAAATCCCATCATTGACTTAATAAAACAAAACATATCAGCATCATACTCTAAAGATGGGTAACTCATTAGCGCACAAATCCTTCATCATCAAATGTTGCGCATATGCCGCAAAATAAAGGTTTGTCATCCCTCCCCTGGACTATCCACCTTCATACTCTATCTATCCCTTGCTCTCACTATCATGCAGTTTATAGCCATTGCGTACTTTAACGAGGACTGTTTGTTGCAAATGTTCAAATGCAAATTGTTTTCTTTGCGATGATCGAAACACGCATAAGCAAAACCAAACTAAGAATTATCGAAAGGAAGTGAAGGTTTTAGGAGGGAGTGCATTGCCAAAAGAGTGCGTGGGAGGGGTTGTTCTCTTTATGAGTAGGGGGTGCTGGGAATTTTCAGCGCAGGTCGTATTCTACGAGACTGAGCTATATGTCAAATAAACATAGGAAATCAATTTCAATAAGTGATTTTTAACCACATGCGCAGTTAGAACCCTTGAATTATAAAAAGGCATTAATATATCCCTTCTAATCTCTAATATAGTCATCTAATATCAAATTTGGTAGTCAAATATCTGACTTACCTAATTTTTAGCCTTAATAGAGAGTGAAAAATTTCACGTTGCTTGAGACACGTTGAAATTAGTATTCAATAAATCCATCCAGTACTTCATAAATATTTTCATCATTGAAAGATAATTCTGACACATATATTTGGATACTTCTTTATCCATTAAAATATATTATCATGAATTCAAAGATTTTATCCGATTCTGACTCAGAATTATATTCTCGAAATAAAATACGTATGTAATTTATAGAAAGATTCATAGTGAATAATCATTTACTTATATTCGCCACTGTACCTTAATACTCGTTCGTTTGCTTTTCGAAGAAAATAAACGAGGAAAGGTATTTTACAACTGTTATATTCTTACGGTATATATTGTGTAAGGAATGCGATTTAAATGCGTATGTATTTGATTTGTCGGCACTCCAGTTACGCGTACTCCTTGGCTGGAGCTCTACTATGGTTATTTTTGGAGGCCTCCACTGCAAGCATTGTTCATAGCCAATACAATACCTGAGAATCTAAAGAGCAAAGGAGAAAGGAGATTTTATGAATATTTGGATTCACAGCCAATATTTTCTGAAACTAAATTGCTTTTCAAGAGCAATTGTTTACTATGAAATGATTTATTAAGCGTTGTATTGGATACTGAAAACCTTAGAAATAAGTAACGTAAAAATCTCATTTTATCTCAAAATAATTGCACTATATTTTGATTAGTAAAATTGTTAGGCGAATTCCTCAAGCTTATGTTCGTATTATCAAGCTAATCACAATAAAATTCTAGGGCGTATTGCAGATTATATGATTCAAACTGTAACAATTCACGATACTTTTCTATCAGCGATCAACATTAATTAATCAGATTATAAGCAATATTTTTGAAACTATTTTTTCATAGAGACGAAAATAAAATTAAGATTCTAATAAAATTGAAGGATAGATTGATACCTCAAACTAGTTATGTTTCTGTGTTCGGCCAGTGTATAAACTGAGCATTGAATGTATTTAAGTGCCGTTCATAATTCGCAATTTCCAAAGCCGCTAGGGTCACTCTGTGACGCCCCCGCACGGTGTAGCCACTCGGTTGTCCGTAAGAAAGAGGCAGTTTCTCCATCCGAGATTCTCTTGTTTTCATCTCCCACACTTTCTCCCGTTTCGATATTCTCCTCCCTCAGACTCCATTCAGATCTTTCCCAGGCGCCAGAATTCCCAAACGTTCTCTTCTCTTTCGGCCAAACCCCGTGGCCTTTTTTTCTCTCCTTTTCCTCTCCCCAATATGCCCTCCCCCCACCATTGGACGCGGGCTTTCCATCAGGAGGGGGGAAAAGGTTTTCCCTCCCACGCTAGTTTTCTCTCTCTCCCGCTAAGCCCCCCGTTATTTCTTTCCGCTTCGATTTCGCCTTTTCCTCTTTCGCCATATGACGTATTTTTATAACCCTAGGACTCCTGCGGCAAAGCTATGATGAGATTGTGCCGTAGGTTGGCGTGGGTGAGCTATTACTTGCCCGCTTTCAGAGGGTTCCATAGGTAAATGATTGTTCGGCAGGTGATGTTCAGCCGTGGTCGTAGCGTTTAAGAAAAATGAAGCAATAAAATTCTGGTGGGAGTTTCTGATGGGTTAGTGTCATGAGAATGATTTTCCTTCACCATTAAGGTCAATTTTCGATAGTTACCGGAATATAATTCGATTTAATACTTTACTGGCGTTAGTTCCTTATCAAATTTCATGAAAGATGTAGAATAACTCACCAAAATAGCTTTGCCACGTATGCAATATACGTATAATTATAATACTAATTTAAGTTGAAGACTACGAATAAATAGTTAAGAGCTAACTTTACTCTCACAACCCCTTTTATCATTAAAATACAAAAATACTTCTGAAGTTTATATTATCATAAGATATTGGTTGCAAAAATATTTTAGCATAATTGTGAGATTTAATCGCTGAAATGTGGTATCTATGTTAGAATACCACTCTCTCATAGCCCATATTGATTCCACAATAATCATCCGCCACCCAATCTCAAATTGAAGAATGAAACTACTATGACTATGAAAGAAATCGGCGTTGATCAGCTTTAGCTTAGGGTGAGGTCAATAATTTTACTTTATAGAAAACTTTTGTTGTCTTAAAATTCTGTTTAGAGGTTTATATGCAATAGAAAAATATTTGTGAATAGTATTTTACCGAATTTAGTACCATGATGCTTATTCAAGTTTGCATCGCTTCGATTCGCTCAATGTTATCATTTGCCTACATACTCAAAATGAAGAAAAGGTGTTAAAATCAAACCTTATCTTTACTAAATTATCCATAAAAAAGATCCAAAGCTTTGGAGAAGTCTCCTTTTGTTATATATCTGAAGGGAATTGAATCAAATTTATGTTCACAGCCACAGGTAACTAGACTTCTCTCGAGTATTCCCTCAATTTACTTAATTTCTCTGTAGTAACATAAAAATCCTTTGGAATGTTCTGTTTACTCGATAGAAATTGTTCAGCCATTTTTCGTTATTTTCGTTTCTTTAAATCATTCTTCATTTTCCATGTTTGTAATTTCAAGAATAATTTCCCTTCCATTTTAATTTATTTTTAAGGGAATTTTTTGGTATTAGAGACATTTTCACTCTCTCATTCATTTTAAATGCGCAAAGTGGCATATAAAATATTGAAATATTAATTAATAAATATTTAAACATAAAAATATATTAGTTAATTTCACGAAAAGCTCAAACTTCTTTTTAAACCCACTACGTCGATTACCATGTAAATGTAATGAATTTAAGACTTCAGAAGTGAAAATTTTATTGCTGAAACGACATTTCACAGTCAAATTTGTCAGAAAATTAATATATAATTATACCGAAGCTTTGAGACACCACAACGATGCAACAAAAACGACTAGGACTTTACGTAATATACGCACAACAAAACAAATGGCATATCGTAGTTTGATCGTACTAATTCGTAAACAATTTTATTGATGTTGGATTTTATTTTCATCTAGATGACTTTCTTTGACATAACCAAAATTATAACTTCCTACTAGCATTATAACGTCTCGAATGTTTCTTGAATCGAAAATCGTATCATCATATCTTTTTATCGGTTACTTTTCTTTGCAAATATCCCTCCCATACTACCCACCATCTTACTTCTGTTGCGATTTTATTAAATAACAAATGGATAGAAGGGTAATCGTAGCCCCGAATCAATACAGACTTACACGTCTGAGACCAAATACAGCAAAAGTTCGAGATACACGAGGAAAAGCTTTTCGTATCAGCGCTGGGTTATAGAATTACCTGAGGACCCGATTTCTCTCGGCCAATGCCCACATAAAACAATATTCCTCGTTGTTTACAATATCATTTTCCGCGGAACTCGATTTTCACTCTCGTCGAATCCAGTCTTCTTAACCTAACGCAGATACAAACCCATTCCGAAGATCCAGCGAAAAAATAATGCCTCTCGCCACCTCGTGGCACACACCTCTCCCTAACGCAAACCCTGTCTCCCTCCCAATTCACCCTCCATTCAATCTTTTCCTCCACCTTTAACACACTCACCCTCGTCCAATATCTCTCTGGCGAAGGAGCCTCTAGATTCGAAAACCGCTCTCCGATTGCCTTCTCTCTTTGCCTTTCTTTCCAGAACCAATCTATTGGATGAAAGACTGGAGTCCTATTTCCGGTTGCAATTACATGGACATGGTCACCAAAACCCTCGACGTATTGTTTAGCGATGGACAGATATCCGCCACCCGGTGCCTTATGAATAGCAAGGAACTCTCCCTTATATTCTCGATCGCTTTGCTTATGCATGAGGGTTCTTCGGCGCTTATTTATCGGGAATGTTTCAGTGCTCGTGGTATAAATGAAATTTATGCTGTGCTTTAGCATACGCCATTCTCGGATTTTTTCCGTTGGGAGTTATTTCCGGTGAAATGTACCGAACGATAAAGTAACATCCGTTGTTTTTAATGAATAACAAGGTTTTAATTTTGAGAATGTGAGTTTTATAGTATGTCTCTTCGAGAGAGCTGTGAGAAACAGGTTGATGAAGTCTGAATGAGTATCGAGCATATGTACGCAAAGTTTGGAATATTAATTGAGGAGAACAAGCTGACGAATACTCTTACCACAGAATCGAATCGGGACTGAAGCATAAACTATAACAGAATAAGCCGTTCCGAGAAGAAAACTGTTCAGAAAACAACGATTAACAATAAATAATGAACCCGAAGAGAAACAGAATGCCGTTATTTATTCCGTTTCGAACAGTGTCATTTAAAGCAATTGCTCATGGATGATGCTATAGTATACATGCATTACAGAAGCTAACAGAAACGAAAGCTTCGCATTTAAGTATATCTAACCTAATATATTGAAAATTATTTCAGTGACATCGACAGTCAGATTCTAAAACATCATCTAATCTTATGGATTTTGAAGAAAGCCATACCAAAATATAACTTTAAAGAAGGTAAAATATTTCAAACATCTCAGTGAAAAAGAACTTGTTCCAACCAGCTCGAAGTTAGTAGATGAAGCAAAACCGGAACCTAAGGCATCGATATGGTTTATTTGCTCTGGCTTTTAATGATTAAATCCTTTCTGGTATAAAAAAGAACGATTTAGGTAATAAGGACAGGGCAATAAAATGGTTTGAAGAATAAATAGATTTTTGAGGAAAACCTAGCAAAAAGGAAGGAAAATTCAACTAAGTATACACTATGTCAATGTAGAGAAGGGTGTGGAGCTTTTCCGTTGTATATGGTGAAGAAATACTCTCGGGTTTCCAACCACATCGTAGAACGGACCAACTCCGACGTTTTGGCTGTTAGTTCTGCAGCCATCTTCAGGGAATTTCTAGGTCAATGTAGTTTGCAAAAGGCACGCCTACGAGAAAGGATGGATTGGCAAGGAAGAGATAGACTGAATAACAGGGTACAAGTGATAGTTAACGTTTAGGTTGGGAATTATGAGGAAATAAAAGGATTGGTATACTAAAAATGATTTGACGAGCTGCGAGAAACTGTTTGGATTGAAAAATCTTAATGATGATGGTGTGGTTGTATTTAAACATTGACATATGAAGTAAATCGAAACCCGGACAATCGGAACAAGGACCTCTTTCAGAAAAAAATAACGCCTTATCCTTTTGGTTAACCGAAAGCCAATGATGTTGTATTCATACTCTTTCAGCCAGATATGACTTCAGCTGAGTAATTTTGTCTCTAAAGACTTTTTGGCTCAATATACGAGGCTTGATGCATTAATGCTCAAAACCAACACGACATGTGAATATTTTTTAAGCATTTTAACGATATTAAAAGGATCGGCTTGGAGATGAAGTGCATAGAATATACGTGAGATGAGCCTTATTAGCTCTTTTAGTGGAATTCGGGGGTTACATGGAATAACTTGCGCTGTTATTACTTGCGGTTATTAATTTATTTAATATAGCTTTCCACGAAGTGACAAAGAATTTATTTGAATACATGTACTCATAATTTTTCTTTATTGAAAATTTGGGTATAATTTGCCATTTCCTATAAAACGGTGCAACGAAAATTTCTCCTCAATTACAAAACTTTACGAAAGAAAATGACTTTCGGAAAATAATCAGCTTGGTGGCATTGAATTAAGTTAGAATGTCGTATCGACCGCGAGCTGCAGGTTTTATATACCATTAACAGTATTATAATTGAACTGAGTGAAATAAATTAACGATACCATATCATTTTTCGTTAAATCGTCCTAAATAAAGCTGCCATTATTTCAAAATCTCAATTCATTCATCAAATCCTACTCCGTTTTCATTCATCCCGGAAAATCTTGATCACAAGTGAAGAGAGATTCCACAGCGCAAGACCCTTCCGATATAAACCCATGAGTCGAATAAATATTCGGCGCCAAAAATTAACCGCCCATACAAAGCCTCCTCTCGATTATAAACAGGCCAAAATCATCTGACAATGCTCCCTTAAATCGCGCGGAAAATACTTTTGTAGAAATCCATTCCTCAAATTTCAACCCTTGCGACGAGGGAGTTACCACGACAACCAGCAAACCTTTAAGATTTCTCCATTCAAAATCACCGGAGAAAAATCCCGCACCCTTACTATTCCTCCCTTCAAAACCGTCTTATCATATCCGTGTTAAGCTCCTCTTTCGATTCATACGCTGGCACACTTCGCTCACCTCCCATTCTTCGCCGTACGCGCCCTTCCAATTACCCTTCCTTTGCAATCTGCCATCTTCGAGTCGGATTCCCTTTCACTTGTCGTCCCATTCATTCTCGCCTCCTTTCCTTATACTTGGCCACAGAAAGGCTACAAAGAGGAGCAGACGGAGCACTCAAGTCTCTCCTTAGCGTACAAGCGGAGGAAATCCTTCTTAAGGAGAGGGAAACCTAAGCAATCGATATCTTCTCGCGTCGCAACCTCTCCTAATTTACTAACCTCCCCCTTTCTTTAGCCTATAGTCTTTTCCTTACCTATCCCCAGCTTTAGCATTCCACAAAGCCTGCCTTTCTCTCCGTAACTACTTCCACTACTAAGTCGAGTTGCCATAATTCGAGAAAGGTTCGTCCGTATTTTCTTACGCACAGTACGGCTTCGTTATTCCATCGTAATGGGCACCTGAGCCACCTATAGAGATCAAGAATTCAGTAACTACGGAATATGCTACCCTTACAAAATTATGGAGTAAAAGAGTTAAAAAGAATGGACCATACTCTCGTCGACTCGACTAACGTAATGAAATGACCACTTAAATCTTCTATATAGTAAACGATTGTACTTTTTTCAATTCATAATTTCATGAAATATGCAGATTGTAGGACTGTTTAAACAGAATAAAGGATAAATAATATATTAAAATTCTAAATTATCTGTATACTAATTAAAGCATAATATAGGCAAAGTAATATCTTTTATTGCTTTATTCATGCTTTTCTCTGTTGAGATCTATAGTTATTTTATCTTACTTTTTATCTTTTTTCTCATTTTATTTTATTTTATCTTACTAAGTACTCTTTTGACGAAGGTTTAAGTCAACAATCATGATATTCCATCTGAAGGTATATTAAGGGCTGAACAATTTAAACAACGCGCAGCGGGCTAAAATCGAAAAAAGTTTATATAAACATAGGGAAATAACATACAACATTATTTTAACGTGCTGCTTGTACCCCCAATACTTAGTAAGGAAAAAATATACGAAAAGCGCTTTATCCTATCAAGTCTGTAACCACGTCAAAGTATATATGGTTTCTTAATATGGAATCTGAAGAGACTATTTCGATTCACGTGCCATCCTGGGCATGAAGTGGTATTTTTGTAGCGCGTCATAGTCCGAATCCAAAATCCGACAGTATTCTTTTCTGAGAAATTGGGTCAAATTTGAACAAAAAATAATGAAAAAAACGTAAAACTAAATATTATTTGAATAATTTGACAAATAGTCAAGTCCCATGCTCACAAAACCATTTTTGGCTTCTTGGCCAGTTTTTTATAAACCCCTCTGTATTATTTGTGGGGCATAAGCTTATCGATTGCAGGCAGCACGTTAAAAGTAATTTTACATATTCAGAATACAATATCTCTGATTTCATTCAGTTTCTGCCGTAAGTTATTTTTTATCAATAATGGGGAACCTCAATAAACTGCCGTCCTGCACTGAAAGGTCATCAACCTCTTAGGACTCATAAATAACAACTAATATGGTTTCCAATATCCTCAGCATCCCCCGCCCTTTGTGAGGTCGGGGTAATCAGAGAAGCAGAAAAGATAAAAAAGGTTGCCCTTTCCCTTCTCCATGGTTACCGTAGTTGAATAGCCTCTTTCTCCCAACCACCTCATCTTGGATATCTCATTTCATACTCTCCCCAACTCACACATTCTCCCAGGGCAAAGTTCTTCCATTGCGCTCCAAATTCCTCTCCCTCTTAAAGGTCCTATTATTGTGATTATTATTATTATTGTAAGGGTGGAGGGTCTTCTTGTCCCTTGCGAGGTATCTTAGTCCATCCCCTTCTCGCCAGAAATACTCGTGGAAAAGGTAGGGTTAATTAAAACTTGGGTTCCTGGGCCGGTCTCAGATTCCTGGGGTTTGTGATAGCTAACCTCTCTCCTTCTCCCGTCGAATACCAGTTGTCCTACAGCTTTCATCCTTGGTTTTCAAGTAAAGAAGATTTTATATTTGTGGATAAATGGATATCTGACTGAGAAAGCTTGTTTTGCGACTCGTTGCGGGATGGATCAAATGTATATTTGGAGGAAAAATCTATCTTATATTTAAGTCACAGTTATTTATCTTTAGCTCTATTCCATAGCCCTACCAGTGTTTGAAGCGGCAACTCACAGGAGCCTCTCAGAATAAACGAAGCATTACAATGTTAGATATTTCATTTGGAAAAATGAATTTCAGAGACGAGAACTCTTTCCTGTTTTAATCAATCAAATAAAAAATTAATTCTTTAAAATACAAGTACATATAAACAAGACAATATGACAATATAAATGAACCAGGATATATCTTTTCTCGCGAAAAATTGGACAGAGTATAACGTTTTCTACAAATATTTTATGTCGTGTATGTACTTGTAAACATGACGTGAAAATGATTGTACTTTAAGTTATAACGTGACTTTATGTATGTTTTACGTTAAAATGAACATTATTTTCAAATGATAGACTCCTAAAGTAATAGAATGTCAAATTCAGAAACTTTAGCAAAACATGACAATCTTCCTTAAAAATTTCGAAAAATACGAATTTAACCGAAATAAATAATTGAGGAAGGGAAGGGATTATATAAAATTAATTTTGCATATTGGGAATATTTTCCTCTTTTCGAATTAAAGGCGCCGTATTTCGTAAATAGCCCGATGACAGATATACAAAGTTTGAGGAGTTAGTGAAAGGTAAATTGGCGAAGAAAGGAGAATTGGAAAAGATGTTAAGCCGAAGAGATTTGCTCAAGTTCAACGGGAGACCGAAGTTTTCAGTCGTGAGAGAGATTTTGGGATGTAAAAAGCTTAGTAGTTTCTAAAGTCAATAAATGGATTTCTGTGGCAGTAATACTGGAGAGAGGGCAAATAAATAGAGCGCTGAAGTTCACGAGAGAACAATTTAGTAAGTAAAACAGGGTAATGCAAACAAGTATGAAATGTGTAAACAAACAGCCCTTATCATTCATGAACTCTAATTTGCCAGTAGCAATTTCACGAAAGCATGGAATTTTTCATTATAAATTTCGCTACGCCCTAATTAAATGTTTATTTAAAGTAGCAAATAAAGACAAAGATCATCGGGCAACCTTGGTATATATAGGAGCAAGGTTTTAATGGATACATATTATTCAGCTATTATATTTATCATAAGGTGCGATATAACTCAAGACACGAAAATTAATTTGGTAGTTTTTAAATTGTGTAATTTTCGAAGATGAAGATCAAATACAAAGTATCACATGGAAACAAATAAATCATGTTAATTTAGATCTATAAATTTATCTATTTATTCTAATGATTTTAATTGCTCGGAACTGGGAAATATTAGCTTTAACTTTTGTAGAAGTGGATTGTGAACTTTTTCGCTTTCTATTATAAAATTAAACAAAAGTTCGTGAACCTATTTAAGAATAAATTAGATTACATATAAACATATTTATCAGAATTATTTGTCAGTATTATAATGGAATAAAATGGGACATTCTCTCTTAAATAATTTACTTTCTTCTTCGGTGAATGTAATTTACTAAGACTAAAGTAAATTATTATCTGGTAACAATGATGCCAAAATAATGATATTGACTATCAGTATGTAAAGCTATGTATCGTATGTATGTCATAAGGTTTCCAATAAACAAGTGCAGTTGCTTAAGTTAATGTAGTCTCTCATAACCGTATTCATATTCCATATTATTGAGGGAAAATGTCGATTCTCCATCTATCACATCATCCGAAAGAGAGGATAAACAAACCAGATCCGAAATCTTCAAAGTAATTGGGAAAACTGAGCTCCAGAGGAGGGCAAGAAGTAGGAGAAAAAGCTAATCCCAAACACTCGAAAACACATAAGGTAGGCTCGTAAGAATCCTTCCATGTGTTACAAGAAACAATCAAAGAGGATCCGTTTGGGCTGAGGGAAGAGAAGGAGGCAACGAAATTAAGAAGGAGAGCGAAAGAGGGAATTGAGGTGGAGGAAGAGAGAGTCAATAAGAAAAGCGAGGAAATGAGAGAGAATGAAGACTGATGACGAGAGTGGGAGTGAATCAAGAGGAGAAGATAAGGGAAAAGAAAGGACTCAAGTTTACTCGAAAGAAAACTGGAGTTGAGTATTGCGAAGAAGATGAAAGACATGTTACGCAAACCTTTTCATGCGGGAAGTTTTTTGAGGTCGTTAAAAATTCCTTTCTATGATCTTAGATGAAAGAGAGGGTGTCATGCTAGGGTATCAAATGGTGTTCCATTAATGGAAGCTTATTTTTGGTCGTCCCCATTGGTATGTTATATGTAAGTACTAGTCATTCGGCTGCGTAAGAAATGATAAGCTCGCTTACGAAATCATAAATTTATAAACATGTTTGTTGCAGTAATAAGAATGAATTTGTTTTGAAGTGACATAAAATCAAAAAAAATTAATTGGGGCATTAAGGTTTAACTGAAGTACTGTGTAAACTATTCAGCTATCTTAATCTAAATCATTTCATAAGACGATTTCTTTTTATTTACAGCATAACTAGGCGGACAGCATAACTAAATACAATGTTAGCTGCGAAAACAGGAGGTTTATTTAATATAATTCCGCATGTAAACTTAAAAAATTGAAATTACTTCTTCGTACAAGGACTGTACTACACATGGATCTATCCAACTACAACGATCGGTTTACCGTTAAATAACATTATTTAAGTATAAAAGGGAAAAATAAAACCCTTGTTTTCTTTATTTATTAGAATGCTATAGTAAAAACATCTTCCCAAACGTAAAAAAATGATAACTTATGAAATATATGTCTTGTGGGTATCTAAGTAGAGAGAGAGAGAAAAAATTCAACACCATTATTCAGTATTATTCGCTCCTTATGTTCTATCATATTTATGAACAGAGATAAAACGAAATTGAATGAATGAATGTAGACCTTTCTTCAATTTTTGCCAAAAGGCAAATGGAAAATATTTATAAAAGATATGGCAGCAAGGAGAACTGAGATAGCGATAAATTCATCGATATTAAGTTTGAAAAGACCTTGAGGCGATGGAGGAAAATTGGCAACTCCCTATTCATGACAGGTCAGTCGATTCTTACTCGTTGATATCTTATTTAAATCCGAGCCTAGAAAGTTGTACAAAATTAAGCAGCTCTGTCAAAGTTGTAAAGTAGAATAAGAAGATAAGTAGTAGGAGGAAAGGAATCAGAAGAGGAATAATAAAAAGCAGCAGAGAATGGAAGAGGATAATGGAGAGAAGGAAAGATGGGGGAGGCGGAAACTAATCCTTGCACATTTTGCCTTCTTTCCTTCGAGGAAATAAAGATGGAGAAAGCGTAAGTCGCTTTAAGTGGATGGGTCTTAGGGGAAGAAGAAGAGTCTGAATGAAGTTGATCAGAGGAGTGGGAGACGAAGTGGAAGCTAGGAAAATGAAACAAGCGCAGAAGTGATGTAAGGTCGAAGAAAGAAAATTCTAGAATACTTACGATTAAGTGACTTTTCTCCCCAATTTCTCGTCATGCGATTTTTGGAGAATGTCTTAATTCTTTTTGTACAGTTTACTTAAAGATAACATGAAACAGCTGGCATATGGAAATTTGAAGTACTTATGTTTGTTTATATTCAGAAACTAAGAACATTATATTTACGACATTGAACGAAGCATCTTGATAATACTTTACGTGATGCGAGAATAACATGGAATGATGCTCACTTTGCCTCATCTAGGGCTAAAATTAAGCTCTAATTCCGATGCATTTCTTCGGATACGAGATTTTTCACTTGTCTGTTATGGTGGGGAAGAAGAATGTTTATCTTTCAATTTTCACCATTGTCTGTTTACTCGCGTAGAGCAATCTAGATCTTAAAAATAATGTTGTATCATTAACAGAAATAAGATGGAATTAAATCTGGTTCTTACAGATAGTACGACATAAATAAGTATTGTTCTCATTTCAAGGTTGTTCGCCTAACTTTATCAACGGTCATACTCAGCTGCATTTAACATTGTCTTTAACCAATTGGAGGGTGAATTGATCCTTGCAGCTCAAAAGTATTCAATGTCCAAATTTTACAGTGTTAAAACAAATTGCTTTTACTATTTGTCTACTTAAGAGTGTTCGGGAATATTTTCTTGATAGTAAGGATTTTCGTCGATACGAGCAAAATTGCCATTTAAGAAGAATAGTGGTATAGATAGAGCAATAACAAATAGAAACACTAAAGAAAGTAAACTCATGTTAGAAACAATTTCGCCTAAAATGCACTCACGATTAGGGGCACTAAAATAAACAGAAATGATGAGCTTAAGGGAAATATATATATAATCGGATATGGCCAAGCTCACCTTTGTGGAAGGGAGCTTTACTGAAGGATTACAAACAATTCTTTGTCATGCACACAGATAATGAATTTATATATGACTAATTTTGTCTAGAAGTAGGCATCTTCAGGAATACTACTTGCAGACGAATAGTAATATAAATAGAAATAATACATGTAGACGGATTCCTGAAGATATCTATTCTTTGACAAAATTAGTCGTCACAATTAATTTTCATTGTAACTTTGCAGTAAGAAAATATATTGTTGACACAGAAAATGTATAGCATTTCTCCCAAACTTTACCGCTATAAATTAATTGCATACTAAAGGCATTACATCCACCTCTCCGCATCGTCCCCAAATTAATTTTCTGCGAAAAGTAAAGTACCTTTACCGCAGGAGGAAGCTCCGAAATATCGCTGTAAATGGCCGGAAAGCGCGGAGAGCTAATAACAATAATAATAGAAAGAATAAACATTAAGGCGCGATAAGGAGGGTGAAAAACACTTAGAAAGGACGGCGAAAATAGAGGCGGATGAAAGTTTCCACGTTAGCTCTCGCGAAGGAGCAATTACGAATAAGGGACACGGCGGAGGGTGCAAAACAAAAGAAGTAGACGGAGCGCTAGGGGAGGGCATCTGAGCGCCAAAGCGGAAGCCGACATTGCGGCTGACGTGTAACGGAGGAAGACTGGGGACAGCGTACGAGTTCGTATTAACGAGAATGCCAAGATGGGTGGGGAGGAAAGAATCGGAAGGTTCATTGAGTACAAGAGGAGTGAATAGCAGAGGGGTTGATGGGACGAAGGCCGGAAAGCGGCGAGATTTCTTAAAGTACAGAGAAGGGAAGAAAGATGGTGAATGTTTCGGATAAGGAGGTGAAGCTTATGATATTTTCCGACGTTCTGTGAGTGGAAATGAGTGAAGTAAGGAGTCGTAGGGCGGAATTGGCAGAGTTCCGGTGGGTTGGGGGAAGTTTGGAGATGAGGTGGAGGAGGTTGTTAAGGATGAAAGGGGGTTGGGAAAGGAAAACTTTCCGCTTGAGGGATGATGGCGTGTTGGTTGAAAATATTAGAAACGTTTTTGATTTGCCACAGTGGGGAAAGGTTCTGGGCGGGAATGGAGGATATTTTTGGAAGATCTGAGAGAAAGAACGGCGACGCAGGGGCAATCTTAAGGGAGAACAGTGGGTGAAAAACCAAGATAGATCGAGGGGGAAAGAGACCGAAAAAAGACGTGTATTATTGCGGGTTATAAAAATTATGGGAATATTTATATTACTATATTGGGTATTGGGTGTATTTATTGGGACTGTCGAATTTATGGAAAATTAAAGAACAACGTGATTTTTTCAGGGAAATATTATTTATGTGGACTTACTCAAATATTGTTTTTAAGATAATGGTTCAGTTGCGACAAAAATTGCTTGATGTGATTCGAAGATATCCCAATTGGTAGAGAGGTAAAAAATTTAAAACTTTCGAAGCATCAACTCTTTGCAGTTTTAGATTATTTTTATTAATAATAAAAATGCACAGATGCAAATGAATTCTTAGGAACTAAGGACAGATCGATACATTCATTTTTAAAATTGTATCCTCATAATAATAATATTACTTAGAGAGAGCAATTATAGTAAATTTATTGTTTAAAAGATTCCAATTAGTCGTACACTCAATTAATTCTTGAAATTTCAACTTATATTTTATATAAAATATATTTTATAATTTGCATAAAAATATGTTCCAGTGGGTATATTCTCCCCTGAACACTTCATGTCTACCATAACCGTTTCTCAGCGAATAGGTCCTCCCAGTTGAGGAGCTATACGAAAGAAGAATCGAATTTCGATCATTTTCTCTTCGCAGTAAATTTAAAAAAGGTATTAAAATTAAAACACGGAGCTTTGAAATGTTGTTCTGCTCTTGAACTGGAAAGACAATTGGCCTCTACAGGTATACCTCAAGTACGGAAACAAAAATTGCACTCAAAGATATTTTACCACTCTTCTAAAAGTACCTTTTTGAATTAAGAAGATCGTTTTATTTTTGGAAAACAAAGAATATTTTGTTACCTGCTTTCATGTAGAGATAATTTCAGTTGCACTTATCAGTTCGAGGGGATGAATGGAAAGCATCAAGAATCAGGTCAGCCAGTAAGAAATACTTCTCTTTCCACCACATAAATAAACTAACAGTTTTCACGTTCTCGTAATTAAGTTCGTAATTCTGGAGTTTGGCAATAGAAATGCGGCCGGATGATGCTGAATTATAAAAACAACATGAATTGCATTTATTCTCTTCATCGTATATCAAAAACGACCTTAAGATGGAACGTAATGAGAAACTAAAGGTTGTTGGTAGCAAAGTAGTGAAGATTCAGTCATTGAATAGGAGATTCCTTTAATTTATAAAATTTTAGGGCAATATTCCTGCATTATCCACACATTTTCATCTTATAATCCAAAAAAAGTATTCCCTCGTAGTTTGAATGGAGTCCTCAAAAGCTGAGGTAAAGTAAAGTTCGTGATGTATAACATCAATTTCATCTATTTATTCTCAGTTTCGTATACATTTTGTCAATTTTTATTGTAATGATCATAATAAGTCGGAGTTTTCCTTCAATCACAGTTTTTAAGGATCATAGTTGAACTATTTCTATGTATAAAAATCGAACTCACGAGAAAAGTCATCTCATTCATGTCAACCATGAATTTAGGTAATAAAGTAGTAAATTAATTACGAATGCGTGAGATAGCATCGAAAAAATGATTTTAAAGGTTAAATTAAATTTCTTTGATTAAAAAAATTATAATCATAGTAATATTTATCTAATAAATCCTTTTTCGGCAGTGTGTATAAAAATGTTTTAGTCTCATGTCTGGTGTAGAATCATTAATGTGAAGAATCTTGTACTGTGTATAATAGATAGATTATTACACAATGCAACAATGAGGCTTTCAAGTCTGCATTAATATTTTGTGTAGAATACTTTTCATTGGCATTATCATCGGCATCTGCATTATAATAACACTTTCTGTATTACGAATGATAAACAATATCAGATTAAATTAAGCCTCGATTATAAATAAACAATTGGAAGTTTAATTTAGCAATTCTTCCTTTATATCATAAAGAGTAGCTCCTGTTTAAACACTGAAAATAGGGCATGAAAATGGCTAGAAAAAATGGAGCGCTAGAGAAAGAAAACTACGTTTGGGAACACAAAAGGAAAATGTTTATGGAGCACGTCCCAGTGAACAAGAGGGAGTTCTGTTGACAAAGAAGGGAAAGGCAGGATGACTGAAGACAAACTAATAAGGGGACGTTTCGAATAAACTGAGAACCGTGCTGATGGAATTACAGAATAGAAGAGAGGTTTTCTTATTATAATAGTATCAAACCTCGTGAGGTAAGACGGAGTAAAAACTCGATCGAAAGGAAGAACGGGTACGTAATAGTGGCGACATCGATAAGAAATAGAGTGGAAAACTATCACCTCATAGTTAAGCAAATGGAAGAATAGGCGAATGCCATATAAGCAGGAATGTCAATTTGTGCATCTTTAAATATCGTCGTCAGCGACATCATTAACCCTCCACTGATTGCTGGGGTTTTTACTGGTTATTTGTCCCTACAAGTTATTTTTATACCATAGCTTCATTTTTAAACAACCTCTTAATGTTATTTAGATCCTTCTTTTATAAATCTTACTCACGTAAGATATTTGGAAATTTTCTTTTAGCACCTGAATGGCCGCAATGTATCTCATGAATACCATAACCACAATGTGTTCTTATGAGATGATCTTACCATGAGTAATTTATGAATAATTCAAACGATAAATCTATTGTAAAGGAAAAAATTTAATCGATAGAAAGCTAAAAAAATCGAATTTCGAAAAAGAAATCAACTTTAAAATGATCAAATCGAAGTTCACGATGTATTTCACAGATTTTATAAATTATATAAATTTTATAAATTTTATAAAAATAAATTTGTCTCCTGCAGACTGCAACATCATAAATTCATAACTAACTTGCATGCGCTATGGATAAAACGAGGAAGAAAGATGTGGGATGGGATTGTAGTTGTGACCAACCTTTCTGTTTCCAAAGAATTTCTTTATATATACTATTCTACAACTAGACGAAAATTCTATATGCATAGAAGAATTGCCATATTCGGAAACACTGGAAAATACATCATAGAGTTGAAGGGAGAGGGAAAAATTTACCGCTTGCATTCCTATGTTTTCACAACTAGAATATCTATAGACGAGATGAGTTGCAATGAAGAAGGATATTCTTTGTAAATACAAAGAATAAATACTATCCTTTCATAGTATATTTTTCCCCAAATTTAATTTACTTTCATCAACTTTGTATTTTTATTCATTGATCGCTCTATAATTATATAACATAGAGCTATGTTACTGAGTATTCTATGTAACTTCTACCAACTTGAGTATCACATTCCCTAACCTGCCCAGACTATAGCGTCTACAGTCTACTGTTGTTATTTCCATTAGCAAGTGACTTGGAAGGTTTTCAAAGCAAACTCTACACCCTAACCAGTCCATTCTAATCCACAACTTCCTCTAAGAAAAGAGAAGCATTCGTTTACTTCCTTATAACACTCCGCTCCCCTTTCTTACATTGTTATCTTTCAGGGAAACTGATGCCTCAAAAAGTGGTGCCTTGAAGGTTACTGGAGTTTATGGGAGGCAAAAACGCTGAAGATAACTGGAGAGAAGGGGTTTTTCTCAGTTTCAGAATTGGAGTTGAAGATAAGTGAAGCGTGGAGTCGTTAAGGGGTTGTTTCCAGTAATGGTTGATACGGGAACTCTCGGCCGAAGATGGGGCTAAGAGCTTATTCTCATCGCGAAGAAAAGGAACTGGTGCATTGGTGCCGAGCGTAAAAGGGGAGTTTTCGAATGAAGGGATCGGTTGCTTAAATATTCGAGTGGAGAATAAGATGTTAATAAGAAGATCTGGAAGGTTGTTAGCGGAGAAAACCAATAGAGGGGGTGCGACGGGGAGGGTTATAAGTGCCCCTGAAAACGACTCTGTTGATGAGAATTGCTTTCGAATGGGGAAAACAATGGGCTCATTGGATTTATTTACGTTCCGCACTTATAGGGAAAGGGGTAGGGACTCGAACGATCTGAGAATTCGCTGTTTGTTAAACTGATGGATCCTCGCCTCCTACGTGTCTTTATTCTTTGGTAAATGTTGGGGGATTGGATAAACTTCACCGAAATGAAGCGCACGAAACTCTATTCAACTTAAGGTTTATTTAAAAATTTGTTAAGACATTAGAATTCTATGTCGGATCCTATTAAATAGTTTAAGCTTGATTATAACGATGCTCAGTTACCACGTTTAACACCTTCCGAACACTTTCAATGTTACTTTTAGAACTTTTGACTGTAATTCTTTGATATCTTCAAAGTGTATTCTAAGACTTCTTGGATTTGAAATGCAAAGATTAGATACATCGAAAATTTTTATATTTATATAATTATAAATTCAAAAGGTAAAATATTGGCTAAAGGCGAAATGCGCGTTATTTCTATTCTATGAGAAAATCTGCACCCAAATTTGGGGTTCGGTAAACTCTTCCTGCTCTTAACTGGTAGCCATGTAATAAATATTTCTGAATATTTTGCTATTTTAATGTTGATTGTGTTCAGGGGGTTTACCTTCCATCCAAGAAGTCCCATTAATTTTTTGTTTATAATAATGCTTTTAAATATTTGCATATTAATTCAAGACGCAGAACGAACACGTCGTACAGTAGTTTGCTGTGTGAAATTACGCTTTTCGAAAGAGTCCCTAACCCACCACTGTAATATGATACCCTATAGTTAAACTTCTCCAAAAATATCCTCCTAGTCTTTTCGTTTCCTTATCATAGTTGTTTATGTATAATAGAATTAAAATAATGTTTATTCTCGCTATCATACACATTCAACGGAGAATTTTGACAAAAAGAAAGGAAATTAACCGGTGAAAAGCTTTGGGGCTTAGGTTACACCATTATCTTATTAGTATGTAATTGCATAGTATGAAAGGCATTCCCTTCAAGGAACTCCACCAAGTGATTCCAGAAATGAGTGGAAGAGGTTTGAAGGTAAAACAAGAGGAACCTGAAGGTAATCATGCATAGCTAAATATTTCAGGTATTCTTCCAACAATGAGGCGTTTAGTAGGGTGGAAAGAGAAAAGGGATTGAATTCCATCGATAGAATGAAGAAACAGCAGGGGAGGCGTAGTGAGAATGAGTAAACTTTTATCCCCTTCAGTAAACCAATGGTAAGGAATAGATCTACGGTGAATTACTAAGCAACATGGTATTCATTAAAATCAATTTTTGAATCTACCAGTCGTAGCTTCTATTTTTCTTTTTATCATTGCAATTGATCGACATATATAACAGAAAGGATGTACAATACTGACTTCTGAAAATATAGGGAAAAATTAATTCGACATTTATTGAGGCAGGATACCCTTTTAAAAATCTACCTTCTGGCACTGAGTTGATTAAATATACTTTTGAGGGAAAGATAGTGGAATTCCTTTGTTGGTTTTTGAGGAGCAGGTTATGGCGAGAATTAATTCTTATTCTTAATTATTACTGCATTAAGATGACCAGATTAAGAATTTGTTTTAGAGATATCGTGAACAGTTTTTTGGACATTCATCATCGGCCGTGGTGATAACCCTGCTCGCATAATTTGAAAATCAATATGAATTATTTATAAGGTTGTTTTATCAGCCTTTAAAAAGTTATAAACAAAATTTTTGCCCACAGCTATACTTCTGGTATGTCAAAAGTTACAAGACTGTTGTTATAGTAATTCTCGAAATCATAACTCCTGATGTAGTTTAGATAATATTAATTATTTAAAAGAAAAACAAAATATCGGATAGTATGTCTGAAAGTGTAAAATGGGGTATTATAGGTATCCCTTTAAGATTCTTTCAGAAGGGTTGTTTTGCAAATATAATTTGGTGAATAGGACACAATATTCCGAGATGCGGTACACCTAACACTTCTAGTTCAACGCCTGTAGAGAGTTAAAATAATACCATGGAACCCTACGAACGAGCAAACGTTTGGGATTTCTCGCTCAACAGTTTTCTTTCCGTTCAGAACATTGAACTTGACCAATAAAAATGGAATTCGATAATCAAGGAAGGTCTACCATGAGACCGAGGGTTTTCTACAATTATCTTCTGAGGGCCCAATTTTATTCTAAACCCTCACGATCCCGTCACATGTAGGGGTTGTGTCGACAGCATTATGAACCATATTATCTGCCGAAAAACTCAACAACTACCTTTTACAAACCAACCCTCGGCAGCCAAACGGCGACCTTCCTGCCTCGCCTTCTCACCCAAGGCTACTCCTTTGGCTTTATACGCACTTCCTCTACCAGAGACCGTGTCTCTCCTTGGTTGCGGCGGAAATGAAATGGGGTTGGCAGGAGGGAGAATTTTGCGAGTGTACTCCGAAATACAATGACAACGAAGCGATGGGGTGGCGTTTGTTGGCGTAACAAAAGGGCCAGACAATGAAGAAAGGAGGGGAAAGAAAGTGGCAAGCGAGGACTTATGTTTTTTCATGATAAAGATCGCGTTCCCTCTTTTTGTAGAGAGTTGAAGTCTTAATACTTAATGTGCACGTGGGGTAATTAGTAGTTAATGAGAACTGTTCTGCCCTCACCGACTCAAGAATACGCTTATGTATGCCGGTGAGCGACACGAACTGAACGCGTTTCCTTGAGGATTAAAAGAGCTACTTCCAAGTAGTATCACTCGGCGGTTATATAGAACAAGGAAAAGGGTGATTCACGAAAAGGCACATCGACGTGAATACTAGAAATATTTCGGGGCTTTATTATGGGATGCCACATACTTGTGACCTATGAATGTTACAATTCCAATTACGGACTCCTTGAGGCAAAAAATACTCCAAAAAGTAGCGCGGCAATTTATCATTTTATTTGTGGGTGAAATTTGAATAAAGAGATGAGTGACATCTCAAGAGAAGATTCCATTTTCCAATCGATAGCCGACCTATTAGTAGACAGCGAAAATTCATCGTCTCCCCAGATAACGATGACCCAACTTTATGCGGTTTAGATACAATATGATCCGAATAATTATATATTACCGCGGATTTTTCTGATAACTAACACGGAAAATTGACTAATTTTGAACGCGGCACCTTGATACCATAAGCCGTGCTAGGAAAGAATGATGATCGCATGGTTCCTAGCATGCCTTGTTACACATTATATTGAAGAAAGGTCGGTCATACATTACAATGAGAGATTTTAACGATCGTACGGCAGACAGACTACATAATTTGGTAGCTTAAATTCGGTTATTTGCAAAATTATTTTCAATTTGTATTGTACTTTCAATCTGTATTTTCAATTGTAAACAGCCATTTGAAACATTACTTACTATTAGTATCCCCATTATTGACTTATTTACCTACTCTTACTTATTGACTCTGCAGGTAACCAGTGGCGCAAAGCATGGGGTGTGAATATCTACTCTCCAATTCTAGCCTAACAGCTTCTCTAAATCTCTGCGGAAGAAAACAAACATAAGTATTATCCGTTCTGACCAGCATTCCCTTTTGTTGTTCTTTAGTTTTCTCTCTGAGCTCGCGAACTTTAATTAGAATAACAAAATCTACCATCTCTTCGACGAGATCTGCATTAATAAGTTTCTGGAACACCTTCACCCGGTATTTTATTCCTCTAGCAAATACCACTCGAGGGACTCAATGGTGGTCGAGACACTGCTATCTAATCTGAAATTTTCTTTAGCAAACAAATCGCTGTAGGTTAAAACACCTCTAGGTCTAAGTCCAATCCCACATCGTGAACATTCTAGGTCCAACAAAAATACTGAAGGAGAGGTCAAAATAAGGAAAAACACAATTTTCTGCACCCTCGATGAGCATTCCCTCAGAATTCTACTGACTATTCAAGCGCCATAGCAAAATGGAAAAATAAGCTTTGCAATTCAAAATGGTATAATAAAGTTCAAATTGGCTTAAGCTATTTATATCAAAATGGTTTTATATTAGTTTTGAAATTTGGGACCTGTTCTTATCATGATCAAATATTCACTGTTGCCATTCTACGAAAATATCGTGCGCAAAATTATCGCATCCAGTTTATACTGGATGCGATATGCGATACGGTACGTATACTTACGGACGATACGTTCTCGACTAGAAAAAAGTTGACTTGAGAAAACCCGTTGGCTCCTCTAGAAAGTTTAATCGAGTTTGTGATTTCAAGGATTTTCAACTCGTGCGTTTGGAAACTTGGAGCAGAACTTCATCGCAGAAATTTAGCTAAGTAAATCCAGGGATTTCTACATAATTACCCTCTCATCCTATCCCATCGGTTCGCCTTTCTTTAGCACATTCACCCCACCATTCACCTCCTCAATTTTCATCCCAAGGGATTTCGCTGCATTGTCCTCCCCTACATGGTCCATCTCAGTCGAACCAATTCTCTACCGATTCCCCTTCGAACGCACGAGTGACGGTGTGGAGACTTAAATTAGGTATGCAAAGGTCTGCTTGCTGTCTACTCCAATTTATAAGCTGTTTCTATCTCAGCCTACCGATTCGCAATTTCTAAAGGCATTTGGTTGTGCGTGTAAGTAATACTCAGTGGAATAGAATGTTAGAAGCTTCAGACTTTACAATCAATAGAGATTCGTGGAATTTCAAGTAAATATAACGGAAATAGTAGTATTAATAGTATAATCATCTCGCACATACAAGCCCCCATGGGGTGTCGAATCGGGGCCCGCTTTCACCAGAGTTTAACGCGTCTCCCACTTGGCTACCCAGGAACCATGTAACGAGAGTAAAAAATTAAATTCATTCAGTTTCAGATGATTTACTGTTATCTGAACTAATATTATGATTTCTTAATTGCTCCGTATCATTGCTATGTGCGAATTCATGTGAGCTTATTATCATTCAATTAGAAATATTTTGATATTGGGAATGTCAACTACTAAGATTTTATTAGTTATTAATGATTGTACTATATTTGATTACATTATACCTGTATCATGATAAGTAAAAAGTTTTGTATTAGCTGAATTATTTTCCTTCACTGAGTTACTCTAATACTTAGAGGGAGGCAATACAAATACTAAAACGGAATTATATAAAATGAGAAAAATATATATTCAACATATTTAAGAATATTCACCAAGCCGCACAAAACATTGCATTTCCTAAATGTTCTTCAGAGGTCTTCATTCTCTTTACATTACAAGATATTTTATTTAAAAATGGTCCTTCAAAAAAGATCTTATCTGTTAGACTTTCTTGCTCAAAAATATGCCTTCAACTTTTTAATTTTCATGCCTTCAAAATCCCCCTTTGGAATGTGTTTTAGCAGTCACTTTATCCCTATTCCCCTTTGCGTGAACTAAAATTCGTAACTGAATTTAGGCGTGAATAGGTTCCCTTCCCCAGCCTCCTTCCGACCCTTTGCCTTCATTCTCACTTCGGCGTGGCGAATTGGAATGAGAATCACTCTGCTTAAACAATACACAGGTCTTTTACTGCTCTGGCTCACTTTTTAAAAGAACATACAGTTTCAAAATGACTAGTTTTGAGCAAACAATCCGTAAGTTTAGGCAAAAATTCACGTTACGTTTTACTGACTTAATGGATATATTTAGGAAAAAAAACGCGAAAGAATTAGATCAAATATTGCTTTTTCCGTTTGATTACACTTATGAAACATTCATAGTCATCCTTTAGCAGCGGAAACATCTGGCCTAGGACGATCAACAATTAACAACTGCTTGAAAAATGAAATAATATTCCTCTATTCAAATTTAAAAATTAATGAGAACTGCAAAGAATTATATTTTTTTTCTTTTTCATAGCTTTAATGTCTTACATTAACATAAAAAATATTTTTCGTTCCTCAGCGCAACCAAAGCGTGATAAATTGATTATTTTTATTTGCCTTTTTGGTACAGGATAGAGAAGAATATATTTTTCAATTATTTTTGTCTCATTCTAGTTTACGGCTGTAATAATTCTGGTGTCTCTCATTATTTGCTATGAAAAGTATTAGAATGGTGTAAATTATAAATGGTATGATTGCGCTGTGCTTACTTAGACTTGTTCTCTTCATAGCAATGAGACTCAATAAGGAAAGCATTGTAACGTAACCTTGCTTCCCACTTTCTTGAATAGGCTCAATCTCTCTTAGATACTAATGTTACCTAATAGTGGATTCCATCCTCAAGCTGATGGCTTACAAGCTACGAAGTTCTTGCACATTATCATTGTCTCAAGTATGAAAGCGCAACTATACCTTTCCGCCCCTGGCACCTAAATGAATATGGCCTGTATTATTAAGGAAATGTTCGTTTTTCTTGATTACTTCTTATTTTAGACCATAGCTATGCAAATTCCACTCATCATTTCTGTTTCCAACCCGTGATATTTTAATTCCTGCACGGTCTCTGCATATGCATGAGTATCGACAGCGAACTCCATGTGTTTGGCATGTGTGCCCATCCGTGTGCTCGGAATTAAAACCCAGGAAGAATGTAATTCCATGTTTCATCCCCCGGAACGCTTTCATTCCCTTCACCCAGCCTACAATATCCTCCACCATTACTCGCCACACCCCGAACCTGGGAAATTCGTCCTTCGTTTCGCAACCCCCCGTAGATATTCCATTCCAATGGCACGCAGGCACGGCCCTTTCACTTTCCACCGCAAAACCCCTCTCCCTTCCCCAACCATTACTACCGTCCCCAGGTTCCACTCTCCCCACCCCTCAAATAAAAGAGCGTAGAGAAAGGGAGAGCGTTAGGTCAATTTTAGGACGGGTTTGTCAGTTGGGCATTAATATATTGTTCCCACAGAAAATCCAGCTGATGACGCTGATGGGGAAGGGGTGCGGTAGGTTTTTATCTTTTTTTCGAGATTAATTTTCTGGATTAGAGTACTAGAAATCTTAGGAAGTAATCGGGCGTATCAGACAGCGTTAATATATATATAATGAATAGTAAATTGCTTGCATTTCAGTATGTGATGATGTATGTAGATGATGAAAATTTAAATAATTTATCAATGATTATTGATTAATTTAATTAATTAATTAAATTAATTAACAATTTTATGATTAATTTTAAATTTCTTGAAATAATTCAGAAGTTTCATATTTAATATCACAATCGATCTAGATACCTGATGCATTAATACATAAAGACTACTGGATATCAGTAACTGTCATTTTATGTTGCAAATTTATATTTTACAATTTTGCCTAAATTTGTAGGTTTATTCGCTATAATTTTTTAACCTTAGCAGCTCTTTGTAGTATAACATAGATCTTCAATCTTTAATTGAGAGAGATTTTTATTCTTAGTGACTCGCATACTCAGACTAACATCATAGCTTGATCTGATTAAGGTGAATCCGAATGGTTGAGCCCAAAAATTACTTAATATAATAAATTTCTTAGTAATTGCTAATCAGGAATAAAGGTGCTTTATGGATAGATACAGATGAACTAAAAGCAATCCACTTGCTCGACAATGAATTCTCTGCGACAGTACACAAATACAATCAAAAATGAATTTAAAATTAAATAATTTGGCCACAAATTCATCATATAGGGTGAGATTAATAAAGTGTTAGATATAAAATGGCTATGCTGGGGGAATGTATATTACTTATCTTGAGCTTATCAATTCTATGCAAACTTATTTCCTTAAAATCGAAACTGGAAAATTCCTAATACAACGACGTTATATAATATAAGGTTTCGATCAACAGATATCGAAGTATTACGGCAGTTTCTCTAAACTTTAAATTTAAATGATATTTCCTGGGAATTAACAATAAAATTACGATTTCTTGTCATTACTAGTAAGTCATATTTTAACTACTTTTAACCGAATTGGCATTTAGAACCATATTCGAACTTCACTTATATAGTCTTCATAAAACTAAATACGGATCAGGAGCGCAAAGTGCTAACGCATTTAATAAATAAATTTAACCTTAAAATCTCTGAGAATTATATTTCCCTGAATTGATTAGTCTAATGATAATTATCTCTAGCATCGTCTGAGGAAGGACATAAGTTCTCTACCTCCGATTATCGCGGAAGAAAGGCATTAAATAAATTCCTCTTAATTTCAAAGGAGACGCCTGGTAATTATTTATCAAAGGTAGTCTTGTCTACTTGGATCTCAACGGTAAGATTTTCCTTCTCAGGCTAAAGAACGCTTCTTCGCATTTCTTTCGCCCTTAACTACTCAATCTTCCCTACATTTCAACCGCCACTCCCTCGCTTTTATAATCATCAACTCTTTTCTTTTGCTTAAAAATGTTGCATAATTTCAAATACAGTGTGAAGTCAATCAATCAGAAACAAGCTTACAAACTGCAGTAGATGTCGGGGCTAGATCCGAAGGTGGCTTAACGTAGGGCAGCAAGGTTCGTTAAGAGAGATTTCAGATTTGACAGCAGCTTTTTGGCTAAAATAGTGTCTCTCGTATGGGAATTACTGAAGGAAGGGAGATATTATCACCAACAGAAGATATTCGACAAATTTTGATTTAGATGTCGTCTATAGTCCGATAGTTGATTTTGATAATCCAGTCAATAAAAATGGATAGCTCCGAGAGAATACCATACAGGGTTACCAGGTAATTAAAAAAAATTAAATAACGTTCTACGCTAAGAGATTTTTCTCTGGTAACAAGTGAATTTCTCATATTTATTTTAAATTGCAAGCAGCTTCTTTATATTCCTTAAAGTAATTCATTCAAGTCAACATAATGCGTGAAGCAAATATCTTTATCCAGTATCCTCAGCATTAATTGAAACGCACATTAGAAAGTCTATCAACATGGAGCATTGTCCCACAAATTTATTTACTTTAATTTTGTTAGCTGCGATCAAATTGTAAGCATTAGTAAGATACGTTTCACTGGGTGAAATAGTTTTGCGAAATTAAAACTTGAGTTTGGCTTTATTGGTAAGTTTAGAGATGATAGTAGACATGTGGCGTCAACTCCTACTTAGAACTCGCGTTTATTACTCATGAATTACAGAGGGAATGGAGACCAGGATATGCCGATCATAAAATTCAATTTCGAATGATACAATAAGTGAAAGATTAAGAGAGAAAAGTTGATTAAGCTGCTGATACTTGCAGAAAGATAATTATCGAGATATGCCGGTAAAAAGTTTGACCGTTATCTATTAAATAGTGAATGAAATAATAGTGAGATGAAACCCGGATAGGGAGTAGTTACGTTAGTAATGTAGGGTAGTACGTTAACCAGTTTACCATAGTATTATATTTTATTACGTAAAACTGTAAAACCGGCTAGAAGAGAGCTTTTTCGTTCATATTCAATCACATCCTTTCCTTTACCTACCAATCCTCACAAACCTTCAAAGTCCATTGTCATGCTCTCCTTTACATCCATCTCCTCACAAGTCCTCTCTCACTGTCCTCTGCCCTTCCTCTTTCTAACCCTTATCTCTCTCTCTATTTACGCCACTTTCTTTCAACCTCTCCCTTGTCTCCACATTGCAGTCGCCTCTTACCGTCCCATATCCCCAGAGTCCCTCTACGGCCAAGGCAACATCAAGCCACTCACCCATTTACCTTCAGAGGGCGCTCAGCCAAGGGGGGATTGCAGGGGCGTGCAGATGAAGCCGGCCTATGATGGCACTGCGGACGAAACGTGGTGGCAATGCTTGGAGGGTTTTAATAATTGATAAATATCAACCTCGTTCCTTACCCCTAATATTCCTCTGTCCTCTCTCTCTCTTCCGCTTCCAGATGTCTTTTTAAGGGCTGCGGACCAACCCGGAAGAATTAGGTGCCCTATATTGAATTTACAAGGATTTGCGGGGGTGGTATGAACCCTTGGGAAAAATTTATGAAGAAGCTGGAAAGGGTGGATTATGTATTCTGTCAGCTTCAAGAATTCCGCATGAAGCAAGCGAGAATTTTCGCCAACCAGGGTGTATCCTCTGTTGATGTTCTTTGCGGTAGAATTAGGAATGTCCTTAAATTTCAGAATAACCAATCTTTCAGAAATTTTTTTCCTAAATGAGTTCTGTTTTCGTATTCTAAAAATTATTATTCTGGAAATCATCCTTGGACATTTTCCAGAAGACCATCTTATTTATGCGGAAATGACGTTCGGAACCCTTAATTTTCATAATTAGTGTAGAATATTTCTATGAAATTTAATTACGTATTACTTTAGTTACAATAATTAGTAATAAATAGACTTTGAATTGTTTCTTTTGATCTGATATGTTATTGATAATTAAAGCTTATTAGCTCTACATATAATCCACGAACGACTCCCATTCTTCAAGGCACTCCAACAAACTGGCGCATGTTTAAATTCTGACAAGAAATGGTAAAAATAAGCCAAGATATTACCAAACAAAAGTAAATCAACCGTGAAATTCAGTCGTTAATTCTCACGTTAAAGTACTGTGAGAGGATCTAATCAGCTAAAGCAAGGTTACATATTTCATACTTGGAAACTGCAATGACTCACGTATAATTTGGAGGAGCTGTTCGACCTCTAAGAGACATAGGTAAAAGAGTAGTGGTAGGTTGCGTGAAATTTGACTAAGTTTTGAGAGGGAAGGAGAGAGAGGGGGAAGTAAGATAGAGCAAGCGTTTGAGAACGGCAAGTGTTAGACATATCTGCGCAAGTATTTTGCTCTATAGGAGGGTTAATTTCAAGGATAAAATTAACGAGTCATAAAAGGTAATTCTGAAAATTTCAAGATAGACCCAGAAAAGCACAGCACACGTTTTGTAGAAACGCTGTCGAAACAAGCAATTAGTTGAAATGATTCCAGAGGGAGAAAGGTTTCTCCAGCAGTTTATTAATAAATTGGCGAAATTTAGTTTGACAAGAAATTTTCTGCTTGTGATAGGTAAGAGACTTCCACTTCCACAGGATATCCAAAGATTATATTTTTCCCGTAGAAAAATGTATTATCAATGAATATTAGCGCAGGTAATCCGTTTTCTTAAATAAAATGAAAATCCTGTACCCTCCTATGAGAGGGCGTGGCACATAATATATATTCTACGTCTTCCTACGGAAGAGCGTAGAATATGCTATGCGCCCACTCTTTTTCATGAGCCCATCAGATACAGCCATGCTTATTAGGGAAACAGATACTAGAACAGGCCGCCTATATGATTGATTTTTTCTGCGGAATATACGTGACAGTAACAGATTAGATACGTAGACTTATGGTATATACATCCTCTGCTACAGCAGAAAGGCGGCTCGCTGTATATATTTACATTCGCAGGAAGAAGAGTCCATTGTAAAAAAACTCTACGTGACACCAAGATTTCTTAAACAGATTAGCCAATAATTTTATTGCAAACCAATGTATACTTTTGACAAGGCTAGGCAGAGACATTTTATAGTGTGGATTAAACATATGAAGTTACTCTAACAAAAATTTCTTTCCCTATTTTTCATTGCAAAACATGAATGAGATTTTTAATTAGTGAAGATACGGTGGAGTAAAATTCTGTCTCTAACTTTTAAATGGGTGAGGCCTTCGCTTAAGTTCTCATTTGTATGAGAAGGCTTCGGAGAACCAATTTGAACCAAGGATATGCATCCACTGCGCAGAAATTGAGAGCGTTAGAAAGTAATCTACTTAACTTGCCTTTTCATTAAGAGACTATTATAATCTTGACTTCCTAACATTTTCGATAAGGAAGAATAAGTGAGTGGAATAAAGCGGAATATTCACTAAACTTATGCGAATATAAATTACGTAAAGATAATTTTTGAATGAATAATTTTCACTAGAGTATCGATGATACTTAATGAATATCATCTACATCTTTTAATATGAAATAATCTACGGTTAATTGCTACCTTAACTTAAATAGTTTTCATTCTGTTATTTTTGTACGCCTAAATGACGTAGCATGTTAGCCTAGCGACACCGAGGCATGGGTTTAAATTCTATTTGGGGCATTCTTTTTATGGTAAACAAATTTTGTGAAAAATAACTTTGATAAGAATGATGTTTTAAGACCAACATTTGGTAAAAAATTCCAAATTCGCCTATTTTATCATTTATGAGAAAATAAAGAATTTTTCGGAGATATTCAGTTAACACCTTATACGAATAATTTTTCAATCCTTTCTAATTAATAATAGTTTTCCTTTTGCGCATAATTCCGTATATACAAAATCTGTAGATTTAACTAAAACTATGAATTGTAAGCACGCCTATATTAGGGAAATAAATATGACATAGAATTTCCCAAACAGACATGCATTGAACTACCCCATTCTAAATCACAAACTCTATCAATTAAATCGTTCAGAGTGGATTACGTCAGCGAAAAAAGCACCTGAAAGAGATGCCTCTCGAAAAGACATCGAGGAGAGTAAACCACAGAGGAAGCCCTTAAGTGGAGACATTTAAGAGAACCCATTTTTCGAGAATCCGAGCTTAAATGATCGAGTTAATTTCACGCTGAAAACAGAAGAAATACACGGAGGAGAGAAAGCGGGCGGACAAAGAGTTGCGGGAAGGATAAAAGATTTTTTTCTCCGGGATTTGGGAAAGGGTTGAGAGGCGGTGAATGAAAGAGAACAAGAGAGAGAAGTAACCCCTTTAAAGGGGTGGAAGAGTTGAGCGGAATTATTTAGATGCTCGTGGGACCCCTAAACAGCCGCTGCTGTCATCTGTAGGCGCAGAAAGAAAGCTCCTGTCAACTGGGTTTCCGGTGGAGTTTGGGGTTCTTCGGTCTGCTATGGGCTCAAAAGGGGAGCTTGTCGGCATGAATAAGAGAGGGAGGTGAGAGTCGCAACCGTACGAGGGAGTGGAAAAGTTTAAGGGGAGGAGTTTTAAGGAGGAATTTACACTTTCCCATAGTAAAGAGGTGAATCTCCACTCCTGTCCTCCGCTTCCCATCTACGTTCTCTCTTGAATGGGAGAGGAAATGGACTCGCATCCCCGGAGGGACGGAGAGAAGATGAAGAGGGCAGTGTAATGGAAGAATGAATGAAATGGGCGGGAAAAAGAAATTTAGGAATTAAATGACATGATGCGTTCAAGGGTACGTTTTTATTACGGACACCGCTGGGCTGCTTTATCATTTCAGCAGCTGTACAAGTTAAGGGAAAGTTGCGCTTAGAATAATATCGCGAACGCTGGAGAGCGTAAGTTAGCTCTGATAACTGTTCTAGTCTTTGTAAACCCACCATTCTTATGAAACCTAGTTATTATACTCTATACACTATAGAATAATACTACAATATTTATCTCCTACTCTATTCTTATAGCAAATTTCCATTGCACTTGTCACAATGCTAATGATGCGATAGTAATAAGCTGAGATTATTTCGCTCTTAAATCCCCCTGGGTTATCCGGGGGTCCCTGTTGCTAAAATCAATGCATCTTTACTTTTAGGTCGTCATTTTTTACCTGATTTCCAAATTATTCATTTAGAATGATTTTATACAGGCACCTTAACTTTCGTTAATGATCCGTTCCCGAAAATTTGACGAACGTTGAAAAATGAAAAAATCAGAAGTCAACTGATTTCATAAGACGAGCTAGTTATTTGTAAAACTAAAGGCTCGTTTCTAATACCTTTTTGTAATGGTAATTTTATCAAACGGCAAATTCTTGTTCGTGAAGAGCCTTGGCAGATTTAAAGCTATTTCATAAGAATGCATATTTTCAATACTTTAGAATAAAATTTAGTTTTTCCTTCAATGTATATTTTCGCACATTTCCAGAAAAATTATCTAAGAAAAATTAATTTTGAATATTCAAAATGGCTGATTTTTATACTATTTCTTATTTGAGGTGCACTAAAATATTGCATATTGAGGTACCGAAATGTTGTTAAGCCCAACATAAAACCAATCCAACTCAATTCAAAGCAATCGTACCCGAGCAGGCACTGTTTGATCAATATAAAGTTTCATTCTTTTCATATATAATTACCAATGCATTTCATACATAATTTAATGGGATAGCTTATTTGAATTAAGAGACGACCCTTTTTGGGATGCGTCGTATAGTCTATTATGTTTTCATTCATAGAAATAGTTCGTATAGTCAAAAAATATTCTTTCTCCTATTTTATTGTATTACGAACGGTGTATCCCAATCCATCCCAGGTTGTCTATTGTTAAAATTAATAACATTGAAAGTCTAAGTGAATTATTAATATGATGCAATTCATAATTTTAATATTGGATGATTTGTGTGATGAGGAATGATTACCTATTCGCTTTAATGGTAAAGCTTTTCAAAAGTCTATCGATACTGAGATTAAAGATAAACTATTGTAGACTGAGAGAAGTTGGACTTTGACTCACGTGTAGCCTATCAAGAGTGGCATGACACCGCACGGCGCACGTTAGAAACGCATTAAGGCAAGTCCAGAACTCACATTCGCTGTTGATACAGTTATGAATGAAGTTTTTTTTTAAATCGGGATATACATTATTAAGGGTGTCGACTATTTATTTGCGAATCTTTCTTGTTTGTTGATTTTTCGTACACATTTAGAAAATGTAGAATATAATTAACTTTCTCCGAAAATTTCGAAATATGTTGCATTTGTAAAGGGTAGTCGCTCCTAGTTGAACGACGTTAGAGAGAGGGTGAGAGAGCTGCGAAATGCTTCTTAAATGAGGAAGCAGGAAAGACTTGTTTTGAAGGAAGCAGGGAAGAGGGGTGATTAACCGAAAAAATGAGTGGTGAAGGGGAAGTAAAGGGAGAAATGGAGATAAACTTGGGAAAAGAGTGTGTGGAAGGAGAGATCCCTCATGTTCTCACACCCTGAAACTCCCTTGCTTCAAGTTGCTTTCTCCTCTCTTCCGCCACAGGCGCTTGCATTATGTATGGGTGGCGGCAGTGTGTGAGAAAAGCTTTAGGTACTTGTTAGGTGCTGGGGATGATTGTGCGGCGTGTAAAGACCGTTGGAATATAAGAAGGGAATGATATTTTATAATATCCATCTGTTTATTATATGTATTGCACCGAGACAGATTATTCCTATGCAACAGCTTTGTATTACAATTATGCGATGTAATTTAGCAATTAAACGAGTCTGACTTTATAAACAGGTTTCACGAGAAATACATCGAACATTCATTTTTCAGTTTCGCAAAATATTTGTCTTTCTCTAATTAACGTATAAATTAACAAACAACCATAAAAAGTTAAAGAATAAAAGATTATCCAAAAGACAATCTTTACTTTATAACATTAAATCAAGGAAAGGTTAATAAAATAAAGCATTCTTAACTTTTGTCAAAACCGTAACTTACGTATTTTTTTTAGATTTGGTGATCTCAAGCCATTGTCATTCGAGTTTATGTAACCTCTTACCGTAGACCTGAAGATGTAGCTAGGCTACGAAACCTGGTCGTGTTGTTATTTTATTTTGGTGCAGTAAAAGTTTTATCGTAAAGCCGTTTTGAAATAATATACATTGTACGGAAAAACAAAGAATTTTCTGTAGACATTCGACTTCATACCGGCTGTAAACAACACATTACATTAATAACATCATATGATTATTCCGACTTAAGAGATTGAGCATGCTTAACAAATATCAACCAAAAAAATAATTGAAACTAGTGTCTATCAGATGACAGGGAAAAAGAAGGTAAAACAAGAAAGGTAGTGATTACTTAGTCTTGGACAGCCATGCATCCGAAGTCGGTTTGTGTAACATTTTTTCTGGGTTGTAATATTATTTCTTATACATATCACTCGGGATATTGTGTCATGGAATGTAGCTGTCCCTCCTAGTACCGATTTCTATAGTTACTTTACCACCATCTATGGAGTTTTTAACTTCCATGGAATGTGGGCATAGATTAACGAGCGCAGCGTTTCGTGTATTCATCCCTACATAATTTTCAACGGCATAGTGGAAAGTATGCAAATATCCTTCATCTCAAAGAGAGGTATGCAGACAACCGATGGGATCTCTTTATCTGCACGAGATACATATGAGGAGGCACGAATCAGCTCGTTGGTGGATATCGGTACTCAATCGCTTCCTCCGCCATGAATAATCATCGCTCATTAGAAGCATATCCCGACTGCGTGGAAATTTCGGGAGTCGTGTTCGATCGCACGGAAATGAGTAAATGCGGAAAGTATGCGTGGAATTGCTTTGCTCGCGCACTCGATTCTGTTTTCAGCACTTGGTCCATCTGCAGTGTTTTGTTTACGGACAAACCATGTATTTGTGCGGATGCATTATCAGGGCGAAAAGAGAGTTGGGTGTGTGAGGAAGCATAAAATAGAAGGCTATGCTAATTAGTCTTCATCCTCTTGGCAGTAAGATATTAATTTTAACGAGGCCCTTTGAATGCAGTAACATAAAGCGCGTTGTGAATTATTTTTTTAAATTTTGAATTCGATCTTTCTAAATGAGAATCACCCAAATTTAAGATGAGAGAAATACTGGCAAGCACAAGTGTGAATTATTTAGAAAATTCAATCGTCCGTGGAATAAGGTGATGGGATAATGTATAATGTGTCCGAATATTTGTAAAATGATTCTTATTTTGGAAGTGGGCATAATATTCCGTTTACATTTAAGTCGGGCATTCACTGCCTTCATATTTAATAGCCACATTGAGTTTTATGATTAGAAACGGCCATAAACAGCATAAAATATTTTTATAAGCGATATAACTTAAAGTACTCAAGCGTAGATTTTAAGACCATTAGTTAGATTTATCAAGACCATAATTTACGAATATCTGCGTAGCAATAAAAATTTCGCTACATTTTAGTGAAAAACACCGAATTTTTAATTTAGCAGTGGAACGTGTACGTGTAATTATTAATTGTTTAAAATACAGGACTGTAAGACCAATCAAAAACCTTTCATAATTGTTGCGTTTTATATTCATATCGTACTGTTGCTATATATCTATCAATTAGAAAGGACGATTACCCAAACATTTATCGTTGATTCATTTACATTAATTTTGAAAGCGCAACTCATTTTCGTAAGATTTGTCTTGAAACAGATAGAGCAGATGTAACAGAAGAGCTTCGTATACGAGAGGTCAATCGTCGGTCTGTAATCATCCGATTTTTAAGCCTGCATCTATTATTTAGTGGGGTTCTTATCGGGATGGGGATTTTGACTTGAGTCACGGGTGCAGGAGAAATTCACGTTGGGAGAATGCGGCAGAGCGTGCGTGCGGCGGAAACGAGGAGGAAATTGGCGGAACTCTAAGTACTCTGTGTTGCGGTCAGATTGAAAAATTAAACTCTATCCGTAAAAAGGTTTGAGAAGGGTTGAAAGAAAAAGGAACGGGCTGATGCCGCGAGGCTTTGCTGGAAAGGAGATAAAGAGGGCTTCACGTGGTAAAGTTTTTCGAAAGGCGTTTTATCCTAGGGGAAGTTTCTCGAAAAACGATTTCTGTTTGTTGGAGGTCATAATTAAAATTTGAACAAGAGAACTGTGAAAGCAAAAAGTGAGGGAAACTAAGCGAACGGTTAAGGCCTGGCGAAGAGGTTAACGTCCAAGTTATTTTTGTGAGTTGGAGCATTCCATTTGGGATACTCGCGACTGCGGAACCTCCAAGAAGCGAGTAAAATTACATGAAAACTTGGCAGCCCCAATAGATTTTCCAAGGCCCTGATTTGAGGCACATTTTATCGGAACAACTCCAAATTTTAGTTAGGAACCAAATTTTCAAAATTGTCTCCCTTCTAAATGGCAAGGAATCCTTCAAAATTTATCACCCTTAAAAAGAGCCCAAAAATGCATCCATAACTTTATTCTCGACTAATATAACCGGGATTTCACTTTCTTCCGCTGGTAACCAATTTACACATAATACGATATCATAGCATATCCGACGATAAATGTTTGGGTAAAGTTTACTGTATGTTCAAAATGTTAGGTAACTTCAATAAATGGTACGATAAGTGTAATTAACAATGCTAATAGAAATATAAAAGTCGCTTATGGATTAGAATATGGTTATCGGTGCACTCACCCTGACCTGGGTCCTTACGGAATCGTGCTGTAACCAACAACTAATGATGACGAATGATTTCCTCATTACCTAAATAGAAAACAAAATAGCAAAATGTTTAAGTCATCTAAATTTCAAGAAACGAAATGGAACTTCAAAGAACCGTAACCAAGACAAATTATAAATAAAATGTTATCAAATATCAGATGTATAAACATCATTTAAACTGACTTAGAAGTCTCCTACACCCGCGGTAAACCAGGGTCAGCGGTATGGCTGCATTATAAGGAGTGGTTTATTTATAATAAAATATGAACTCTTTAACTTACATTACTTAAATGGGAAAAAAGAGTTATCGCATATGGTTCTGATGAGACAGAAACGGTCAAGTCGCAAAACACGTGAGAATTTACTGAATGCGTATCAAAATAAAAATAACCACCTCTCGCTTTCTTATTAACAACATTAAGTTATCATCCATTAATATTCCACGGAATTTGTGCAGGTAGTATTTTTGACAGTTCTCCAACGTCCGATGTCACTTTGCCCTTACGGACTCCTATCGGGCTTAGAACCCGGGACAGCTCTCACCAAAGTCGAACCAAGCTGCTTACCTGCCTATCTGTGAGCTTTGTAATGGTATTTGATATTATTACAAAGCTCCCGGATACATATACATATATATGTTTCATATATAATACATGCAATAAAAATGTATTTATCATTCGTGGCTCATATTTATTATACTTTGGATACACTCATAGAACAGTTGATATAAATCTCCTCTTACTTTTAATTCACACGAAGTCAACGCCCTCCAAATAACCGAAGCGATGTCAATTGTGAAAGTAGCTTCCTTTGATAATAGGGCTCATGTAAACGCTAGCTGTTGTGTGCTTACCGTATTCTCATTAGTGCTCCGTTTGACGAAGCATTTGGCACGAATCCTCAAACAAGTCGGACATATTTACAGCGGCGAAAGAATTAAAGCGTGCGCATTCTTTTTATTGGCATTCGTACATTCTCTCATTACAAATATGTACTCAATACGCGTATACACACGCCAGCAGTTTGGTGTACCTCTTCTTTGCTATCGAACCACCGCTGTTCGCGAATCGCCACCAAAAATGTGTCCGACGTGAAGTTGCTATTTAGATGGAGAGTAAACGTCCATTTGTGCTTTCATCCCTTTCCAACTTCATTCACTCATCCTCCACCGTCACTCATTCCAGGAGACCTACGTAGATTTTTTCTTTATTGACATTTTTGTCGAGATATATTTTGCCCCGATTCAAAATAATCAAAGCCTCTTTCTAATTTTTATTTTAGTTAATACTCCCTCTCCGACTAACGCTTGCTCACTCTACTGGTGATAAAACTACCTTATGCTGCTTGTGATAATGGAAAAATTACGAAAGCTGTGATTCTAACGTGAATTTGCTATTTTTTATGTGTGATAGACGAGAACTAAATTCAGTATCAAAGCAGATTGACTTGTCTATTCACAGTCTAACATTCGATTCACATTAGCATCTTTTTATGATTGATAATTTTTCATGTAGAAAGAATACCTTATCATTGAACGTAAACATGTCACTGTAATGTTAATGTCCAATTATACCACCTCAAATAAGCACTGTATATAAGATGACACAATAGAGCACACTAGAAGACAATATAATATACAGAAAGAAGGTTATGTGGAAATCAGTCCTAAATAATAGGATATTTCCGATTCCCACTGATTATGAAAGTATAAAGCATCGGCAAAAATGAGTCACTTTTCTTTTGATAGAATGTAACTGATGAACGGTAATAAAACTGGAGCAGCTTTCTCCATTTCCATGGTATTTACACCAATTAAGTAAGAGAAACTAAATATATATACCCCTCACCTTCATAAGAAACTTGACAAATAATGCTCTGAAGTACAGAACCACTTCACAAAGACATTTCGACTTCTCGTGTAATCCATTAACACCTATTGGCACTAATTTCAAACAGTTTAACTAACATTTCACACTCAAATCCATTATTCACAGAGAGACAGTTCGTCCTCACACATATACAGAAAGGATCGCTTCTCAACACCGATACGAACAAACGACACGATTTTCGAGTGGCGATTGTCATTTCTGTCCTCTTGAAAACCGAACGTTTAGTTAACCAGTCGTACATTAGAAGCAATCGCAGGCAGAGGGCAAACTGAAAAGTCCTTAAAAGTGAGAATTCCTAACATTTCCTTGATGGGTCTCTCGGCTACCTTCGAAGAACTCCGTTCGCAAGCTTAGCCAACGAGGACGCCAAGGACGTCAAAGGCATCACCTATGGTGAGTTACTAGCGAAGTGCTCTGGTAGCTCAGTTACTTCCCATTCAACTCCATTGCTTAGGTAGTGTTTAGAGGTCGGTGCAATCGTACCATCAGACAGATATCCGTTGCAACGTATTCTTATATTAAGAACTTTTGCTTTCAATGTATGAATAAGTGGCTGGGAAACCTCACTTTTGGCGCTTAAGCTTAATAATTTTTAGGTATACTGTATAATATTTCTTTCGTATTTCAACTGCTTTGAGATTTAGACCAACTATTGAAATATGTATCGAAAAATAACATCAAATTAATAATAATTCATTATTTTTGATAATTTACTATTTTAAATATTTAATTCTCATAATTAATTTCATTTCGTTCTATATACTATATCTTCTCTAGCCTTCAATTTTGAAAGGTAAATGAAGCCAAATTACACATTGAAGCAAATGTTGGCATTAATATTCAATATGTAAGAGAATATGAAATTTAGTTCTAAGTTCTTTTTCAAAATTATATTCTGTGTAATAAGTATTGTCTGTCGTATTCGTAATTACGTATATTTTTCTTCAAGGCAACTTGTTACAGGAATAATTTGGAGCACTCCTCATGTCCCTCAAGGTCTTTCACATTTGTCTTGTTTCTCTACTCTTGGTCAGCCGTATAAGTTCAGAAGTATTTGAACTCTCTCCATAATTTCCTGCGATTTGATTCTCTGCTAGTAACTCAAAGTTATTGCAGATGACTCAGGTCTCAACGCAGATCCTTTATAGGTGTTAATCGTAGAATAAGGTGGTAACTTTCTCGGCTAGTACAAACGAAAGTAATAGTGATAAGGTGCGCATTTGATTGCCGAAAATGTAAAGTGGACCAGGTTAGGTTCACCTTATATTATTCATTCGTATGAACGTATTTATGTTTCTCCACGTTTTATTTGTCCTTAACCGAAGGGATGTATGCAGTCAGGGGGAGTAAGCGTAACAGAAATACGCATAAAATTTAATGACGATTAACTGTACATCATTTGTACCCCCAAGTCCTCCAAGGTTAACCGAATTAAATTTTATCATATGCTATTTACTTTTGGTGATATTCCATAATTACATTTACTAGAGGGCCGATGCCAGGCAAAGATTATAATGATCCTCGAATTAATTTACCTGGAACTTCAACTGATCATAAAAGCATTGTGTTTGATGTTACACGTAATTAACCAAATAAATTTCATAAATGACTACAATCATACATGGGAAAAGTAATGGAATTCCTGCGTTCAAGAGTAAACGGAGAGTACGCATAAATACTGAATTCAACACTAAATTATGCAGGCAGATGGCCTGTAATCCATATTTGGTACTTAACTTGCAGTCAAATAGGATCACGGTGTGGGAAAAGATTTTTAGACTTATTTAGCCCTTGAATTTCAATTGTACTTTAATCGATGACGAAAAATGCCATATTTTAATAGAAAATTTTTTATATCAGTGACCATAATATCATTTTGTTAAGAATTCTAATTAAGGTATGAACTGATAACTGTGCCCTAAGAATTTTAAGAGTTTTTTAGGGTATTTACGAAAAAAACATGCGGGAAACTGCCACCAGCCGGGTTTGTTTTCTAGTTGAGCCTCTATGAACGGCTATTTTCGTTAATGCCAATTATATTTAAATTTAAATTTCGAGTCAAAAGCTAACAAAATACTTTAGAAGAATAGTTTTTCATTTTAAAAAACAATAAATAATTAATTATAAACGATACTAATTATTCCGAGATTATAGCTTCTAAGGTTTTAGGAAGGTGTGTAGAACAAGTCTCCATTTCTCTTCACAGCTTAATAAATGAGAAGCTCCTTCAATACCTCTCTCCTTTTAACACACCGCAAAAATACTTGCGCGTGTTAGCCTTGTTTCATCATCGAAGTGTCGAAAAGCACGGGGATGCAAATTATTTCGTTAAGTAAGCTCAGAAAATGAAGATGATAAGATAACGTCCAAACAATCGCAACAAGTCGAAACCCACTCCGGAGAAAACCTGATGACAATCAAAAACTCGGGAGGAGCGACGCTATTGGTTGCGAGAGAATGAGAATGTGGTTGAAGAGGAAGGGAGAGGTATCTTGGAAAAGTCATCAATACTTGAGACGAAGAGGTATGGTGGGAATAAATGAGGAACGGTGGAAGGTGAGGAAGTAAAGATAATGGAAGAGGAGAAATGATGACTAAGGGAAGATAGTAGGAGGGGAAGGATAGGGAAGAGGGGGATATTGATTACTTTTTCACCTCATATCAGAGCACTTGCGGGAAACCAATGCTAGAGTATTCATAGTTGTACTAATAAAATGAACCAACCTAAAATGTTAAGATATCTCTTTCCAGAATTCCCTCATAATATGTAAAACATATTTCTCTCGAATCAAATAAAGATAAAATGCCATTAACTCGTAAATATTTCCGGTATATTTTTTCTTTTTTTTTAGAAACTGTGATGATTGCGAAATCGCTGCTGAATTATTATTTGTTTAAGTAAAATAAATATTTTTATGCTGCTCAGATGTTCAATAACTTGGTTTCGCATGTTTCGTTACAAAGGTACAAAATTCCGAAGTTGTGAATAGCATAAAATCTAGAGTTTAGGCCGAGATGGTGTAGGTTATAGCAATATGCATTTGAGGGAAACGGCTGAAAGTGACTTTCCACATTAGTGGTGCATTTAGAAAACTCCAAAGGAGAAACGTATAGTACATGAAAAGTCTTGTAAGGACATGACTTGAACCTGGATCGCTCACTTGCTAGTTGATTACTTTTACTATGGAGATTTTTTATTACATGTTGACTGCACTGTCTCAATACCGCATGAATGCTTTGACAAGATAGCTTATAGGTTAGAGAAACCGATCTGCAATTGGAACATGTGATTCATTCCTTCTACTATCACTCTTTATCATATTCGTTATTCCATGGGAAATTTATTTTAACTATATCTGCAAAATTTAAGTTTGAATTTTTAAATTCATCAGAGGACTAGGTTCAAATGTTTATAGGAAAGAATCAGATGATGATAAGAAATCGTTTAAATTAATCGTTTAGTGGAAAGTAATTTAGTATAAAAACTGCTAGAAATTTTTCATTTCGTCATATAAAGATATCCTTATGTTCTCCTCTTTGGTAGCACTCATAGTATTATTATCACGGATCTTTCTCATAGATAATGATGGGGAAAATTACGATTAATCCTACATAGGACTATCGACTTCATAGGTAGAATGATAAGAAGTGTTAAAGTAAAGCTGATGAAAATCTTACGTAAATTATCTTAATTTTTGTTAATGGATTATTTCTTAGTATTTTTGTAAATATAGTGGATACTTGTCACAATTAAATGACCGTAATTATTATTCGTTGCAACAGGGACTGTTACTTACACCAATGTCGAACGATTCACTCTCGTTTAAATCAGTGAATGAGTGTAAATCAGCCACGTGGTCTTAGCGTGCAAAGGAAGGCGGAGAGAAAGGTGACGGGATGAGAAAGGGGAGAGAACCGAAAAGAAATCCACGGAATGAAAGAAAGAAAGCTGGAATTGGAAGAGATTCGGAAGGAATCGGAAGAGGAAGATGATTAAGCGGAAAGATTGAAGTAATTGTCGTCCGGAGAGGAGTGGTTGAGGATGAAAGGGAGAGAGGATCAAATGGGGAGCAAAGGAAAAGATGGGAGATTTGCCATGTTACGGGATTAGAAGGAATGAGAGCGGGTGTTTGAGTCCGAGGGAGAGAACGTGAGAAAAATAAAAGTCTGAAGAAACGTGTGCGTGCGTTGGAGGGAGAAAGGGACCAAGATTCCGCAGGTGAAGAACTATATATCACGGAAAAGGAAATAAATCTCTCCATTAAGGGTAAAATCATTTTCCCACTGTTTCGCGGCGCAATGTTGAGGCGGATAGAAACAATTAGTGGCTATTTATTAAGGCAATCGAACGGCGTTCGTTTGGCGTGGGCGAGGTTAAATTATTTGATACCCTTGCAGCAGATTTTCTCTTTTCATTCGTCTAAAAAAATTCCTCTCCAGATCATAGGCTCTAATATGATTAAAGGAACATATTTCTCATTTTAATAGAAATTTTCTTAATTTAGCCAAGTAGCAAAATTTATAAATACTTATTCATATATTAACTTTTATACCCTATATAGAATATAAAATAAAATTTTCAATTAGTTAATTAGTTATGCTTCTTTCCTGTATTTCTTACGTTTTCGTTGATTTACGTCTTTCATTTATGCCGAAGCATCAATAGTTGATTATCTATGTGATAAATGTTTATTTAATGTTGACTCTTATCCTAACTTTTTGTTCCAGCGAGAAAATTTGAATGTCTCCATAAATTTTTAAATTGGTATTCTATTAAGGTTTCCCTTTTGAGATGCTTCACCAAACATAGTATTTTCAAGTAATATACTTTCAATATTTCTCTTTACTGTAGATTTTTACAACATTGGTATTCATCGAACGATTTACCAGTTCCTATTATGGATTCCTGCCGTTGTGGTGAGATTCAGTTCAGAATTTAGAGGTTAATGTAAAACTATTTGCTGTCCTTTCGGTAAATACATTAAAGAAACTCTCCGTAACCCCAGAGCGAACTTTGCGAACATTTCTTCCAACAGTACAAGGCAAAATTGAAAGCTCGTAAGGTTAGAGATTAAGGAACATAGTCTAAGTTATACTTATAGAGAAACACAAGTTAAATGCACTAAATAAAAACCGAAATCTAGGTAGATTTATTCTACCTTAATTATTTCATTTTCCTTTACATACTACTTCTGCATATGGTTTGACGGCGAAAAGTAGCTTGAGAGGCAAATATGCAGATTCCGATCCGTAAATAATTCAATCGATCGAGTAATTTTTAACTCAACAAAGAGTGAAAAGAGCTTTATACTAAAGCAAATACAGGCAATATGTGTCACCAAGTTCCCTTGGAAATATTTATTCCAGTAACATAGCCCATACGTACGAGGGAGATGTTTAACAGACATCCGTTCCATTTGTGATTCCGGTACAATCTTGGGAAACCAGTCCGGAATAAGAAAGGCGTCAGCATTTTCTCCATCACCAGTTTCTCCTCTTATGGACTCCATATATTTACGGCCAAGGCTTCAAATGTTTGTTCAGAATGGAGCCTCCCTTTCCCTCTTATTTATTTGCTCACATGCTGTCCACGGGGTTATTATGTTCCGCCCATCTCATAGGCGTCCGAATTCTTTGCAGAAGGAATTCGCACGTATGTGTTCCCTTACCTCGTGTGTTTCCCCCACCACATAGTGGGCATAATTGAATTTGTGAAGAGCACTAAGAGTCTCATTGTCATTTCTCTGCCGCCTCAGTCATCGTCGAATACTAATGGAACGCGTTTAAATCTGCCTTCAAATGATCATGAACAAACACGTGAAAATCTCTCTCTTTAGTAATCTTAGATGAAATAAACATAAATCAATCTTTCTTTGTGTGAAATTGTCCTCTTGAAAGCACATTCAAGTCTGTCAATATTTACTTTTTTGTGCCGAATGGTGGAGACCTCTCATAGCGAATCGTTCGAGATCGATCGAGACATCGTGTTTGACAACCGAACTCAATTTACGTTTCGTTTCTAAAATTTCTATAAGTGATCTTCGATCACATATATTAAGGACTCCTTAGTACAAAATTAGATTCCTCTGGGCACCTATTCTTGTATTCTTATCATTCGTCGGAGTTATTTCTCGGATCGCAGATTAAGATAAATAACTCCCCAGTCGTGGCGATAATGTTTTGACGCACGCGTGACGCAACAGAAAGAATGGAAGCTAAATTTATAAAAGGGTGGACAAATAAAAAAAGTCGTGACGCCACGAGCAAAAGGTAGTCAGGGAGAGAGAATGGTTAATTTCCCTTAGAAATCATTAGTAAAGTTATCATTACTAATTAATACGTTGAAAGGATCAGAAATAACGTTATTTTCAGTGTCTGCAGCAAATTCTCTAATACTATAAAAATATAGCATTACAATATAGATTCCTTCATTTTTAACGATACATTTTGACTTGACAGTTTTAATTTCAACATTGTATAAGATAATAACTTTTCGTGCAATAAAATGGTTCCTTATATCGTCGTTCATATCTGTTAATGATATTTATATCAAGCAAGTTTTTTCACATTTCTCGATAGACCTTTAGGGCTACCGTAACGCTTTTGGGGAGAGATCCCCGCTATACATCACCTTGTCAGGAAATCTCCAATTCCGACTGGACTTCTTCCGTCGCTAGATCCCTTCCATACAAATTCTAAACAGTCTATATAGAAACTGCCAAGGGTCTTTTGGGGGAAGCTTCAAATATCCTAAAGGTAAAGTATTCCAAACCTTAAAGAACGTATGTACCATAAGGAAAGGAATTTTATAGTATTCCTTCTTTATTTGATAATTAAATTTGTGGTTGTGATCTATATTTCCTGAAAAATCCCTTTCTTTGACCATTGACTGAAACTCCTCGAAAGAATTAACTCATGGAGACCAGAAGGGAATACGATAATGGTTTTAGACGGAATTAGATAAGTAATGAGATCTAACTTAGAGTAACAAGCTGGAGAATGGAAGGAAGCATCTGCCGGTCATAGTAGCCAAGTGGAGATCCTGAGGAATCGCAAGGAGGGGACCCTGACGAACGGATAGGTCCACAAGGACCCTCTTTTCTTCCTCCTAAAGCCATCTCTGACCCAACCCATCCTTTCCGCCCCCTTCCCCCGGGAATTTTGTGAAGAGGAGGTGAGTTAATGGCGTGAGGCGTGAGCTGGATAGAGATAAGGAGTTTGATGAAGGAAAGGGAGGATGGATGAGGGGAATAGGGCCGAGGACATACTTTTCGACGGAACACGGTCAAATCGAGAGAAAACTGCCCCGAACATTGAGAGGGCGGGGAAATAAGGTAGGTTATGGAGCAAACGAAAAGTTATGAAGACAGATTTCCAATCTTGGCCCTTTCGTTCCCTTTTATCAAGGTTTTTAAGCACTTTTCTGGGAATTTTTCCGTCCGTTTCGATTGCGTCAGGATATTTTTTTATATTTAAGGGTTCGCAGTAGGGAAATCATTGCAGGAGATTTTTTCGTCGATCTCCTTTCGAATATCGGTTGCAAGTTGTTTATGAAGTACGTCGTGGTTTACTGCATGCATTCTTGAAGACGGGATTTATTTAGGCATTCTACCAATTATTATGAAAAATAATCGTTTATTTTAAATATGCTTTATTTAAACCGCTTAACATTTATTGAAATATGTAGAATAATGTCAATATTCCACTCTGTGTACGTTTAGTTTCTTTAATTTGATATTTAATTGGAATGAAATTACTATTCACACCATGAATGACTTCGGTTCTTATTTTTCCCCAATTACTCCCGTTTGGACTTAGTATACTTTCAAAATTGGAATACTTTTCTCCGTTAGATTCCATTGTTGCACTACATTTAGAATATATCAACAAATAACAACATTCTCGCAAAATTTTATTTCTGTAAAATCGTCTTCAATTAAACAGACCATTTAATACCCAAAATAATATCATTATATACCCCCTCGGCTTTAAATACTTGCGTAGGTAGATTGAATGAGGTTATACTTCAATTACATAACTAATTTTAATGCAAGTTTTACAATAGGTAATATCATACGGGTGCATAAGTGACCTACTACAACTGAACGAATCAAGTATGTTGCAAAAATAGTTAAATTTGCTGTATTTTCAGATACTCCGCCGTTTCACTTTCGTTCCTCCGATTCCGAACCATGCTGAGAGAAAAGACGTGATATAGTGAGAAAAAGGACTCCTTTAGCTCTTTCAGTCCACGCACAACCTCTTCCTTGGACCCTCTTTACTTTCTCCCTTCCACGTCACCGTCGCAAAATGACCGTACGGACGCAGTGCCTTTCGGGTAGAAAAGATTTCGGGGAGGGGCCGTAGTTACGTGAAGGGTAGAGATACAGAAGTGGGTGCCTCAAGGCTCAGTGATGGGACCTTTGCGATACGAGGTCAAACGTAGGAAAGGGATGGCCAAAGGGCGAATGGAAGAGAGAAATGGAGGCATAGGAAGGATTTTCGGGGAAGGAAATATCTGTTAATGCGATCACTGAACGGGGCGTGCATTCGTTAGAGGCTTAAAAGGGATGAGGGTGGACGGCCTAGAGGAGAAAATATTCTCTCCCCACTTATTGGAGTAGAAAGAGAGTGTGGGTTTTGATACTTGGTTTGAGACTTTTATTGGCTGAAGGGGGCTGATGTCCTCACTTATTTTGGAAACAACGCCTTTGAGGTTAGTGGAGAGTAACGAATGCTGTTTATGCGAGCATAAACTAATTCGCTGTTTTGAGGATCAACGGGTATTTAGCTGTGGCAAATTAGCTCGTACAGGAATGCAGTAATGGTTAGGGATCACGAGAAAATGTTAAATGTCATTGTAAATACGATGATTACATACATATGACGCTCTTCTTCAAATATTTTGGCAACGTAACATTATACAAGAATTAAACTTAAACAGTGATACACACAGAAAGTAGAAGCCACTAATAATAAATATATACTTGTAGTATATCATAAATTATTATCATGTAGCTTAAATGGCTTTACCTCTTAACGGAAAATAATTTTCTTCTATCAAGAAAATTATTTACACAAAGGACATGGAAAATACGTGCCTCTACTATGATATACGTCCTACTTAAAATAAATTATACAACTTTGTATTTTTCCACGGATTTTTAATATCGTAAGAAGTTCTTACATCTTCAGAAGTAAGAACTTCTTACGAAACCGGTTGCCGATATTAAAAATCCGTGGAAAATTACAAAGTTGTATAATTTATTATGGCTTTCCACAAAGTTACGACAGAACATATTGATTTCATTACATCCTACTTATCGATGTAAGAAGAGTATAAATTGAGGTAAAGAAGAAAATACATTTTTATCAAGGGGGTAGTGAATGTGTATGAAAATTTTGGGATTGCTACCTTAGACGCACACACAAGATTATTTCTATGTCTTCTTTATGCAATCCTGGAAGTAAATCGATTTTATCTCGTCTTTCATTTGATTGTTCTATTTGATTTGATTTTGCGAATTAATTTTATCTATAGCAGAGGAACGTGTATCGATAGAAAATATCATTGCAAAAAAGGTGTCGGATCTAGTTATGCTTTTTTATCATAATACTGGTTTCGTTATTTATAGGAGGAGTCCTTAGTCATGACCGAGGATAACTTAAATTCGTAATAATTTTAAGCTAAAGGAACAAGAGAGATTAAGTACAAAATTTGGAGGAACTCTACTTCAAACCCAGGACTTTTTACACACTGCCAATGATTTGAATCCTCCTTCAGTTGTTTGCTCTATAGTGTAGCTAGTATTCTTCTTAGAATGAAGTTTTAACCTTGCCTAATGGAAGTCACTCGTGTTTTTACAACATTCTATATAAAATACTCATCACAGTTCAACCAAGGGCTAACATTTTGTGCTCACTCTAATTTAATCAGCTTATTCGCATCAATTTTAGATTTTATTCGTGAAATGAATTCTTTTGCAGTGGATGTATCTATTAAAAATATTGTTGTAAAACTATTTAGAATCGTACATGTATCTCAATGATTAATCCACTCTAACTTCCCTTAATATAAAATAATTATTAAGTAAATTAAGTTCTTTTGTCAACGTTTGGTGTTGAAACGACCCCTAGTGCGTCTTTCCCTTCAACCCTTATTATATGATTGCAATCCTTATATATGGATCGATATCAGAGGTTATATATTTGATTTGTGCTTTTGGACAACTTGGAAAAAGTAAAGGTAAGTTGATTTCGTACTAGTTTTTGAAAAAACGGGTAATGTGAATTAAGTACAAGGAGAATTTCTGATTGCAAGTGCCGATATTTGATGATAGGACTGCCAATTTATCACTAACTATACGTAGCTTCCAGGAAATAGGTTAAATTAAGTTGAACTATAATTACGTTGAATGTCTCTACCTTCCTTTTCTTTTTGATGTATTCATGATTATCATGAAAAATAATTTCATTAAATATTTCCTAGACCTATATTAACATCGAATTTATATTTCTTCCAAACATATTAGCATTTAAAGCAAGGTACGAGTTCTTGAAATTTGACTTCTATTTTTTGTTTAGGATACATTCAGGATTTAGTATCGCAATTTCGACGTGCTCGGTTATTTATTTAAGGGGTGAAGTATTTTGGAATTTCGGAGATGGTAATATCTTCATCACAACTTTGTCTTTGGAATTTATATTGGTATCATCTGTTAACAGGTACACATTCCAAATCCACAGCCAGTTTCTGCGAATAAGCTGCCCTAGAATTGAGGATTGAGATGGTCTTTCTTTGCTTTTCTCAGTCAATTTGTGTACGTCGATAAAAAAGAGACATCTTGAGTTCGCCTATCAGAATTTCAACTCTAAAGTGTGCGTGAGGGACAGAATTCGATCACGAGGAGTACCTACTGACCCTTAAAGCATAATTTACCCACCGTGGGACTTAATCGATAATGGCGCAATATCAAAATCACCTCCTATTGATAGAACGGGCAATGACTAAATTTGCGTCCAATCGAGAACGTACGAAATGGAGGACAGATAGGAAGCGACGTGCTGCGTTGGGTTACCTCGCGATGCTTTTTTGCTTAATGGTTTCGTCGCCATAGACGTTTCTCCTGTCTTGCTCGATCGAGCGAAAAGGTCCCCGAAGCGGAATCGCGCGTAACGAATGAGCGTCACATCAACACGTAAAGCAAAAGGTCAGCTCCGAAATATGGTTGAGATCTAGATAAGGGCGGGTAATTCACGATCCATGCATGCTAATACCGCCGTTTAATTTCCTTCCCGTGGCACTGATGGAATCGGGCATCGCCAACAGGTTAGCCGGAGAAATGAGACGGCTCTTTGCTGTTTGTATGTTTCGAATTGTCTGTCGAGTGCTCGGGGGGAGAGTTTTTGTCGAGGTGGATTTGAATTCATTATAGCGTGCAATTAAAAGTGCACTTGAAGGATTTACCGACCCAACTCGCGTGGATTTACAATCTAGAGTTATCTCCCACTGTACAAATGATCTAATTTTAGCAGAATATCTCGCTTAATTCCAAAAATTTATCTTCAAGAGTTATAAAAAAATCTTTTTTTCGGGCGTATTCTCTTTGTCATAACGGTATCTCTTCAACAATCTCCATCTTTATTTTATTTCATCGCTAATTGCTAGGGATAATTAATTTTTTAAGTTAAGTGGGACGGATATATGTAAAACTTCAGGAAGGGACATTTGATTCACTTACCCCTTTTGATTACAAATTGACTGACTGACTAATTAGAGTACAGATTTAGATGCTCTATTATAATAAGTATTGAATGTTCCGAGGAAGAACAGACTTGAAAAAAGCACGGACCGGGTATCGAACCCGGGTCTCCCATTTGCCGGTTGCTCTTTCCGTTGAGCTGTCCCGCCAGAGCATCCTCTCAAGCTTTTCTATATATAGCTATGGGAATTATATGTATCTTTTTTACGTACATCATCATTTAATGACCCCATTTACAATTATTAATGGTCATATGAAGGATGAAGGGTAAAGGTCATTAGTAAGAGAATTGAAAACTACTTTGGGGACGCTTATATCAGACTTTGGGATAAAAAATGACCTTTGATGTAAGATGATCAAATGTCATAGAATATAATACCGAGATTCTAGATAAACAAATGGGCACCGCGTTTGATTTCGGTGTAAAAGGTTTTGGGTTCGAGTCGGTGGCCAGTTTGTTCGAAATTACCTTAGCAGTCGAAGCAATTTTAACAATACTACTACCACTATGCAATACCTCTTAAGGGTATTATAAAGGAGAAGTAAATAATGGCTGGGCTGTGGTGTATTTAACGGACATTAATAGAGTGAGGGTTTTTCTCCATTACATAAAATTTCATGTTATCCTCCGGAGGGCAGTTAAGATAATATCTAATTTTTACAGTTCTTTTTTCCCAAAATATCTTGCTTTATAATTACTCCCGGAAGCTATTTGGAAAAGGAGCTACGGAAATTTTTCTCAAATCATTGCTTGGTATATGAAGATGTATTATAAAAAAAAAGATCTTCGAATCATTTCACAACAATATGTTGCTTAAATCATAATGTTTCCTTTGCACCTTATGCTATTCCATCTAATTTCCCTTCATCGATTTATCCATAACAGATAATATTTAAAATAATAAAATCATTTATTGCAGTAATTTGTTTTATTTCTACGAAATTAAAAATTACTGTCATAACTTTGGAAACGTGCTTTAAGACATTAATATGCGTTATTGAAAGGAAAAATGAGTTAATCGGTTCGTGTATACACCTGGTACATGTCGACAGATAGCTTGCCCGTTATACTTACCGATGTGGATCATGGTGGTCTATCATACATTTTCTGTTTTTAAAGCTGAAAATTGGACACTTTAATACATTTTTATGCGTAAACACTTTCGTAAACCATATTTCAAATTTTTGACAAGTTAAGGCCTCGTCTGTGGATATGTTATCTACTCTGCAATATTTCATCAATTTATGTTTTCCGCAGAAGGGTCTGCTACTGCATTTTCTCGAAAAAATTAACCTAATCTTTTACTCCGTACTACGTGAATATTCAAGAGATTCACGTCAAACTTCCTCTTAAAAATTCACGCAACACTTTCGAGATTGGACTTTCAGAAATATCTTATCCTCGAGACAGTCCGGTGACCTCTTCTCCGTAAGATTTTCCTTGCAGAAAAAAACTGCCGTTTATACATGGCAGCGGCTCATACAAGGCAATTATTCAATGCTGCGTTTCAAATAAAATAGTTAATTATCCTGAAATGTTGGTAAAACTTCGCTATGCGATACATTTTAAATGTAATATAGTAAAAAATACGCACTAAGATGATTTAAAGAGAAAATAAATTATTTTAGTAAATTAGTCAAAGCATTAATAACTTGGCATAAAGGATAGCCATATATAACTATACAGAGAAAGATCATATTTTTATATGGTCGAAGTATAGGAATTTATCGGTAATCAGCTTTGCTATAATTGTTTTCTAAACCATAATATATAACTTATATATACATATTTAAGAAAATTAAACTATAAACAGTAAAGAAATGAACTTAGTAGGAAACAATCAATGAGCCTGTGATATAATCAATGGCACAGTTAAAATTTTTTAGTTAAAACACGCCTTATTAAATCGAGAACTAAGAAAAAAAACAAAACACATCACTGAATTTTTACTTAGTAGTTCGACATTTACGCGCAGTCTTAAGATTTGTTGCACCGTCGTTGTTTTTAGATCATTAAATAACTATGAACAATCGATTGGGACGCGTATTTGTGCGATTTTTCACATTATCAGGTTAAAATTCTACTGTCATTAATTGGATAATAATTTGCGAACGTGAGAAAAAATTCCTATCCGAGCAAATGCCAGAAAATAAGGACAGATAAAATAATCAAATTATCGGACATTTTGGATGATCTATTCACACATAATTAATGGCAGTATCGAAAACCTTAAATAAAGTAGAGCATAAATACTCTCGAGTAAGATTTAGTACAGATATCTTATACAACCTCTGCTCCAACTAGAAACAAATGCATTTTTAAGGGAAATTTAATCCGCAAAGGAAACCTCGTAAAAGAGTGAGAGCTTAAAAAGCACCTTTTTATTTCCTCTTCGAAACAGGAGTTGTTACTCCACCTGGGTGTCGAAGTGCCGACTTCCTCATTGCTAAGAATGTTTAGCGAGTGAAGCCTGGAATACTCCAAGCAACAGTTTACCGCCGTCACAACGCGAGAGGAAGGAAAAAGGTAAGAATACGAGTTTGTGTGTGTGTGATTGGCCGGAGTTGAGAACGTCGTGAGGTGGAGAATAGCCACCACGGGCTATAAATAGGGAAAAACGTCGGGTTTTTATCGCGCAAACATCTTCGCGTCGCCCGCTTCTTTTTTTGGTCGTCTCCCGGGTTGGGAGTAGATGTGTGATAAGTAGAATAGGAGAGAAAGAGAGAGAGAGAGATACCCTTTTGCGACTGTTGAAGCCTCAAGAGCACGCGAGAAATCCCGCCGCCATCTTAGAGTCTAATACGTCAGCCATTAATCCCAGGCGGTGAGGCACCCTTATCACAAATCCGCGCACACACGCGGCCAGCGCCACGTGCACACACGCACGTACACGCCAAAGCACGTATTTTGCAATCTTTTATAACATGCCCGTGTTTTCGGATTCTCTCTCTCTCACTTTCTCTCTGTCTAGCCCCCTACTGTCTGCCGACCCTTTTCTTTCCTTTTGGTTTCTTTTTGCCTTTTTTTCGCCGGCTGTCGAAAAAATTGCGTGCAAATGGCGTCGCAATAAATTAAGATTTTTTCCCGCAGTGTATTCCGGAGGAAATTTCCAGGGCTGTTTTGCGGAATTTTACCTTGACGGAAGGACTACCTTACGATACGAGCAGCTAGACTCTAATGGCCGCATTTATTTAGCGATCGGGCAGTTTGAAATAAAGTTTTAATTGAGAAAGACCTCGAGAGAAAATATTTTCCTTAGGTTAATTTATAATACATTAAGATTATCATTCGCTGAGGACTTCTAAATATCATATGGCATAGAGTCAAAAAATATCCATGGGAAGCCAAAGCTTCCTCTCAAAAACCTTCATTATTCCATTATTGTGATAAAAAATTGGTATATTTAAATCTTTTATATTTGCTGAATTTCACCCTGTCCCATAAATATTCATATCACATGGGAAAATGGGAACAAGCTATCATAGTATCGTGAAATTAAGAATTAAGTACCCTAGATGATACATTTTTTCCTCTGCTTTTTATCCAGCTCTGTTATTTAAGTTTATTATTTCATGAAACACACGGTCCAGAGACTATACAAACCAGAAAAAATTCGACCAAAGGAAAGGAACTTACTGAATTTGTAATAAGACTTTTCTGCGAAGAATAATTAACTAACACATAATCATGAGGAAATAATACCCTGAAATTTCCGAGGGCCAATCGCTTTCCCAATGACATTTCAATCAGTATTTCAGAATGATAACTGAACGCTCCTTGAAATGTGGCATTGAAGCTATTCTTTCTAAAAATTATGTAGTATATGTAGCTGATGACACTTAATTGATTTACTAGGGTCATTGGTGTGAGAACAGATTTCAACCGATAGCGATAAAACTCACTATCAATGGAATGTATCAATTCTCTTAGTTGTAAAAATCTTTGTCCTTAATTTATGAATTGCTATATCTATTAAATAAAATCTTAATAACGGTTTTAATCTGATAACTCATGGTAATTTAGGCGAATAGCTCAAAAAGAATCTTCAAAATAAGTCGCTCCCCGCTCTAGAGTTCGTAGAATTACTGTGTCCGTAAATTATCTTAAATTATATACTTCCTTGATCAGTGAATCCCATCAGCTAATGCGATCGAGGAATAATGTAGTGGAAGTAATTGAGTGTGCGATTGAAACGGAAAAGGAAATTGTCAGAATTCTCAAGTCCGGCCATAAACTTGTCTTCCGGAACAATGAATCAAATATGACAGAAGGAAATGCACACACAGCGTGAGGAATTCTAAACAAAGGCTTGAGGGGAGCTTCCCCGGCTTATACTCCTATTTTTTGTAATGATAACGTTGGCATATGTAATCTGATTTGCGATTCGCAAGTACAGACGAGCGCTATAAAAACGCACATCTCCCTTTATGTGAAATAAATTTATTTTAAAAGTACTCTTTATTTGGGAAATTCTACCATTGAAGAACAAAGACTTTCACCGATTTTCTTATAGCGTTCCTTCTACTTTGAAATAATATTCTGCATGGCTACGTTTTCAAAGTTTAAATCTTAAATGTAAGAGACAATTGAACTGTAACCAAGTTATGGAATTTGACATGAAAGCACATGCTGTGTGCACACAGGATGATATTACAAAATTATCCTAAAATTTTTAATGCGGAATAAGAAAGAAATAAGATGTACGCGATAGCAAATAGCCCAAATGGGAGTGGAGTACTTCCGAATTTTTAATAGATAAGAGAATCTTCTCTAAGAGATAAAATTTTCTAAGGTAAATCCGAATATACTTATGGGTACATTGTTTGTTTCAGTAAACGTACTATACAAATAGTGGCGTTATTGGACTCAGTCGGGTGCCTCTTTGTCAATATTTAGATCTTTCCATTATCTCTAAAATATTGAATATGATGAGTATAAATTATTCATTAGACCTAAATGTAATGAATTTTTCATCAGTATTCTTTTAATTATCGCTATCTTGGTTACGGAACACTAAAAATTAATTTGAACTTGTCACCTTCCTTCACATTATTTTGCAACGCCTTTCCAAAAACTTGACTCTTTCTCTATATACTATCCCAACCCATAGGACACCACTCCATACATCGTAGAGTCATTCTAATCTTGCCTTCACTATATATACTTTAATCTGTCACTTCTAAGCTTAACTGATCCTCGCTTTTCTCTGACTTAAAACCCATTCAAGTGTTTTGAGGAAACTTGATGTTATTTATCTAATATTTGTGACAATTTTTACTGGTATAAATTACATGTACTGGTTTACACATTCGTGGATATACTACAAGTTGCTCATCTGCGTGTGATAGGGGAATTTATTATTGCCTTCGATTCTATATCACCATTATGATTACTATCAATCCATCATAAAGACCGTGCGTTTTATAAATTAATTTTTGATTTTTATTATGACCAGTAAATTCAGATCCCTGGAAATTTATTCATTTGATTATATTCACTTGATATACTTGATTTACTGTTCAGGTAAAAATAATAATCTCGAGAAAGTAATATGTCCCGTTAAGCAAGAAAGAAAATTTAATCCCAGAAAAATGAGTTTGTCTAAGGCTGAAATAGCCCAAGCCTTTCATAGTTTTCGGAATCGTTTTGCGAATATAAATGACGAATGGAAATCATGTTTACCAAAATCGCCAACCTCTATTATACCACTCAGTTTCTAGCGGAACATTTCTCACTCCCTTGAGCACGTATCTCGTTCATTCCACTTTTATAAGCACCCTTTCCTTTCCTCCGCTTGTCTAAGCCTCCCTTCCGTTGTTCCCCCAAATATCTCCTAAGCTCCATACTTCCGACGCAGTTCATTGTCTCCGCGCACAACTTCCGTTCAATTACCCTCGAAGAAGCTGTTTATTTTTTGTTTCTTCTCACAAAATTTAAGGCCAAGGGTTGCTCTTCAGTGGAGTCTTAAAGTTCAGCAACGATCGACGACCAGGATCGACCCTGGATGGGAAACCCCTGCCTAGGGAACGTTGGCTTAGGAAGAATGGAAGGGTAAGGTTTATTGTACGTAGGCAATACTTGTAGAACATAAGTAAACTATTATAATCTTGCATACGGTCGTAGATGGAAGACAATTGATTTTTGTAGGCCTAAATAGTTTGAATGTTAAAGGCATCTGCAGTCATAGGAAAATCATAATGAAGTTACCGTGGATGAGGCCTGGGTTGATGAAAGGCAAAATATTTATAAGTCAGTTAAATATATATGATCTATAGATGAGTCTATCGTCAAATTTAATATTTCAACGTAATGTTTGTAACCTATGTACACATTGATGTCTACATTATCTTACACACCTTGAGAATATGGGAAACGAGCCGAGTGTGAAAGAGTATTTACATATACTAGCGTGATAGTGCATATATGGGTATAATATGCATTTTATACTATGGATAGAATGTCACGGTATTTTACTTATTCCTCGAGAAGAAAATTACCTTAACACTAGAAGTTAATATTTTCAAATGATTCTATAGCTGAGGTAATTTCGCACATATGTCCCCCGCGGGAATCGACCCGAGACCGCTTTCGTAGGAGGAAAACGCGCTGCCCACTTGGATATACTGGTGCCCTTCAAATTAAGGTTAGATGATTAAGAATTTAACACTAGAATTATAAAATCATATATCTAATGAATAAGGTATTAATAAATCAAACCTTATTAGTTCATTAATTCATTTTTCCAACATGCATGCATTTTTTTCTGCTTTCAAAATCTTGTACCAATTTAACTTCTAGCGGAATTTATAATAGATTAATACTCATTCAGAAAAGTTAGTAAAGCTTAAAGAAATATTCACTTGAAATATTTTTATCATGACATGTTTCATACCATTAAATAAGTACATGAATAATGAAAGAGTACTTCGATACAACGCGTTGTGTATTATTTTGAATTCTTAAATACATCTTCTTGTTTAACTTTTATAAGTCTTTTGTCCTTAATTCTTTCAGAATCTGCAATTTCAACTTTCTTCCATTCTTAATGGCTTTAAGTGAAAGTTTTTTTAGAAAGAGAATACAAGTATCTTACCGATAAAAACAAAATATATCAGAGAATAAGTTTTAAGAATAAAGTGAGATGTATATGAAAGTTCTATTCAACAAATTGCTAAACTCAAGGGAATCTGAATTTTTAATTTCTTCGTAGTTTATTCAAACTAAGTTGCCTCAAGAAAGAACAAAACTTGCCGATGATATTACAGATCACCCTTTTCCAGCTTCAGGATTTGCTTTACTTTCAAACAATTTAAAGTATTTTTTTAACGCCGGTCAACCTTTTTGTTACTTCATAAAAGAGCAAGCAACAAAACGTGCCTTTCACTTATATTTTCTTACTTTCTATTCAACTTCGATTTTTTATTTTGCCGACAGTTACCTCAATTAAAAGTTTTTGTTTCTTCTATTCAGGCGTATTTCTTCTTTTAATTTTATTGAAAGGAAGATTTTCCTTTTGAACGGAAAGTCTACTTGCTTCGGAATTGTTAGGCTTGATAACTGATCTCTGTAACCAACTTGTTCCCACCGTTTACTCCTCCACGGAAATTTCAATCTCTTCCCAAAGAAAATTCTTTCAGAGGAACTGAATTTTCTAGTAGTTCTATGAATAATCGGAGAGGAGAATACTAAGGAATATTGAAACATTTTCAGTGTTATATTACTCTCTGTTTCATTTTTAAGCAATATATTGCGGCATTCAAAGCATTAATGCGAACTACAGCACCATATTTTGGACGGAAACAAAAATTAACTGAATTAAATAGTATTCATATGAAATGATCCGTATAATTTTCTCCCCTGAGTTGGGCATATGTTGCTAATTGTTCCAGGGAATTTACCATGAAGTTATTTCTTCAAAAGACGATTGACCTGAAAGACGATTCGCCCGAGAGATTTCTCAGCCAAATAGTAGTATAGAAAGTTACGCCCAAGACTTTTCAGCCAAGAGGAGCTTCAAATAAGAAACGTTTTATTCAAACGATTAACATCCCATGGAAGTTTTCTCCAATAACATCACTTGAAGAGTTCACTAAAATGTAGTTCGAAATAACCTCTCAAAAATCTTGAAGCTCTGTGCATTTTTATTTTCAAATCTCTCACCCTTTAGATAATGAGGTAGCTATTTCTTATCATTCAAGCTCGACGCCAGTACTTTTAGAGATCCCAACCATTAATGCATCTAAAATTCCATTCCTGGCCTGCAATATCTTGCCTATATGGATCACAAACCTCCATTAGATGAAATATTCCACGAGAAGAAAATTAGAGGATTTTGAAACGTTACTTCATCAATTTATGTGTCAGTATAGCATGCTGGTGACAAGTAGTTATGGTCATATTAACAGAGGAGTTATTGCGGATCGAAAATTATAGCAGAGTAATCTGTTGGACCATCTTATCTTCAAGCTAAGAGTGACGCTTATTTAACCATTTCTTCTGGTAGATATGAACTCCGCAAGGTTTCCACAGCTCCTACCCCAAAAATCCTTGTATATCGTAACCCTCTGTTCTTTACAGCCCTTTTCGTCCTATCCTTTAGCACAACCAGCAGTCCCATCCTCACTTTTTATTGCGTCAACCCCATTCTATCTCCCAAAGTGAGAGCCTCCAGCGCAACCTTTTCTCTTAAACCACTCCCAGAGTCTTACTATACTCCCTTAGCCACATACTGATCCCCTTCTTTACGGGTCCCGTCTCTCCCTTCCCTATTCCGTACTATCTTAACCTACTGCAGGATGTTTACTTCTCGGTCATTTCGGGAGCTTCGCTCCTCTCGTCCGCCCAATATCTTTCGGAGAGCTATTTCCCATCTTTATATCTCAATCATGGGCCGTGTTTACCTTAGAGGTCGAAGTTTATTGGACGTGACGATGGACTTCATGAGTTCGCACTTTAAGAGCTCCTTGCATGCGTGCCAAGGGCCTCAACGGCTTTATCAGTGTATGCGCTGTCGTCTTTTTCTGTACACCGCCTTGCTTAGGGGAGTAATGACTTTGAGGGACTTCATTGTTTCACTAAGGGCGGTGTCTTTAGGCAGGGCTCCCCAGCCAGTGTGTCGCGGTACAGTAGTGCATGTAGCAATGTGTAAGCTCTAGGCGTGCCGCCTACTTTTCGAGGGGTTTCATATTCCTTTGATTTTGCTTACTTATGTGTTAAAGGAAGCTATTCTAATTACCAATAACGATCAAGTCAGTGAGTAAAATCACAATTGAAACAGAATTTCTTATTTGAATTGAATAAATTTACTTTATTTTATTTATTTTATTTATTTTATTTATTTTATTTATTTTATTTATTTTATTTATTTTATTTATTTTATTTATTTTATTTATTTTATTTATTTTATTTATTTTATTTATTTTATTTATTTTATTTATTTTATTTATTTTATTTATTTTATTTATTTTATTTATTTTATTTATTTTATTTATTTTATTTATTTTATTTATTTTATTTATTTTATTTATTTTATTTATTTTATTTTCTTTATCAATAACCCAAAAATACTCTTAAAGGACAGTAATTAAGTGATGGGCCCAATAATTGGTGAATTGGGAAAATTGATTCCAGGTCCAGGTTAGCTGATATGCAAATGTATTGTCTTGCTGCCCCTAGGATAGCGTGAAAACCATTTCACTACACATTGACTTGTCCATATTTACTACCTTCTACACCACGGATTCACATTATTTTGAAATTAAATTTTCACTGGATATGTAAATTCCATATCTGTGGAAACTACTGCTCAATAGCTTATGGATATGTAAATGCATACTGACGTGAAGCAGCCGCATTAGCGATACTTAGGAGACAGTTGCAATTCGGTCATCTCCGCTTCAGATGTTGCTAATAGACACTCTAATATGTATATAAATGCATTTTAAAATACATTTATTTCTCTATAAAATGCTTCAAAATTTTTTTCCGCTGAATGATCTTTAATGTGAAGGGTCTTCCCTACCTCTTCTTTGTAGCAAACAAAATTGGAAAACTTTCCTACCTTGTATGCCTCTGTTGATCATCGATAACTGCTCGATTTGGCGTAGGAAACAAATAAGATGTCGGAGAGTTCGATTTCTATAGAGGAAAGTATTCATCGAATCGGCGCTTTGGAATTTGGCAGAAACGAATAAGCTCGTCTTTCTCAATTGCCAGCTATCGGAGAGGCATCACCGGGGAGCCATAAGGAACCTTTTGAGATTGGATGCCATGCAACTGGAAGAAAACCAAACTCATTCCTCGCTCCCCAGGGAAGAAATCTAATTCACCCACGCCGTCTCCAAGCCTGACAGCGATTTTTAAATCAAACACGATACTTAAACTCCTTAATCTTTACTCTGAGATTCTCTGCACTTCCTTAATCTTTACCGCTACAGCGATTCCCTCTCTAATTATCCCATTTATTCTTCCGCTTCTCTATTAAATATTTGGTCTGTTTATACACTCATCTCCTTTCGGTTTTATTTCCCAATCCCATCCAGGTACGAATATTCTTCCAGTTTTTGCCTTCCTTTCTCGTTAAGTTTTTTATCCCACGGATTCGGGAACTCCGTGGCGTTGATTTTCTTTCGCTGTATTTGCTCCCATCTCGAAAAGCGGGCGGAGTAAGAAATAGGTGGGGAGTTGGATGAAATGCGGCGATACTCACGGGAATTCCTTTATTCCTTCATTCTCCCTTTTTCTTCCCTCATTCGATCCATTCCGCTATTATTTCCCTTCCCCTCTTTGTGTTTCCTTCCCCTCAAACATTTTTCGTTTCCTTCGGTCCAGTTCCCGTGTCCATTCCACTCGCTAAAGACGACTGTTTGCCATCTTGTTTGCTTTCTGCCTATTTTTCTTCCTATTCGCTTTATGGGCTCATTCTCGCCGGTTCTTATCCTTTTTTATTCCCCTCGTATTTCGGTTTCCTCCCAATAGAGGGTTTCTTTTCGTCGGTCCTATTTTTTGCGTTATTTTCCCTCCCTTTTTTTGATTATATTTACCTTTCGGTATTTATAGAGTCGTCCCATTCGCCGTTCGGTACTTGGAAAATTCGTTAATAATCCTTTCGGATATGCGTCTGAGAGAGTTTTTTTCTGGCGAAAGTGAAAGTCTCCACATTCCCCGTTTAATTTGTTTACAGCGAGGAATGCTCCAAAGTTTCTTACCTTCATGTTTGGCTAAGTGAATCACCGTCTTTTTTGGTCGTTACTCATACGATATTCCGTTTGATTTAGGACGGTAATGTTCCGAGATCTTCATATTGACGCAAAAGTTTCAATCAAGAGGATTTACCTTCGCGTTTTGGAATTTCGTCCTTGTTTAAAAAGGTACAGCGCCTTAATTTCGCTATGAAACATTTTAGCTCCTGAGGGAATAAATTGGTAGAGGACCCTTATGGAAAACATGTACGTATACTTTTGGTTTTTTATTTCTCCTATCGATACTAGACCATTATTAATCTCGAAAGGAGAAGAGAGTTGAAATAAGTAGAAACTTCTTGCCACATTTTTCTTAATAGTCAATTCTTTAATAGATCCTGTATCCCACGCATAGGTTCTAGTACATGTAAATCAAAAATTTTGTTAATGTTTTTGTCTTAGATTTAAGTCCACACAGTTTTCCTGATTTGTGTCAATTATTGTGTACGTGTCCTCTGATACAAGGAAGGAAGTTCTGCCACATTTCTGTTCGCCAATTTTTCTGGGTTCGAAAAAAGAATGGTTAGACATCTAATATCTAACCAATATCTATTAAGAATACATCTTTACTTTATTTTTATCGGCTGCAAGCTGTATTTCTTTCTTAAAATTCAATCAGAAAGAATGGTTGCATAAGACCGAGACAAGCAGCAAAAAATCTTACACCGTGCTGTTGGGAGCTGTCTTTCGGCGTGCGGCAGGGAGTGCACCATAACTCTGTTTCCTCAGTTGGTTACTGTCAAATATCATGGTAGTACTTGAAGTAAATAATCACACAGTTCCTAGTCTCATTTTTTACTTTGTTTATCCATTGTATTCATGAGTGTCAAGTAAGTTGCAAATTAGTACGGTACATATATACTCATCCTTTCCTTTTAGAATGGACGGGCATTTCAGTTTTTATATATAAGTAATGACAATAGCATATTTAATCTTACTTCTACTTTCCCTTCTGAGAATCAACCAACAGTTAGGAAATACTATTTTTCTGCTAGATTTCATTGGTAGAACTTATTTTGTATGCATGTACTATATTAATACTTTCATGCAATGTATATACCCAAAGATAAGCATAAGTGAGAAAAACGACGTTCGCACGCATAAAATACGTTTATTTATAACACCAATACATTAGTTTTAACTGAAATCTGTGTATTCATGTTAATATGTAACCCTCTCCTATATCAGTAGTGGAGTAGATTTTCTTTGATTACCAGAGAAAAGCGACTGTAAGTGTCAGCAGAGAAAAACAGGATAAGATCAGTATTGTGGCGCCCACAAGTCTCTCGAATGACTTGTTAGAATGTTCCACTGGGGAAGTTGGACGGTCAATGGTAATTGGGAGACCCGTTGGACTTTTTTGTAGTCTATACTTCCATGATATTTTCTTGGGTACACGCCATCTCATGCATAATCACTCTACCTATATTCTTGAAAATTTATATAACTATCCGATCTTTACTCGAAATGGGAATGATTCCTCTCCGTTACAGCTTAATAATCTCCGTAATGCTTACTCTTTCCATTAAGAAATTAAGATGACGGATGGAAGCTTTTTCTGTGAGATTTTTTCAGTATCTTAGATTATTGAAATATGCTGTTTGCTTTGAATGATTCCCTCAGAAATTTTCTTTAGATCTTGGGGTACGTAAACGGTAGCGAACCACTAGCAATCAGAAACCTTCTACCCCGTCAGCGCTCAAAACCGAAACTATTGAGAACAAAACTCCATTCACCCAGCAGTAATTCCTCTCCCATAAAATTTTCACCGATAAAACTTTGATGTTAGACCGTCCCAGAAAGCTAATCCGATATCGCATGAATATCTAACAAAAATACGCATCTCGTGGAGCAAGACGACCCAAGAAAGTCAACTCGGAAATCCCTCCCGGGGATCCTCCTTATAACTTGTTGCAATTCTCCTAATCCTCCGGGATGAATAGGACCTCTCGTGCCCACCGACCCAAACTCTTACCTGGGCCCGAACTTTCTCTAAACCGCTCCCGCGGGGCCCGACACCCCTCTCTCTCATTTCCCATCGCATAAAGAGGTTAGCGGAAGCAAGGAGAGTGTAGGTGAAGGTAAGGTGGCCGTTTGCTAAAAACACCCAACCCAACCCTGGAAAAAGCCTTCCAGGAAGAGAAGGATTGATACAGCAACTGTTGTGGCTTCTGGGAGAGGAGATGCGCCGTAGAGGGACTTGGGATAGACGGCAGAGGAGGAGTTTAAGGTACCCGAAGGAGCTTTCATCTCGTAGCATGGCGGTGTTCAAGACCCTTATTTCACCCGTGGGAAGGATGTGAAAACCCTCTCTTATCTCTCTCACCTTCTATTTCTTTCCATTTCCGGCTCATCTTACCTGTTCTCCCCCCTTTTCGGCTATTGGGTGACCATCGAGATGACCGCTGAAGAATTCAAAGGACCACGTGGATGGAATCGAAATATCTTCCGCGAGTTAAAAGGCGGAGTGTTGCCCCTAAGGAATGTCGCTGTTTTAGGATGGGGTGGCCACGTGGGCAGATCGTGGGAATTTTACAGATGCGATTTAGTGAAAGTAAAGGGTGCTGGATACATCTGCACGCCCTCCTTTCATACATATAAAATGAAGTGGTTTACACGTTAACCAATTTTCGGACACCGAAGGGATACTCATCGTTAAGGATAGAAAACATGTCATCTATCCGTGATTTTCCACATCATATCATCATCATTATATTTAAATAAAAAGCTGCACAAGTATTCGATTTATGGGACTGTACTTTAAAGTTAATTGAAAATTAATTTTTTATTTACATTTGATTTTACTAGGGATTATTGATATATCCTTACCTTACATAAATTTTAATTAATCGATGTTCATAATAATTGAGATAGGATTTTTTAGGAAGTAAGCGATAGACTGGAAGCGATAGCAGACATGAAAAAAGACGTTGATTAAAGTACAGTTTTGATATAAACAGCGAAATAAATTAATTGCATATTACATAAATGCATTAGTGTGAGGATTATCAAATTCAGTTATTCCAGAAAAATTTTCACTATGTTAATGATATCAAAAAAGAATGTGTGTTATTTAAGAATTAATAATAGGCTACAAACATGTCCGGTATGATGTTGAAGCTGATAATAATTTTTATTACGGAAACTTGACTATCAGATCTACGTTGATTGAAAAATTGATTGAAATTGAAAATTATCCCGGGCTAACTGGAAAAGTGAAATATTTCCAGTTAGCCCGGAAAATTTTTCTCACATTATCATTACGTTCTGATCTCTCAGGTCCAATTTTTGCCTAATTTTATTGCCGGTACACTTCAATTTCAGTTAATAATGTGTGACTACTTTATGTCCGCTGTTAACAACTCATTACATGCATATCCTTCTTTTAAAATTAAGCATGAATAATAATAATATATTCTTAATGCCTCTTGCTCAAATTCGGACAGTTGCATCAAATAAGAAGCGAGGCACGATTAGAAAAAAACATTGAGAAAAATTGTATTGTCATTCCCGAGGGAATAGACACCGTTTTCTCAATATAGATATTATTTCCAGTAGATTCCTCTCATCATTTCACGATCATTCCATATCCGCCGAATATTTCATCGGCACGATTTTCGATTCACCAATTCGCTGAAACCGCATTATCGCAAAGAGATGAATCGAATTTCGACCGATTCGTGCGCGGGATCTCGCAAATGCCGAGATTTTCATTCCATCCCTCCGATGGGAAAAATGAAACGAGGAGTTTTAATTTAATTTCTCAACTTCTCTCCCTTTTGTTTTCCCTCCCTCCAATTCTCGAGGTGACGTCACTTCCCCTTTCTTGAGCCAATCTTCCCGGCATGCATTCGCCACACGTATTCCGCGTGTCCCCTTATCATTTAAGCCCTCCTCGGCTAACGCTTCGCAGCCCACGAAACCTTCGCGACCCCTCCTTTTAAAAAATAAAATAACGCCCCCTCATTTTTTCCGGAGCCATCTTTTTGAATATTTCAATATTCTGGGCGCATTTCAACCCTCTGTATATTTCATCGACCCCATCGCCAACACCTTATGGGGAAGTCCATTACCCTTAACTCCTGTGTTTTCTTTGCCACGTCTTGAGAAAGAAAACAAATACGTGTTGCGAACAATCGAAAGGGAAACACTCTGATCGATTCGTCTGCCTCATATTGTAATCATTACTGGGCCAATATACACATCTATTTCTGCTATTATGCTTTAATAAATGGGATATTTATAATCTTGGAACAGGATAGAGAAGAGTGTATCTTTCCTTTTCTTTCATCTCAACGTAGTTCATGACTGCTATGGCATGAAAGCTAATTAGGTGTAAACGATGCTGAATGTTGGATCTCATTTTGGTATCTACTTATCGAATTCCATGAAAAATGAAATCCATAGGGTCATTATACGTGGTAACTTTTCTTACTTGGAAATTATACTTAACTATGTGGACCTTTTTAACTTTATAGATTTGGAAAAAAGGAAGAGCTAGCTAACTTACTCCTCGTTCTTCCAATCCTTATGCAAGAAAGACGTAGTTAAAAGTGGAGGAGTTGAGGAATAAGGCAATCTTCTCCGTGAATACTTTACAGACATTGGCGTTTATCACAATGCCAGAACTAAGGATGTACAAACATTTCTCGATAATAAACTATCGGTTTTCATTATCTCAGGTATACAGAGACAAATAAAGTAAACATATGCCGCGCTAATGATTAATTTCCTGGATTAAGAAGAAAATTTCCGCTCATTTTAGAAACTATGTGATGTGGGTTGAATCAATGGTATATGTATAGCTAACGGATGTGAGTTGGGGAATTGGAGTAAATACAAGCTTAAAATATAAGGCATAGCCGAATAGTATTGAGTTTGGCAATACTTGGTAGCTATTTTGCCCACAGAAAGAATCAGAAAGGACGGCGATTCTAGAAGGAGGAATCTTTGAGACATCTGTGATATCAAGAGCACTCCATATCGTACAATGATAAAACTTTATGAAGGATCATAAAAAGAAAACTAAACTTTATCTCGTTATGCAGTGCTGTTTCTGTTCCATTTCTGGGGATTGTTGTATTCTCTCGGATGTATATGTTATTGGCTGGAAGAAATTGCTACTTCCTCATTTGAAGCACTATATTTGCCGTCACCTATTTTAGGGTGCTCCTAAAACGATACGATCAATCAACAGAAGCTGGACTTAAGCTAAAGATTGTGCAATGACCTAATGAGGTGCTGAGCTTCAGAGTAATTCTTTATTTGAGTATCTAATAGTTTAATCAAGCATGTAAACGTGAAGCAATTCTCTATAAATTTTCCTCCTTTTCTACTTAGTAGCATGAGAATAAAAATACTTGATTTATGCCAACTAAATTTGTAATTTGCTTAACATATCTGTAATAATAGTTAGATTTAAGAAGAGATTTTTTAGTCTCAATCTCACCTTAATGAATACCTTATATTATCGTTCTCTTATTAAGCATTTCACCAGCTAAAATCCTCACTGTGCACTTGGATACAGCCGAATTTTTAGCCTTACGATACCACTGTTACAATTAAGCTTTCAAATAAGAACAACTATGCCCTAAAATAGGATTCAAACCATGGACCTCGGCGGTGCTGGGCTAAAACGCAAACTCATAAACCACCGAGGCCTTTAATTAGGTAACTGAGGAGTACATGAGTCTCTGGAGTAAAAATCGGTATCATCAGGAAATTTATTTCCCAAATCTTCTCGTAACATAAATATCTTCATTACAAAGATCAGGATTTCCTTCTTCTCAATCTACAGTATTACGTACTTCATCCCTGACCAAGATCGTGCTACTTAGTAGATGGATGCCCTAATCTCTACAGCATCATCACATGCTTAGTCCACATCACTTCCATTTAACCACGCGCTATTTTTAAGATCCCTTCTGCATCCAACCCTCTTTCCTCAGTTACTCCCACGGCAGTCCCTTCCTCTCAATTTTCTTGAGATCTAACGACTTACTCTTTTCCCCATTACGTTCCTTCTCCGGCCCAGCCCCAATACACAATCACACATTAGCTTCCTCCTCCTCTCTCTTCCACACACTTAAAAAGTATCTCTACTTCTTCTCCCTCTTCCTAGCAAACACGCCCGTTTCCTCTTAGCTCAACTTTGGACAACTCCATTACGATAGCCGTCTGGGAATGGGTTGGCAGAGTGTTCGGGCCTACTTTTTCCGGCGTGCTATAGGCGTAGGGGAAATGAAGTAGGAAGAATGGCCTTGAAGGAATCGAGATCTGAAAGTAAGGTGGCGCCATGTGGGATATCTTAAAGATCTCGAGAAGATAGATGCAGATTACGATGATGTGAAGGGTTGATCCTCCTTGCCTTCTAGTGTAGTCTTAAGGAAGGAAGTAATGGGAAAACTTGCCTAAATTATTTTATGGTTATTGTTCGAATTAAGTCGTTTGGGGAGGGATTTTGGTGGAAGCCCATATCATCTGTTAATTGCATGGGATCTGATGATGAACCGAGTGATTGATGCGAATGTGGGTAATGGTGGGTTCTCAGCTTTGGAGTGTTGTATCTTAACCACATTTTTTCTATAAATTCACGAACAACCACTTCATAATTGAATTGCATTATCCTTTTCCTCAATTTCCATCGAGCATTTTTATGATTTATTCGAGTTTCGCGTTAAATACTAATTTTTATGTTTAGAAAATTGATGTGAATCATAAAATATATTCATAGAATTCAGTCTCATTCTTTGAATCATGTTTTCCCATCAATACAGAATTATGTCAGTTCAACTCTAGGTTTCTCGGAATATCTGAGATGTCGACCATATAATTTCGAGGAAAGTCCTAGGCAGACTAAATATAGTGTCCTTTCTTTATTTTCCTTCCTATTATTTTTAACCTCTTTAAGAAGACATAAGTAAACCAGTTTATATGTGTGTGTGATCCTTTTGTAGAGTGATCTGACTCGATTTCTTAATCTAATGTAACTGAACTTTCAGCCAATAACAAAAATTTTAATTTTTGAATTATTCTTCTGCTGAATTAAACGTATTTTTTGTATGCAATTTATCTTATCAAATAATTTACAAATATGTAAGAGAGACAAATGCCCATCTAGAATTTTAATCTCTGGCTTTGAAGACTAATTTGGAGTTGTTAAGTAAACTAGAAAATAAATTATACAACTTTGTAATTTATTATGGCTTTCCACCAAGTAACGCCAAAACATATTGATTTCATAAACTAGAAAAATAATAAGAAGACAAAATTTAATTTCAGTTAATATGATGAACAATCTTCACTTCAATAATTTAGGTTCTCTATGGAGAATTAATGGCCTGTGTTTTACTACAACAAATCGTCATTTCGCCAGCTAGTATCAGTGATGAGAATGCCCGAAAGTATGCTTCATTTCACTGTTCAAGGACTGTCATTCTTCTAAACTCATCGCTCAGCAATATCTTTCACATATGGAAGAACAAAACTCCAGTAAACTATCAGACTAGCTTACCAATATACATTTCATCTCTTTTGGTAACAATCTTAGCGACTATATAATTAATTATATTATTATAGAATTAATTCTACAATTTAATTATCATATTTGATCACTAGATATCCTCACAGGATGCCTTCATTAAAGATGAAAAATTCATCAGGCAAATAGCTGTTCTTTCATGATTTATTGGAGCTTTTTCTCTCCTATCTATATTACGATCAATTTGTCATTTCACTAAATGTCTTTTACAATCATTTTGCTTACTTCTTCCCGATAGATATCAGCCACAAGAATCGGCAGTTTCAGCCACTAACTACGTCTTTGATTCATCCTTAGAAAAACCAAGTGTTTAAACAGCCATAAATTAGATCATGCAACCCCAAATCCCGCCCACCTATCTCAACAGACGACGGCAAAGCGAGATATGGAGAAAACAATCCCCCTCCCCCTTTCATCTCGCTTAAGAGGAGGATTTGCCATGAAGCGGAAGTGGATGGGGAACACAGAAGTGGAATCCCGCGCAATATAATAAAAATATAACCGCAGAAGTTTTTCATCACTTTAAAATATACGGGGAGGGGTACTCTCTCTCTCGTTTCGGGCGGAATTTGAAATGAGCATCGAAGAGCGGAAGGAAGCTTCCCCGCTAAACACATTTCGATCGCGGGGCTTTTTATTGGGAATTCCCCCTCTCTCGCGGTAAGGTTTTTCCAAGTGGAGACATGGAGAGAGATAAAAGAAGGCAGGATTTGAGGCCCTTGGGGCTATGCCCTCCATACATTAATGAGACAGGGAAGGAAGAGATATGAAAGGAGCACCGATGCATGACGGTATGAGGAGGGATCGTTGCTTCCGTGGATTTCTTCGGAGCAGCACTGAATCGCCATTTACGCTTCATTCATTTAATCACGATCTTGCCTTTCACTTGCAGTGTTGCCTCAGGAATCAATTCGTGATGGAATTCATTAATTAGAGGCGGTATTTACAACTTGCGAGAAACCGAACGGTCGTCGGTCGGTCGGTCGGTCTCAAATAATGATTCCTGTGACATTATCGATGTCAAACGAATATTGCCATAGGTTTATCAGTACATCAAACTATTATATTATTTTTATTTTTTCTACGTTAATACCAAATTTTGGTTCCGTTCTCGTTTTGCTCCAGCTGCCAGCGTTCAACCAAATCAAATCGGACTTCTTTTCAGTCCTACCATAGTAATATAATATCCCTCTAAAAATCTGGTTTTCTACTGTTACCTATCATTATTTGCATTGCTTTATACTAAATTTCAAAATTAAATTTACAAGTTGTAGTTAAAGTTTATGTTATGAAGAATTTCTTCAATTAAGCTAAAGTAAAATTTTTATTGTAGAGAGCTGAAAGTCGGAACGGAATAAATAATAGTCATGAGTTTAAGTTCGGGCTCAAGAATTTAAAAATTTTGGTGAAGGTTTAGTTTTCACTCCAGTAAAAATGCCTTTTTTTGTCGATTTGATACCCCTCTAAATACTTATTTTCTAGTTATTTATAATGAAATCAACGAAAGATATTTCAATATATTGTAAGGATTCGTGGAAAATAATATAACGCTACGAGATAAGAATATGCTCTAAGGATATGAGATCGATTTTCAGTTTTTCTGATGATTTCCTAGCAAGAATTCAAGACCCAATTTTGGAATCATCTTTTATGGCAAATTTCTCATAAATTTATCTAAAAGTTCTTAATTTTCATAATTTTGCCATGATAAAATGTCACTCGTTCTAAAATCATTGTTCCAAAGGCGACTTTGGCATGTCATTTTTGTACCTTTGAGATGCATGGAAAATTCAGAGGAGATACTCCTTCATGGAAGGGAGTTCTCTCGACGGAGATTGATTTTCCGGAAATTTCTAACCCGGAGATTTACCTCGGGTTCCTGAATACGTATTAAAAATTGGCTTTTATATTAGACGTGAATTATGAAACCCGCAAATTATCTGCGGATATCTGAGCAAAACAAATTAAGCAATTTCACTGTTTGGGGACTGAAGTAGTTCTGGAATTAATCAGTCGATGATGTAAATTCGTAAGCTAACGAAGAATTCATGTGATGCCTGCTTTCGAGTTTTGGCAACGGTAGATCAGAATTGCTGGAGAAGGATTCGATTTCTCTATAATTTAAATATTATTTCCTTTAAATAAAAATACCTTTTCTTGAATCATCTCAAGGCATCCTTAAACAAATGTCATCATATCATTCTCTTTCAATAGTTTTATTAGATTTTGCGGGGTTATATCATTAGAAAACATCAAAACTCAACCCTAAAAAGTCTTAAAAATATTTTTAATTGCAATAGGATGGCCAAGAGGCAAATTAATCCCCGCAAAAATCTACCTTTCCCTCTCAGTATTTGAATTATTTAGAATTTAAGGAAAGCAAAATATGAAGCAAAAGAAGAAATGGCAGGCAGGGTAAAATTTATCTTATCTTTGGCTGAAAAAGGAAAATATCCATTGAGAGGAAAGATATCAACAGCGAGGGAGGGAATAAACTTACGTAAAAAGAATAACCAGGTGAAAAGATTGTATAAAAATCATTAAACATGATATTACATATTAAACATAAAAAACACTATATTATTTATTATATTTTGAAATGCTCTCAGTGCTTTTAATCCTCGTCTCGTTCCTCCTCCATGGTACGTCGAAAGGTTTCTTATATAAAATTTTATTTAATTAATTAAGATTATTATTTATTAAATTTGTCCCCAGATCTTCCCCGTCTTAGTTTCAAAAGAGCTCTGATGTTATCTTGTTTTTTGTTTAGTTGTTTGATGACTTTCATTATTGCTACTTAAGATCTTTCATTAAATGGCACAACATGGAATAATCACAAGCGAGTGCATACTAAGGTCATCAATTTCTATTAATTCCATATTTTAAGTATAGTACTTCTCTAATGCATCACAATAAAGTCAAATAGATTCATCAATGGTATCACTGAAAAATCTATAACATATATTTAAAATATTGCTGAATCTTGCATCTATCGCTTTTTCATGTAGTATCCGAGTTATCAAAAATCTCCTTTCGATAATTTTTAGATGTTTTATGTATTTTCAGTCTCATTGTCCTATATTTTCGGTTACAATCAGCATAAAGTAGCAAATAAGTCTGCGAATTAATGTAAGTCATATGATTGGCATTAATAAAAAACGTATCTATAACACAATAGTAAGTGCAACTATTTAAGAAACACCTATTACACTATAAGAAATCTTTCCATAATTTATCGGATAATGTAAATTCGATAGCTATGCTTTTCTAGTGATTTCGTTTCGGGTTACCGCTGAGAAAGCCGTCCCCTATTGATTTTACGTATTGGTGATCTCTGAAACGAAAACTTCTACCATGGCACTATCATCACGTGTGTCGTAGAGCGATGGAGGGGCGTCGCTTTTAAAGCTTGAAAGATAAGGATCGGTGGATGAGCCCCTTTTATAGATTTTTGGTTTCCTCCTCCTTTTCTTACGACTTTTCCCCTCTTCCCCGTCATTCTGCGTCGCCTTCACCTCTACCTCCTCCATTGGATCCCGCTTCTTCCCTGATTTATGGAAACCGAGTTGTATATGAAGAAAATTGGGAGTTTGGGTTTTGCGCGTGAGTGTGGAATTTGTGCGCTCAGATGGATGGGCCGCCCTGATGTTGGGATGATGATGGGAGTTTTTGGGTTTGTGCTTAAGGGAAGTTGACGACCGTGGAGACACAGACTCCAAGAAGGGATCTTTGGCAGAGCTTTAGGGCTCGGGCTTTACAGCAGGGACCCGGGCCATATTTTTTTAGCTGCCGCTCCTACCTCGGCTCCCTCCCAAGCTGTTAGTATCTTCTGTAACTAACAGAAAAAAGACTGTACATGATAGTTAATCGTGAAATTTCTGAAGTTTCAACCCTGGGTGCCATCGAACTAATTAAATTTAAAGAACTTTGAGCTTGAATTCTGTAGAACGAGTTTCTTTCTATATATGAAACAAAAGCACCCTAAGATTAATATAATGGTTATTCGACGATAACAAAAGAGATAGTGATCAGTGTTTCTGAAAACTTTTGGCCCTGCAGGTTCTCTAACCTGTTAATAATTCACTGCTCTTGCGAACATATATATTCAATTGCTAAAGTTAGCAAACAATCGGCATCCATCTCCTTGTCAAATTTACCTTCTGATATACTTTGTTAATTTGATGAAACCATTGCTTCCCTATTGAAACAATTTCCTCATTGATATTATTTTAAATTATCCTATTTTCTTCCAGTTCATGTCGTTAACTTCAATGAAAAATTTGTGAAGATTTATTAAGTATTAGCTATTCTCCTTAGTGCATTGCTGGATCCAAACTATGGAGGACCGCCCCTGTCCTCTAATTTTAGGCAAATTACTTGTTCTGCATATCAGTTAAACTAATATTGATGAGTAACTATAATTAGTATACCTCTATATATTAGATTTTTGGTCACAAATTTGCACTTAAACTACTTTTTGGAAGGACTTATGGAGCTAAAAGGGATACTATTCTTATCTAAAGATGAATTTATCAGTCGAAAGTCGCCACCCTCTTTCCCTTGCATCCCTCCCCTTGGTTCATTTGCTACTCATACGATTTTTCGGAACAGTTATCTCTGGGGATCTACTGCTGTTTTTTCTCTTCAGTGCAAGATATGAAATACAACGTGCATAGTGACTGCTACAGTAGTAGTTTGCGAAGGCTTAGTGATAAACCCGTCTAACAAACAACAACAAAAGACTAAATAGAATGTTTTACGAAATGTATTAAATATTTAAACTAAGCTCTAAATTTCACGGTTGATTTATGACTTTGATTTAAATTTAAAATTAGTCACCAAGTAGGATAAATAATACGATAGCTTCCGAGGTGATTTATTCAACTTCGTCATCTCTACACTCAGAGTCGAATATCGTCTTGATTATCACGCTGTGAATAAAAATCAGGTTCGAGATGTACGGGGGTTATCCCTTCAATCTACATTCAGAATTTTACCTTAATATTTTCCTCTGTATTTCGGGTTCTTGACTTGTCTTCTTGTCCAAGCCTCACTTGGTTTCCTTACTTCATGACTTTTTCTCTTGCAGCCTCGTTGAAGAGTTTTTCACACACATCAAGAGTCCCATTTCGCGAATGAATATAGTATCGTAGGATATATATGGAAAATATTCATAATTATCACTATATTATCAGATTCCGAAAAGTGGAGCTCGAGTACCATTCCTGTCAGTCTTTTTTTCATGCCAGTTATTCCTTGTGAATTTTCGGATTTATGTTCACGATTCTGTCTCTTTAACGATCAGTGCAATTTTTAAGGGTGGAGCTCAAGGTGTGAAGAATTCAGATGCATTTATATAACTAGTAACATAATTAATGGATAGATAATAATAACAATATTATTTCTTATTACGTGTATCGCTGTATAAATGACACTAAAGTTTAATGAACACCCTTTTCCAAATTATCGTAGGTCACTTGGGCTTCAAGATCTCAAAAAAGTTGAAAACGTAGCAGTAATTGCGCTGACTATACACTTAATTTTATATCCATACATACTATCATGATTGATTTTTTAATTCATTTTGGCTCTTGGTTCCCGAATGGTGATACGACATGGCGGTCCTCATTCGAATGATATCCCTGGATTTCCAGAATTCCGTTTCACTTTCGTTAAGTGTAAGCGTAGGAGGAGCATGAAGGAGTTCAAGAACATTTCTAATGTGTGTTTTTGAAGAATCTCCCCGGGGGAAGAAATGACTCTCAGGGAATATGAGGCGAGTAGTAGCGACCCCAACCGCCACTGGGTGGTGGCGCTGGAGGGAATTTTCCCTCCTTTATTATTTTTTCTTTCGCTTTAAAAAAATAAAGGGAGCTAGAAGATGGCGTTCACCTATTTACGTCAAAGCTTTTATTTCCGTCCTCTTTCTTTTGCACGGATGAGTTGGTTTATGGCAGCTGATGACACATGTGATGCGAGGGTTTGGATTATTGCTTGTTCGCGTAATGTTTCCGTTTTTGTGGCTCTGCAGAGGGAGGGGAGTGGAAGGGAATATCTCATTTTATAATGCGGAACTTAATGGTTTTTTCTCATGTGGTTCGCCGCTGGGGATAAACGGAATGGTGGGATTTCCGCCGCGCATGCGACGGAAGGAGAAAACTAATGAATTGGAAATTTTGAAATATTTACGCCAACATCAGTAATTTAAACAGCCTCTATCTTGATGGAATGCTTGAGTGGAAAGCGCCGTCGAGATGTGATCGAGATACGGAGACTTAATTTAAGGAAATTCTCCGAGAAGGTAAATCCAGAAGTTGTGGAGCGAAAATCGGAATCATATCCCGTGGCACATATAGTAATGTGTTTCTACTACGCCAACGACTACTCTCGCATACGTTTCTCTATTTCGATCTCTGAATTTTATTTGAAGAATCTCAGCAATTACAGGAAATAATGAAATAGTACTTCAAGCACATGGAATAACCATGGAGGCAATTTATTTAAGTTGTAACGGTAATGATACAGTGGGAAGCTATTAAGGTATGAGGTCGTCGATAACTATAAAGACAACGTGTTTACAAAGAATTATCAGGTCATCCCGGGCCACATTGATTGAGTTCATATTCCTGGGTTAACAAATAAGTAAAAATGGCGCTGGAGTACAAACTTAGTAGTATTTCATTAACAGCTAAGCATATTTAATTTCAAGTGTAAATCTTGTGTTTTTCATCCATACATAATTTTTGTGGTCACATCTCTCTCTAACGGAAGGATCAATTAATGAAGTCTTAATTTTAAAGTTTTTGCAAGCAATCACAGAGTAGAAAATCTTCTTTACCAAGGATATGTTCAAGAGTGACTTCCTCAGTCCTCATTTTAACAATTCCATGGCCTCAACTAATTCTCTGTCCTATCTCTCTGATAAAACAGCCATCGCACGAAAATTCACATGTCTCCTCGTAATCTTTCCGACGTAGATAAAAATATAATGAATGCTCTCTTATTCCCCTAACTAGAATTCGGGGCCTCTTCTCATAAATCTCACTCGTCTACGTTGATAAATAATTCGTTCGATGATTCGGACTTACAATTACAATTTCTACTGTAGATAAATAGGTCATTTGGATTCTAGAAATCTTTCAAATGCTCTTTATATTCATTTATATAATCTGAAGGAGAATAAATTGTTTCCTTACTTCTAATCTCCTTACAAACATTGTGTGTAAAGAGATTAACTAAGTAAAATAATATGAGTTTTCTGGCATCATGAATTATATCAAGTATCATTAATACTTATTCACTTGGTGCCATTTTGATAAATAGGTAGTATAGTAGATAAAGAAGACTCATTGCTTTTCTAGAAAAATGACTGTCATTTCAACAGGAAAGAAGGTAATAGATAGTAGCTCTTAATCTGAGTGTTTCACTCCGTATATAAAATATTTTATCATAATATGTTGAATCAGTTCTGTATTTTGGAAAATCCTTTTGCAGAAATCGTTCATAAATGATATATTTTTGAAGATAAATCTAAACGCATGACTACCACATAAATACGTATATCCATGTATGGAAAGCGTAAAACTCATTGTAAGGAATGTAACTTCTTAATAGGGTGATACTGCTCTGCTGAATCTAAGGCATTTCCCTGGCAAGATAGGAAATATTTTAGAACAGTTACAAGATAACATACAGATTTTAAATATTCCTTTAACCGTAGGGGTTGAGAAGTACTTTAAAATTGAGTTGTCTCAGATCTTACAGGGGTGAACAGATCAAGTAAAGCGTCACTCAGGCATAACCTGTGTTCTGAGAAGACGAGGGGACTGAAGTTTCTCTTGAGTGACAGTTTCCTTGATTTGACCACCGAGTTAGATCTGGGACAACCCCCTACGACTTAAGGAGCTATCTAAATGTCTATTTTAATCACAATTGTGTATAATTTCCTCTCTAAAAGTATAGGGAAGAATTTTAAATTTTAATTGTAATACTTTTTAAGAATTAATTTTTTCTTAGTTTTGAAACACCATCACTTTAAAATATACACTCTTACTTGTAGAAAAATTTGTCTTTTCTATGACAAAATCTTTTTATTAACAATTTTTAAAATATCCACAACTTTCATTGTAGATATGATTAAAATTATTACTAGTACTAAAATTTTCCTCAAAATTATTTAAAAAATGTTAAATATGAAAGAAGTGTTCAGAATTTCAACATGAAGACTAAGCAGTAAATACTTACAGTGCTCGAACGCCTTCCTTCGAGCATTTTGATTGTGAGTAATACTGCTTATATTTTAGTCAAATTTAAGTTGTTTCTGTCAAATCATACGATAGCTGAACGTTGCGTGGTATCCAACGATGAGTGAACGTCTTGGAATGAAGACCACCTTAACCGGAATTTTCTTGTTGGCAACCCTACTCAAATCGTATTAGGGACACTCAACTTTATTTCGGAAACGTTAGATTCTTAGCGTGAGTCAACGGCTTTACAAAGGGACCCACGCGGGTTATAATTAGCCCTTTCGTCTTCTATCCGAAAAGATACGGAGTGGTGTAGTGAAAAAAACCGGGCTGCGCTTATTTACAACCGGGCATCAATCTGAAACTTATCATAGTTCTCCAACTTGTTGGCTAATTTCGTTTTGTGTGCATTCCTGATAAAAAGCGTAGCGGTGGGACTTTTTCTCTCACGATAACGAACACGCTAAACCTTTCTTGGTCGAGACGTAGCTCGCCTGCGTCCCGGTACTTTACTCACGAATTTATATCTACGTCCTTTTTTATCCACCGCGTTGCATGAAGGAGCTTTATTTTTAAACCTTTTGCCATATAAAACAGTCGGTGGGTTCCAGGTGATGCATCGCTCCGGCAGGATAAGGAATTTCACTCGTTAATTCGCGTTAAGCCGGGACGCGAAAAAAATTATGTTGCATACGTCGCTGCATATTTCATCAGATTCGGTTTCATGCTCCCTCGCCGGGTGCGTTTTTCATGACGACCGGAGATAATCCTTCCGAAATGTTTCATCAACAAAATTTCTGACGAAAAAATATGTTGGCTCGGAATTGATGAAGACGTCGATGAATTATTGAGTTAACCTTACTGCTTGGATTAGTTTGAAAAGTATGCGTCATCCACCGTGAGTGCAGCGACCGATGAACCGATTGAGATTTGGAATTTTTGATATAAATCTTCATTCTTTCCTTCGGCCAAGAAACTATATTGTACATTATTGCATATCGTAATTAGTGTCTACCACGAGCTATTTCTTAATCATGAATAATGGTTATAAAAGCCAATATATAATTGATGAATTTCAGGAAGTGTTAGAACTTCTTACCTGAAGGACATGCATATGAAGTAATGCCCTTCAATATCACGGACAATGAGCCATCATTAACAAGAATATGTAACCATTGAATAGCTTTTGTCAATTAGAAAGACAGGAAATACTTCTAAAGTCTCGCTTATACCGTTTGGTAATAATCTCCCGATTTTTGTCGAGTATATATCTTGCGCTCATTTCTTTAAGCATCCTTTTCTCACATATGTACATACATAGCTATATTAATTCTAAATAATATATCATATTTCTACATTAATAGGTTGAGATTCCTAGTGTGAAATCTTGTCAAAATTGTTCGAAATCCCCTTCAGCTTCTCTAGTGTTTTTGTGCAGCTTTTTATAGCTAATTCAAAGAAATAATTTGCCTTTTAATGGAAAAGAATCCCTCTGTTTACTTTCAGTACGTCTCATAACCTGTAATAATGAGATTTAAAACAATTTTACGGGGTTAATCCTGTTCTAATGTTATCAGATCTGATCTTCACTAATAACTCCGAAAAAAATCTTGCCAGAAAAATCAATAGAATCATCTTAAGAAATCAAACTTAGAATTGTTATGAAACTCTAAAGCCTCCACAATGTATTTCCCCTGATCTGCTATCACGAAATTGCTTAACGAGTTGTTTCCCCTTCTTGACAGGCGTATTAAATCAAAGTAAAGGTTGAGAAGGGGTATAGAGTGCCTGCATCATTCAAGGGGCGAGAGCAAAGGATTGATATACAGTCATATGGGATGAAAGTATTGTTAAATTTAAATTGTTTCAAATGACTTCATACAGAGTTGAAAAATCTTTATGGGAATAAGTATGATTCAGTGCATATTTATAAATAGGATGGGCCTTTCCATGTAATCCTATGTAGCTGAGAATAGCATAACAATAATCAAAGTTTCTGAAGATAGTAAGCAAAGTCTGACTGCTTGATTACTTTAAATCTAGCAAAACTGAAAAAAATCTGAATATCAACATCACAAACGTAATAATATACAATACAGAATCATAATATATTCTCTGTAAAATATTCAATTTTTAATTTTTTGTAATAAAAGCAAGATAATGAGGAAAGGAAAGAAAAATATGTTAGAGTGTCCTTTGAATTTAATTGAAGAGTCTCTGAATCAATATTTTTCAAAGTAAAATCATCCGTATTTATAGGCAAAATATAAATTCCTGCATTAATTTTTACTATTATCACAAGCGGTGTCGTATATCTGTAGATACTACTTTAGGGATCTACTTCGATAACACGATCAAGTAATTCAAAACATCAGTACCAAAATTTATGAAAGATTTAAAAAAAAGAACGTATGAGCTATTTTATGCGCTATTTAGCGCACAAAATATAATGCATAAGTTATCTACATCTACATCTACATCTGTACCCTGCAAGCCGCCTAGGTTATGTTAGTTATGTTAAGCCTAGCCAGAAAGATAAATTATTTAATTAATATATCATTTTGATAATCTAAAAATTTACTGAAGAATCCTCTAAAATAAGCGCTAGAAGATTATTCAATTTATTTTCACTGAGGTAGATCTCAATTATTTTTAGATCATTTAATTCGATCGCATATAAACAGGAAAGCATCAAAGTCGATTGCATTTGGAGAGAATTTGGTCAGCTATAGTACAAGTCTTTCCCATTTCAGACAGACGTACCTTATTTTATTTTAACATCCATACGTTTCGTTTATTTCATTGTCTTTTTTAAATTAAGTTGGTGAGCGAAGTCGTGTCAGAATTTTGATATTTCCGTCCGAGCCAGGTGGTAAACGCACTGCATCAAATCAGAGTTGCACTCGGAACATAACTTGTGCAACTTCGTCCATCCATTTGTTTACCCGCCTCAGCTGCCATTTTACGGACCAGGGCGATAACAGCATAGAGATTTCCTCCGCTGTGTTTTACTCACCCATTTAATGCGCTAGGAGGACGTCTTTCCGCGGGACCCCGTAAAATATGCAACAAAAATTTTTACAGCCGGGACATATAGAAACGAGAAAATCTCTTGGAAGCGCGTTTACATTTCCCCCATCCAAAGTATACGACCCCCTTTTAATGTTAATATTTAAAAACCGGTCCTCCCAGCGCACCGTTTGATACCGCGTAATAAAAAGGAGGAGCCCGCGGTCGAGCGAATTCATTTGTTTCTTCCCTTTGAAAACAACCCAAGGGGACTCACCCTTATTTCCTCGTCACTAAAAACCCCGTGGATGTCTCCGCACGAGAAAACGCGGGAAGAATAAAAAGGCGAAACAAATGCGAAACTATATCCGACGTGGCGGGGAAAACTTTACATATAGTTATTCGCATATTTTTTTGCAACCCCCCTCAGGTTGATCGGCTTCCCATCTCTTATCCTTATGCATCTCTACACCGTGGATTCCACCCTCCCATTCCCCATCCCTTTCTCATCCAACCCTATGCCCCCCGGAGAACGTTCTCCATCCCTCTTTAAAAAATCTGGAGATATAAAAATAATATAAAGGAAGGAAGCGGGAATTTGTTTGCGCCCGCACGTCTGATATGTCTCCAAGAAACCTTCCCCCCTTAAAGAGAGTCCCCCTTTCCGAAGACATAGGATGATAATAAAAAGAACATTATAAGCGGATTTCGTATTCCCGATCGTGTTTTGACAAAAATGAAATAATATAAAAACAAGGCGAGAGAGGTAATAAAAGTGTACTGTGCGGCGACGCTTGAGTGGTAAAGCAAACGGCGGTATGTGCGGAGAATCTAAGGGAAAAGATGAGTATTGCAGCGTAGGAGAATGAGGAAAGTTTAGGAGTAAAAGAAGGGGAAGAGCGAGTTTTGGAATATTAGGGATCCAAGGTTATGTCTTAGTCTATGAAGATGTAGACTATTTCCGATTCAGTGTATATATGTAGGGTGCGAGGAAAGATAGGCTAATTAACCTTTAAATTTATTCATGCAGATCCTTTATAGCTGCAAAAGTGTTCTCTTCCTTTGAAAGTGGTTCTTTTTACGTTTACTCAGTTCTTGTAAAAATTAATATTACATATTTGTTCTTACAAGATACAGAGAAATGCCCATTTGTAGTACAGGGATTTACTTTCAGATAACTTTTAATTGTTCAAGTAAAGAAAAGAAGGAGCAGTAACTGCAACAAATGAGTAATGTTGAAACTATGCATGAGCATTAGCATACGAAATCATTATGATTTAAAATTCGATAATTTTCCTTTGCTCCTTTCAAAGCCTAACTCTTGATCTTTCGCTATGATATCTCCCTTCCTCCATGTTTGAGGTATATGTGGTAGACTATCTGCCTACAAAGTCTGCCCGATTAATATAACTCAAAATAAATGAAATTAAATGAAAGCCTATGTAAAATGTTCTTTTTAAGCGCATGATTGCTGGGGAGATAAAAACCTAGACTGATAGAAAGCAATGATTTTATGCAGCATTAACGTGAATAAAGGAAACAGTTATAATTAAAATTTAGCACATAGAGATGTGTGGTTAAAAACCCCCTGAAGTAACAGAAGCGACAAGTATCAAATTAATGGTACTCGAGCCCCTACAAAAGTCGTAGACCTGGGTTCGAGTCCCAGCAATCTCGATATCTATTGCTCCTGTTTCTCCTCAGAGTAAATACGAAGATGCATTCAGTATCCGTTACGGCGAACGACTCAATTTGAAGCAAATAATAGGGTGCAATGTAGACCTAAGAAGGTATAGGAAGAGGAAAGATGCAAAGTAAGGTTAGAGAGATACAAATAAACCACCCAAGTTTGAAGCCTTGATATCTTAGAGGGAGTTGAGTGTAGGTGGTGGAGCAAAGTTGATGTACGAGGGATGTGAAAAGACGATCGGAGATGCGAACAGTGGGGAGGATATGCGAAGATGGGGTGCATCGCTCAAGGGAAAAGGATTGATATGCGGTTTGGGTGGAAGAGAGAACTGTATAACTCGGGGCTAAATTCATGCTTTCCACCGTAACTCTCATTCTTCTGAGGAAATCATATCTTACGAACATGTGCCTCCGTTTTTCCCCCTTTCCCTCCCCAGCTTTTTCATTTCTGATGTTTTATTTTTTATGGAAACTATCAAGATAGAAGAGGGAGATGTTAGAGAAATTTCCGTTTACGGAATAGCTGTTGATGGAAATTTGATTAATGGTCACTAGGCTGATTGACGTAAATTTTATTTTACGTGACAATGAAAGATAAAAGAAACTAAAATATTTTTATCGGTTGGATATAATAACTTGTTTATTGACAAACGTTTAAATATGATTTCACGTGAGGCAATCTCCTCCGCGAAAAATATTTAGAAGTTAGCCCCTTAGCTAAGGGGATTTTACGTAATTCGGTGTAAGGATCTCTGTCAGTGTAAAAGATTACAATGACCATGGATCTGATGAATTTAGTAGCAGTATATCCTTTAACTTCGTTAGGGTTTAAGAACGAAATTTGCACTATCCATAAGGGAAGATCACGGCAACTTTAAGGAACTTAAACGATATTTCTTGGTATTATTCTACGAATCTTTCCGTAGATGGTTTAAGTTTCAAGGGTTTGAGGTTTTCAGGGTTCAAGAGTTTAAGTTTTCATACGCAGGAATATCAAAGATATAATTTAAAATATTTATTAAATTTCACCGATGTTCATCATTACGCATAAATTTTTTATGGTTATGTTTTTGCTCTGATCAGAACAAGAATGTTTCAAGATAAATTAATCTTTTACCTCAAAAGGTTACTTCCCGGTATCCTAAAATGGGTTACCCACCATTAATAACAAATTTAACATTAATCGACGGATTGAGTCTTCATTTATAGATTAGTACATGACTGTTGAAGTATATACGGAGAATCGCACCTTGAAACATAATCATCGCCTGGATGTTAGACAATAACAACGCAATTCTGTAATGCGGGTGGCGGAGATACAGTTATGTGAGCATGTATAACTTTAAGGGGTATGAAGGAATGCTTAATGAAGTGAACTATTCGAAATATTCCTTCGAAGATGTATTTCTGGGTCTATCTGCTTGATGCACGGATACGATTGATTGATTACCTGGATACTACTCACAATTTTTAAAAAGTATAGGATATGCATTTGTTCGGCGAAGCTGCTGCGAGAACTCCGTATTCATAACATATAATGTGATAGATTTTCAAAACCATTACAAGGAATTATTATTTTTCATCTTCAAATACCTAATCCCGTTTCATTGATTATATAATTTTTTTTTTTAATTGGGCAGTAATTTTAATGTGAAGTTTGGTCGTTTATTTTACACTACGTTCTACATATAAACATTTCTGATTTAAATTGATAATTCTTTCAAACTAATTTGAATTTATTATACATCTTACAATTCTTCTTAGAAACGAAATGAATTTTATTCGTCTGAAGTCCACGATTATTTCAATGATTTGAGGTTTGTATTTGCAAGGAGTTATCATTTCGTTCGTAATTAATGTTTACCCTGTTTTGATAATTGTCTTTAGGTTATTCCTTCGAGGAAGTTTCTTCGTTTACTTTGGGATAAACTGCTCATCAACAGTCAATGATACTATTGAGTGGTTTCAGTGCAAACATTGTTAATTTCTTTTATGAAACTTTCCGCTTCAGAATCCGGTTGTTTCCAGTTGAGAAGCTTAAATCCGGCATTATGAATGTCAGAAAAACATCTCTGGATTTGAGTTTCTCAAGAATCGTCTTGCTCTTTGAATAAACACCAGAGATCATTATGTAAAGGGAAAAATAAGATTGCAAGAGATCCCTCTTATAATAACGATATATCTAAATTAATGTTTCCCCCTAGAAATGAGAAAAGGGCGAATATTTTTGCTCTTATTTTTTCAATTCAAAGCTTAAATTGAATATGCAGATGGATTTCCATGGAAGAGAGGAATTACTAACTGAAATAACAATATCATTTATTTCAGCAAACATAAATATCATTTGAAACGAAATTCATGCCGTCCGTCTCTCAGCGATTCTTCGTTTTTTTTTCTTTTGCCTTTATATTTCCTTTAGATAATTTAACTTCTTTATCGATACCATACATGATTTCTCGATAGCATTGACTCAGTCTAAGACTATGCCACGCCATTCATAACGTTTGTTCTCAAGGTTACTCCCAACTCTCTCCCTCTCTCAAGTACACCACTCCAACGTCGTTTGTTAGCAGCTTTCGCCCGAAGCGTTCTAGAGATTCCTTCCTTATTTGACGCCCGTCAATATCGTGTTTTGGTGAGAGTTTCCTACTTCTCCCACACGTATTTAGGCTCGACCCTTTCATAAACATTTCCTCGGCTGAACTTAGCGCGAGATAATTAACTTTCTCTTCCAGTTATGCGGTATATCAGCTGGGAGACATGAAAGCACAATCTTCTATCACTATAACATTACTTTAGGATTCGTGTAAGTTATTCACGGAAAGTGATTTATTAAAAGGATTTTACAGACGTGTTCAAGGATAATCAGAATTCCAATGTGTTCAATTCGTTTTTACTATTTCCACTAAACATTTTGTTATTACTTTTTAATTTAACCATCTTTTCTTTTATACTACTTCGTAAAATTTCTTCTATCTATTCCTCTGAAGTCTTTGTAACTTTATCATCGAGGTATTTTAAATCAGATTCACAACATTTCAGCTACAAATATTACTGTGTAGTCATGTTTATGTATAGTCCCTCCCCGACTTACAAACAGGTTACGTTCTGAGCACCCGTTCGTTTATCGAATTGGTCGTAAGTTGTATGTAGATTTTGATTTGCTGAATGACCCATTATAATTGGTTATGCAACCTCTTACATTAAAAGCAAAAACCAAATATCCATGGAATATTAAAATAATATCACTACTTAATTTATATCACTAAACCACTAAATATTTTATATTATATAATCTCTGAAAAACGAAAGTTTTCAGAACAAAAGGTAACAATGTGATATTGTTATTAGACAACTTAATCATTGGTTAATAGTTTTAAGAGAAAATTTACCTTGAGTCTCTGTTCAGTGCTTTGCATTGTATAAGAATTATCAGTATTTATAACGCTATATCAGTCACCAATATTTATTCGAATAGTCATATTTCGTATTTTACAAAGGGAATAAGCATTTCATAGTTTATGATATAATTGAGATAATTAAATTAGCATTACTTGTCCGCATTTCAATTTCGTTTTTATCCAAAGTTATCTGCTAATAGATTAATCGGTACAATCGCCATACTTAAGAATCTATCATGCTTACCTATAAATTCCTTCGTATAATATTGCAGATCAGTTATGAATTACTTTCTTCCCCTTCTTTTATCTTTTGGCATCGTCTTACATTAATAATTGCCTTGACTTATGCGATAGCTCCCCGTAAAACATCCTTTCCCCCGATTCCTCCGCATTGTTTAGCGACCCACCCCTTTGGATAGACATTCCGAAGTAAAACCAGCATCATTTACAATGGGATTCCAATTGCTCTCTCATCTCCCGCCATTTCCACACACTGTCTGCACCCACTTCCTCCAACCGCTTGGCACCCTTATATTCCCAGCTTGTGCAAACTCCTCTTCATGACTTTGTTCTTACCTCTCCCTTCCGCTCTCTGACGTGCTCCATAATTCTTCTTCACTTCGTCTCACCCCTGTATTTATCTTCCTTTGCGGGGGAACTTCCACCCAACCCTTTTTCCATTCTTCCCATCTCGAATACCTCCTCCATCTTCCCACTCGTCTTTTTTCTCCTTTTCCTCGCCTTACCTCAGCGCCACCTATCCTTGCGTAGACGGCAGCGCCGTTTGCGGTTGTGCTTTGTAAATTTTTCCCTCGTGTGCTTTGCGAGGGAAGTCGCGGAGCAAAAACATTTGGCACGGGTGCTACCCTTCCTGCCGAAGAATATATTTTAGTGCTAGGATGTTTTCGTTCGCGGTTCATTCTTCCGTGAAGTCTCACATACCTTTGATGAGGGTGGCATGGGTGAATTATTGTCCCTACCAGTACTTTCGCTCGTTTCTTTATGCATTACGAAAATTCTGACATTGAGGATTAAATATTTTCGAGGACATAAATCCTCAGGGTGACTATGATGCGCTGAACCCCGACCTGATGCAAAAGATTTGTAATAAACAGAACAAAACATAGAATAAAACGGAAAACACTTTATAATAAACACAGCTTTACTTCACAAAAATATCATTTTATACGGCCTATTTGGATCCGGACGGCAGATGGAAAATATTTTGGTTGACCTAAAATTTCACAAAGCTGCAGTTTTTTAGTTGAAGAAGAATTTTTTATGGTTTTACGGAAAAGGAACTTCCAAAGAACTAAAACTACGATAGTTATTTATGTTTAAAATATAGATGACAGAATTCTTAAGTAATGCTAAATCTACTCCCCTGAACAGTTATTGCAGCTTGTCGTTTACTCAACCCAATCGAGTCAAAAGTAATTCAAATATAGTGTGTGTTTATGCATGATTTCTTCACGTTTAAATGTTTATATTTTCAATAAAATAGTATGTCTTTCATTACTTGAAATTCTGTTATTCAGTTTTCCGCCAGCTATAAACTTATAGATTATTGTATTATTAAATATATTCGAATTAACTTTTGCACGGATGAAAATTACTGTAAAACAATGTTCACGTAAACACGTATAGTGCCGGATATATATAAAAAAGAAATTTCGGTGGAAAATATAGGAATCCGGCCATAAATGAGAATATACATTAAGTATGACTATGATCATCATCACCATACAACATATTAAAAAGGTGTTCGTATTACTGCGTTATATACGGGTTTGATTTTATCATAATTGTAGTGCTTGCATTCGGAGTTGATGGAAACGGAGCTTAAAGTATATAGTGCACAGCGAAGCTCATAAAAGTCTTCAACTTTTCGCAACCTTTAAACTAAAAGGCAGGAGAAGTTGGACGGAGAAGCAATCCGTACTCCATCGCCTTCAAATCACACCATTCATATCCCCCTTTCGTTCGATCCCCAGCTTCTCATCCACTTTAAAGTGCGATCCCTTCCTAAGGAGTCCCTTCTCTCTATAGCCTTATCTATCTCTCTAACTCTCTCCCTCTCTGAAATGTGTATCAACCTCGGAGAGGCGGAAGAGTGATTACTTGGAAGGAACGAATCTAGAGAAACGATGATGAATCTCGCGTCTCTGGGAATTTGGGCAAGAGGCTTCCAAACTCACCGCCTTTCCATCCCTTTTTCCCTGCCATCTAGGATCCTTATTCCCTCATTTCCTTCTGCCCCCTCCCAAACCGCTCCTCCCAATCTTTCAACCCTGCTTCCTCTATCTCCGCGCGATTCTATCTTTTAGCACTCTTCACTTTGCTTCCGTTCTTACCTCGCTTCCTATTTGGGTGCCTTTTCCCCATCTAAGTGCGCTGGAATTCGGGGACAAAAGGGGAGGTTCTGGAGTGAATTGTACGGGTGCGTAACTCCTCCTGTGCTTTCCTCGTTGTATGCAGATTAAACTGAGGAGGTTTTCAGGATTTGATTAAATCTCATCCTTTCTCCTCATCTGGCTCACATTAAAATCTTAGGTAATCGTTAATTTATGCTTCTCTTCGTGTATGCTTTAGGTTTCCACGTGAGAGTTTGGAATAGAAGGTTCCTCTCGCTGATTGCACTTTTTTCGGAAATTGAAAAACCGGGAATCATTATCAGATACTATGATTAAGTCGTATAGTATATGCATAGGTTCTCGTCTGAACGAATGAAGCATTTCATGTTCTAAACTAGGTAATTTTTGCACTCGATATCGATTTATTCTTAGACGGTGTTATTATACGGATGAATGACGTGGAAATTCGAGCTGCAACAAGCGAGAAAGGCACTTATGACTTCCATTGGATACGATCATACCTTGTGTATATTTGAAAAGAAGTTAGCTTTATTCTTTATTATTGTAATGTAAACATTATTACAGCAAGAAATGTAGGCCTAACTTTTATATTCATCATAATAATGGCAAATTTATTTTGTAGATCGATGATTTACTACTGTCATTTTTCTTACTTTAAAGTCAATTTAGCATAAAAATATCAAATCTCCGAGAGTAGTTAAGTTGGTATTCTACATATTTCAGTTCAGGTGAAATGTATTTCCTGTGAAAACGCGCTTTTTTTAAATTTTGAGACGCATTATTTCAGCAATCATGTTTTAAAACAATATTTGAAATACCATAAAATATTCTCAATAGATTCAGGTATAGTGTTAGCTTAGCGATCATTGCAGTATATTTTCTGATACTGTAAGTTTTTATGTCATGTCTTAGCCAAATTACAACTAAAATTGACTTAGAATTATATTTTATATTTATTAAATGTGTTCCTTTTGAGATATGAGTAAAATTTACAATAGTTCCCATAATATTTAATGAATTATTTGAGTTTTACTTATGTGAAAAGGTCATCTTTACTGTATTTTCAAGGTCAACAAATTCAACGAATGGAAATTCTATGAATACAAGTAAATTATTGAGCTAATATCCTCGTAATATTATGTTTTAAAACGATTATATTTTTTAGTTGGCTTAAATTGTTTTCTTGTTTATTTTTTTCTGCATTGAAAATTCAATTAAAAATTATGTGAGCGAATGCTAACAAGCCTAACTTTTTACGTATATATTGAATAAAAAGAATGAGCACGACTGACATTTAGGTAATACTCTTACAGGAAATCTTTATATATATCCAGTGCTATGGAATTTCTAATTTAAGAATGTACATCGTATAACAGTAACACATACCATTAATAGAGATTTTCTCAATGGGGTGTGTCTTCAATGGGTTTTTCTTCTGCCCTTCTAAAACTTAGAAGCACAGAAATACTTGTACATCCTCATTCTTCATTCTAATACCCTAAGCGTAGTTTTCTCTCCATTGACTTTTCCCCTCCGACCAATCATTACCTATAGCAAATGTTCCAACACGGAAGATTTTCCTTCACGCTCCACAAACTATCCCCTCTTCTGTCGTAATTCTTGTTCTTATGACCTCAAACTAGAACCGACTATGTTCTGCTCTTATACCATTCCATCCCCATACTTTCGTTCTAACTACAGTACAGCTGTCCAATAATTAAGTCTCTCTCTTTATAGCTTCTAATTCAATTCTAGCTAAATCTAGCTCTCTGATCTTTACTTCCAAGTAACCGATATTTTTTCAAACTTTTCTTCTTTCAAACTAAATCCTTCAAATTATGATGTATCCTTAAAAATACCTAGCCAAATTGAGGCTTCGTCAATGGTAAAATGAATCATTATTTAAATTATCTCTTTTTCACGTCGGTTAACTCTCTGATAGGATAAAATATATATGTACGTTACTAATTGAAGTGTTTAAGAAATTTTCTTCAAAGGGTTTCGTAAGCAATTCCGAAAGAAGTTGCAATTTTCCACATATATTTGAGTATTTAGAGTAGAAAGTATTTTCTTTCATGCATGTTCTTAACTGAAAATACGTTAGTGATTGAATTTCAAAAATCATGGTAAATTTTAAAGTAAAAGGTTGGAAATGCTCTGCTTTGAAGGCTCTGTTATTATCTTATTAATGCTAATTACCTCAAGACTACATTAAAACAAAGCTACCATGACATCTTTTTACCACTTAAATTTCAGAATTTATACCCTCTATGTTACTTATTATTGGATACGACTTTTGAAAATAAGTACTCCTCAACTATTACAAGAGTTAAACTCCATTTATTATAGATCTTAAATCGTATCCCCTTTTGATGTGTTTTAGTAACATCTCTTTCATCTAGCTAGCATTATACTGAATTATCGGAAAACTCTGCTCGGCACTTGTTCAGTGTAACACCCGGTCATTGTTCATTCCGTAGAATATATTCGTCTACAAATCCAACTCATTCCATCGATTCAATATTTCCATTCTCCAAAACGTATCTCTTACCGTGTTAAAAATATTCAAATACCTCTCAGTCGTAGTTTATTTATATCGAATACAGTAATATTTAATTCTGTATCCTACAAAACAGGTTAAAATTCTTACAATATTATTGGTTCCTAGGATTTTTGAAATGCCATTCCCCGGTCACTTAAAATACATGTATTATACAATGGGTCAATCAGGAAAGATTACTACGTAATGGCCGTGAATCATAGGCGGGGGAAATTTTCCAAAGACTACCTTTTTTGCCCCATCTGTCTCCATAGTCGTCAGTTCTACATTAAATTCCTTCAACGTCTCCTTCACTGAACGCACTCCTCACTACGCATCTCCTCCCTTTTCAATTTCCTCACTCAATCTCATTAAATCAATCAGCTAATCCCATCCGCTCTCCTCTTCAATCTCTTCCTTGGAGCATTACTCTTCCATTTCATCCTCTTTTTATCCTTTTCATTCTCTCAGCTTCATCCCATTTCCTTATTTCTATTTCCTTCCTTCTTTCAATCTGACATTCTCTTGCAGATATTTGCACATTCTCTCTTCCACTTTTCCCTCTCTGTCTTCTCTTTTTCTCAAATACCTACATACGATTTTAAGTAATTTTTACTTTGGTTCTCACAATCAATGCGATTTTCTGTAGATCAAAATATAGGTTTTATATGTAAATATTATATCATTCCAAGGAATGTAATGTGGCTTCTCCAAGTGTCCTTCGACTAATCATGTTTTTGGCTTCTATTTTTAGATATAATCCAGCCTATTCATTGTATAATTATTTAAATTTAATACAGTATCTGAATTCATGACATCCTTTTCATTTTCCTCTATTCATCTTTCTTGATTGATATTTGTTGTCGAGACTTCTGTCACATTATGCAACGTATTATATATTAAAGAAAAAATTATAAATCTCAATAGTAAGTAAGAGTATTTATTTTACAGGACTCCGAGGAATTATATTGTATTACAAATATTTTAGGTTAGTTTAGCTATTTAGCTGCATTCTTCTTCCAACAAAAAGCCATTATATTCATTCAGTCACCCTTCCGTGAATTTGCTGGACATTTGACCTTTATTAAATGATTCACTCAAATCCTTTTCATTCATACCTCTAGTCATCACAATAAGCATAATACATCATATTTAAGTCATTGAATGAATATATATTTTAGAATATCTGTGTACAGAAAAGTAAACACTTAATTACAAAGATCGCTTTGATTACACTTTGACTTAGTTTTGTTCGTATACGCTACGTTGGATAAAAATATTCCTGGAAAACATCTTTTACTGTAGCAACATTCAAGCATATCATAAGATAAAAAATTAAGATGCACATACTATTTTTACACTATTCCTAGTTTATTTATCGAATTATCATAGTTCACCCTCTTCATTTAAATTCCCAGCAAAATAGTAGTATAGGATTATCCTATGATTTAACATTTCACCTAAAATGATAAAATGATTCTTATTTTAATTTCTTGTGCAGGAGAATTCAATGTTAAGTTGCTACAAAATTATGTTAAGTAATGATGTTCAAGTAATTCGTATACGGGGATCTGTTCGAAAATGCAGACGAAATAAAAGAAAGAGATCAATGGAAGTTTCACATAGCTTCGAAGAGTTACGGTCGATAGGTTGTGTCATAAAAAATCGATTACGAAATTCTAGATGAGCTCAAAATTGGTGTAATTGCAGCTAATCAATAAAAAATATTGAATAATCAAAAGTAAAATCTTCAGTTTGGACAAATAGAATAAATACTAGGTTAAAAATTAGAAAAACACTAAGTTTTAGCTCTGTGCTGAATGTATAGAGGTAGTCTTTTTGCTGTTAATAAGCTCTAAATACTTCATTTAGTTGTCTAAAGTCAAAAACCTATTAAAAAGTATGCACTACATTTGAAATTCTAGCTAAAAAACTAAAATTCTGAACGTCGCTCATTAACGTAATATAATTTGTCCATTATAATGAATGCTTTTGATTTTATTGAAAGTAAGGACATCATTCAAAAAAAAAGAACTAAGCTCAGTGTGACATGTTGAAAATCTTAGAAACATGCACAGCTTATTTTCATTCGTGAATGCATTTTAAAATCTCTCGTTTTATTTTTACACTCGTAATTATTTTCGTCTCCTCCCTCAGCATTTATTTCGGTTCTCTTTCCTTTCTCAAGATCTCTTTTCTCGTGCCATCACTCCCTTCTTCCCCATTGTGATCCTTTAGTCGACACAAGCCTTTCCCAAGGGCACAAGCCGATCATTCTCTTCCCTCCGTCTCAGCCTATTAATTCATTCTTCCCTTTCACTAAGTTTTGATCCTCATCCACTTACAGAATTTCCTTTCGGTTTTCTTCGAAATCACTCGATCAATTTAACTCCTTTAAATTATCAGAAAAATGGCGGATGATCCCAGAATGGCGTCTGGGTTACGCATAGTACAGAATAATCGTATTCTTTGACATGATACAGAATGTGTTTCACTATTTCTAAGATGAGTTCTTTGACTATGCCTTTTTATTAATTATAAATATAGTTCTATAACGAACTGAAACAGATATAATGAAAGATTATAAATAGAACTAATCTTGCTAAATTCGATTCTAGGCGAATCTTTTTTATTATCATTATGGGCATATTTGGAACCGCTATCTAACATTGATATTAGCCATTGTGAAAGAGAATTACCACGTACACAAAATTTACAAAAGATGAATATATTTTATTAGTTGCCCCGTGCGAAAATTTCGCAGACGACATTGATACTCAATTTCCCCAACGAATTACATTATAGTAGCAAATACTACTCACTACAGACGAATACACAAATACTAAGACATACCAAAAAAATCGCACCTTCATATTCCATGTCAGTGTCTGTTTCGACATACCCCGTTAGTAGCGATAGGTATCGGTATCTATACATCAAGTAACGAAAATCTATGGGCAAATTCAAACTCTTGCGTTTTCTAATCCCTTACCACTTGAACCTTAACGAAGTCCCTAATATCTTAGAGAGTGTGAGAATGTAAATGTTATAGAATGTTTTAAAAAATTTCTTTTAGCACTATAATCACGAATAGTACGCGTCATTGATATAACGACGTATATATAATTTATCCTATACCGAATACCTCAATTCACTTAATGTAGTTTTACATCACGAATTTAGACAAAAATACAAATCACCACTACAATACATCAGTACCACATTGCCACCATCACATTTTGTTCAACTCTGTTCTTTTCTAAATACCACTTCCTTTTATGATGTGTCACTCAAGGCTTCGTGTTTAACAGATATAACCAAGATAAAGCAACAAATATACCTCTTGAATCCACGTTACTTATTTATTTTCTATTTTTTCTCTTCGTACACGAAATATAAAAATAACTACTACTCGTCTGCAGTGAAGTTGTATCTCATAAATTCACTGAATCAGATTTATTCAAGTACTGAAAGATATATATTCAGCAATAATTAGTTGAAAGCTTGTTGTCCTGCCGGCGTAGAATGAGAGAAAATGTTACTAATTTGGGAGAGGGAAGCAAGAGGGGACAGCATCTGCGGTGTGAGTCTCACTTTCAGAAGACCATACATTGTGATACATTGTAAAAGTGCAAAGTAGCAAACCCATTGCCTGCATTTTTTGAATGTCCCTCACACAAATATTGTAGTCAATCATGGTATTTTAACCCATTCACAAAACTTAGATTTTAAAATACTACTCTTACATCTACTACTACTCACACTTAAATTGGTTGAGCATCTTTTTGTACTCCGGGCATAGCGAATGGGAATGCAAGCTTGGGCTTCGTTGCGCTTGTATTCCAAAGAGGTGAATTTTCTTGAATCGCAGGTATGATATCCTATTATTTACTCTAAGATATGAATGAATGTTGTATATTATTTATTCTGTGAGTAAAATATAAACACTAAAAATCATTTGATAGGGTATATAGAAAATTTTCAACAGACGAAAATTTCACCAAAGTAAATTTGAATACTCGGAAAACGACCTAATTATTTTGATCGCATGACTCGTAATTAAAATCTCTAGTTATTCTATGAATACTCCAAAATCTAATTGTAATATGGTCGATCTTAAATTAAAACTACCGGGAAGTAATATGATGGAAAATTGTTCAAACATACCACACGATAAAACCGTGACGCAAACTTTCATATTCGGCAATGTTCATGTTTATTTGGCCGTCGTTCTGCTCCCGTAAGATGCAATGTGGTTTGCTTATTAAACTGCTGTGGATGTGTACGACATCGAGGTCTTCGTTCATGGAGACTATAATATTACTTACTAACACTGCTTCAATCAATTTATGACCGAGAATGTTATCCGATTATAAAACTTGTTTACACTCGTCACTAAGTAAACAATTTTAATAAATACACTTCAACAAACAGTAATCTTTACAAACAAATACACAAAAACTAAAACATACCTAAAAATACACACCTTCATATTCTTTATCAGTGTCTGTGTCGATATACCTCGATTGTAGCGATGGATATCGCCTTCTACACATCCAGCAACAAAACTCAATAGCCAAATAAAATGTCTTGCGTTTTCTAACGCCATACCATATGAACCCAAACAAAATCCCTATTATATTAGAGAACGTGATAGTATAAATGTTATCGAATGTTTTAAAAATTTTCTTATAGTAGTATAATCACGAATGGTGCGCGTCACCACTATAACGATACATGTATCTTATCCTACACCGAATACCTCAATTCACTCAATGCATTTATGACTAAATGAAATTTGGTTAAGATACAAAATATCACTGCCAGCTTTACCTAAATCTGTCGTTATAAAAACCACTTCCTTTTATACCGGCAATGAAGTGTCACTTAAATAACCAAGATAAAAGAACGAAACATACCTTCTGCATCCTCGTTATTTATTTATTTTCTATGTTCTTCTCTTCATACATGAAATAACTACTACTCGTCTGCAGTGATCTGATCTGGGAGAGGAGAGCTAGAGGGGAAGCTAAATGTCACACTTTCATACGAATACATTGTGTTACATTGTCAAAGCGCATAGCATTCTCTCCGCATTGAAAGTCTCTAACATCGTTAATGTGGCAAAATAATTCATTTTTGTGCTTCGGAGATAGCGATTGGGAATAAAAGCTTGGGCTTTCGTTAAGCTTGTACTACATGCTGGTGAGTTTTCTGATATCGCAGGACATCCTTTTCTTTACTCAGAAATATGATTAAATGTTGAATATTATCTATTCAATGAGTGAAATATAAACAATAAAAATCATTTGATATCGGGTTTAGATATATAGAAAATTTGCAACATACGAAACCGGGAAGTAATATGATGCAAAATTATTCAAACATACCACATGATAAAACCGTGACGCAAACTTTCATATTCGGCAATGTTCATGTTTCTTTGGCTGTCGTTCTGCTCCCGCAAGATGCAATGTGGCTTGCTTATTCAACTGTTATGGTTGCGTACGACGTCGATGTTTTCGTTTATGGAGACTGTAATGTTAATTGCGAATCATTTTATGCCCGAGAATAGATGCATTATCCGATTTAAAAATTTGTTTACACTCGTCACTAAGTAAACAAATTGAATCTGTATATAGCAACCCGGGCCTTTTTTCGTCCAGTAAAAAATGGGATGATTAAAATATTATTTCAATTTGTTTAACAAATGGTGCATTTTTGGTTTGTCTGACTATTTTTCGCAGGAACCTGACAACTTTTGCCATCAAACGGTCATTCATTTATATATATTGATGGAGTAATAAGGGAGAAAAGTCCCGATCACCAAAAAAGCATGTTTTAAAATAATATATAGATAGATAGATTAGAGCTTTTCTTTATCCGATATAAAACAATATACTACTACGAAAAGAACCACAAATGTTCAACGTCCCTACACGGTACCTTTTCCGAAGACATAGGAACAGTATTTATTGTAAATTTTGTCCATCTGGCATATATTTCTTATAGAAGTTAATAATATCGAGCATATAGATAGATACATGCAGTTTTACCACATATGCTTTCATTTGTATTATCTAATACGATTTCGTTTCCTAACCAAAATCTTACGTTTGCTCCCAGTTCAAGGTGCTCACATTTACGTATATCAGTCTAAACTTTCAACTAGCCCACGTATCTTACTCTATATTATTTCACAGTAAATCTGGTAGAGCCTCTGAAAATTAAGCTAATAGAGAGTCAATTAAATACAGGGTCAGATGAAATGTAAAGATATCTAAAAGAAATTTATTATCACGGAATAAAAACCGAAAAGACAAATAAAGGGATTTTATCAACTTAGGGAAACTTGAAGAGATCCAGGCCCTTTGTTTTGGGAAAAATATTTTAATTTCTTAAGAAATTGATACTGGAAATAAGTATTTGTGACCCCTTTGACAAATCTTACTGAAGTATATAGAATAACTTCTTTATTCAATTGACTAAAAAGCAATCATATGGGATTTTGCATCCGTATCATTATGTTTCTACAGTTTTTAAGAAAGAATGTAGATATACACTATGCTCTAAAAACTGACAGATTATCAACAATCGTTAAATGGCAAGATCAAACACAAAATTTATTCCTAGGAGGAAGAAAATATTGAATTTGAGTTTAGTGGTAAAAACAGTTTTGCCACAGCTTTTGAGAATATTGTAAATCATTTGAGAAGATACACCTGCTCTGTCATAATGTCCTCTTTCAGCTATTAGCACTTCAGCTCATTATAATCGAAATTCCAAGAATATTTCTGAGCGAAAGAGATTACTTATATTGTAATCTAGGGTAGTTGAGGATGTTCCAGGAATCGTACCCTTTTACTCCGGATGCCAGGTGTTTAATCCGGCACCGAAATTCCGGATTTAATTAATTGTCCGTCGGTCGTAAGAGGGAAGGTCCCCTTAAGCTCCTTGTGATGTTCTCAACGAGCAATAATTAAGAAAATATCTCCACGTCTCAAAGGATTACAGGCACGCTTCAGAACTGGAATTCGAGTGTAAGTGACGAAATAATTGAGCGGTCTTTATTGGTTTATAAAAGGAGGGAAAATATATTACATCAAATGGCCTAATTTGTGTAAACACCTGTCATATGTACGGAAATAACGTAGGCCTATGATATTAGTGTATAATGTGTTTATGAAATTAAGTGAGTTATGTTTTTGCATGAGATTATAATTCCATAGCTGATTGCGCTCAATTTTTTGAGGCTATTTATGAATTGTATGAGGCTTTCAAATTTTAGAAGGAATTAAAATAATCGGCATTAACTGAGCTTATTATAATCTTTTAAATGATACTGTACGTCATTGTTTAAGAAATCAATTTATGCAACCTTCTTTGTTTAATGGAACGCTGTCACTTAAAGAAATTAGTTTAATGCGAATAATTGTAAAACCGGTCTTTACAAAGGGATAGGGTACAATCGAAAGGTAGAGTTTCAAACACAGCTTACCTTGAGAGGGAAGAAAATTGTTTTTTTAAATGTATTTTAGGCTGAATTTGTTTGTTGTGCTAATTTTTTAAGTGTTCGTGCTATCTTCTTTGGACAATAGAAGCCCAAAAGAAGTCGGATGAAGAATAGGAGCACATAAAGTTCCAGGAAGCTTCGAATCTAATGGCGGAGGTCTTTAAGAAAATGTTAAAATAGGCTATTATTATCCCAAACTGGAGTGATTAAAATGGACATGTGTAAAAATAGACGCTTAAAATGATAGGTTGAGGTTAGAAAAGCTGGTTGTAGCAGTGACTGGAAAGAGTGAAATGGGTTAATGGAAAAACAGATGAGGAGTTGTTCATAAATAAATGAAACGAAAAAATAAAGGGATACATTTGAGAACGGATAATCGCTAGAACAAGTTATTCTTAGCTAGGATGTAAAGAAAATAAAGAGGAAAACGAAGATAAAATTTGTCCAATGGTATAAACGGAAGGGCTATTAGGTCTATTATTAGGTCTTTATTAAGGCGAGATTGAGACTGAAAAGTCTCTTCTTCCATCTAACCTTTCGTCAATAATATTACATACATAAAAGATATGTGTTTATTCCTATTCACATACACAATTTGAGAGCTTTGAGAAATTGAGGCTACCTATCTAGGTATAAAGAAGAGGGTGTTAAGTAGAGATTTTTAAGGCACATAAACCAGGAGAGAGGGAAGAAGACAGTGTCAGTCACTTTCTATTAAACATACCATTCAATCATAGCCAACATTTATAGTTTCTAACGGGAAAATAGGCTAATAACGCAAGGGAGGCACAGGTTGGATGGGCGATGACGTTTTTCCGGAGCAATATCCAGCTAAGGACAGCCATACAAGAAGGACAAAGGAGCAGGGACGGGGTATCTCTCATACCCAATATAAGCGCTCCCAAAAGACGGTCTCCCTACGGAGATCTCTCCCGAAGGATCCAGAAGGGCGCTTAAAACTTCCACGTTTCACCTTGTCCCGCTGTTTTGCTTTCATTTACCACCATCAGCATTCCTTCCTTCGCAACCCCACTTCTCAAAAACCCTTTCTCTCATCACCGCCCATATTCTTCCTCTGCCTTCTTACCCTGGACCCTCTATAAACATCCCCTCTCGTTTCCTTTTTCCAGTACACTTACCCCTGCAGTCGTCTTTGGCTAATGCCATCAGCTGGAAATTTCCTCAGGTCCTCCTCATTTGGCCATAAAGAAGGAGGCATTGGGGGGTGGCGGAGGAAGATTCCATCCCGGTACTCCTTGGACGTCTTCTCCTTCCGCCCCTCGAACCCTTTTGCGATTACCTCTCTTTCCACCCCATCCTTAGCTATTCGCCCGCTTTGTAGGACTGGTGCCGCCTCCTTGACAACGCTTTAAGGGACCACCTCGCTGAGGCACAAAACGCCTATATAATTCATGCGTCTTTACGCTAAGGTATTTGTCTTGTGCGTTAAACGCAAAGGGGTGAAAGAGGGAGGGAATGGCGTAATTAAAATGGTAGTTTGATTAAGAAATTTTCACCGGCGATTTTGTTTGTTTTTGTTTCCTTTTTATTTCCTCCGTTCCGGGGATGAATTTTCCTTTCGGGCCGCGTGATTTGTTTTCTTTCCGAGTTTTGAATTGAATAAAAGTGATGAATGATGGAGGCAGTCTTCGGGCGTAGCTCCGGGATGCGCTAATCAAAAGGGTGATGAATTAAGAGTTTCCCGTTCGCTATTATTCATTCCTGGAATGACACTTTACTTCGGGGCGGCGCTTCTTTTTTATTAATCCTTACGTCCATATTCGGCTCCGCATTGATGAGAAGAGGGAGAATATAAGGCTGGGAAAGGATTGGGTTCTAAATGTTATAACTTTGGAATTTTGACTTGGTGTCTTGCAAGATTTTTCTCTTCAAAGGAATTGTGTTAAGTGTAATTATAATTCTTTGAAGTGTCAATATTGCATAATGTAATTATGTAATACGTGGGTAGAGCATTGTGTCTATAGTAACTGTTCCTACGACTATTTACAGACAGAGTTGCTTTCATTAAATTTCATATAAAAAGAGCACAACTAAGTAAGTTTCCTTGATTTACATTTGACTATAACTGTGTCTGACTACACTATGAAGAACAACTATTGTGAAAAAATAAAGGATAAATATTTAAGTAGCGTAAGTTGTTCTTACGTTGATCACGTATTTGTCGTTAACGCTAATTTGTTCATCAGCGGTTCATTACTGTGATTATACTTGCCCTGGTTTTCCTGTTTTATACTTAATTTCCAAAAAGTGATCATCAAAATAACTGCAAATATTCATTTAGGATAATCAATTGATATGTAATATGCAGCAAATCAGTTATTGAAAATGTATGATGCTGTTAAATTTTCAGATGGTCTTTTGTTGAAAATATTCGAATAGAACTTCAAAACCTGCTTTTATGGGTTTATTTCATTTGATTTGTATAGCAGTAAATAAATCAAATAAGTTAGGAAAATTTGCAGCAAGATTGATAGCTCACAGTTGTATTAATGGATGTAAAATCTAATAAATACATAATAATCACAATGGTTTGAATTTTTTTACGCTTTTTATTCTAAATTTATAATACTATAACGTCAAAGTTTTACAATCTAAATGAGAATTTGATGATAAAATCTTTATGTAAATCGCCAAAAAAAACTTTGAATCCGTTCAAATTCCATAAGAAAACCTAACACAAATCTTCTGCACCGTCTCGCATAACATTAGATCCAAATTCGTTTCATCATTCATTTGCTTCATTTGATGTTGAATATTTTTAATCGGCATTCTGCAGAAAACGCAAAAAGACCACGAGCACGAGACAACCGTGTTATTCATTAATATAAAGGGTTCGATCGCGCGAGACTTGTTTACTCATCCGCCTGGGACGATTCTCGAACTCACTCTCTCCCATTACCGCATTAATAAAATTAAGACAGTGCGCGATTAACCCAATTACGTCCCTCTCCTTTCGGAATCCCTCATTAAATTCGACTCGCGCCGCTGTTATTCGGATAGGGCCAACACATCTACCGCCAAGGAAAAGTACTCCGGAACACACGCATGTCCTCACTTTATTAAAATCAACAGCTACGCCTCGGAGAGTGGCTCTTCTATTATTCAACTCTCCATTCATGACCCGTAAAAAAGGATATAGAGCGAAGAAGAAGTAATAGCGAGTGGAAAGAGGAGGAAGAGGCAAAAAACACATCCCCCGAAACTTTAATTGCTCTGCATTTCAGATTTAATGAGTAAAGATGAGTGAAAACTTGGCACAGAATTTGAGCTCCAAAAGTCCATAATGAAGGAGTTACGGTGCCCGCTGACTTGATTTATGGACCTCTTTCTCCCCAAGGCAGAATCTTCTTTTCCACTCTCATCCCTTACTTCTTCTTTTCCTCCTCGTTGGTGTACCTTTCGAAACATTTTCCTTCCGACAAACTCTAACCCCTCTTCTTCGCCGTGGAAGGAGCCCTCCTACACCTAGACCTCTACCAAAAAAAGCTCCTCTTCCTTCCTTTTATACAAAACTATCTTTTTATCTTCCCTCCCACTCCTTTTTCTATCTCCATTTTCCCTCCCGCCCCTCCCCCTCTGCCTCCCCAATCACTTAGTCAATTCCTCTTGTTTCAACCAAGGAACGTTCTTCGTTAGAACTTGGGCAAGTTCTTTTTGGAAGCCCCATTCTCTTCTTTCGGAAAGATGATTAATTCGAAGATGGAAGGGGAGGAAAAACTCCTCCTAAAGTAATTTGTTTTGTCATGTTAAATATTTTGATTTTTTCCTCTCCTGGACCCCTTCCTCCTCGATCTTGCGATGGAAACGCGAGATTCGTCCGGATTCTTACAGATGTTGTTTGCACGAATGTTTCCTCAATTCAAGCAATGCTCTGGCAGACGTCTTCGAAGTATATGCATGACTTTAATGGGGAATTACTCGGGTTTCTTTTTTTCATTGCCTTTACTCTGCAGGAATACTCCGATTTTCTGTTTTTCCTGTTCCTCATTTGGAGAGAACAACGTAGTTTCTGAAATTGGATATTTTTGTAAAGTCTACATGTGAACTAGAGTAACATCCTATCTTCTATGTCCTTGAAAGCTATAATTAACTCGACGCAACTTGAACTTTCGAGTCTATCCCCCATTAATGTTACAATTTTCATCTTCTGCAGTTGTAGTTTCTTATTCCAACCTCTTAAGTCTTTAATAATCCCCAGTATTTTATCTCTGATGTTGTAGCGATGCTTTGAGAGAGAGGGTATACATAGCCATTCGCTTCAAATTATACGATACTTTTTCCTCATTTTCTAAAATACTTAATTTTAGAATGTGACAGAGATTAATACTAAAAAAATTCAAAACTTTCCATGCCTTACATGATGAAGGCTAAGCTCTTAATTATAATACATGTACATTTATTTGTTTTTATACTATTCTTACATTCATAAATATTAAAATGAATATGATTTCAAGAGCTCGAAGGCAATTTCATTGCTTAGGTATAAATTGTTACGGCATCTCTTTCAATAAGAAAATACCAAGAGATATTTCTTTTACATCTCAAACGATTTTTCCCATCCAAACTGTTAATGATACATCATAATCTGCTGTAATAATTTTATGAACAATGAAACAAAAATGGGACATGAATCCTGTTTCTTCTTATAGCTTTTGTATGTGTTATCGTCAAGGATGTTTAATTTCATTATCATGCTAGGAAATATTCACGGTTTCCCGATAGGATATCTTCATCAAAGAAGAGTAGAGGAACCCAAATTCTTCACCGTTAGCATTACAAGCACAAATAACATCAAAATTATTGATAACTATAATCAGGGATGCTAAAAAATATGATTCCTTTTGAAGGATAGCGATAAATGGCTAAGTATGATAAGGCATGTGCATACTGCTACAACCCATTTTATTTATTACATTTAAGAGTGTTTGAGAATATTTTGTATTTCTTGAGTGTTTTCTCCTCTGCTTATTTTCTAGTACGTTGGAACAATGAAATCAATATTCCTTGCGTTATAGATATGTTTTAATATTATGGTATATAATAAATATTCAAAGTACTCCATAACATACCACTCTATTCAAAGTTATCCATCTATAGTTATCGTTAGTACGGGAATACTTTCCCGCTACATATTTCATATGGTGTATTCGAAGCTTACAGGACTGGGTGCCTTTTGAAATACATTTAGAGTTATTTAAATTCACGATCCTCCCTGGTTTATTGACAGTTTTTGGTATATAAAGAAAACTACACGTTGATTTATATTTTAAAACCTCTATATATCTATGTAGATGTTTTTTATAATATTCTCAACATATTACTTCGTTTGGAATAATTGGGTTAATAATTTTTTTTGGGTTAATAATTTTTATTATGTTATACTATCACCTGAAGGCAAGAAAAGGTAAAATATTTTACGAGGTGAAAACTAATATGAGATCTACATTCCAGAAGTTAGATGAAAAAAGTAATAATGTAAAAGAAACCAAATAACCAGTAGATATAGCACTAATAACTGGAAATTCGTTCGATAATTTGATTCGTTGCAAATATACTCCAGGAAAATTTCCGTTTACACCCTCGCGTGTTGCCCCGATGCATTTAGAAAATTCTGAAAATTCACTTTCGAATTGATATGGAGAAAGCACACACTACGGAAATAAGCAATCGAGAAAGGAGCGGCCGCATTTTCATCGCCTATCAAGAATAGAAACGTGCTTCTTTACAGATTTCTTTTGGCATCCCTTCCAAGAGAAACACGAATTTTTTAAGAGCTTCGCGACTATATAGTCTGCCCATGAGAAATCGCGCCAACTCCTTCACCGACACGTTGTTCTTTATTATTTCCTCCCCCATATCATCGCGAACAAAGAGAGCCCGCTTTTTTTATCTGCACTTCCTCGCCTCTTCCTCTTATCTCTAATTTTTTCCCTCCTCCGCCAACATGGCCCCTCGGCGCTTCACCCACCGCTCGTTTATTTTCCGAACTTTCTAAGCTCGCTTTCAGCGTGGCCATAGCCTCATATTTCCGGACGGAAAGAAGGGAGAAGACGGGCGTGAAATAAAAAATAACGGTCTCCGCCGTTTCTTCCTTCTCTTCGGATTGAACCGGAAAGGAAAATATCCTCTTTAATGATTCGGAGAGGGCGAAGGTTGCGCATCGGAAGAAATTCGGGCGATAAAATGGCAGTTTCTCGGCCCGAAGAGTGTATTTATCAGGGGTATTTACTTTGCCGGGAAGGAATCGGTCGGATCGTAAGAATAATCCGGGACTCAAATTTTCGGCGTCCGCATTGTGTCCTCGTGAGTGCTCCTATTGCTTTTCCAACGTGTCCTTTTTATTGGTTAGTTCTTAAGTACTTTCACTTGAAAGCAGGATGTGGTGTTTTATTTTTCCTTTCTTGATCCGCCTCACTTGTGAGATTACTAGCGCCTGGAAATGTTCTTGTTTCTTATCCAAGTACAAGTATATTATTCTATCCCATAGATAAGCAGTATTTTATGCATAAAAGAGCTTCCTCGATTTGGTTTGCGGTTGAAAGTGTAATGATACTCTGGGTACGCATGCGTAGATATATAAGCCGCTCACACTTCATGACTCTTTAACATTCGGTATTTAGTATGAATTTCTTGAATAATGGGCTTAAAATCCAAGAAATAACACCAATAATTTTGGCTGCGAAATATTAAACAATTTATTTCATCACTGAAAGTGTTTTTTGTTTTCTATTCAGCGTAGTTAACCGATTTGGCAAGTTAGTATGTCAGATATGAGTATTATTCATAGTCAAATGTTTAATATTTAGCTATGTAATAAATTATCTACGCGGGAATTCTGGCGCATCACACAACGAAGAGGTACACCCTCCATCATGTGAACATTCCATTGACTGCACTGCATTATTGAACCTTTAGCTTTTCGTGATTTTCAGCTTTTCATTTTCTTTATTCTCGATGGTGTTATCACTTGAATTGAATGCTTTCATTATCAACTACATATTGTAGATTCCACCAGTTCGGCCTTAACTTTGTGATAGTTCTCCATTATGGAAAAGGGAAGAACAAAACTTATACTATATCACGAATTTGCCTGATGATGACCCAAGGGGTCTAAACCTAGGTTGCTCTACAGATATATTTTGTGATATAGTATAAGTTTTGTTCTTCCCTTTTCCATAACTACATATTGATCGAAGATATTGCCAACTTCGAAATAATACTTCGGTGCGTTTCCTCGGGGAATCACAGCCCAGAGAATCACAACACAAAGAATGAAAGTATGGGATACCATCGATGGAAGTTTGGGGGTGCGCTATCTAGTCTAAGCTCCTTCCATAGTTGCTGAATAAGGTCGATTTTTAGGAGGTTAGATTTCATAACGGGATTCGAAATGTACGTCATTAATAGGATCAATATTTCCTTTGAGAAAGGCATGATGGCTATCAATCTAATAATAAAGTGTGTATCATCTGTTAAAAGTAAACATAATTTGACTGCGTCCGCAGAATGTATATTTGAGAAATAATGCGGCCGATTTCGAGTAAGTGGACTTATCATCAGGCCTGAACATCAGGCATCTAAAATTATCGATAAAGTCAATGGTGGATCGTTAAACTACAGAGTTTTAGGATTGGTTGCAAAGTCTGAAAAATGAATCAAGGATTACTCAAAATCCACTTCTAAAGAAACCCAAAATAGCGCTTGGAAAAATAGCGCTGCCAACGTTAAAATTTCCTGTTACTATTTGAGTAAAGCATCGAGTAAAGCACCACAATTTTATTCATAGAATTTGATTACGTAATTGTTGAAAAGATACTATAGCCGGTTTCTTATATTTTTAAAGAGCATATCGTCATATACATACGATGGAACCAACGTGATTCAGCCTAACTTCAATCAATGATGTACTGAATAGGTAGACTTTGCGTTTCCTAGTTGTTAGTTCCATGTTGATGCTTCATCTAACAATAATTTAAAGACAAAATATGATATTTAAAAATTATTTTAAAATAAGTTTATTTCATTAATCCTAAATATTCTATAGATTATGGTTAGGTGCCGATTAATTCCTGCATTTATTGCATATTAAGTGTATGCACATTATTATTTGGTTTTTATTAATATGGGTACATACAGGTTATGCCTATTGATTCAAGAAATTCCATAAACTTCAAGCCTAGTATATGTGTAAGATAGACTGCAATATTTCACAAATCAATTCTTACTGTACATCAAGGTGTGATTAAAATATCTCAAATCAAATGATTGTATGTAAGAATTTATTTACGCCTAAAACTTAAACAGAAGAAGCTCTTTCCTTAAGAAAATAGAAATAGAGTAAATAATGTTTAATGAGAACTGATATTCTATTAAGAAAGTCAAAGAAGCATAGTAATTGCAATGTAAATTTTTGTCATATTTAAATCGTTTCATTTCCAAATTGAATCGACCGTTTTGGATTAAAGAAATGTCGGTTCTAGCTGTGCCTATCTTTGTATCCTTCTATTGGGCATCTTTGAAAATATTTCTTTCACACTTCCACCGATGCATTCGTCCTTTTCTTAAAAGCGATATCCCCTGAACAGCTAAGCGTTCTTCTACTCTAGGAAGTGTTTTCCTTCAATCCATCTCGAGGTTTTATCGATCAATCAGATTCCTCCCAATCCATCTCACGCTATGCTATATCTCCTCCACCGTTTTTGCCCTTTCTTTTTTCCACCCTTTCTACTTCTTCCTTTCCTCCGCAATCCGACACAATCTTTCTCTCAGGGCACGTGTGTTTCAGTGGGTCGAAGCAGAAAAGGAAACGTGGTTTGTCAAGGGGCCGAATAAGGCTTTCTCCTAGTCGAAATAGGGGCGAAAAAAACGAGTTAGAGAGCAAAGGTGGTTGTCAAGGAGGTTAAGAGGTTAATGGAAGCGGAGTGAGAAAGGAGTGAGTTGCAGAAATGTGATATGATTTGAGAAGTACCAGATTTTTCTTACTAATATTCAGGAAAATCTGCTGTAGAAATGGATAACCCACTTATTAGATCTAATAATATGATACCGTAAAGAGCTAGGGGTGACCTGGGAAGCAGCACATGCTAATTAAAGGGAAAAGGATCTTATTAATACTTTAACTCGATAATCTCCCTTAGAATTTCAGCAACTAGTGATAATAAGTTTCCATAATAGAGCTAAAAAACCCATACATATCTGGTAAAATTTCTTTGAATGAAATCTTGTTTTAGCCTTAATATACCAAAAATGACCATTAGTTAAAGATCAGGCGGTTTCTAAGGAAAATGTACGTATTAGAAACGTAAAATTATAGCATATAGAATAGAAATTGTATTAAAAATTAATACATCTCATAACGAGAATTGTACAGGTGTCATGGAAATGTATTCTTTTGAGAATGAATCAATACGTCTTTGGAGTCAACAGAATCACTAATTTAAATAAAGATAAGCTAAATTTTCTGCTGCTTTCATTTCATTTCATTATCATTATTCCATTTTTATATTTTAAGTCTAATTTTTTATCATTCAAAAATATATTTATTGCAAAGTTTCTGGGCATTATCCTTATGTTCAGGAGTGGCGAGTACATATCTCTTCGCTCAGGGCGCCCTTTATACTCGCCTAACACGCACGCTATTCCTCTTCGAGAACTCATGCAAATCCTTGCTTATATCTTTAACCTCTCTACTTTCACTTCATCTATAAATATTATTTATGTAAAACATACAATTAGTTGAGATTTCGCATATGTTGTCAGCAACTAAATACTAAATGCAGCCAAATAGTCGTTTTTATAGAAATATACGATATGTGTAAAGAGAAATCAGTTTAACGTATTTAATGTAAAGCCGTTGTGGATGGATGAGAATATACAACCAGTTATTAATTGAATTGTTTTAAGGGAACCTATATCACCTGATGATACTATGTTAGAAGATGAATCGCTTGCTTCAATCAATTTTTTGGATTGCAACTAAGTAACAATCACCGGAATCACTCAGAGAGTGATTCCGGTGATTGAATTGAAATCCACCCGGACATTCATCTTTGGTGATATCCAAAGAGTTTTTAGGAAACTAATCCATGTAAAAGATTATTTAATAACTTGGCAGCAATGATTTTAGATACAAATTGTATATCAAAATAATACGGATAACGTGATAATTTTACGCCCAATTTGAACCAAAACCATCTCAATTTATGCCACGCAAATAAAGGAAATCGAAGTCACCGAGGTATGACATTATCCCAAATTTGTTGAACTGATTTCCCTTCATAACACCCATTCCTACCTCAAAGAGATCCAACTTCAAGAATCCTCAATCTTCCCCAGCATGAAAAAAATCCCTCAGAAATTCCTATCTTAAACCTCTTACGGCTCCAGATCTTTTTCCGCTCACCCTCTTCTCCTCTCCACCATCCGCTTTTTTTCCATCCCTCAACCAAAACCTTAAACTCTCCCTTCTGCACCCCCTGGCAATGATTAATGTCTTCCCCGCTCATCAGCCATAGATCCAAAGCGGCCTGCTCCAGACATCCGAGGAACAAAGTAGCAGCTCAAATTCCGAGTGCCCGTCCCTTCTTACCGCCCCTTCATCTCGCCTCCACTATTCTCGAGATTACTCGAGAAGAAAAGCAGAAGACGCGGAATATCTCTTTCGTGGGAGAGGAATATTGAGGGGAAGACAATGAGCCGGTGACGGGAACAGCTGAGGTGTGTTAACGAGGATATCTGCGAGTTTTGGGTGGAAGTGATTTTGAGAGGTTTTGGGTGAAGGTTGTCACTCAATGCTTCTGGGTTTTGCTCCATCTCTCTCGCAGGCATAGCGTGAGATTTTGGGAGGGATCGAGCGATCGTTTATTAATTTGTGGTTGAAATTAATGCCGTCGTTTATTTTGTGGGTGATTGGATGGTGGCAAATTCTTCTCTTGACTTAATACTTGGAAGAGTTTCTGTATGTTATTGATCAGTACGAAATGAGGCTTTGATAACTAAAAGATATTTATGGGCTTTCACCAAACGAATTTTATAACATCTTATATTACAATAAGTGCATTATTTTGCAATGTACTAATGCAATATTTTACAAGATGTTGAATTAATTGAAAAAATGACCGATCATGGTGGCCAAGTTATTAGAATACTATTTGGCTAAAAACAAGTTTTCGGAATCTGTAATTTTACAGTTTTGTGTAATTTATCGTACAGCGCGGAAGAAACTGAATCTCTTACTTTACCATCTGAAACAAGAATAAAATAGTTGATGATTTCGGCAAAGTTCAATATTACTTTTGGATTTTATAAAGTGTTGATGCTATGGAAACTTCAACGAACGTACTAAAGCACATTTCTGCTCATATATCGAGCCATCTCTGGTCCCAAATTCAAACAGCTCTCCGTTTTTCTTGCGTAAAAGCCACTCCTCCCTATTACTACAGAAATCTTTTTCCGCTTCTCGATTTTTTTAATCGCAGGAAGGAAACTTTGTTTGAGAAATCGTCTTTTTCTCGATGAAAAATATATCTGGCGCGTTTTTCTTGCACTCTGGTTTCAGTTAATGCTTAGGTAAAGATATGCTGATGACTCTGACAAATGTATTAAAAAAGGGCGATGGGATACAGTTGACAGCGTTCCTCGGAAAGGACACGTCAAGACTTGGAAGTTTTCCTCGCCGGAGGATTCGGCCACTTTTTCATGCCTATTTAATAAATCAAAAGGAGAATATTTATGAGTGCATAAAAGTAAGTCCCAAACACTGCAGGCAGGAGCGCATTATATATTTCTCCAGTTCTTTAAAAAGCAAATATGCCGAGGAAAGGAACTCCGACGGCGTAGTAAGGGATCTAGTCATGAATTATCCAACGTGCCAAAGTAATACGGTTGACAGAAAAAAGACAAATCCTCCTTTTCCTTGCGGAGTTGTTGTTCTCGAGCTATTGTTTTTGGAGTTTTTGAATTATCTCCCGAGGGGTCATCGATCTCTGTCCGATAGTCTCACTATGATATACTGCTGACTTAATTGAATATTACTTATTTGGTTCGCATGGGTATTTGCTACCGATATTACGAAACATGAAAGCAATGTTTAATATAATTTACTTGACATCTTACATATAAAAGGGTTACAACTGTCTGAGGTTTGACTTATACATACAACATAAGGGGCCTCTATTTGAGATCATCATAATGGAATACTGAAAGATATCCCATTTTCTCATGAAACGTATTCCATATAAATTTTAATGTTTCGGGGAAGATTGAATATTAATCGTCAATGATATTTCTGTCAATACAAATTACTAAAGAGTGTCTATAAAATTCATACAGAAATCTATAAAGTTTAGTATATTTACAGTATCTCTGTCTTTCATTGATGTCACCTTTTGGAAATTGCCAAAAGCGAATGTGCTGGATAAACCTCCCTTTTTTGAATGATAAAATATAGATGTTAACTCAAAATTTTCTCCTAATTTGTTACATTTGTAATTTCTTATGGTCTATGAATGAATTGATATTCTTTTTCATAATTTATTATTATCATCATGTACAACAAAATATTATTTTGCGATTTAAGGGGTATTTTGGATTGAGTGAGTAAATACAGCTTTTCCAATTCTATCGTATGAAGTTAGGTCTCCCTCTATGGTTGACAGCTTAACAGTTGATCATATTGCTGAGTTTTGTTTGATTTATAAATAAATTCAAAATAAAGCAGATTGCATGCACGTAAAGGACTGCACCTACGAAAATTCCAAAGGCAAAACGGACATGAAAAATGCATTAAAGGACCGGAAATCAATCATTATTAGAGCGGATGCCTTAGTCAATCAAGCTATCTAGCCAAAATGATTATAATAGATTAGTTTTTGCCTTTGTAAATTATTTCATTAAGTTGACCGTACTCAATTGAGAATACTGGCCGTAGAAAATTCCACATATTTGGAAGAACCAAGCCCTTATATACATATATCCGTTTTCTTCTGTAGTTGAATAAGTATTAACTACTTCACAGTTAAATGAAAAAAAATTATTCGATGTTGATTCAAGCAAGAGCGTTAGATCTTTTGGCTGAGGAGGAATGTAAATTAAAATATGAACTAAGAATAACAATTTCGAAGTTTACTCAAAAACCTTAAAGGTATCATTTTAAACGTTTCCTCGGCCGGAGCACTCAAAATTTCCTGAGATAATTAAAGTAAAAGAACCTCTGTTTTTGTAAGGTTGGTATGTATTGAGCAAGTTAAGTTAAAATTTCAGAAATATAAAAATCGAAATGCGCAAGTGGTCTACATGAGATTCGAACATGTTAAAGTTGGATGCATGATTTAAAAATATTACTATCTGTACGTTAATCATGACATTTTGTGGCGAAATTATTGATTCTCCGCGGAAAACCCACCTTCTAAATCATTCTGGGGATCAAATCCAGGGAAACAGTGCTCAAAAATATAAGAAAAGTATTATCTAGTATCATAAAATCACTTTAGTGCACTCTGCTAAAGTCGATATGAGGTGAGTATTAGATTGGATTAAAGGGTACAAGATGGAAGTTGACACTCCTTGCTGAATGACATTATTCCTAGACATCGAATCCACAATATTCCTGCCAAAAGTTTACCTTATTTAAAGTTTAGAAATCCCTCCTTACATTCCAAAGCTTCATTATTAAAAGATAGCGACCGCCGCTCCACCGCGGGAAAGTTCGGTATTCATTACCGCCGGAGTATCATGTCATCTTTAACATTAAGACCGTCACCTCACACTCCTCGTCGCGAATCCCCGGCGGACCCGCGCCGTAAATCTACTCCCGTATCACGAGAAGAAAGCATGGCGTTGAGTAACCCACGCGCCGCACTTGAGAACTCTCCAAAGCCATTGCACTCCACAATGGAAAGTAGGGGGAGATATGGAAAAAGGTGAGTGAGAGGAGAGAGAGAGCTAGGCACTAACAAATAAGTGGAAAGAGAGATACAAGCTGGAAAGGCGGGGGAGGGAAAGAATGGCTTGAAGTGCATGGAGAAATAAGAGAGGGAGAGAGAAAAAGAGGAAGAAGAGACGGCACAAGTTGAGATGGGTGGGAAATGGAGGTTTCTTAGGGGACTCGGAGGAGGACTACGTCGTACTAAAGGGTTTTGAATGGAAAGTACCCAGGTGAAGAGGAGAAAAGGGGGATTTTTCTGAAAAGGGGTTAACCTCGGGAGGAGAGAAATATAAGAGGGGCTTTGAAATGGCGGTTGACGTAGTGGAGTTGTGCGAATGTGTAGGTGAAGAGAGTGCGGTGATAGTGGGGGAGGGGATTTAATAGTTTTTCCCTGAGAATGGGAAGCTAAAGAGAGGCGGAGACGTAAGTGGGTGAGGGAATGTTTTTTTTTCTGTGTCAGTGGAGAGAGGATGAGAGGAAATGGAGTGGGGAGGAAAGGAGATGTAGTGGGAGATAGAAGGAATAGGGAGTAGGACAGCAAGAGGATGAAGAAATGGGTGAGAGGGGTGGTTTAAGGGGGATGGGTTTTGGTGTAGCGAAGCGGAGAGATATGTGATAGGACAAATAAAGTATTATTAAAGGTATTCACTTAGGACGCTGCGGTGATTTTGCATTTATGGACTACCACTACGGGAATCGAACCTGGGAGAGCTTTCAACTTTTACACGAATGTGCTACTGACTGGTTATTTGGAAGCACGAAATGAATACAAATATAAATAATAAATTATATTAGGTAGCTAAAGATAAGGATGGATGATGTAAGGGAACTGAAAGAAAATGGCTATAAGAGAATGTTAAATATACTTTTTGATGGGGTTGTAACTAAAGCCCCTTCCATCTAAATCATTTGTTAAGTTCACTAAAATTAAGAAAATAATTCAAATAGAAATCGAAAATTAATTAGAAAATTTAGTGGTTGTAAAAATTTTAAATTAGAATTTTCAAGGAAATAATTACTTACAAGAGAAAAACACCCTTAAGGAAGAAAGAGTGAAACTCACTCAAAAACAGTAACAGGAGATATTTTCCAAAGTAAATATATTGTAGAATAGAAAAATAAAACAATTGCAATGTAACGTAAGAAAGTATATAAAAGAAATAGGATACCTGATCAGTGAAACGCAGCAAAAAAATATAATGACTCGTCTTTAAGACCTTTTAGGCAATAGAAAAAAGATTTAGCAGGGAAGAATTTCACATGATGTACATAGAATAAATAGCGTAGAAGTGTAATAAAGTAGAAATCTGAAGTGAATATTCACTACTAATGATAGGAAATAAGGAGTATATTGGGAGAGGATAGGGTATAGATAAGTTGGTTGGTTATGGAGTTGAAGATGGAAATGCAGAACAGAGGGGCTGAAGCTGCATACATGACTGGGGGGAAGGAATTGTTGAATGGAGGTTAAAAAAGGGGTTGTAAAGAAAGCATTGCTTGGTTTGATGATGAGAGAAGTGGTAGTAGAACCGTAGGTGGAATAAAAGGTAAAAAGGGAATGGAGGGAGGAAGAGGAAAATGGAATGACATCTGTGGATAAGGAGGAGAAACGTCAGAAACATGAAGATTTAACGCCACTTATATAGGTGGAGTGAAGAAGATATGCATGTATGAGAAGTTGCGAAAGTGTGGCATTGGAAGAAGAGTGTGAAAGAGTGTGAGAAGAAGAAGAGAAATGAAATTTGAAAAATTTCGTAATCCTTGAGGGCTGAAGATATGAATTACATTAGTTTTAAAGTTGTTGGAATTATCAACATATTTACATTGATTAAACTGAGCTTAAGACAAAGTTTCCTTGCTATCTTTTCATACTAAGATATCGGTTTTCTCTCTCTTCTTGCGTAAGATTAAGCTAAGGAAGGTTAAGATTAAGGAATAGCAAGAGAAACGGGGGTAAGTCAGTTGCATAAGATGACGCTGAAAAAAGATTGGCAGTAATTTAACTAACTTCCAATTAGGTTAACTCATCAGTCACCTATCTATTTTGAAGATGCTAACACTAAAGATATGCTAATTTAAGAGAACTGGAATTTTCTGTTTACTTGACTCACTCATGAGAAGTGAGGACCTACTCATAGCAATGAAACTCGGTAATTAAAGAAGTACGAAGAATGAGTGACAAGAAAGAAAAATCTAGAAAATCGCGGGTGAAAGAGTAGAACAGGAGTGGGTGAACGGAGAGGATGGTTGAGAAAAGATTTCTCAGTGGTTGCAGATGTGTACGGAGGAGAGCATGCAGAGGTAGCGATGTTTCTGACAGCCACGATTCCCCTCGAAAACTAAAGGGGTTGGCGAAAGTAAGAATGCAGACCGTAAAGGCAACAGAGGTAAAGAAACTATCGTAATTGTGTTCTCATATCCAAGCGGCGAGATTTAAAATCTCCCACTGCTACGCAGGCAATTCTATATAGATTGACGCGATTAAGGAATTCATTGACGAATCATTGCATCTTTAGACTAAGAGTTGGAACCTTAAATTTTACGGAAGGCCGAATGTACGATATAACAGAATAAGGTGGCCCTTAGGCCGCTTCTGAAAATGTCGCATTTGAAAAGCGTATTGCCTACCAAAAGGCGTACTGCTGATTCTCTGATACATTAATGATTGAAAATATTTTGACAAAATAAGAGGTAAATATTGAATTGAAAAATACCTGTGATTCTCTCTTTCTTACAACGTATAACTCTTACTACTCACTCTCTTTGGATTCCTTTGCATTTTTATAGATAGTATTTTTTCATCCTGCTCTCATTAATCTAAAAATATGTCTACCTATATTTTTTTAGGTAAGGGTTTCACCGGAAAAGCCGCATTTTGTGTGTGGCAGGTGGTACATCCTCCACAATTCTTATTCTCTATTCTGCTAAGGTCGCGTATCGTCCAATAATCCCCTGTAACTTCGGAACAATAAGTTCTAGCACCTACTTATTCATTAAAGTATATAGTTGGTTTAAAGAATAGGATTGATACTTAATATTTGCGTATTTCGAAAAAATAAAAAAATATCCTTGAATATTTTAAGAAATGTCATTCTAAAATCAAATCTCCTAATTTATTGTTATTTCATACCTCATGAAGCATCTTTCATATCGTTTTGCTTAAGGAGTACTTAAAAAGAACGTAGGGATATCTTCTAGAAATTCTCTAATTCACAAATTAAACGCTTCTTTGCGGGATACCATGTACTGCATGCACACTTAAGAGGTGGTCATCCTTGCGCAAAACAACATTGCTGGGGGAATTTAACCTTCGATAAAGCCGAATATCTTATGGGCCTGCCTATTTATTTTCCACACAATAGATCCTGTTTAAATTGTTAGTGAATTAGTCCCAGGTTCGTTATAATCCTAAATATTAGCTTTTTAACGAATTTGTTGTTTTATCATGTATCCAAATGAATTTATTCCGTGTCTTTCCCTACTGTTGTTCCATTAAATTTCTGTGTCTTTCCTTACCTTTCTACCATCTTCCACCACTAGTTACTTCTCAAGGAATATCCATCAGCTTCTTCTAGTATCCAATCTCTAGCGTTACCCGAAGCTCAAAGTTTCTGCTTCGTATCACGCTACTTTCGAAGACATTTCTTTTCTCTCTCTCCGGCATAATTCTCCTGTTTTCTCCCCACCTTCCAAAGACACCCCATTCGCACTGCCCCGAAAGACATCCTCCTCTATTCATATTAAACATTTCCTCGACCCCGCGCAAGAAAAAAAGAAACACGATCGAATCGAGAGCTCGCACGCGAGAAACTCGTTGCTCAGGTGGAAAACAAAAGATTGACGCGAGGCGCACCTAGAGAGGAGAAAGGCGGGAAAAATGTGGGGTAGAGAAAAGGAGGAATGACTTTTTCGCCCTGACACAGGAACCGAGGGAACACGGGATCAACTCCTGGTCAAACAAAAGCTTCCTTCCAGTCTCTCCATTCCCCTCTCCACCCCGTCGCCACGGTTGTTAGCGTTAATGTGTTGGCATGGTGTACAACACGGGGACGACAATGGAACGGAAGAGAAAGCTGTTGGTTTCTGAGTGGTTGAAGGGAAGTCGGAGGAGAGAGAAACAAAAGAAGCTGGAGATGCGGAGAGTCGCTGAAATCGGATTTCTGGGATGGAAAGGAAGGGAGCGGCTAAAAAGAATCTCTTAAGCGAAACCATTGGTTGGAGTGGGATGTCGGTGCGGAGAAATTGAAAATGAGGCGGAGGATGTGTTAAAGAGGGTTCATGGGGGGTTATGAGGAGTTTGGATAGATCACGGAGCCCTGCGGGTCGAAATTGGGTCGCTAAAGCTGCTCAGCAGAAGCCGCTCACATGGAATTTGAGATACACTGGGTTTTATCTGGCACGCAGTAAAAACAATAATCTTATATACGATGCAAGATGATAAATGAAGATAATCCTTTCATGTGGAAGAAATGCATATCGAGACCAGGGAGGAAATTTATAAAATCGTTATCACATACAATTAATTATCATTCTTTTAAAGGAAATATGTTGACCCCAATTACATCAATTTTAATAATTATTACTATTGATGAAAACCACAGCTATTTACTTGTTAGAAAAATTCAATTATCTGGAAACCCAAACCTTGGGGCTAAAGGGAATTTCCTGAATGTTAGATAATTTGTTGAATACTATCAAGATCTCATGTTTCTACTCTCAAGAACTACATGAATACTAACAAAATTTAATCATTGTTATTTATGAACTACTTGATAGCTATGTGGGTAGCGGGTTCGACTTTGGTTAGAGCGGATCTGGGTTCAATTCCTGGTTAATATGCGAATTGACCTCAGCTGTCGAGAACTTTAAAAAAATACTATTTTTACTTTAGTTATTCACAGTACTCTCTTAACATGTAGGAGACCTTTCCAAAAGTAATAAAGAAAAACTCTATGTAAAGAAGAGTATATGGGATATCTTACTTTTGTCTAGTTCCTTTAACGGAGTGAAAACAATCCATTTAGAAATATCTCTGAGGCTTCTCAACGGAAAGAGTTACATTCGGCCTCCTCCGTGAAGTTTTTCTGTTTAATTCCGTGTAAAAAACGATATAAAACGCTTAAAGTAGTTCTCACGTCTGTAAAAATCGTCATTTTAGTATCGTATCGGTCAACTGAGTGTAGGTCAGTCGAAGCGGATCCGGTTTGGATGATGGATGGTCTCATATCATATGAGTTGATATCAGCATTTATCGCAGCAAAAATGCTTTATCCGAAAACCGTCGCAATGGAAATGTTTCATCAAGCCAAGAGATATTTCATCAAAGTAGCTACAAAAGTAATCCGGGTCGCAAATGCCCTTGTGTGCGTAGTGAGAATAAAAGAAAGGGAGGATGCGGGTGACAGTGGGAAGAAAGAAGAACACGTGAGAGAGACAGGGACGGAAATGAATATAAGACAGTGAAGCCGTGGCGGGGAAAAGGAACGAAGAAAGATTAAAGAGGAAATATAAGTGCGGAGAGTGTTTCTGAAATAATGACGCATCGGAAGGACGCAGAATTGCGCGCTGACGTGTGAAGCACGTGGATTGATGAAAGGACGGTGCGTGCCTTCCGAGAGGAATATCATGCGACCCCCGAGCGAAATTGGTGTCGTGCCGGCGTTTGTTCGGGAGGGAATCGAAAGTTTACGGGTGACGCTCTCTTGTTATCCATTCGCATAACAGGGACTTTTGTCTGAGGCGAATACCTTCCAATTTTATTCCTCCACAGTGAAAATAGCTGAACACCCAATACACCCACCGCAGACGTATTGTTCCCAACGAAAGTGGAAGTACTTGCTCTGTGTCCGCATCATTGAATACGAGATCACGTACATTCTTCAGTATGGATTTTTCTCCTATTCAAGGATACTAATAGTAGTATGAATAATAAATACTATGTGATGAGAGGATTGAACGTCAGGAATAGTAAAAAGAATCAAAATTGGTTGCATACGCGGGTACTGCCATATACTGGCGGTGCTGTATTGTTTGTAAATCAAGTGAAAGTATTTTGAGCTCAAAACATTTCACCAGTTTGTATTTTTACCAAATTTCTTCTACCTCTAATATTGGATGCTACCACTGTTAAGAGAGATGGGCAATTTGTTATCAGCGATCAATCGTTCAAACATCTAGAAAAAGGGAGAAATATTTTATGGTTGCTGTCGTGTGCTGATGATGTGGTTTTGATTTTGCAATTAATAATAACTTTTAATGCTATTAGATCTAAATACACCTAACTATAGATAGGTATTAGAAATAAAAGAAAGTTGTATTACAAAGCGTGAATGAATAAAGTGGTCGTAACTTGTGCAAAACTGGGTAGAAATTGGAATTCGTCAATGCTTTTGTGTTTTATGGTATGGCGTTTTCCATGAATAACAAAATGGATGGGCGTGTAGATGCAAATAGGATAGGGAATTAAAGAAATCGATTCAAGATTAACTTGGTGGAACTTCATCTTCAATTTACAACACAGAGGAAGACAAGTTGTTTCTTCCTCTGTGTTGTAAATTTAGGATAGGGAAGTTTAGTAAATGCTCAGTTACAGTGGTCACACTATAGGAAAGAACATGACCGTTCCCCTGTTTTCGTCAATGACAAGTCAAATCTTCCTTAGAATTAATACATAAGGGGTGGGTGAACGAAGAGACATTTACTTGTTATGCTGCTGATATCCTTCGCAGTTTGGCTTGTTAGCGTCCGTGAGCTTCCCTTCCGCTTTTTATTTCTCTAACTTCCATGAAATCGGTCAAATCATTAGAGCACTGTGCAAGTATGAGAAATTCCCTAAAGGGAATATATTTCTATATAGCAAATATTTTGCGCCCATCATTTTGCATGGTAGGAAAACTTACGTTAGTGCATATGTAAGTTAACTATTCTGGAATATATATCTGACGAAAACAGCAGAGACGGAATAAATCGTGTACGACCGTGATCAGAGTGAAAGAATGCCTGACGAGCATAAAAGCAGTATTTTCCGCAAGTTTGTATTCGTAGAAAGGATGGCTGAGAGCAGAATGGCTAAAAATGAGTATAAAGAAAAGACTAAGTGGGGAGGAATATCTTGAAATTCTGGCCAAATTCGGTAAATATGATTCCTAAATAAAGAAAATTGCTGCGTTTGAAATATTAATGTTTATATATTGCAAAATTGTGGACTTAATTTTACTAAAAGGTATTTGTGAGAATTTATAACTACTGTTGAGTTTCGTGTTTACTAGACTATGTGAGGGTAATTACTTCGAAAGAAAAACACAATCGAGGTGATGGAATACTTCCATTATTGATAATATAATGTAATTGGATAAGATTGAACCTACATTTAGCACGGTTAGGCCCGAATAAGCTTCTTTTATACCAATACTAGAATGGTGTCTTCATGTTAAATAATAAACAGCTCAGGGCGAAGGAAGCACTGACTTCCTGAGAAGACATCTTTTCAACTTAATTAGCAGAGGTGGCGAATATTCGGTATTAAAAGGACGACAGAGAAAGAATGCGAAATTAAACGGCAAAAACAAAATAAAAACAGTAAACCAAATACAAACATCACAAAAATCGGAAGGCAAACCGAATAAATCAGAGAATACAGATTTAGAGTAGTTTAGATGACTGCGCTGTTTCGCCAATTAGCAAGGAAGCCCCAAACTGAATATTCATTCTCTTGCAACGCTTACGTAACTGCCAAAACTGCCGAACTCTTCCCATTGATAGATCACCTCCCGAAAAGCTATTTCTGTCCGAAAATCAATCTAATGACGCCTAGTTAAGCGAGAACAGAGAAACCACCCGATCCCCAAGTCTCTTACATCATGGGTAGTCACGTAACTCGGGTGGGCTGAGGTGAAAAAAGGAAGAAATAACCTTTCCCTATAAGTGGAGCCGGCGTAGAACCATCGATTCATATTCAAGAACCTCCTTTGTGAAGATGAATTGAAAATCCCGTTCCCTGGAGGATGGAAAAAAAGGAAGTAAAGCGAAGTTGCTCTTACGCGCAGGCGGAAGGGGCAATAACGTAAAAAGGGCTCAGAATTGATCGAGGGAATGAGGGGGGGAAGAGAGGGAGGGGGCGCATGTGCGACGTCTTTGCGACGCTCAATGAGGTGACACAACGTGACGTCAGGAGGCACGAAGCCGTTTGTAACGTAAAGTGGTCTTATGAGGTGACCTGTGCGGTAGTATTCCGTCGCATTCTATTTGCTTTGTCTCGCTCTCTCTATACGCCGTCCCCTGATACGCTGTGGGGTTTCAGGCGTTTTTTATGAGGTGTTCGCTCGAAGACGTTCCCTTCACTTCCAGAGATACGCATTTGATGGAATTAGGATCGGATGCACTACGGGTGTTGCTGTTAAGTATTCAGCTCGATGACCAGAGAGTACCTGGTTCTAAAATTTGTTACCGATATCTTTGGTGAGGGAATGAAGCTTACTATACTTGGCAAAATGAAGAGTGCAGTAGAAATCCCTTGTTTACTTCAAAAAGCTAAAATGATATTAGTGGGAAAAAGTCTTGGCAAATGCAATGCAATGATGCTATGAGTAACAATTTTCTTAGCGCTAAATAAATACCAGAATTATATATAGGCTAAAATGAACTGAGCAGATTCTCATTCCTCAGTAGCCTACTATACTATCAAATCCATAATCAAGATTAAGAAAAAAATAATTTAGATGAATTATTCCCCGTACGTTAACATAAGACAAGCAATTCTTTAATACGGAGTAAATCTTTAGATAATAAGCCCTTGTACTATATTACTATAGTTACAAGCAAATTTCTTTACCCCTTACGGTAGGACAATATGCCGTCTTCTTTGTAATATGCTTTCAAATTTCAAGTTATTTGAAAATTTCCATTAATTTTCCAGATAATTACATTGTCTTTTCTTGTGCATCAAGAACCAAGTACCAAAATAATACATGCAAGCCTATACATTCCAATTTATTTGATTTCTAAATTAACGAAAACTCATCCGAAATATAACGTGACGTAGAGCGCTCGAAAAACAGTTTCGTTCCTCGAAATCATTCCATCTCTTTCTCTTCCGACACGACGAAAGATAATGTCAACGGATAGCGATTTAACGAAGGAAGACGCCTTCGTGAGACACCCGCAAATGACTCGGAATTAGTTGACATTTTCCTCCGAACGTCCCCTCATGAAAAAATGATAAAGGTTTCCGACGGATCCCTCTCTTTTTTGCTCGCGGTTCTAATTGATATCAGTATTTCGGTGGGGGAAATATATATCCAAAGGTCCTCCTCGGGCAAGAATGTGCCCCTCGAACACTTGAGCAAAGACGGGAAGAAGTGGCCGGGGAATGGAAGAGCGCAAAAATGGGAAAAACAAAATAAGAAGGATATCCTGAGAATCCTCTTCTTCCCTATCCACTTCCCTTCACTCACTTTTTCCTCTCGACCCAATCCTCTTCCACTTTCATCCTCACCTCCTTCTATTACTCCTCCGCCTGCCACTCCACTATCCTATTACGCTCCCTACGATATCTCCGTATCTGCTATCGTTTCTCCTTCCATCATACGCTATCTCCTCTTCCTACTTTATGCCTCCTGCTTCCTCTCCTTCTTCCCTGATTCCTTTTTTCGACTTTTACTACTCTTTTATCTCACTGGCCTACCCTTATACTTGCCCATCTATCGTAGTGTACACTTTGGAGTTGTCCAAGGTTTTCACTTTTAGAGATAGTAAATGTGCTTCCTGTGGAATTGTATTAACTAAGATTTTCATAGGTTTAACTGTAATAGTTAAGGAAACGGAAGCTTGTTTTTATGTCACAGAATAGTATGTAAAAGTAAATTGAAATCGAGCATCGAATGAAATCCAATCAAGGTTCCAAAATGTATGCGTAAATGCAATTCTTGTGCAATTTTAGGCATAAAATATTTGAAAATGGGTTTCATAACATTTCAATATGAATTTTGACGTCAGCTTTGCGTTCGTGACTTGAGTATACTCTTCAGGATACCATAACATGTTGCGGATTTAGTTCATCCAGTTCTATTTAATTTATTTTTGGAACTTTTATATTTAGAATATTGGAGTGCCGATTACTGAATATTGTAGTACTTGACTTGCCTGCATTTATATCCAGAGCGTTCTTAATTTGAACATTCGGAATACTTTCTATAGACGTATAAACTAAAACTCTTAATTTCTCAATTAATTCCGTTATTCTCCATTGCGATACCTAGCTTTAACAGTAGCACTTACTAATGTATGCTTAGATATATGCCTAAAATTGATACTTCATGTATTTAAAAGATCTCTATTTTAACGTTTTCAGGTCTGAAAGCGAAAACGACGCACATTTTTGCTAAAAATCGATTCTTCTCTCTCTCCGGTAAGGTCCCTCCGTCACTTCTTCCCCACCTAACGGCGACGAATTCACAGAAAACTAGTCTATCTTCATTGCCTTATTTACCCTGTCTTTCAACATCATCCCAGTCTCCATCCCCGCCTCTTCTAGGTCCAATCTTTCAACTTTTAATCTTCCCCACCACTCAGAATCTTCCACTCCACCTGCCTCTGTCTCCGCTCTTTCTATCAGCCCTAATTCTATTCCTGATACACTTATCTTCCGGCCCCAAACCTATTGAATCCACGCCCCAAATATCTATTCCTCCCCCTCGCTCCCTCTAATTCTATTAAACGCATTTCTGATCCTTCCTCCGATATCCGCCTCTTCTCAAATTCTAATCTTTTCCCTCTCTGTTTCGCCTCCATCTTTGGCCCATTTTCTTTAATTCGTCCACTTTTCCTCATCTCCACCTATTTCTCTCCGATTCGCATCCTCTTCACGGCGCTATTTCCACCTCTCTACTTCTATATTTTGCGTCCCTTTCCGCTCCTCTTCCCTCATTTTTGGAACCCTCGCTCCTTCCCATCCACTTCATTCCAAGGTTCAACTTTTTTCTTTCCTCTCTCCGTACTCTCTCCTCAATACGGAACACCCTCCCTTTCCTCGTCCTTCTCCGCCACCAAAAAAAACGCCATTCTCCCCGTAAGACCCCACCCCACAGTCCCCACTCATTCCTAACTTCAGTAGACGGCGCCTGCGTTTTAGGCTTTACGTCTCCACCCCCACCCCCTGACTCCTCCATTCATCCCTCCCCGACGCCCCTCTTTACTCTCCCATACTCTCTCATCTCGTACTCTCTCACAGCTTCCCCTTCCCCCCATGCGCACGGGAGTTGCGCGTCGTACTCCAGGAATATCGTGCCTACTTCACGGCCGGATTGCATGGAGAGTACTGGGCTACTTTACTGCTTCACGTAGCTCTACCGAAAGTTCTCCGGAAGGCAAACGAATGGGGAAATAATGGACGCTTATTAGCGGGAGGTTATTAAATCCTCGAGTGCTTTTCCCAGAAGCCGATGCGATGGACTGTTTTTCCTGTCACTCTGTGTTTGTCGTTGGTCTCCGAAAGCGTTCCACAGTTTTGCCTCGTAATTTTTGCTCTTATTCGTTCATTAAAGCTTCATTCTAACGGCGTCGAGGATGATGCTATTCCCGTAGTGTTTTTCTGCGAATTCTCGTACGTCAATGTACGTGTGAATGTTTTATTGAGATTCGGAAATGAAAAATTGGATGCAGAGATATGAAGTAAAATCATTCATGGGATCTAACACATCTTTTCTCCAGAGTTCAATGATTCCCTTCGTCCAAATGGAATGTTATGATTACGTGCAACGGATATGCCTTCGGATATCATTGTCTTTATTTCTAACAATACTACCAATTTGGCACTATTCTATTTCTGGTTGCAACATGTAATCAGTGCACTTCTGTAGGATCATACTTCTTGAGATATGGATTTAATCTCCCAGTAATACTTACGCTTCATAAAGAAGGAAATATTTTAAGTACCATTCAGGATAATTATTTAATCCATGATCCCATTCGCCATTACATAGTAAACTGTCCTGTTTTTCATATTTGTATTTGACTTTTGGAGTGCGAAACATTTTTTCCTTTTCTTGCGGCTTTGCTGAGAAAATCCAACTAATGTCCTTGAATGTAAGGTTAAAAATATTAACTTCAATGATTAACAAATCCTGAACTTGTTTCCAAAAAAATGTCAGAAATGTATAATCTTTTGTATTTTTAATGATCTTCTGCACTAGCCCTCTGTGAATACAAAATCTTTTACTTTAGTACTACGGGAGAAAATATGGTTGATCCAGCTCTTATTACCTATAATAAGTAGCCAAGCTTGAAAAATATTACTCTTCGGTAGAATAAATCGAAAAACTGTAAAATAAGTATCCTAAATACATACGCGTCTTATTATTAAATTTCCAAGGATATTGAACGAAAAATGTTAATTATCGCCAAAGATATCTTGAACGATTTCTTCTACCTACAAAATTTATTACGTTCGGGGTTTGAGTAATATATCAGAGTCTTTGGTTTTCGCCTTTAATATTCTACTCCCCTCCGCAGTTTGGGTATTCCATAAAATAAATCGAATACAACCGGTAATCGATCTGTTTTATCTCTTTTGTATCGTCCGTTCTAAGTGTGTGTCTTTTCCGTCGTAAATCATATTGGCAGCCATGTTTCATTAAGGAAATGCTTTTTATCTACTTCTGAATTCTTTATGGCTCGCTGCTACCTTTGGAGAGGTGGAAATCAATATCCTCGAGCGGACAAAATAAGCCGTTCTGGATCGGAGGGAATTAAAAACCTTTCAAAAGTTTCCTAGTCAATTAACTTAAACCTTAATTTCATTTTGGGAGTCTCGACGCTGGTGATTACGAGCAAGGCAGTTAAATTTCAGAGGCTGATTTACTCGCTACGTGGTCGGCCCATACTATTTCTAAAAATATCCTCTACGGTTAAAGACTTTATAACATTTACGTGCCTTTTTCAAGATTTAAGTCATATCGTCTAATTGTACTTCTAGCAGTCCGTAAATTTCGATAATTGTGCCTGTTTGAACTCAAGACTAAATATTTTTTCTCGTATTCGTCGTACATAACTTACCGCATGAAATTAAATAGTGCACTAAGTGTATAACATATGAGATTTAACGGAGAATAAATTTGAAGTTCTAATACATGGAATACCTTTGATTAAACCGTTAATTCAGACGAAATATGCCTTAGGCGTTTTGTGGTAGCATCTATGATTACGAGTTAGACCGAAATGTTTTTCTAATAGGTAGTAATTTTATGCTTTCTTAGAGGAATGATGTTGAACCGATAAAGGAACCATCAATCCTTCAAGAATATAGTTATGGAATCACTTAAGTCAGAATAGAGTCACTCTCATCTCATGGCCACTGTTTCATTACGGAGTATTCACTTATTAATTAAACTATTCGAATTTATCATCTTTCACCACCAATAATGATAATTCTGGTCTTATTAAAAGAAGAGTTATAGAAAGTAAAAGTCTTATTAATAAGAGTATGACGTAGAGATCTCACCGAATATATAGAAGTTCTCTAATACTGAACCTCTTGACACTTGCTTAGAGATTGAAAAATCAGTCAACTTAATCGTAAGTATTTAATATCACTCTCTTCAGATTTGGTTGCAGTAATAACGTTTTTGAGACCTTTCTGGTTTTTCTACTATTAATTAGAAATATGGTAAAAATCTCTCTTAGATCTATCTCTTCTGGTCGTCAAACATTACGCTTTTGCAGAAAAGCATTGTAATTCCAGGTTAATCCGTATAATATTGATCCTGTAGTCGATTTTGAACCTCAATTCCTGCAATATATGAAACTACGAAAAGCCCTTGGATGAACATAAGGATTACTAGACAGGATGAGGAGTGAAGTGGGTTTACTTCGCTTTCCTCTCTGAGCCAGAATGTTCTGAGTAGAAAACATCCAAGCAAGAGCTGTACGGTTACCCTACGGGGAACACTTTTCATAGAATTAAGTAAAGAGTGAACAGATTGAATGCCATTAATCAGTATCATTCATACCTCATTAGGTTTCAGACTATCACTTCCTTGAGTAAGATTGAGGGAAACGTGAGTGAAAGACTCATTTCCTCCATTCTTCATCCAAAGAAGAACGAAAAGCATTTATTAACTTTTGGCATCATCTCCGTAATCGTAAATTTGGTTGTCATTAGCCAACAGGGACAAAAAAATGTTTATTTCCTTTACTTTGATCCAGAGATGGATTTTATTCACAGTGTGATAAGTTATGTATTTCAGAATCCGTCATTCGAGTTTAGTGAAATGGTTAGGCAGCAAAGCGGCTTACATCGGCGGTAGGGAGAGCAATCTGAAATGCACGGATAGGCACTACTTTTCCTCTCATGGATCACAAAACCATTCATCGCATCTCCCCTATCGGAGGGAATTTTCATTCATGCTCCCCGCAAGCCGGAAAACAGAATTACAGCCTCCTTACGCACAGAGACGCGCGTAAAAATAACTCGTACGAGGGAATCGCCGCACTACTCTCCCCAAACTACATCTTCACGAATTTTCATTCATGATCCCAAAGGCGTGCGAGCCACGCGTGACGCACGTAAAAAAGCCGGCCGTCAACGGAACGCAATTCATCTCCTTCTGCCGAAGACGTAAGGGACGCGTTTAGGAGGAAAGGAGAAAAAAAACGTGCGTCAACTACAAGGAGTAGTACTTTTTCACGAAGGAAAAAGAGAGAGAGCTTTATTCGTCTCCTTTTATACCCTATCAACCCTCGTGCGCTAGCTCGCCCACTCTTTCCCGTCGCTTCCTTTCACCCTGCAGCTACGCCGTTCCCCAACCTTCCCAATCCTTACCCTCCCCTTCTTTTCCGCCCTCCCCTCCGCACCAGTAGTACGCCCTCTCGTAGCGTAGTGTGTGGGTTTTTGGGCGTAGTAGTATCGGGCGAAGGATGATAGTAAAAGGGAAGCGAGGGGTTCGAGGGAGAACGGTCGATCAAAAAGGGTTTCTTCTCTCCCCCCCGCCCCCCCTAAGAGATCCTTTCTCGGCGGGGGAGGAGGGGGAAGACCCCCAAGCGGATCAATAGGTTGGCGCTGTCTCCCTCCCCACCACCGCTTACTCCCACACCCCGTCTTCTTTCCCTGCTACAACCACCACTACCAACACCGTTCCTCTGTCCTTGGTGGTGTTAGGATTTCGGTCCCGATTACTTCCTCCGCTGTCCCATTTCCAAAGTACTGCGCTGGAAAGTGTTCGCTATTGATGGATCTCGATTCATAAAGCTACCTGGCTGGTCATTCTGGAAACGATGGTGAATGGATGTTCCCCACGCAATCTAGTTCCGAGAGGTATTCTTCTGTTTGTCCTATTTGGAGAGTGACTGAGGCCGACCGTATCCAACTTGTCGCAAACGGGACGTATTCCATTAATAGAGACGAATAAATGGGACGTTTTCTTTGCACCTTTTTCGAGAGATGACTTTATTACTTCGATACGAATATCGTTCGGAGGAATATAAGACATTGCGCAGGTGATAGTTATACGTTATCTGTAAGGAAATTTGGGAAAATATTGAGGTCTTCGCGTAAAATTTTTCAACTATTTCTATTAATAGTGAAGAATAAGTAACTAGAGATGTAATCAACATCCATACTTCCTTTTGAATTCCTTTTGAATCTCAATTAATTTCTGCTTTCTTTAATTTAGTTAATGTGTATATCAACCAATATTTTTCTTGAGTTGGCTAATCTGGATTTAGAAGTGTCGGATGTTTTAAGGCTTTAAAAAGGGATAAAATACAGAAAGGTGAAGGGAAGTTCGATATCTATTTCAGTGGTTTAGTAGATAAAATCAGTTTTGCAAAGTTGTAATTTCAAGGTTCCAAAGTTTCTTCATTACATCAGTGAATACATAAGTTGACCATTTTAATCTGTAGTTGAAATCAACATTTACATAGACTCACCTTTACCTCCCTACATTCACTTGTTAATGCTTTGAAGGTACTAGACTTTATTTTTAATATCGCTGCTAAAACATTTTCAGTGAAATGCAAACTGGTCGTAGTCGCTCGCTGAAATCCGTTATGCTCAAACAATATTGGGATAAAGGCAAATATTAGTGAAGAGATACTGGAAGAATTACACCTAAAATAAACCTCAGCTCTAATTATACTACGCCATAAAGTGATGTTTCTTTAAAACATAGGCATTCCATAGTGTGCACGGCTGACTTGTACGCTGTCAATGTATGTGATCGATCTATTTTAATTGACTATGATAATGGCATAATCTGAAATTTCTTTCGGAATAAACGGTATTATTAATTATTGGTGGGTTTAGATTCACAAAATACGCACCAAATGGTTAGAAAACATGAAATTTGGAAGACCGTTTTAGTTGGGTGTAATACTTTTGTATACCAAAGTATTTCGATATGTTTCGCGTTTCTATAATAATGAGAACGTAGTCTCGAGAGTGATTCACAATTCCACTGCAGTGAATGAAAACCTATATCATTATTGTATACTCGGATGAGAAAATATAAAAGTTTTCCCACAGCATGTCTTTTCATCTTCTTCCTAATGAGCAGAAAGCTTGGAACAGCTTCGGAGCGACGTGTTATCGTTACGGTGGTGAGGCATGAGTCATCTTCCTCTTTCTTAGCAGAATCCCGTTAAGCTATAAATTTGAGGATACTTCAATTAAAAAAAGAAAGAAAATCCGTAAATTATTAATAATATGAAACGCAGGGATCATTCCAGGGAAGTGACGTAGAATCTGAGAGGCATATTAAATTATAAACCATCTTGTTATGCATACTCAAAGTTTACTTCTTGTTATAGATGTTTTGATTGAATTTGAGCAGAACTAGAGTAAGAATATTTAATACGAATTTTAATTATATCTCCGTTTTTAATTAACTAATTAGAAACTTGTATTGTATCCTTCTGTTGATTGCCGAAATGCATCTATTCCTATGTAACGTTGAAAATATTATGCTCTCATATCCATAGAATTTCCTCAGAAGAGAGTCGCATGAAACGCATCTCGGAATATAACTTTCGGCAAAAACATGAATCCAAGCGTCACCTTGAAATATTGATCGTTAATTATTCTGGTGCGACCATTTGCAATATAAAAGAAAGCTGATAATCGTAGAAAATACCGGTATATATTTCTATCATTTTGTTAGATTACACATTTTACAACTCTGGTTTCATATCACATATTACGATGAATTGGAAAACAAATAATCTTACTAGAATGCCACACTATTGCTATACTTTCACACCCTCCAACTGTAGTGTTTTTAATCAATAAATTGTATCCTTCAACCCAATGGTATTATTCACGTATCAGGAATATTCACGTATTTATAAGTAGCATCAAAAACTATCCTTGCCAGAGAAAATTGGTAAATTTTGACTCTCTTCATCATTTCTAGTGTATAATAATTACTATGTTTGTAACAGAGAATGTCTTCCATATAAATCATAATGTATTATAAATCCAGATATTAGTTTTTGTAGATCTTGAAGCTATTCTATACTCCTTAGCCATTTACATCGTACCAATTCCTAGCTACCTATAGAGAAATTCATTTAAAGTTTCACACCAATCAATTAGTACTAGCTATTCATTTTGGGATATAGGCATTGAAAACTTATAATCTATTCGTCTAGTGTTATTCCGATCCCAGCAATGAATTTACCAAGGATAATCTTTTCCAGCTTATCTATGCGGATGAATACCTACACCTCGTGAATAGACATTAAAACTACGCATTTTTAACTCCAGTCTTCCCCGAAAAGAAATTTGGTCTCCTCCCCGCCATAACTTCCCTGAGCATCCCCAGAAATTTACAAGGAGAAAACGATACTGCGTCGTTTGGAAATTAATAAGCCCGCGTCCAAATTTTACGATGCGGTCTCAGAAGATGAGAACTTCATATCGCTCCCTGAAACTTGGACCGTATATCCTCCTGGGGCATTGTGGAATGAATCTCATTTTGAGGGATTATCCGATCGAATAAAATATCCGTCTTTCTCGACCCGCTCTCTCCCACACTGCGGGCCAACACTTTCTCTATCTCCCGTCGAGTCCAACGTTGGCGGAGGGGTTACCTCGGTTAGCGCCTAGGATTTCGGGGGATCACGTAAATTTCGCCGATCTTAGAGCCCACCTAAGGTTTCTTCCACCGCTACTTTTGGAGGACGTTAACAGTCTGCGTGTGTGTGCTCGCTTATGTCCGTGTGTGTGTGGGGGACAGAAAGTGAGAGTGAGGGGGAAAGAGGTCGGAAAATAGGGAAGAGGAAAATGAAACCGAGGGAAAATGAAAGGTAGAGGATGATGAGAGGAAGATATGAAAGATACGTAAATATACGTGTTCCTGTGTAGTATACCGATGAGAACCTCTATAGTTTCGACTTCCTATTTTTGTAGAACGGTGTGTGAGTCGACACAATTTATGAGAACTATAATGTAGAACTTTTTCGAGAAGATAGGTATGCAATGTAAGAAATATGCGTGTGATTAAGTTTTTATACTTATACTGTATGAGGTATAAATAAATACAATAATTGACAAATAAACATTTACTTTACTTTTTTCTATAAAAACCTGTCTAAAACTAATTAATGATTATGATGTTAAGTCTGATATTCACGAATCACTTTCAAAATCACAAATCATTGTGGTTTTAACTTCAGTTTGAAGAAATAAGAGCAAAGGCTTGCAATAACTTTAGTAATGATTTTTTGCAATAATTAAAAGATCTTAAAAATCAAACTGTAAATCCTCCTTTAAGAAATATAACGAGTTAATCACAAATTCCTAATTCCAAAAGTATTTAAAATAAAATGATGAGAAATGAGAACCCTCAACCATTCTCGGACTGTGAAATTAAAAATTCGCAAAGATCATTGTCGATAAAAGTATACCCGATATATGACGGAAGAAATCAAAATCCCATAGATGAAATGGTAGCAGAAGTATTGCCAAAGTGCTTCGACATCTAAGGTCATTTCATTCATATGGGCCCCCACCGGGAATCGATCCCGGGACCGCATTCACCATAGGTGAACGCGCTCACACCTTAAATATCAGATAACCCATTCGATGTTATTATTTTTACTGAAAATTGATATATAATGCGACCAACGTTGCAAATCAACACCTCGAGTCTCTTCAGTGGTCAAATCATCTAACATATATGGAGAATATAGAGATGTATTAACTTCCATGAGTAAAAATTCCATGTCTACAAACTTTCACTGAATCCGAAAAATAGCGCAGATCTTAACGTGCTCAGATCAAAATCTGCAACATCATCTGCAGCATCAACTAGGAAACCCGGCGCGTAACAAATAGCAAGAGAAACTTCCCAGAAACGTTCGGAGAAAGAATGTAGCAGCACCGAAACGGAGAAGCGAAATAGAGCAAGTGAACTTAGAAAAAGAGCCGCAACGAACAAAAGCGACATGAGCAGAGGAAAACTCAACCTATAGCCAAGAAACGAGTGTGGAAATGCGAGAGAGAGATCCTACCTCGAACCTGAGAGAGGGAGAGGCCGGGAAGAATAATGGGCGAGAACGGGAAGGTCTGGCGTAAGGCCCCCGGGTTTTCCAGCAAGGGCTTGAGCCGCTGAAGTGTAGGCGGTGTAAAGAGGGGTTCCTGCTCTTTATTGCAGTAGTGGCTCGGAACGTAGCGACGGTCAGGGACGCGGCGAGGGGCTACGAAAATGGGAGTAAGAATGATGATTGAAGAGGGGAATTTTAGATGGGAAGGCCCGGGAGGTGGGGGAGGTGCGGGGACGTAGGATTGTCCGGAATGGGGAGAGAAAAAAATAGGGGTTTGTTGATGAAGCGGCGCAGGGATGAAGTAGGGGAGATGGCGAGTATTGTGGGCTAAGGGAAAAGATGCTCCATTGAGAAAGGAATAAGGTCCGGGGAAAGGATCGTTCGGCAGCGGAACACATAAACTTTTGCGGGGAATAGGGCGTGTGCTAACGGGCGAAGAGAGAGCGTCGCAAAGGGCGAAAATATCTAGTCACGTAATTGTATTTTAAAAGATAAAGGGAAGGCAGGTGAGGCGTGGAAGTTGGCGGAAATTAGGCGACGAAAGAGAGTTATTGCAGTTATTACCGCGACGCCTTCGAGGGAATGAAGCTGAGGTTCTTCACCTTTCATGGCTGCTGTTGGATTCTCACTCATTAAGGTGTTTGAAACAAAAGCGTCGCATTACGCGTTTTCGAGGGTCTTCTGTTTAATTAATCGATTTGGGGCTACAGTCCTGAAGTCAATTTACTGAAGATGGGTTTCAGTAGTAGTATTCTTTATATTCAGCGGGAATTGATACTTTCTGAAATAGGAAAGGCGATGATGTTTTCCGGAAATTTATGGAAGGTAACTTACCAGTACTAGACTTTCATGCTGAAGTCTCATTTATCCTCTTGACAAGGAATGATATCATGTGTGGATGCAGTTTGTCATGAAAATGCCTGAATAAGTAATGATTATATCAATTAACTTTCGTATTATTAAGCTGACGAGTAACCTTTTAACCTAGATTTTCGCGAGGAATATTTGATTAAATAATTTCAGATGAAATTAATGGAATATTTTCTAATCCTGGGTGAAACAGAATTCAAAGATATTGAAAGGTACCCAAAGATAAGCTTTCTCCGTATTTCTACTCATTTGTGTTACGGAATCCAAAATAAAAACCAAAATTATTGCCAATTTTGCACATATTCATCTTCAAGTTGGCAACTGTGTCGCACAATCGTGTCTTAGAAATAATTACTTCTAACAGAGAACTAAGAGCTTAAACTAGGTTTATGGAATCACAAATAATAATATGATAACCATGACAAGGTAAAAGATACTACGTATATAGAACTATCAGCAAAATTCAGACTGAACCACAAACCCTCCTCCATTAGCAACAAAAACGAATGGATTGAGAATGAGGCTTACTAGACAAGATTAGGAGCTTTTTGCCTTCACTTTCCTCTTACAAGCGGCTTAGCATAATGTTAATACTTGATACTTTTTCGGAAAAATGTAAAAATTAGTCGATAAAGAACCATCCAACTTGCAAATTTTCAGTGCTTACGCTAGAATATTAATCAATCTCACGATGAGTACATTTCAGCTATCGGTATGAATCTACTTCACTAATGAAGTAGTCATCCGGAATTTTTAAGAAGAGAAACTTTCTAATAACACCACTCTATCAAAACGATCCATCTCATCGAATTAGCATGCATATTACTCGGCCTCTCGAACGAACACACATCTCTCGGAATTCAAATCGCAGGACTCACAACGAAATTTCCGCAAGAACTCGGGCCTTTCCCTAGGTTACTTTATTAAACGCGCTGAACTCATCCGCGAGCCAGATCCATGTCTTCATGATCCAGCAACTCCGTAATTTAATTAAAGTTGACACTCCCGAAGAAAATAACGGATTCCTCGGGATGAAAAATTAGCGCTCGACGAGACTGCGAGGAAAATCAATTTCCTCATTATGTCGGTCAAAAAAAAAGGAAGGAAGGAGAGCTAAGGAATCGGGAATCAAAAAATGAGGGATAAAGTAGTGAGAGAGAAAGAGAAGCCTACGCTCTGGAGAGGGAACCACTCGCTAATCAATGAAAAATTTCGGACGCGGATGAAAAATTAGTGGGGACAGAAGTTGGAGCACTTTCGAGGGAGTGTATCACCTCCGCAGGCAAAGAAGATAAAGAAAGAGAGTAAATAGGGGGAGAAGGAAAATTAGGAGGCGGTGGAAGATGGAGAGGTCACGATGAGAAGTCAGGGACACGAGTACTGGGAGCATCGACCCGAGATACGAGAGGAGCATACTTTTTGCACTCTTTTACGCTCATATGCATTACTCTTGACGACTCGACTCGGATGCGAGTATAACATGCTACCCGATGCACATGCATTCTTAATGAAGAGGGTATTTTCAGCGGGATGGAGGCGGAAGTTGTTTTATACCGTCTCGAAAATTTCAACTATTTAAATTGGATGCTCGTCGAGATTTTTTTTTCCTCGGGAGCCTGCGTTGGGGCTGGAAAATGAACGTTTATGTACGTTGGGAATAGGGTCAGTTTAAAGGATAACGGAGGAGACTTATTGCCTCTCTGAATTATAATCTATCACCCGTAAGTTTGTTTCGGAACGATATTCTGCAGATTTACGAGATCGAATCCAATTATTTTTGAAAATGGCCATTTTAATCTTCGTCGCGTTGAAATGTTACGCCATCGAGTGATTTTCTATCCGAAATGATTTTTTATCGCTTCACTGCAGTCTTTTTAAATTGACTATCTTATAATCACTACCATATGCGATGTTTCTGTCGCATGAATGCTTAAATTGGCTTTTGAAACTTGTATCCGAGCCAATTAAGGATTTGATTTTATAAATATCTATTGCTTACGAATTCCAAAGTAAAATATGTTTTCAACTATTCAACTTGCTTTTTTCATTTAAAAATAAATTATTGTGAAAAATTTTACTCAGTAAGTTGTGTCCCAAGAAGAACTAGAGATTGATTTAAACTTGACATTTTCTAGTGATTGGGAAGACATTCTAATTTTATAGATAGTATCAAATTTGAAACCAAGGATTGAATTTTGTTCACATTTACTTTCTCAACAGATGTTTCTATTATTTTACTGAGAGTATGCATATGTGAACAACAATACGTAATTTATTCAAAAGAAAAATTAATTCTGATAATTCAGGCACATACCAATATTAATAGTATCCGCCCTATTTAACAAATGTCTTTTTTCCGTTAAACAAAGAGTCTTTTCCTTCCTCAGATTTTATTCTAATAAAGATAAAAGAGTGAGGTTTAGCATACTCTTTCGTATCAGCACAAATGAGAACCTTAGAAGATATGACAAGGTTTCCTTTCGTCGATTCTCTGGAAAGAAGGGGAGAAAGAAATGAAATAGGCAGTCCATTTATCAAAGGCAGTATAATTTTAGCTCAAATAAAAGGCCCTCTATCAGGGAAATGATTCAAAGAGATCTAAGGAACCCTCCGCCCTCCCTACAAGACAGGATGGGTGTAACGATCATTTCTTTGATCAGGAAGATATAAAGACTAAGAGTAAAAGACACTGAAGCTGTGAAGATATATTTAATACTCTTCCTTTTTATGCAGCTTCACTGGATCGATAAGTTACTTAATACAATTTTTATTTCATTTGTCCGTAAAATATTATCTCTAAATGTTCAATGTTTGATGTTGCCTCATTATATGTGATTTTAAATAGATATTTAAAAGTCAAAACGTGAATTATAAACGTTTATGATATGAGAATGCTAATTAAATACTTAGAGACAGTCTCAGATATCCTTCAAGATTAGTATTACTTACAAGGAAGTTATCTATATTTATATATATATAGGCCGTTCTGATCCAGCGAGAAAGATCAGAGAAATAGATGCTAAAACCAGTCGATTCAAGAATTCTTTTTTTCCGAGAACAATACGCGAAAATAATCGACTGGGCAAGTAGAGTCCTGGTGCTTGCACCCCCTGCCACACGCCGAAAGGCGGCTTGCAGGGTACAGATGTAGATGTAGATGTAGATGTAGATATTTATAGGTCTTATATCTGGAAATCACTTGGTATTTCAACCCTGTGTCTCACCATCCTGAATTAACAGACCAATATTTTAGCTTATTTTATATGAGTTATTTTCTTCGATCGTAGGAGAATTTTAGAGTATTAGTTTAACTTAGTTCTACTGCTGAGGTGCTTTTCGAACCATGTGCCTCTAGAAAATAGTTACCTTTTTGATTTTTTCCGATGGCAAAAAGAACAATATAGATGGACTAGGAATTATGAAAAAGATATCTATATATAAATAATTTACTATTATAGAAATCCATGAGATCTAAGATACTAAAATATGAGATAAATTTAATTGTATGCTTTAAATAATTTAATGACATAGTTCCTAACCTGATCATAGGTTAGGTCAAAGAATCTCCACTGATATGGTGTTACTACAAAAGTAGTTTTTGGAACATATGCTTGCTTACGACTCAGATTTTAGGCCAAAGCTCCTTATTTGTTCTATTATATTTCAAAAAATTATTTTTAGTTGTTAAGCTTTTTATTCCATTAGATAGAACACATTACTTAAGTCACGGATTTCCCGTTATGTAACTCTTTCATTTAATCACTTTTTCCTTCTATACACTCTTTAACTATAAAGTTTTTGGTAGTTAGTTACCTTTCCGTATTCAGTATTTAATGAACCACTAAAAACATGCAAAATATTGATCTTGTAGAATTTCTGTGGTACCTGGGTCTTATACGGAACTCTTTAATGCAGTTCATTTAATCCCTAAGAGTTTAGTTTTCTTTATTAATTTATTATGATTCAAAAATATATAAGTTTTGGTGTACAATTTTTATCCTCATACTTTCCACGTCAATATATTTTCTTTGTTTCCAATTACCATGCATTGTTATTTTGTTACGTCGACATCCAGTCCGCATTCATTCTTTCAATTATCAGTCCGTTTAAATGTACATTTTTTGAAATCACAATGCTTTATGTAGAAGCAGTATTCTCTTGTTAAATGAAAAACAAAATTTTCGGGAAGGAACGTTGGCTACGCAAGTATGTATTCCCTTGAATATGTGCTACGTTGCGATCCAAATTTACTCCAAAGGTTCGCGCTAACGAAGGAGAATTCTCTCAAAATTCCAGTCATATGCGAAATAACAATGCATTCCCAAAACGTGAGGTGCAATGCTCTCCCTTTAATTTGAGAACATCGTCCCTCTTCCGAAAATTCACGAGAGAAGGCAGACAAAGAATGAGCACAAACTCACGCTCTCACCTTCTCAGGCTTTTACTTTTGCTGTCAGATGGCGTTACTGCAACCGAGGGTGTCTTAAGCAGGATGCATTACAGTAATGGATTGGAACCGCTCGTTGCATCGGAAAATGTGAGAGGGCTCTGACTCGCGGAGACAAAATACTTAAATGGAATAAGTCATGCGTTACCGTCGAGGTGATGCCATTATCCTTGGGATGAAATTGCAGCTTCGATTTCCCGTCTTTCTCTTGTTTCAGAGCTAATGCTCCGTTTCTTTCAAATGCGAGGGTAATTTAATGCTAAGTCGCTCCATCGATTTCCTATCCTTCTTTTGTCTTCTTACGTAGGTCATTATATTTTCAAATCTTACAATAAGATGCATTTTCTTTCCATTTTATCATACATATGGTTATCATGTTATTTTTAAATATATAATTTTTCTTAAATTACAAGTATTCTTTAAAAATTTCTATTGAATACTTTTATTTCTCTCTTTACCCATGTTTTGGACAAAGACTCATAGAGACAGTATAGGACGAGATTAAACATCATGACTAATGAAGAGAAAATTGCACCAAGCCGGTTAAACAAGTAAAGAATCCCAAACCTCGACATGTATGTATGAGAAAATTCTCGTATCTAGGAGAAAACACTGACAAATAAGTCATTAAATTCAACAGTTTTATTAATGCAATCAATCGTGTTTGGCCGTACTTCGTGGAAAGCCATTTCATTGAATGAAATAAAGAATAACTTGGTAATTTCCACAGAATATATTTCAGGACGACTAGTTTCGGCTGAACGCCATCTTCAGGTTTAGCCAAAATTAGTCGTCCTGAAATCTATTCTTTGGAAATTACCAAGTTATGCTTTATTCATTCAATAAAGATTTATTAATGCTCAAAAATATTCTACGAAAATAATTCTCATATGTAAATAATAAAATTCTATTCAGTCTGGTCCCTTAGTTCAAAACAAAATACCTTAGAGGTTTGAACACGCTAATATGGATATATATCGATATTCAGACGATTCTCAATCACCTTTAAGGACGAATCCTAGAAAGTTCGTAATCCCGGACTTCGCGTAGCTTTCTAGATATCCAGACCAGTGGCACCGACGCTAGTCCGAATACAACTCACCTATTTAACCATAAAGAGATACACCAAATACTGCTGCGTTATATTAATACGTCATGCATCTTTCTTTTCTTTGTTCACAAGACTACATTCATACTAGAGATTTACCTAGCTGAGAATTGAAAACTAGGGCAGAAAGCCATCATAGGTCAAAAGTACCATATGTAGAGCACAAACACTTTCTCTGCCTTAACAAAAAGGACCTTTCTGAACCCAGAATCGTGATTTTATCCTTTTTGGAGAAATCTCACGACGTCACATCAATCCATTCATCACGCGTAAGGCGCAATCTGGATCTCGACACTCCCGTTTCCATCCGAACAGATTTATTGTCAGAATCTTCAAAACGCACCTTGCTTCGGAAACGTACACCTTTGAATACCAGCGTACGCAAGAGAGACGGAGTAGCGAACATGAATGATGGGAAAGGCTGGTGAAAAAATGAAAGGAGATAAAAATTTCCGAAAGATTTGCCACGCAGCCCTTCCCTCTCTCTTTCTCTCAATCCTCGGAAGGTTTCTTACTCAGGCGCTACGTCAGTGATAGCTCTCCGATGAAATATGACATATGGGGAGGCAGGTTTTGGTTCCGTAAAGGAAGACCCATTAGATTCAACGCCGCTGATAAATGTTGCGCTGCCTAAAAGACTGGTTTCCTCCAGCTTCGGTCGTTTTATACTGTGGCGCGGATTTACTACGAGTTTGGCTGCAGGTGAGGCTAAAACTTCATTGGGATGATGAACGGTGATTTAAGCTTCCTTCCGAGGCAATTAATATTATGAGCAATAAACTTGCCTGCTGTTTCCCTTTGAAAGGGACGGCGCAGTTTTTTCCAAGGGTGCGATCGTGACCGGAGGAAGCGATAAATTTTGCCTTACGGCGTTAAATAACGTTGCGAGATGGTTATAGATTATTGTTCATGTTACGCGGATTGGTTGTCGAAGATATATTGATTGGTAGGTGATGCGAGAGTCTGGCAAGAAACAGAGATATTTTGTATTGCTTTGCTTGCTACCACTCTAGTAATATTCTCGTTACAAAAAGATGAGATATTATTGTATTATTGTTATCATTGTAATCTAATATAAGAAAATAAGGTGTGTGTGTGTATGTGTGTATATGTGTATGTATGTTCGCCTAAAACTCGAGAACCATAAATGGCACAAATTTCAAACTTTCACGATTTTTAAATGTACTCCCTGCGCAGATAATAGGCTACTTTTCATTTACCTAAATGTCCCCAGTTCGAACCCAGACAAGAAAAACCGTTCTCATAAGAAATGCACGTAAACCTCAGTTTTATCGGTTGCAGGCTACATTTCTTTTACAAAATTTAATTGGCTTACGAAATCGAGATAAGCACCAAAAGAAGGAGAAATGAATAAAGATTCTTATTTTGGTCGTGAAATATCGTTATCGAGTCGAAATGGCGAGAATTCGGTTAAAATAAACGGAAATTTTGTGAAATTTTGAGGCTATAAACAAGTCCCCTTGACGACAGATACGATTGTTGAAACCGAGGTATTGCGTTTTCCCATAAGAATACACGATGATTTTAGGTCCATGTGATAGTAATCATTAAAAACGAATGATAGTATATGTACTTATCTAGCAATATTCTGAAATTTCTGCATTTGCATTTACGATCGATTTGCAACGTTGATTCACAGGAGGCATCGTATGATCATTTAGGGAAAGTTTCTTTATCACATCGACTTTTATCCAACGGGCGCCTCAGCTCGTAAGAATAATAAAATAAGAACGCCTATTCACGATTTTGAATATCGATTTCATTATTGTGCTCAAATATTATTCACATACACATGAATATTTCTATCTAAGAGATCGTAATGAGTTCCATCAAATAATTTATGCATTGAGTTTTGGCATGAAAATGTTTTTGTACTTCCGTCAGAATTATTTTTACAATGAAAACACCAACGTGGTCGCAGAATATGTGTTCCTTACTAAAATCTTTATATCCAAATGTTGTAAATATTTACAAATAAAGAATACTATGAAAATAAGTACTTGATAATCAATAATAACAGTCCATCATATGTCAATGTATAAACAGAGTAATGAAATTCTAGTGGTCCACATATTAAAACAAAGCATTGATTTAACTATACAGTAGATTTCTAATGCTTGAATGGAAATAAATAGAGTTTTCAACTAATTGGTTAAAAATTGTCATGTTATTATTATATTATTTAAGATCACATCATTAATATTTGCGTACATTTTTGTTCATGGCAAGTTATGCAATTATATAGCAAGGTTACACAAGAAAAAAGATAGAATCGAAAATGTGATTATCTGCAAGCTGGGTAATAAGTGTTATTATCTGTAAGTTCGTATAATGAAATGAGTATCCATGGAATTGCTTAGTGCATTCAAACTCAAATCAGTGTTTAATGGATGTATCATAAAAATTCATAACGCGAATTCCAATGAATATTAATTTTTGTGAACAAAAACTGGTGTTTCTAATAATACGAATCCATAAATGTAAATTCTGTGCTATTGATGTCGCACTTAACTTATAATTTACTTTTATAATATAATTTTACTAATTTATTATTCCTTTGAAAGGTGCTCCAAAAGAAAATCACTATAAATAAAGCTATACAGTATATACATTTACTCTTCAACTTTAAACTTCCTGAGCAAACCATTTAATACGTACGGGTTATTATTTAGCGTTTTTATCCTCTTATTTCTTACAACAATCCCTTTGAAATATAATTAGCTCTTCCAAATAGTGGCAACTCTTTCAACAAGACCCACGAGTGTGTCCGAAGCACGCTCGTGAAAACGTCGAAGAGGCAAAATCAAATTCGCTAACAAAACGCTCCCAAGCACGGAGGGCCATTTTGGCGCTAACAGCATTTCCCACGGCTGCACCATGTCAACAGCGTCTTCCCATGCGAATACAACGGCGTAGCGAGCACACAACGGTTCGTGTTGCCCCCAGAATGCACGCCGTGAACGCCGGGGTTGTTGCACGGGTCGTCTACCAGTCAGGGGTAAAACAGGTAGGGGCGGAGCAAAGGGATGCTTACCTCGAGGCGCATGGGATCGACGCCTCTTCGTGTCCTTTCTTTTATCCACTATCCGCAGTGGTTTTAGAATGAGGTGTATTCGTCACGGTGTAAAAAGGTCCGTAGTTAGGCTTACATGCTTGTGGAGAGAGCTAAAGAGGTGTGTTTAGGCCCAGAGAGAATAGCAGACGGTAGGCTCCGTATTTACGCGGGTTACAACTTTTATAGAGAAAGAACCAAGTAGAATGGAAGTTTGATTTTCGGGAATACATCGAGAGGGAATATTACGATGTGTACATTATAGCGAGGAATTGACAATGAAAACTACAATATTACAATAAATGTAGAAATTCCAACGCAGAAATGTATAGTTTACAGTTGAAAATTAATATAAAAAGTAAGAGGTTTATGTTACTGATGGGTTACGCTATGGCCAGTAAATTTTCTTCGCATATAATGCTATGATATGTATTTGTTGAGGAATTATACTTTTAACATCTCAGTTGATAACCCAATACCTCTTTTCTGAGCCCGTAAATGGAATCTTCTCCACATCTATCTGTCTTCTTCTACATTCAGTTGAAATCATTGTTCATTTAAATGTATTTTATATATAATACATGTAATTCATCTCATAGTGCATGTATATATTACACAAATACCCATGAAGGCACCTTTCAGCGTGTGGCAGGGGGTGTAAACCGCGTGGTTAAGAAATTTTTCAAGTTCCTATGTATGGAAACGTTTATACGAGGGCTAATATTCTATCAAAATCTTCAAAAATAGACAATAATATAACTAATATATTAGATTATCATCTTTAAAACAAAATTTAAAGATCCAATTATCATTGAATTTAGATCTCATATGATACATGTTCTCAAAATTACATTTTACGCCTAAATATTTCAACTTTACTTAGGAAGCGAAGTGTGACGTAGTTACATACCCACATAATGAAAAGACATTTTCATGAATGAAATATCACCTTTCCACGTTCTGACGTACGAGTTCCTTAGCGAAGTGCTGGTAGCGTAAAATTTATGAATGGTGCTTAGTATTGTGAGTTTAGGCGTATGGGAATAGGGGCAATCCCCTTACTGGGAGTCCTCCGAAACTTACAGGCCATACCCTCTACCGACGAAAAGACGAATCATGTACTCAAAGTCCCGCAAGGTGGCTCTGCTTCCTGTGGCAATGTTCTTACGGCACTCCGAAATCTTCTACGCAGGAACTTACTATCGGTCGAAACTGTCCTCTCGTACCACTTACTCGAGTTTAAAGTGTAATTATGTAGAAATTTGGTTAAATCCATTTATAGCAATCCATGCATTCTATGCTAACTGTCTCATTTTGGGACTCAGAATAGAGTATGATCAAATTACCATTGTTATGATATATACACGATACTGGATAAAGTAAAAGTTAATTTTGTAGCCTCCTTCACCAATATTTATTATTTCATTATCATTGAATTTGAATTTCTTGGTTAGCATTCACAATCAAGCAAAGGTAGAAATCTCCGCAAAATAAATGAAAGAAATAAAATGAGGGAACCACAATTTCTAAGGAAAACTCGTTCCTAATTTATTGGGAATACAGTATCGCAAAATACCACCGATATTTTTTGTATGCTTCGAGGAACATTTTGTGGACATAATTCGATAACGACGATGATCACGATCACGATGGATCACGTTATCCATGATGTGGATAAATTCGATAAGAAATGAAAGAGTAGAATGTATTTGGGGCATTGAAAAGAATCTGAATGAAAATATAATGATAGTGTATCACTATTATACAATGATATGTTCCACTTCGTTAAACTTTGCTTGATAATGAATGAAGAAGGATACGTGAAAGTTTAAAACTTAAAAAAATAACTTAAACGTAAATTACTTAGATTAATCTTCATACAATAGATTTCACATAATTCATTTAGATTAAAGCTCCTTAAACGTGAATTTATTAACTGCTAAATTTATTATGAAAATTATAAAAAATAAAAGCTAGCTTTGGCTACTATAATAATAAACGGAAGCATTGTCGAATGAAGTAGAAATTTCCCTAAAGAATGTTCATTGATAAAGTATGGAAAATAGTAAGTTTCAGTCGTGAATGTAATTTCAAGAATGTTTTTAATATAATGATAATCTTTAATTTAATTCGCACTTCATGAGTTGAAGTCTTGGAGTAAGCAAGCATAAAATTTCGAATCTTCATAAACTGCTTTTAAACCTGAAGCTTATGTCAAATTTGAAACAACATGAGGAGTTTTATTAGATTAATTATGTACTGCAGCAAACAATGGCAAATTTAGGAAACATAACTAGCACAATCCTTGAAATTACACTAGAATAACATTTAAAATAAATAAATTCATATTGAAATTAATTGATAAAAACTTAAACACAGATATTATACATCTATTTATAAACATAGCTTCCTAAGACCACAGTATAAAAATCGCTAAAAACAGTATGATATATTTAGCACGATAGCTGCTCTAATTTTCTCAAATCTTTTAAGGGATCCCATCGCTGTAAAGGTCGAAAAAACTGCATAACAACCCAATTTTTGTTTATCACTTTTTCTGCCATACATATTTCAATTTCATGCTCGTAACTCCAAATGTAAAATATTTTGTAAAAAATAAATATAAACAAGAACCATGTTCATCAGGAGTCATATCATTACCTTTTTTGTTTTGATTAATTAACTTCAATGTATATTTTCCGAATTTCTACAGAGGCGATGCTTATTAAAAATTAATTAATTCCCTCATTTCATGAATTTACATTATTTGAATCGTATGCGTATGATGAATTTTTTAAAATTCCAGCTAAAGCTTTAAATATAATAAAAATTGCATTCATATGCTTAATTATCGTTTATTAGAAATAATGTGTTGAAAATGATTATTAGTAACCTTTTTGCCCCTGCTTTTAAATTTAGTGGCAAGGGAAATAATGTCCTGATATACGACATATTTGAAGAATGCTAGTTTAAAAAAAATTAACCTTATTTAGCCAAACGCAGAGGTTGGGAACCTGCAGTCATAAGGCACTAGGCAGACTATTTTCCACGCTCAATTCGGACTTTATGTCACTTATTAAAATTATTTGTTTTCTAGTCTCGCTAGTGACGTTAAACAAATTTCAAGTGCAATATTCCTTCATATAGTTAGCTCACTTAATGCATGATATTATTTTTCGTATATTTGTTCATCATTAAAATACTTGAATGTAAGCAATTCTCAACTCAATCGGGTCTGATGGTTTTGCATGTGTTCGTCTGATGCATGTGCATGTCTGATGGTTTGCATGTGTCCGAATAATAAACGCGGTCTTCCAATACAAAGGAATCCCTACGGCTGGCCTAAGGCGATCATTGTCATTCTACGAATAATGTACTTTCGTTGTTAAATACTTAATTAGGACGGCAGATAAAAAAGCAAAAGAAAATGTAAAACTTAAAAGTAAAATCAAATTATAGAATATGTGTTGCTCTCTGGCAATATTACGTGTCAAATTAAGAAAATCAACTTATAAAAATTTTGGCTTCCCATTCACACAAAAGGTATTACTTCTACACATGACTGCACTAAGCCTGTAAAGAGTTGTACCCAATGCTGCTTCGTCTAAGGATTGTGTTCCGAATTAGGAAGTATTTCCGTTGAGGAACAGCTGTAGCTGTATTAGCCGCTGTAACAACCACCAGGGAATTTAATGTATAGAATAGCCATGTGGAATCTTAATGCCATATTGAGAGGATAACATTAAGACTTATTTATGCCGTTAAAAAGAAGGGAGGGAGAAGGATAAAGTAAATGAAATTAGCAATGAACACGAGGAAGGTAAGAGGTGGTAGAAAGACCTTGGAAAAATCTCACGAAGGAAAGGGGAATATTACGTCGCATATGAGCTTTGATGGCTCGTATACCCTCTATCTAACCTTCATCTCCTTTTTAAGAGTTATCAAACGCTCATAAGGACAATTCGCGTTGAGGATTGCTCCCCTAATGGGTGTTCTTTAGGACATTAAGGGTGGGGATTCCAATATCGAAGGGATGAGATGTTTGCAGTGCAATTAAAGGGCAATCAAGTGTGGGGTTGTTAAGGCGAAAGGGGAAGGATTTGAATTGTGTCCACACATCTTAATTTTATATTTGCAATCTTCGTGCCAATATTGAAGGGCGTTTGCATTGGCTTTGCTCGTTATCAAGGATTAAGCCTGCTTTTGGACTAAATAATTTGCATACAGGTAAATTTTACCTGTCATAAATTTACAAGAAAGATCTTTTATCATCTTGTTGCTAATCAATAAAATCTTATTGAAAGAATGACTCGTAAGAGAATATACTCCAGTCATGGCGAATTCTGGATTGACTATACCTAAAGTAGCAATATTACAAGGGAATGCAGTGCATTTGATCTGAAATCCGATTAAATCTTAATTTTCATTGTTGAAAAATGCGTTTTTTGGGGAATTGAAGGTAAATAGTGTTTTCTCTCATAAAATAGCGTACGCACTCAGCCTTTTCTGGGTGAAAAATTAAATCTAATTTTAGTATGAATAATTGAAGTGCATGCATTATAAATAAATTTCTAAGTGATCTTTTTCTAAGCCCACTCTGCCACTAATTGTCGCAACTTAAAATTACTACTGCATTTTAAGTAACAAAAAATTTTGCATGATTAAAGAAAGGTTTAATTTGTCTTCTTCATCGTTCAATTCCATATCGCACAAATGTAAATCGTCTTACTGTCTTCACACCAGAGGGAAATGTGCAGGAGTAATTAAAAAAGGGCGTAGTTACGGTGACTTAAGTTTACTGTAAAAGTAAAATGACTAACAGATAGCGTAGGCGATGCAACTTCGGGAGATACCGCTTCAAATCTTCCCTCCCAGTCATTACATCTCATTTTCAAGACCCACTTGAAGCGCCATATGACGGCTCGGAATTTAATTTGCCGTCGTGGGTTAGTTAAACCACGAGGCCTTCGAAACGACGCGGCGAATTGAAAGGTCCGTCCAAACGCTTTAAAAAACCTCCTCGCCCCGACATCCGTCGTAACGTCCGAGCAATATTGCCTTCGCAACGTCTGCAAGTCCAGCAGCTTTTCCACAGCACCGAAAAACAGGAAATGCCCCTCTCTCTGTCTTTTTTATACCATTACAATCATTGCTGTCATAATCTTTTACTGGCTCATCCGCTGACGGAGCCAAAGGACCTTTAGGGCTCTTGTTCCTCTACCCCATTCCATGAGTTGCGTTCCGCGTGGCCTTCCCATCCTGCACTAGCTGCAGCCTCGGATAACGACTGGGATATGGGCAGTTAATGTCCTCCACTCTTTTGCGGATGCGGACGGACTGTTTGATTCGATCCTCTTCAGACGTTTAGCTTCCCTCGTAATTGCGTCCCATGGGGCTCTTTTGATCGTGCTAAGGATGATCGCTTTGGAGTAGCTAACGGCTGGATATGGCAAAGCACGGCTCTAGTGGTAATATAAAACGGGTATGAACTGGAAATCTGTTTGCCAGCTGGATCTACGCACAAGAAGTTCTGTATGGTTATGACCGAGCGTTTATTAAAACCTCCGTTTTTTACGGTGATGACATATTTACAAAGCGTATTTGGATATTTTTAGAAGTAATCGCATTTGGGAAATATTATGTCGAAAAGTTTTACATTAGCAATTCGAGATGATGCGTTCAAATAATTTGTAATATAAAATATTTATTAATTATTATTTGAAGCAGTCAATTTCATTGTCTAAAAATTTTAAAGTTAATAGTTAATGTGCGTACACAGTAAAGTTCGTCATCTGTAAATACGAATGCGATTTAATATGGAGAATTTTTCAATTTCACATCTACTGTTCAAACAATGAATGTACAGTGTTCTGCTATGTTATGCCCCGAGGAAATTACACGTTCGTTTCATGATGAAAAATGTTCTGCTTCTATAGTATACAAACAAATAGGTAAATACAGGAATAAAGCATTGATTCTGTTTTAACGTGTACAAAACTCTGTGTATTTGGGTATGTGAATCCATTACTTATTTAAAATCTTCTTATTTATGGGATGACCTTTTAGTTATGAATGTACAAGATTTTTCCTACTAAAAGCAATAGTATTATGTGTGCGAATATTTTCTCATGCTATTCTTCAATTTAGTTTTTCGTATGAGTTCAGTGATCACTGAGAATGGACTTAGCAAGACTATTGGAACTGCCATGCTTTCACAAGTTTTGTATATGATTATTTTTATTAAGATACTGGTATTTTTTACTGTAGGTCGTTTTTTACTAGGCCCATAATAAATATGTAATAATGTATAGAAATGAGAATTTCTGCTTGTCCGTTTCTCATTCGTAATTTTCCTTAGTTCACACCTTTATGTATTAAGTGAACAAACCCCTTTTCCTCTTTTCCATCTAAAAATATTAAGTTATATTAAGTTATAAAAATATTAAGAATGATAGTCCCATGAAAACGAGGCAGATGCCATAGAGGGGTGAATGGAAGAAAATTTTTCATATGGTCTTGGAATATTGTTTTCGATTGAAAACTGTGAGAATTTAGAAAAATACGCAATAAGTTTGTTCTCAACAACCAGTATCTTTGTCAACTAAGGCAATTATTGAAACTGAGCTCCTGAATTTTTAATAAGGATAATTCAAGAGGAATTCAAGCGTATACAGAGAATGGTAAGAAACTGAAAGTATTTTCCTTAATAAGGATATTGCTGAAAATTGAATTGATACTTAGTATCAATTCAATCATGTAATTATCATTGTTAGTAGATAATTTGAAACTAGAAAAGTTCATTGGATAATATGTACTTATATTTTGAGTATCCTGTATGTTAACCTTGCTTAAAATGCTACCAATCTTAGTACAATTTTTTGGAATTTCTGAGCGATAAATTCAACAAGTACGCACTTGCGTTTAAATCTTAATTTATTTTCCGTCGTGCTTCACGAAGGATAGTATTGAACAGAAACAACTACCTTTAATTTCTTTGACCTCATTATCCCTCAACTGCGCCACACCTTTCAGACTAACACCCTGGACAGAGGCAACATCTTCAAAGGTTTCTTTCTCTCACTTCCTTGTCTCATTTTCCCTTTCTCTTTTCCATCCCAAAGTCCATCAATGTTGAACACGTCTCTACCCCACCACGCCCTACCATTATGCCGCCCACCCGTTTCACTTATCTCTTCCTTGCGTGTTTCTTCCTTCTCTTTGTCCCTTTCCCATTAATTATTCCGTCATCAGCTTTCGCTCTCCTTCTCCTACGCTTCACGGATTACGGTGAGTCTGCCAATAGTCGTTTGTATCGGGTTAGGAAATTTTCATCAAACTCGAATTTCATTTGCGATGACATCGTGTCTGTATTTTCGTAACGGCATAATTGAAAAGGGTGGAAATCTCAGGTTGATTTGGAAACCCTTTTCCCATTGTATTTCTACTGCCGTAATTCACGCTCTATGGAGGTCATCCGTTAAAGCAAACTTAAGGATTCAAGAAACGTGGGTATGAAAATAACTAATGAGACCAAATGTTTTGTTGAAGAGTTTGTCTAATGTATTGGTACGCTTATCATCAAAATAATGAATTCGGTGGCTGATAGTTATCTTCCAAACCAGAATGCTTGACTTGCAAGAGTCTAAGACAAACTAAAAACGTTTTCTAAGAGATTTTTGTTGTTTGTTTTTGTTGTATCACTTTGTGAATATTTTTCTCCAGTGTTCTAATCAATATCGGCTATTTCTGATAATCACTAAGCATATCTAGAGAGTAGGTGATAGAATTTTATATCTATACAATCTCATACTACCATATATTAGACTATGATAAACACATATAAAGGACAGACATACTAGAAATACAGTACGATAGAATCAGAATGTAGAAACCGGTGTCTTTTACGCTAAGAAATTTTCATTGAAAGTACGATAGAATGAAATGAAAATATATAATACATTTTATTTTGCCTCAGGGATAAATGCAAGTGAGGTAATGATGGCGCAGATTAATGGCATTCATTTTTGTTACTTCGTATTCTATGCTATGGCAAGAGTTTTACATGTGGTCCTTGTGCTGTACTTACGCACCGTTTCCTACCTACACTATTATTTTCGATTAGTGAGTAAAGTAAGGTTTGACTACCCCACTCCTCATCTTTCCTAGTAAGCCTCATTCCCTTTCTAGGGCTCTTCCGTATCCAATGATGTAGGGTTGAACTTAGAACCAGCCTTCGTGCTGAATGCTTTACAGACAGACGTTATAGAAAAATTAATAAAGTCGCTCGTTTATGTGTCACCGATATCTATCCATTCTCTCCTAGATCAAAGGAATATAATGACCGTCATATTAAAAACCCTGTTCCCTGAGAAAACCTCTTTCCTCCCGGATTTCCATTCCCCTTCTACGCCTCTCCTTGTATATTTCCAAACTTTTACGGAAATGGGTGGAGTAGAGCGAGCGAAGGAAAAAAGAACCAGGAGGTCTTTATAGGCTTTTACTTTCGTCCTCCTTTCCCCTTTCTCTATCCGACACCCTTTATTTCTTTTGTTTGCCCTTAAACCTGCCCCGTGTGTGCGCTCCGCGTTTGTTTGCCGGTATTACGGAAGAGAAAAGAACCGCGTCCTCCGCCTACCTGTTTGAGAAGGCTTTGGTGTTTTTAAAAGGACGTATTTTGCGAAGGAGGGAGGCGGAATTGCGGGGTCAAAGTGTTCCTCGAACGTATGGGAAGTTATAAAAAGACTGTTGTATTTTCATGCTCCATCCTTAAGCAGCCAATTCGGAAGCAATATGGTGCCTTATGCGGAGCGACTGGGAAACTTCCCCGCAATTCCATTATGCTCGTGACATCTAGCTTAGATGTGGGTGAATAGTTAATTCCAAGTTCGTCTTTGAGGCAAAGGGAAAGTGGTGTAGAAACTAGAGCTCAATCTGTCTATCACAGCCACTATGATTATGCGAAACATGACAATCGATTTATGTATTTATTCATCTCTACACCGAACTATGTTATCGTCTTATAGAGAAGAACACAAATACCATAGACAAAAAGATCTAATGTCTGTAATGAGATCACATACGTGAACTACATGAAATACGAATCCAAGCTAAATTTTTTTACTATGAAAGCACAATCTGACGATACTATAGCGTTGTAAAAAACGTTATGGATATGAATATGAACGTTCATAAATAGCTAACCGATTATTATCTATCGAATTACTCATGTAATTTTCTTCGTTTATCATCGATTATCTCCAATAATATCCAATCTTTAACTTTCATTCTTTCATACCTTCCCTCCATTTCCTTAACTATGTAGAGATTTTCTCGTCAGAACAGATCACGAGATTCAACCTAGTGTTTCCCTTCTTCCTCTCACTTTTGTAACACTCAACTCACCAGAAACTATATTTTTCATTCTGCTTCTATCCATTATTAAAAGTAACTTCCTAAAACTTACGTAGCCTTTCTCTCAGTTCACAATAATTTATAATCTGCTACTGACTGACTCAGTCTAACCTTTACCTGTCTACTTATTCCTCATAATATTCCCCACAGCTAAATCCAATTTCATCGAATGCCTCGTATCAAAAACTTCCAAATCTTCAGACTATAAATCTTTAGTTATTGTAAACATTTCACTTGAATGGCTGCGTTCTATCTCTTCGGTAAAATCCGTCCAGTGAGATTAGTCCATGGGAGATTAAATTATTTCAACCATTGTAAAATTTAAATTTAAATGTAAAATATTTAACATATTATTAAAGCCATTGCAAAACTTAGTGACCAAATTCCGATAAAATTAATAACGATAAAATTCTGGTACCAACCTCAATCTACTCGTATCACACAGATATTATAGACTGAAAAAGGTAAACTTGAAAATGACAGCATTTAAACAAGCATATATGTTCTCTAGGTGTCCAAAGTTGGGATATATTAAACTCGGTACGACAGATTCTAGCAAATTAACATTATGAAACTGTTATGTTTATCTCAGATATTATATTGCGCCCTGTTCAAGGATAATACCATTACTAATTAGTGGTTCAGTACAATTTAATGCTGATCCGTGGTTTATTGAATATCGCAGGAAGATTATTAATTGTGACCAGAAGGGCAGGTTAGTCTAATCAAGTTTTTAATATTATTTCGTTGACAGAAATATATGTAATAAATTTATTCGCGCTATGAGAGGCTGATTCCGAACATATTTGAACTGAACTGGAAGAGATAAGGTGGAGAGCAATAGAAATGATACCAAGGAATAGAGACATCAACCAAGACGGGAAAAAGAACGGCATTTTACGAGTAGATAGAGAGCGGAAACCACGTGACTAACATGCAGGCAGAGAATAAGCCGAAGGTGAGAAAAAGGAAACAGAGGGTTTAAGAAAAGCGTACTATGAGAGCACGTCGTGTTTTGTTTCCGGAACCCGAAGTCGCGGTCTCTCTAGTCCAGGATGTGTCTTCCTTCCCCTTCTCATGGTGGGCGTTCATATGGGGGCCTTGGGAGCCTTCGCACGGATAAAGAGGAGCAGATGGAAGCGAAGATGGTAAGAGAGAGAAAAACGCTTTCGTTGCAAATGGATTCTATGTTAGGTGCGAGCGAGGCGGGGAATAGAAAGGGCAAGAGTGAAAAAGAGAGGGAGAATTCGACTTTTCTGGGAGCGAAGACTTTTTGTGCGGAAGAGAGGGTATGGATGAGGGAGACGTGATGGCGGGGCGGAAGGAAGTGGAAAATTAACGGTTCAAAGAGAGAGGATAGGATTTGATTCGATCCGACGCTATATAGGTGAATCAATTTGCTTCCCGCATTGGGGGCGTGTCCCTAATTTCATCATTGAAATATTTTATTAGGCGATCCCGAAAGGCTGCGTGAGGATGAAGCTATGAGGGGAAAGTGCAGTCGTGACGAGTTGGCGTGCATGGAGTTTGTTGCTCGATCGTTGTTGATACAAGTCACCTTTAAGTCAGAGCAATATCGCTGAGGAATTGAAGCTGACTTCCATTTGGCTCGATAAAAATGATTTCGGCGAGGAATGAAATGGTGATTGAATACGTAACGTCTATGTTAATCACTAATAGTTGGTAATGACCCGTGAGGTGCATTTCAGGGAAGGTGTACTTTCCTGAATTAGAGGTCTCTTGATCAATGCTTTTTATTGAGTACCTCTATGAATTTAGTCTTTCCAAATCGATAGTTTTGTTTCAGATTACGCGATATTATCTCGGATATTTCGTGTTTTTTAGAGGTGATTTAGAGTGTAGAATGAGTTAAAAAGCGCTTCTCAGTGAGCTTGCTTGTACGGCAGGAGAATGGTAGATTAATGAACTTTTTGAAAAGTAAAAGATTGACAAATGAAAACAAAACATTGTCCTCTATAAAAGCGGAATAACGACACAGTAATATAGAGTGGCTTCTTATATTTTTTTTGTCTTCCTTCTCTGTTTCTTCCGTTTATCTTATTTCTTCACTTAGTTTTCCCTTACTTAATTAACCTCAGACCTAGTCTTTTGTTTAAGATTTCCACTCCAACATGATACAATCTTAAGTTTATATCATTTGTTGAACCCGCACGAATCGTCTTCTCAACATAAATGATACATTAACTATCCATTCTTTGATTGATTCACAAAAGCTATACTAAGGTGAATAATTGTCACTTTCTAGTACGGAAAATCACGGTTGAAGACCTTAACAGAGTTCCGCATTTCTATTAAAGTAGAATTAGGGCAGAAGATAAATAAATGGATGGGATATTAACTAAGGGAATTTATTATAAAGCTTTACAGCGAGGGAAATTTAATTTTGAGAGAAAATGAGGGAAAGAAGTAAACAAAAAATGTATGTAAAAAAAATGTTGGGTAGAAAAATATTGATGGATTTAATATATTGTACATACGTTGCTCTTTCCAAAAGATTGTATATCACCTGGTCATACCTCCATGTATTGAGGAGCGTGAGCTAATGAAAGCATAGGATAAGCCCCGCCCTTTAGCTTGCTTTGGCTGCCCCATTGATGGCATTATCCGAGATGAAGGGATGGAAAAATTCTCGCGTGCATTTTGCTAACGGAAAGCGATAAGGTTATCCTGGCCTACCGATTTTATGTCCGTTGCCTGCGAGGTGAAATGCTTCAATGATTCCTGTGTGGGAATTGAGAAACCTCTCACTCTCGACCTGTTGAGCAATGAGGCATTATGCCTCCCTTTAACGCACCGATAGCCTCATTTTGGAAGTATTCGGGCGATTGGCCGGAATAAAATCCATTTTTCCCTCTGGCATATTTGATCTTGGAGCACAACGGAATTCGATGACAAAATCTCATGTTTTTCGTATTATATAAGATGGTTAATTATGACTTAATATAGTAATCACTAGAGCCAAATACCTTTTGAAAAAATCTTTTATATTAAAAAATTCCAAAAAAATGGACTAGAAGTTAGATTTTAGAGCCACATTTTTCTGAAACAATATCCCTGCGTTATTCTTATGCAACTATTAATACAGTAATTAATACTCCAATTTTTCAGTTTAACTAATACTCAAATTTACTAAGTTAATCTTATCTCATTTATTAGTTGAAGAATTTTAGATTCTTCATCATGCATGTTACAATAGTATCAGCCTATTCTTTGCTATGAAGAATTTCGAACATCAATCAATTCACCTTTTCATTAACAACATTTTGATAATGAAATAGAGAGTTGTTACGTTGTAAATACTTGAAATCGAGTAACAAACTTGAAAAAAACTTGTTGTAAATACTTGTAAATCTTTACAGGCGAAAAGGAAAACGTTTTAAGCCTCATCGTATTTTACATTGTCAATTCACTGAATTAGTATTGAAATTTTCAATACATTTAATAAGCCAACATTAAAATAATGTGATACATTATAATCATAATTCTTGGCTAAAGATTTCAGTATCATCTCAACTATGTTACAGAAGCAGATCGTTTTTGAAATTCCTCAAAATTAAATTAATATTAATCTTCAATTTCCATCATATTTTGTAGGATACGCAGTTTGTAGCGAATGCTCAAGAATTAATCCTTTGAAGCACAAACACCTTCAATATTTACAGCTCACCATTCTTCGGGTAGTCTCAATAAAATCCTTACTAAGGAATATGCTTCATTTTTCGCTGATATGATTTTTCCCTCCGTCCCTCTATTTTCTCATCATCATCCTCTGCTTTAATATATCGACCCCATGCCTGTCTTTCCCCTACTTTATTACTACGTTTTTACTTTCGTTTCACGGAGCGGTAGGTTTTCATATCGCTTTCCCAACTCACTTTTCCCAGGCCTCACACTCCATTTCCCCACCACTATGCTGGGACTTCTATCTCACTTACTCGCTCTCCCACTTTCCTCCTTTCTCTCGCAATATTACTGAGCAGACTTCCATCCGACGTACTTTCTTTTCCAATGCTTTCTCCAATATCTCTTTATACCTTCTGTGCTATTTTTCCTTCTTGTTACCTATTTTCAAATCTTCTATGAGTTCTAAGGAATATTCTCCTTTGAAAACTTAATTTCACTTTTCTATCCATCGATGCACTAGTGAACGTAAATTTTCCATTACGTGTGTTAGCTATATAAATCAAACTTTTCCTTTTAATTCATCTAATAGAAATTTCAATTAATTTGAGTGGATATTTATTTTTGTCATTGTATCTAAATTAATGCCCTACATTAATTATAGAAGTTTAAGTCTAGACTTAGAAGGAAACAATAGTTTCTTTGCAGACTCTTAATTGTACAAAAGAGAAATTTCAGTACCATAGCTACTACTCCCACTACATTTTGTTGATTATTTCTTTGTTATTATTATTTCTTTGGAAAATAATGAGAGCAACTTCTAAAACTATTTATAATTTGATTATTATTATTTACAATTTTCACTTAAGCACAATTTTACACTATTGGACTAATATTAGATATTGGATTTATGCTCTCGAAAGTTAATTTTGTACACAAATATCGATAAGTATGAATCATATTTCCTCATTATTCTCCCAGAGAAATATGATATTACATTTTTATATCATGTTCAGGTATGGTGATATTACAAAGGAAATATCACCTTACGATAAGATATCAAGAATTAGGATCCAAAGGTTTCTTTTCTTTTCGATAAGCAATAAAACATTTTATGCTTGGACAAGCGTGTAACAGGGATATCGAGCGACCCACACAAGGCCATAGGTCTCCTAAGATGTCTTTTCCAGAGTTCACATTTGCTCGATTATCTTTTCGAGCAATACACCCTCATATCATTCAACTTACTTTTAACCCTCAAAGATATGTACCTCAGTACGTCTATGAAAATGATATTCCTCCTTAAGAATCTTAGAAAAAAATTAATAATACGCACCTTCAGGATGTATGCGGTGTTCCCCAGCGTTCCGTACAGCTTTTTCTCCACTTCTTTAAATAAATCCGGAATTTTATCAGGCTTAATTTAAAAATTATATTTATCATGTCATGTATAATTGAAATTGCACGATATTATCCTCTACCTTACTTTGAGATAAATTTATTTTCCTGCTCTCAAGTTCAACTTCGCAGTATTTCGGGAGTTATGGCAAAATTCAAGTATTGTTTAATGATTTTACATACGATTTGATAGCTTCATTTCAATACTATCAATGAAAGATGGTCACTCACCCCTTATTTAAGGCCTAGTAACGATGTATGTCAAAATGAATGCTTCAAAAACTATTAAGTGGTACCAATTTAAGGCACTTGATTAAGAGCAGGGAAACCACAAGTCACATTTTTCTTACACATTTTTATACATTTACATTTCCTTGATACTCGTTTCCATTCCATCGGTCCGTTCTCCTGAAAATGTAAAATGTCGATATATTTGAAGCATTTGCCGCTAAACTCAATTATCAATGTTAGATTACATTTTGGGTTGTTAGCTTGCAAAAAGAGCCATTAGCCAAGTAAGAAGAGAAATTATTAGGTTACTATTCAACAACAGTTAACATTTTTCTCTTTTGGAATTGTTATAAATCAATGCATTCGTTATCACTGCATAATACCACTTAGAAATGAGTTAGATTAAGCAATTTATGACTTAATGATGCCATGTGATTGATGGATATTTAACTTTTGAACGCTCGGGCCCATTTATGAGTTAATTGTTGACCTTATGTACTAAATATAAAAATAAAGTAAGAAAATATGTTTTGAATTTTGCTTAATGTACAGATCCCGTCCCAATGTTACAAAACGGGAGAAACCAATATTGCTCATTGGAATATTCCAAGGTATGCGTTAACAACTTGTTTGCCTTTTTCCCCTCATAAGCTTCACATGCTACCTCCATCTTCAGTTTTTCTCTGCGAATAAGAATGTATGGAAATCCTTCCGGTTCTTTTATTCCCTCCGTCCTTTCTTAGTCTTCCAGTCGTTTTCTCCGTGCCATTTTCCACAACCACCCCTCTCCTTTCTCTTTCTCCCGTCTCTTTGGCATCCTCAGGCCGTCCGACCCTTCGGCGCCTATCACTGGATATTCAATGGTATACACGTGGCGCCCACGACGCGAGATTCTCGAAGGACAAAGCGTGGAAGGGGTGAAGGAATCGTGGAGAATTTGGAAGGGAAAACAAATACTCGGGGGAGACGAGAGGTTTAAAAAGAAAGGGAATGGATTACAGAGATGATGCCGAATGCGTTATCTTCCTCTTTTTCAAGGGAATCCTTTGCGGAGTTTTATTGTCTGCCCTTCGGATATATGTCAGCCATTGGTCTTATTGTTCAATAAACATTATCGGGTAAACATGAAAGGCATGGAGATCTCCGCGGCGGATGCGCGGGTAATAAAGTTTGGCGCTCTCGGATTGGGAAGTTTATTATGTACAATTTTCTCCGATTCTAACGACTTCGCTAAATGGAGTTCTCGAGGAAGATATTTGAAGCGGCCGTAATCTTCCTGCTATCGCTCGAGATGTAAAAAAGGAACTGCGCCCATACGAGATGTTTTCGGAATTTAAGTAAATGTATTCTGTTTGAGTCAAGCTTTAATATATCTTACCCACTTGCTGTCGAAGTATTTACCACACATTCGTTATGCTAACCACGGATGCTTTTTTCATCGCGGTTCAGTTACTCTCACAACTTTGAAATTGTTTTATATTTCTTCCTTATCGCTTTCTATTCCAACAATTCTCTCTCGCTTTATAAGATGATCTTTGTTACCAAGGATTAACTATTTTTGGCGGAATTCTTATACAATAATTCAAATGAATCGATGACCAAACGAGTGAATTTCCATTCATACAGACAATAATTATTCTCACCATATAATACTAACTCTAGAAGAGTCTTAGCGTAACGATTCTTCTTTCAATATTACCACACAATGAAAAAATTGTATAAAAACTCAATGAATGAAAATCATTCACGCATCCTACAGTATATTCATTATAACCCAAATAACTTTTCTATTTCATTGAAATAATTTTAACTTTGGTTTCGTTGCAGATCTGCCTCATTTTAAGAGTTCGATACAGTAGAAAGAACTTTTACATTGAAAAATCATGAATGAAATATGAGAGGCTTCCGTCTAGTGGTGCTGGAGTAATATTGTAGAAGTGGGCGGATGATGCTTAGGTTATTTTTATGGATTAATAATATGCATAGATAATGCATTACCTCAAATGGAATAAATTCCTTGGCGTGATGAGTAGACGTTGATTAAATTTATCCCCTTTTATGGGAAGCTTCAGTAGAGAGTTCTAACTAACATTTCAAAGAACTTCCATTAAAATCATTGCACTCTGTATGCGATGTAGAAGCTAAAATTAAATCTTCACAGCCTGGCTGGAAGCATCAATTTACAGCTCTGATGTTTTTAGCTAACGAAATCTTCCCTGAATTTCCGCAGCGCAGACCTCGAAACCATCAAACACTTGGAGACGTCAATTAAGCCGCAGTATTCAATTTTCCTCCAGAAGTCTCAGATAAGCAAAGTTTCCACAGAATAACAGTACGCGGGAAAAATACATACCTATGACCATAACACAGCTGGAAATCTGCAGCAGGAAAAAGGCGGAGCGAAAGAACGAGCTTTGCTTCCGAAAGAGAAAGACCGAAAGGGTGTTGAAGCAGAGATAGCGTGGAGAAATAAAGGAATTTGGAGGGAAGAGGGTGCGGCGTAGGAGGGGCAACATGAGGAATGAATAAGGAGGCAAGGTGCTGATGGAGGAGTACTCTCCCATTGAAATAATGCGTTCCGCGAGAGAGAAGGAGAATGATACTCGGTTAAAGGAGGTCCCCTTGAGAAGAGGATGACTCTGCCTTAATAAAGGGACACGGTATCCAATTGCCGCATTACCATACTACGCTCCTTCCCTCTCCCCCTTTAATTCTGTTCTTTGACCCCAACCCCGCCAAGAAAAAAATGCACAGAATCTCGTCGGTCCATTTTCTTCTTCTAAAAAGTTCCATTCGCATTTTCAGTATCTGGTTCCCTTCTCCCGCCTCGATGAGATCGGCGGGAGAGCATTTAATCTCGGGAGGGAGTCTTGCTTTTTTTAATTGCAATTTAGTTTCTCTGTCTCAACCCTTTCTTTACTACGGCTCGGACGATTTTGAAATTAGTTTGCCTTTGTTTATCTCGACTTTCCCGCTTGGAAAATTAAGAAGGGCTGCGTAGTGTTTTAATCTTTTTTTCCGAGTGCTCTCTCATTATTGGAGAAGCCGGTGTTAGAGTCGCAGGATTGAATTGCATCCCTAATTGCTCCATGGGTTTAGGGATATATAGTAAGTAAAACACCGCTGCTGTCAGTAGTGTTTTAATATTGATTCCTCCAGAAAATCTTATTTTTACGCAAGCTGAGATGTAATTGTGCATTAGACAAAAAAATAGAAAACTGTCACTGATGTCGTCTGAACATCATTTCCTTCATCATAGTGCGTTCCTAATTTTTTAAATTTCCCATACAGAAATGCTAAAGGACGGCTAAGTCACACCTTCAATTCAAATAGAGTTAATAGAATATTATAAGGGCAATTTTAGAGGATTGAAACCGTGAATACTTACTTTTGTTCCGACATAATTAAATATTATATCAAGAAGTTTTTTTATTCTTTAGTTTATCCCTTCCTCTAAATAATTCGTAGAAACTAAATCATAAGCATAATATCAAACGAGCAAGTTTAACAGGAAGATAAATTTTTCTGTAGAATTACTTATTGTCTGTAGATTATTTCTTCTGTAATGGGAATTCATGTGGGAATAGTCTATGTATCCTAAATATCATATTTCACATTCAAATATCTTTTAATACCTAAGGTCATTAATGTTAGAGTTATTATTTTTCAATTTATTATGTCATTATAGCTATTTTCTATACTACGTTCCTTGTAAGCCACCCACAATGGGCATGTGATAAGTATCTAATATGCCAATGCAATCAACATGATTAATTCAATCCAATTTATTCTTGGAAAATACAACAGTAATATTGACTGAAAAGTTCATAGCCAAATTTTCGAATCTCGTAAAAATAATATTCTTCTTGCCCAAAAATCTGACGTCCGACATGTTGCGAACCACGGCGGCGAACACAAGCATCATGTACTTCACAACTAACCGTGCTCACACATATATGAAGAATAAATTAGGAAGCACACGATACGGCAGCAAGTAATTTAACACAATGAGCCCCGCGAGGCACCCCCACCCGATTCACAAAAGGACGTCGACCCTCCGGGGAAAAAATACTTTAAATGCAAACAACCGAAGGAAGAATGATGGCATTAGAGGGATTATTAAACGCTTTGTTACCTCGTGTTCTCTTTCAGAAAAAATGTCCTCCCCCGTGGAAAGAAGAATCTCCTTTAAAAAGCGCCATCACGAGATTCGCTCATTCTCTCCCTCCTTTTGTGAAATGAACGAGACTCCCTTAACAACCCGACTCAACCCGACTCAACCTCCCTTACGAAACAACCGCTCTCTCCCTCCCTAAATTAGCGACCCGAATCGTGCGCATTCTTATCTCGAGACTCTCGATTTGCATGTAGCAATCGGAAGTGCATCGACTCCCAAAGAAGGAAAGGCATTATTTTCTAACGGGAAAAAAAATGGGAAATTTCCCCCGCTCGGAATTGGGAGGAAAATGCTTTAATAGGGGAAGAAGGGAAAGAGGCAAAGTTTTTGAGCAGGAAGAACGTTTTCCGTCGCTCCAAATCGCCCAATTTCCCATTCCTACTCGAGTATTTTCCCCTCACGATCTTCTGCAGGAAAAATCGTTACCTTTTTGGAAGAAAATACTTCCTCCGCCGTTTTTGCTATTCACTCTCTCTCCGTATCGTAGAAAAGAGTGGGGAATAATGATCCCTTTCCCTTTCTTCTGCATTGCTCTTTGTTTTTCTACCACGGACCGTGCTCAGAAGCTAAAAAACAATGGCATTGTCTCCGAAAAATCTCGGAACCACAGTTTTAGCTTTTCTTTTTCTGAGTTTTGCTTCCGATAAAAATACACAATTGGTCTCCATCTGGAGCTCTCAGCCTGTATTACTCATTCTTCAATGAAATATGCAAAACTTTTCCGGAGGTATTTACGTATAATAGAAGGTATATAAGTACCCAACGAAATAATGGTATGCAAAAGTTATTATTCTAGCAATACTCTTTAATTACCAGATTGGTATTATCCGTAAGCCTCATCAATGACGGTCTCACCAGTTTATGAATATATGTGTACTGACTTAGGACTTTAGTTTTTAATTGATCTGAGTTATGTAAAGAATATTTAAAGATAAGATGATTATGTATAAGATTAAGAGATTATGTAAAAAATAGTTTATGGGTATCAAAAATTAAAACCCAGGGTCTAACTTTTCAATGCCTTATGCATTATCCGAAGTATATATAGAAACTCACTAATACTGAATGAAGAAGAATGAAAGGAAAATAAGAGTCAACTATAATGGCAAAAAAGCGCTACGGAACTAGAATTTACCGTGGACTCGTATCTGGAATTGCGGTCACCCTTCAATTCCTCTGTTTCATTTCATTGTGAAAAAAGCGAGTGAGACTCCAGGAACTCTTAGTTAATAAATTAACTAGACATTCTTTTCACTGACATGGACATCACTTAAATCATTGGTGTTTGTAAAATAATCTTAGAACATATACAGCTTTTTCAAATATAATTGTAAATGTAAATTTTTCACACAAATATAGGATGAACTATTGATAAAATACAATGTAATCTTGTACAATTGCACAAAGAAAGGAAAGAATCACGACTTTCGGTGTACTTCACCATCATCAGGTGCACAGCTAATTGTTTAGGCGTTATCAGAAAAGCATTAAGTTTTGCTAAGTATTAGAAAAGGGAGGAAAGGTTAAGGATAAGGATATGGTCAAAAGGAAGGAGGAGGAGTTGGGGTGGAAGCTAGAGTAATAACAGGTTAGTATTGTAAGAGGGAAGGTGTAGTTACTAAGGCTAGTATGGTAGTTATGACGGATGACAAATTTTGGAAAGAAACTGTATTCGTTGGCAAGACATAATAAAGAATAAGAAATTTTCTTGAGAATCTAATTTCGTGCTACTTCAACATGTTCGGATGATGAAAGGTTTAAATATTGAAAAATGTTGCTTTTCCAAGAGAGACTTAGCAAAGTGGGAATGAGAAGAGATTAAGAAGATAAAATGCTTTGCTGTGATCAGCCGAGTCAATGCTTACGCCTGCTATCCCAATATACATAGCATTGTAGCCATTGCATTGTGATTGATAACAGATTGTAATGGATTTAAGAAGTTCTTATTTATCGTTGTTTTTGAGGAGGAGAGATTAAAGATTAATATAGACGGCTGGCTTAGTTACATCTGTAGCGAAATGTTTTGGAACTTTATAACAGCAAGAGCCGATGAAATTCAGCTTAGACCAGCAGGAAGTGATTAAATCAGGCTAGAAGGATGTGGTTTCGTGGTTTGAATTAAATATGTTTGCTCTTCCCAGTTAATTTTATATTTAACTTTTATGTTTTAATCCTTCGCAAATATAACATAACGCATTCTTTATCATATTCCTCGTTTAGGTGTTTGTTTTACTTTACTTACATCTATGTCACTGTGATGTGAAATAGTGTTTGTGATGAGTCTCAAGATGGATTATTTAATCTTGTAATATATCGAAGACTGTTTTCGATGATTATTGTGTATAAAGGGTTCTTTACTTGTATCGGCATACCAATAATAATAATGTAAAAAAATAATTTTTCAAATAATATAATGAATTTGTTTTCTAGAATATGAGCATTGACCGCAATATTCTGTATAACTTAAGATATATTGGTTATTATCCACCATTCTCACACGACCTTCCATGGCTCGATCCAGTCCTCTTCCATATATCTTTTACTCACGCTCACGAGAATTTATACACACCAGCAATAAATTGCTTGTCTTCGCCCGTTCACAAATTCACAAATACATACATTCGCATACGAGAGCCCTATATATAACGGGAATAAGGAGGAGGCGAAAAAGGCAAAGGAAGATGAGTGGTACGAATTTCGGAAAATAGGGGACCCCCGAGTTTCTCCTGAAGTTTGAAATCTTTTTCACGCCTCAGGGGAGTGAGAGTCGCTCCGACATATCTCTCTCCGCATTCTCCCCCACGTCTTCCCTCTAAAGGGAAAAAATCTCACCCTCTGTTCCATCTTGGACCCTTCCGAACGTCTCTTCCCCTGCCATTGTCTCGCTTTTTTCCTTCAGAGTACAGTTGAGTATCAGTGAGAGACATTTTCACCCCCCGCGTTTTTCCAGTCTTCTTGGGGTCGTTCTTTTCCCCGGTCCTTAAGATTGTCGAGGGCATCGGGTGCCTTCCACTTCTCCGCCATTTTCTCCGCGTAATTTCTGAAATGCCCTCCCCCGCCGAACCCTTTTTCTCCCTCTTTCCAAGTGGCGGATTGACGTGAGGAGGAAGGCGGCGGGAAAATGTTTAACTGGAATGTATTGTTTGAAGGGTGCTTGAGATGTTTTTTTCTCTCTGCGGGGGAGTCCTCGGGCGGAATGCTATTCCTTGGAAAATCTCCACGCTTGGTCCTTATTAAGAGCGCTAGTTGCATTCTTGATGGAGGACTCCAAAACCAAAGCTTTTCATAGGGTCTATGAAAACATGAAAAAAACATGCAGATGCATATCTCACAGAATGACCCACATCAGCATTATATAAGTAAGGTTTGCTGCCCTTTAATTTAATTTTTCGAAATTTCTGCCTTCACTCAAAGATCCATTTCCAAATTCTAGTTTACCACTACGAAAACTTTTCGTTTATCAATGAGGTTAAGTTATGCAGTTGAGTTAATTTCAAATCTTTATTTCGGCATCATGGGAAAGGCCATGACAGCCTCCTTTGTTTCTATACCTAATCTTAATACAAACTTGTCATGAATAATTTTTTCCTTTATTTTGCCCTTTATTCTGTTATAACCAAATGGATAAATATCATGAAATAGGATAGATTTAATACGGTAGTCTTTGACCCGACTGCCTTTTCTGACTTTGCAGCTAAAATAGTTTTGTTCTCTCTAAAGTCTTATGAGCGATACGGCTTCCTTAGCCAAAAGATAATCTTGATAAATACATAGCTAGGTCCTATGCCAATATTGAACGATATAGTTCACAAAAATGTGGTTCATATTGTTGACATTGATTTGAATTCATGTACTTGGAAAAACATTAATACTGAGTTAGAACAGAGATTAGTCTGGTCACATTCTCAGCGTGTGATAGTTGCTTAGATCCAAAGAGATTTCTTGTATTAAAAGCTACTGGAGCTAATATTAAACAGGGAACAGCAATGTACAAAGAACTCAATCAAACCAGACTCAACCCAATCATGGCCATGAAATGAATATATTTTTGTACTTAATAATTGTCTAACAAGCAAAAGCTGTCACTAAGTTAGCCTGTAATTAGTTTAACTTGTGCTCGGTTATCTTTTTGACTGGTTGAGCGTTAACCGGGCTATCTACAACCAGACATGTAAAACATGCAGCCCTCGAACGAATTTAGTGTAACCAAATCATCATTAATTACTGATAGTTTCAAAAATTTTCTATGTCAACCCTTAATAATCATAGCGGAAATAATTACACACTGATTGGAACCTTTAATTGAAAGTGAACTACTGTAATCACATCACATATTATTCTAATAGAACGGTAACACTTTATTTATGATGAATGACTATTAAATTATAAACTAAATTTGTCTGCGGAAAGTCTTCATAGAGGCTGACTTGCTAAAATTCTAGGGGTAAAAAATTATAGACCCATTGTGCAAAAAATTGTTCTATATCGATTTTTACCGTGAAAAATTGCAATAGATGCTAGACCTTGCCTAATCATAGATTCAATTTCTTAGGAAGAAAGAATGACCCATGTACCCCCTGCCACTCTCCGAAAGGCCACTAACAGCGAACATCAAGTTGTATATGACGTGTGGCTTCCAGTGGCATTACATTTGGCAACCCCGTAATACATTCTTTCATCCATAGCAAACACTGCGTATTTCTTATTGCGCAGTATCCATTCAGAAAATTTATATACAGATAGATATACGGCAGAGATAAGAGGAAAAGCATTTTGCAGGGAAAAGGGAAAGTCGAAGTGGGAGAGCAAGCTCATCTCTCCACTCCTTTTAAAATCACCTCCACCCTCATCACTCTCCCGCATCACAGAAACGGTTTTCCATGCAAAATCCTCACAATCCAACCTCTCCCTACTCACGTACTATCTAAACTCGTCTCTCTCTCTGGACCATAAGCAACCATTTGAGAGCGTGCCAAACCCATTGAACTCGAATAAAAAGGAATTAAGATGCAAATGACCGGCCGTAGTGGGGTGAAAACTCCTCTAGACCCTTTTTTCCTCGCGAGATATTCCCTACACGACCCTGAACTCAATCGCGTCCTACTCCCTTCCCTCGTACACCCCTAACCCATTCAAAAAACTCTTTCCCTCCCCTACAGCATTTTCCATCACTACCAAGAAGCAAAGGGGTTCACTACGCGCATGCGCATCCCGCCCCTCCGCCCTTGTTCTTATTCGGGGATGCGTAGTTGTCGGATTTTTTTATCATCCGCCCGTTTGAATGACTCGGAGAGAGTGAGTAGCGTAGTACGAATGGCGTAAGGCAACCTTTTGTCATTGGAAGGTCGCACGTACGAGGCCTCCATTGTAGCGTACGTTGTACGATAGCTGTCTAACCACGGATTGCACAATAGGAGAACGAGATAACTTACTCATTCTATGATGATGTTTGAAAACAATTCTGTCCATTATACGGTTTTAACATCAAGTCCCCGCTGTTAGTTAAAAATAGCTCTAGAGTGGGAATGAGGCATGGTAGGTGAGATGAGGAGTGAGGTATTTTTCCCTTGCTTTCCTCACAGCCAGTTCAAATGGGTGTAGTCAATCCACGTGTGTGCGCCAGAATTACCGTAGGGATGACGTAGTGTTTGATAATGATTCACCCATTAAAAATACAGATCTTCTGTATCATTCGCAGCTTTCATATCGCCAAAACCAACAGACTGTAAAGAAATGATTGGAACAGTTTTCCTTCTCGTATCACAATATGAATGAAAAAATGTTCAATTCTTCGAGATGAGGTAGCATAAACGTGTTATTTCGCTACAGAGGTTTCATGTCCTGAAGCATACTCATATTTAGTTTTCTAGTGAGCAAATCTGATAAAATTGACATTTTGAGACTTAATTGTCAAATCTAGTCTAAGGAAGATACCAGCGGAATTCAGGCCGTATGAGGCTTTTATTGGCGATTACAGCAGATTTTCCTTAATTTCGTTATATAATACTAACAGTTAAATCTTTTTCTGTCAAATATATAGTATGCCGTCCAGTATAATGGAAAAATTTCTTTCCGTTCACTAAGCCATATATTTCTTTATTACGCTCTGTTTTGATACTTTTGAATGTATACAGGAGGCTAAAATCGCGACATGATTACCGAAAGATTACAATGATTACAGAAATTCTATCATAAAATGTATTTCCCAATTTTACTTGTTCCTTATAAATTTATATCGCATTAGTTACAAGTTGGCGGTAAATGAAATTTTCTCAATAACAGTAGCAAATGAATATTTTTAATCATTGAAAAACGCTGATAGTATTTAACGTCGTAAAGATATCTAGCACAGGAGGCAACAATTACACAATACTTCATGTAGTATCAGCTTATTTTAAATCTCATACCAGGAATATTCGTTGGAAAACTTTTATGTGGTAAATAATCGTCTATAAGCATACATGATTTAGATCTGTCAAGTGAAAAAAAAAATCTTTCAACAAACAAAGTAATATACATAAGCCATCAGGACTGTGGACATAAATCATTTACATTACCGTCCAAAGGAATTCGGTATTTTGGGGGATATGTTTCCGGAGAAATTTTCATGCTAACATGGCGTGCTCTACCCTCAGTAGGACTGTTTGTGTTACGCAGGAAAGTTATGAGAATGGAAAATGAATTCATGGAAAAGAAAACTAATGGGATGGCAGTATAAGAAGCAATCTTTCGGGGAAAAAAATTGAAACGGGTTTGAGAGCTTTTGGAGCGAATTCCGAAAGGGGGATTCACAGAAGAAAGAGGCAAAAAAAATCGAGAAAAGTTGTTTTCCACATCTTCGGAGTACTTTTCTCCTCGTATATGGGAAATATGTGGATATTTTGGTGCAGCTATCTTCGCTTCCCACCTAATATACGGTAAGTTTGTTTACAAATGTTTTCCTCCTGAGCGTGCTATTTCTCGCGTAGAATCACCGCGACAGATTCCTCTTCTATTAAGAGCAGTTATGAAATCAGACTGGTAATACGCCAATGTAATAGTGATGGGAGATTACTCTTGTTTTGGAAGTTCTTTACTATTAGATCCGTTTCCTTACTAGTGCAGCGGTGTACTTTCTTTCTTTTAAAGAGAATTACTTCGTTCATGAGAATGAGAGCTCGGGAGGATATTACTTTACTATACCATAAACACGGGTAACTGGGTTAATCTTATATTCTACTCTATGGACTAAACCCATTGTCAAGTACGAGATTAATCTTTGGGAAATCTTCAAGATTAAACACTACGTTTACTTGGTTATATTCCACACCATTCCCCAGTTAAATACTGGACGAGTGACTAGTTTAGGAAGTACTACATTTGCCACGAAGAAAACAGAATAACTATTCCACAAAATTTCAATCACGACGAAGGGCCAACTTAGGCTATCATCAGGCAAAGTTAAGAAGACCCATATGTATATATAAGGGAAAGGGAAAAAGGGGAAAAGATTAACAGATAGGATGCAGTACCAAGAGGTAAAAGGCGAGACTTGTGTAAGGTGCATAAAAGCAAAAGAGAGAAAGAGAAAGGTATGAATTCCTGTGAGCTCACGAATGGGTTTTCCGAAATAGAGGGGTGGAGGTGTATTTGTCTCATTTCGAGGAGTAAAACTTCCATATTGATTAATGATGCGCCAACACCAAAAGAAATATTAATACAAATTGTAATGTTCAGCGAAACACATTTGCATTTTTTTCAGATATTCAAATATCAAATTTCATGGTGGTAAGTATAAGTTATACTTAACCTGGCGATCTTTCCTGTTTGACTCCTAATAATGTCTCAAGTTCTGTCGTGACCGTTTTGAATGCGCAGCATTATAATTTATATAAATTTTGGAATCCCGAGCAATCTTCCTTAGTAAACATGATGTTACCATTTCCAGAAAAAGAGTCACGATGATGTCAATTTTGTATTCAGAGTGAATTTCATTCCTGAATCGTATGTGCGTGTGTACGATATTTTTACGACTTTATCTAAATGCATTTCCAGCGTTTTCAAACCTCTAATTCATCAACAGCCGTGTTCTATCTTCTTTTATTTCCTTGAGAAAGCTGTTGAAGCCCTAATCGAGTAAAAATATTCATGTTATGGTTGCATTAGAAATCTATAACGACGATTAAATTCTTTATTTAGATGTAAAAGGAAACAGAAAACACTTATAATAAAGAGAGACTATACTTACATGAGGAAATTCATTTAAAACAGGAATGATTTTGCTCACGAATGGCCTTGCAAGGTCCGATAATGAATTTGCGGGCCGTAGATGATGTGCTTCATTACATCCTTTATTCTCATTTCCTGAAATTTTTAATTTATTGTAATATTTTAATGATATTTAAAATAGTATCCTATTGAACACTATACGATGCTTCAAATATTCAATTGAAGATCCTTTTTTCCATTTTGTATATTAAACTTAAGAGTATATTGAATGTCTTAAACTTCCGAAAATAAACAACTTGCTTTGCCGCATATAATTGCTAAAAGGCCGCATGTGGTTTAACTGCCGTCGCTCCGCCACCCTTGCATAATATAATGACGAAATTTACACTAATTATATTTAACCAAGGTTTGCATAACAATAAATCTTTTAAGTATAGAGTAGTGCTCACAGTTTCGCATCATTTATGAATAAATTACGCTTAGGTATAAAAGATTTACATTTAATTTTCTAATTTCACCATATACCGAGAAAGAAGTATTAAACAAATTTTTTTACCAAAATCCCATTCTCCACGCTAACTGGAAAATTTTCCAAATATTGCTCACGAGAGAAAGTTTTTAGATGAAAACGTCCCCGTTGAATCCTGCAATAAACAAAACTAGGATTTGTGCTGGAGAGAAAGTACCGAAATCGTCTCGTAAAGAGAAGACAAAAACAATACATTTTCCAGAACGCAGTCTTCTCCGCAACCATTTGAGGACCGAAATAAGTTTTCTGGAAGGTAAACTACCATCCATTCTTTCACCTCATCCTAGCGAAAAAAGAAACATAAATAGGCCCCAAAGAAAGAGTAAAGATGCGGGATCAAGATCCAGAACTTACGCTAAGGGGTTTATCTGTATAAATCGAGTTAAAAACAAAGATATTAAACGTGTAGCCTCGTCCTTACAGACTCCTCATAAAAACTCTCAGTTGGAACCAAAAGTCTCGACTTCCTTTCCTCCTTTTTGACCCCCACGTCTTTGCGTACATATTTTTTTCCGCTCTGTAACTTTCCACTCAGAAGAGGAGTCAAACTGCTTCTCAAACTTCTGTTTCGTCAACCTCCGCTTATGCTGTCCCCTGAAAACATCCCTCCGTAGCCCTCTCACTTTTTTTATAGTTTTTCCACCTCAGTCAACGATGATTCCTGTCTCTGGATCCCTTTCACCAATATGGGGAATTCGTTTATTTTTTCTCTCGCCGCCTCACTTTCTCTTCTGTTTCCTTGCCATTTCATCCAACCCCAGTGCGTACCACTCTCCGGCGACGAATTGCCTCCCTACAACATATCACTTTTTCTTCCTCTCTTACCATATCTCTCGCCATATTTCCATTATATCCTCCCTTCCGAGCGCCACTTTCCCTCTCTCCGAATCATATTTTTCTCGTCCTCTGGTTTTCTTCTAAATAAGCGGCATTTGGAGGATTACTGTCAAAAACGGAAACTTGTGCAAATCTCAGATGTTTAAAGTTCTGCGTGGAAATTGCTGAGTTTAAAAAACTTTAAGGAATCTCTCAGAAGAAGATCTCTTTAATGTGGAGTGCAACAGTAATGCTAAAACTGACGCCGACTTTCCCTGCAGTCGAAACGCAGAATTATTTTTGAATTATCTAGAATATTATTGTTATCCCATAATTTCTCTTATTCTTACGATACAATCAGAGATTAATCATTTTGCCAGATCCTTATTTTGGGGTACTTGAATATGTAAGCTTTTGCACACGTATTCTATTTCTGTATATAAGTATCAGCTGAGAAATACTTGAATTCTTCAGATAGTGAAACTAGTTAATAGGAAAAATTAAAAATGCCTATCTTGAGGATGTCAGGAATGAATTCCATCCAGTTCTGTGTCAGCCTTAATAAATTACAAAAAGTATTGTGTTAGGAAAAGATAATTTTGAGAGTAATTAATGGTGTTTGATAGCCTCTGAATCTGTTTTGACTTCCATTTGTTTCCAGTAAACATTTTTTCCTATGAATAACCTTTCGCAATGGAGATCAGAGATGTGAGATCCTCTTCTGTACAAATACTTCTTTACTATTGTAATTCTACTCTATTTTTTCCCATAGAGACACAGCGAGCACCTCAGTTTGTCTTGACATAAAGGTTCAAGATAACTTCCATAAAAAAACTATATGGTACTCTGCACATACAAAATGCGATTCACACGGTAGTACATGTTGTTTACAGGACATAGACTCATCTGTAAATAGAAAAATCAAGATGGGTTTCGTGGACTAATCAGTCAGTACACTTTTACACAGTTAGAATATGTAGTCAACTATAAGTTTTCCCATTCGCAATAGCTACTATGTATTGGATTGAAATGGTAGCAGCACGCGGTAGGACAGCCACGGAGTACCAATGCTGGAGTAGACCTCAAAATATTCGAATCACTTCTAATCTCCTCATAACCCCCTTTTCTTGATTTTGTCCATGTCATGTCATGTCATGTGTGTGTTCTTTTCCGTATCCATATTTCAAATGTTTTCTTTCATTTTTCAGTCATTCATTTTCTGAGTTATTGTTTGATAAAGAAGTAATAAATTTAAAGTAGTAATAACTCAATCAAAATTTACGAAATACTCGTTTCTGTTTTTTCTTAGGTTGATATTGAAATTTAAATAATAAAAATTCTAAAATGATTAAACACACATACATACAAAGAACAATATTCTCTCAAACGAGTTTATCCAATTGGAATGACGGTCGTATTAGTCAGTCAGCATAAGACTTGGTTGGTCAAATGAAAGTCGATAAAATCTGGAATTCCCTAGTCATCGTCACAAAAATCCTTGGAAATGAAAGGAAAATCTCTGAGTCGCAATGTGATGATTAACGACATTTATATCAGCGTAAGAAGGGGTCAAAATTCGGAATCCAATTAAGTCAACCCGTATGAAAGCATTGGATCACAGATGGTGAAATCAGCACAAATGCGTCCCATTTACTCCCATATTCGTAAGTTTTACACGCACAGAAAAATCTCCCTCCCGTTCTTTTCTTCCGCTTGGCAAATCTTCTCGTAGCCAACGGAGCAGCTTTTTTTGAGATTCGGCCACCGGCAGACTTTTAACGGATCTCAGTAAGATTCTCCATTGGTGTAAAGTCAAGCGAGAAGGGTTTTTGGAACAGAAAGAGAAAGGGTAAGAGGGTGTGTAAAGCGCCCTGGTCGCAGGGTCGAACCAAAAGTTCCTTTTTTATTATTTCTCCTCGTGTGGGAGAAGGTGGTTTGGTCAAAAGAGAGCGGCGAAGCGCAAGGTTTAAAGCGTAAAGATAAGGACCTTCGTCTCTTTTGCTCTCGGAAACCGATCGCAGCGCCTTTTTAAAGCTTCCCCGGTGGCCATTACCCAAAACACCGCTTTCTTTCTGCTCTAAGGAAGTCTGAGACACTCTTCTGACCTTCAAACTTTTTATAACAATTGCCGGTTTTCCCTCCAATCTCTCAGTATAGTTTATAGGGTCTCTTGTGGCCCGTTTTAATCTTTACCCTCAGATATCGTGAGGAGGGAAAGTTAAAAAGTGGTTTGATGGGACGTATAGAATAGACCTTGGAGAAGATACTTCTCTGAAATATATCTGAAATAAAATTTGGAATAAAACTTGAAATATATTTGCGATAAACAGTTAAAGCGATACTGGAACTAAATGAGGCCACAGAGTTACTACTCAGATAAGTTCTATCTATTTTTTATTAGGCATTCAATGCCATCTCACTGAAAATTCAGGAGAATAATTAAGCCTTTATGAAATTATTAATTACCCTGGGGTAATTAATGGGAAAAAAGTAAAAAACAGCTTTAAACAGGATGCAGGAAACGGCAGTTTTTAATTCGACCTGTCCGATTTCATATTTAATCAAGAATTTACTACAGGCGTTCTCCCCCAATGATACCTAGGGCAATGTTAACAAGAGATATAAATATCTCAAATACGGTGTTTAAAATTCTGGATATATATGGAAATATATTCTAGCGCGGGTAATTGTATGAGAAATGATAGTCGATTTTCTTTTAATTTGCAAGGGCTTCCTATAAAATATCAGTACTATCCTCATTTTAAGGTGTAATCCTACGTGGTGCATAATTTCCCGTATCTTTTCCTAATCATACCTTTTTTCTTCATTCTCTATATCACTTGGTTTGTTTCTCCGCCGACTTTATTTTACTTTCCTATATTTTAATGCAGTCTTTTTATTGTATACTGCCTGTATGTATTATTTTTACCGTGCAGTTGCGGTTTATTTCACCCCCTTTTTGTGGGTATTTTGTATCTAGTATTACTAAATCACCACTGTAAATACAAGTATTATGACGACGATGTATGATGAGGTTAGCAGAAATAGATCCTCCAACAAAGGGTCTATATACCTTAAAAATGTCTACGATCAGGAAATACTTTAACACATTCTCATATGTTCATATTGCTGTTTTATGACTGAAATTTGATAATTTGCGGCAATTATATACGTCTACTCATCTGAGACTAATTTAAACCGTACATTGTTAATTACTGAAAACATCGGAATCTCCTCCTTGAGATTTCGGTGCAGGATTTCTGCCAATGCTAAATCAAGTGAAGTTGGTGGAAGATCCGTGAATCCTTTTATTTTCACGATGGCTCTCATTTGAATCACAATGCATTTCAAAATACTATTTCAATTTCCTCGCTAATTCGGAGTGCATTCTTCAAATCAAAAGTCGCTGACGCCTCACGTACCTTCCGGAGTCCACGCCGAGGGCTTTGGTCTTACAATCGTCAGAATGGATTCTTCAAGAAGTTGTGTAGTGGCCAGAGGGAAGATCGGAGGGTTCTCTTTTTTTCTTTTGGAGCTATAATTTCGGAAAAGGGAATGGTTCGGCGTTAACTGGTGGAAGGTCGTTCCGAAAGATGGGGCACTTCTTCCTTTTACGAGGGAAGAAAATTGGAGATTTGGTTCGCTTATCTAATTATCGGTGACTTTTATAACGGTCGCCTCCTCGGTCACCTCTTACGGAAATGGGTTTGCAGTGAAATGGGCTTGCAAGCTTTCCTCGAATCTCAGCACAACTTTAGCGTTGATTGCATTTCTAGATCAATGCCCCATACTCAACTGGATTCGAAAGTGTGGGCAATCGAATCGTTTGCAATGTTTTAGTTCATGCAAGACGTCAAAGAAAAGGCCTATTGGAATCGTATATAATATCCTGAGTTGAAATCAATATTTGAAGATGCGACTCGGGGGAAATCCATGGTGTCAAAGAAGAGAATTAGTAATTTTTCACAATATTTATTTCAAGATGACCAGTTTCGCCTCCTCGGAGGCATATATTATATATTAGAACAGATATTACACTAACATTAACAGATTAAGCTTGTGGTCCCTTATGGTCTGCCTTCGGATGCGCAGGGATTCGTAATGTAAATTCCCAACTGAAAGATTATTAGATTTAAAATTGACACATTTAACTTAAATGGTTTCTTGCACTAATAATCCTCTGTATGCCACAGATAGATATAAACAGGGTAAACACGAAATGCATTGTAGCTGTGTAGGTTTACTCGACGCAGGTTACAGCTATATGTTGTTTCGGCACATCACCGCGATGTTCCTTCATCAATCACGAAAATAATTACTGTGACATCATGCAATTTTCCCCAAAGTAAATTGCTTGTGAAGATTAATTTTCTCCACCAGTTCCTTTTCGTAATTATTTACCTTCAGCAAATATATTACAGAGATGCGTGCACGCGTGCATCCAACGTGAAAACTCAATTACATAAACCGTACTAATAAAAATTTTGCATTTGTTTTTCATTAATATGTAATGAAATTTTTATGCATGTCATTATAAAGGGTAATGAAAGATTCTTGTTAAAAAGATTGCTGAGCTTTTACTTGGTAATTAATGTTAAAGAGAAACTAACATTGATGCCAAAATTTGCTGCACGTATTTCAATGAGTATGTAATTATATTAATTGATACTATACATGTATATGTTTGATACCTTCATAATTTTGCTCAATATCTGTAATCAGTAAACACTCTAATGATTTTATAATTTTCGTACCTCCGAGTAGAGTGAATATTAGGCTGTTATCAAACTAAGAACTATAACTCTTGTCTATATAATACTCTAATGTGTATTAAGTAATTTAAGTGTTAGATGGTATTCAGTATTTCATACCTTCTGATTACCATTGGTATACTAATTTTCCTCTGGACATTATTAACTCCAGATTCTTCTACAAGTAATTTGGAATGATCTAATATTTTTATATTTGAATAAACCCTTTACGAAAGCGAAAGTTGAATTAAAATACGGAGGTAATAAAGCACTGGGAAATAGTTTCGTGTATAAAATCATAGTGATCTTTAAATATTTACTTAAGTACGGAAAAATACGTATGGCGATAGGGAATGTCTGTAAGAATTCTTGAGTGATGGAAAATAATTTTAAATTAAAGAGTCTTCTCTGTGAGAAATATTTCACAATCATCCCTATCAAAGAAATTATCAAAATTGTTGAACAAAATGATGCAAAAAAAACTCACGAAATGCAAGTATAATTTATTTTGATGTATTTATAATTTACACTGCCGTATATAGTCTTTGACAAGAGCTGGCAACTTATTAAGGTTGCCACCATAGAATTCGCATGCCAAGAAAATCCATTTTCTTCCTCCGAGTACCACGATAGCAATTCTACTACGAGCAAAGGGAAGGTAAATCATTAAATGAGAGCAATAAAGTCCCTTCGCTGGGAACGTGATTCTTCATGCCGTTTCAGCTGAACAGAAGCCAGGATATTTCCGTTTTCTTCATTTTATTCCATTTGAATATGAGGTGGCAATTCGGAGCTTCGGAGAGGTTAATATGGGAGATATTCGAAAGGGAACAAGCGATTCGCTATGGAAAGGTCTTCTGGCGGACGGAAGGCTGACCAATGTGGATATGTGCTGACTCGTCCACTATCACCAAGGGGCTAACATTCTAAGGATATTGGATGAATGAAAGCGGAGGTTGGGGTCTTGTTGGAAGTGAAAGGAGATTCGTTCCAGGGCGAGTGAGATGGAAAGAGAACAAAAGTGTCGAAAAAGAGGGAATGCAGGGTATTTTCGTAGGGAAAAGGTTCGCTTCGATAAGGGATTCGGAGCGAATAACACAATCCGGACGTCTTATCGAGCAATGCACAAGTGAAATAAGCCGTTATTCATCGCGAACTACTTTCTTGAATGGTTTTCTTCTCTTTTGATCTCGTAAATTTCCTACATATCTCTTGTTCGAATGATAATCTCCTAAATGAAATTCACAGATTCAGGCCTAGGGAAAATCTATTATATAGGATGAAAAGAGTAATTCCTTAGCAATGACATAAATTTACAGCGGGTGAAGGAAAAGTAAGGAAAGAAAGAAATGGATGAATTTCAATGTATGATTCACTTAAAGTTAAATAATTACTTGAATTTAATACTTAATGTATTAAGATATGGTCGTAGGAACATGAATATGGGTGCCCAGGAAAAGTTATTTAGCTATAGATCTCTAATACTGCACAAATATAAGGTGATAAAATCTGCTCTTCGCTCAGGGAAATGACTCCTATCTGGTTAAATTTATTGCTATCCTTTACAATTTTCTGTATCCAAAAGCGTAGAAAAGTCTTGGGAAAATTATAATGATGAAATTGATTAAGGTTCACACCATGATCGAAACATGAATGCTGTAAAAATATCTTTCAATATTCAAGAGGATTCAAAGGCCGTTAAGCAAATGTTTATCGCAGTATTATTTACCTAAAAAGTTTCAGATAAGATCTTCAAAAAGATCAGATTCTCCAAAAATTTTTAAAAATAAAAATATCCTATAAAATTTGCATTAGAAGCTTCTCTTTTTCAATCGTGTTGCGTTGATAGGAAATGTGAGCATTTTGTCATTGGAATATCAATATGAAAAGAAATGTCCTTGGAGCGACATCCCTTTGAGGGATAAGGCTTTTGCGGTTGGTGACACGTGGTCAGCGCATCGACTCCTACACCGCCGTATTAGGCTTTACGAGAGTAGCTGGAGTATGTTCTGCCTACAACTAATTCAGCTCATCACGGTGTACTACAAAGCGTGACCAAGTTCGAACCTAATCTAAATTAACTTTAGATGAATCGTGCTGTAAATGACTCTCGAATTATTTACGTTGATATCGTAACTTTGTCCTTCACATGAACATTTTTTGCATCACCTATTGCGAGACTATATCCAAAGCGACGATATCTGTGAGTAGCGTTCGCGTGCCCATGCAAGAGCCTCTGTTAAGCCGAACCCTCACGTACTGATATTGACCGAGGCCGCTGTGTCAGCGAGGGCTTCGAACGCACGCACACGGATGGGTCGAGAGAGATTCCGTAAGAGGCTTATGGCGCGGATGACGTGGAGGGCAAAGAGGTGTGTCCCAGTCCTCTCCGCGGCGGGACTTGAATTCGAGATCAGGACAAGGTTGGCGCTTCCGCATGTGCGTATGTGGGTGGAAAACAGTCCCTCTCTAAGGGTGGCGGAAATCTGGAAAAAGGAGAAGAGGGTGAAGAGGAGAGCGTACTGTGAGAGAACTGAGTAGAGAGGGATGTAGGGTAGAAGTGGCTAGGGAAAGTGGGTGAGGAGAGAGATCAAAAATAAAGGAAGACAAAGAGGAATGTGTTAAGATGAAAATGGAACTTTGGGGGAATCAAAAGAAAATCAAAATCATTTTGTACTGATATTGAGATCCACTTTTTTACATGATTCAATTGGATATGCGCTTCACTCTCAATCGAAATATAATTAGCAGAAGAATTAAATGTAGAAGAAAACTTTAAATCTTCTGCATAAGGGTTTCATAGGGGAATCCCATAGGGCTCGTGCCCTCTCACAGTCTGAGTAAAAGTAAAGTCCCTGGCGCGACATCCCTTTGAAGGATAAGGCCTATCCCAGCAGTATTCACCGCGGGTGACACGTGGTCAGTGCATCGACTCCAAGCAACCGGATTTGGCTTTTCTCGGCCGCAAAGCCTTAGTACTCTCGGCTTATAAAATGTGCATTTCTTATAAATGGAGTATTTAAGTATTTTTTGTTTGAAAACAGAATGGAATTTCAACTAAACACATGATAAGCATGAACTAAATCAAATAGAATATTGAACGATATTTGCTTGCGTTACGTTGCGAAAAGACATTTTATACGACAAAAATAAAAGTATTATTTCACTGGTCACTAAATGCGTGTTCGATTCCGTAAATATAGAAAATTGTGACATTATCACCTTTAAATATTATATTCAATATAACATATAGTTTAATAATATTTAGAAAAAATAAATTATTCTTAAAAAAATATGAAACAATAGAATTAATACTTTAAAAATAATTTGGTAAACACGACAGTGATTTACCAGCGACTGCCAATTAGCGATTGAGGAGAAATTGCGTTTTTTATTTTATGAGCATATATATTTATTATAATCAGTGTCATGGATTTACATCCGCCTATTTAGTACTAAGAAGATTGCAAAAATTTGTTAATGGCGAATTGCCGAATTGCAGAAATTGATGAGTATTGAAATGATAGTGTTCTCATTCATTTTACGTAACATATACTATACTATTTCATTACGATCCATACAGTAGAAAGAGGAGAAGGAGTAAAACTCAATAAGAGAAATTTTAGGGAAGTATAGAAACAGATTTAAAATGATACACTTATTGAATACATCATAGAGAAATGTATGCATGAATGAATTTCATATTGAACGTTATTAAATGAGAATGATGAGGTACTGAATATAGAATTCAGATTTATGAGTTGAATATAAGTAGGAAGTATAAAATTATACTTTTCATTTGCACGATGTGGATTCTGATACGTTTTCATTGGATTATGATGATGAATTTTTTAATCTAAAGTATCAGTTTATCTTCCTAATCAGACACGACTAAAAAGAGATCAAAAAGTACGAAATGCTGAGGAAAAACTATAAGGTGGGATAATTTAATCCATTAAAGTAAATAAGAAAATAACACTGAAAATTTGCAAAAAGAAAATTAATTTAAAAATAAATACGAATCCTTAGAATTCCTATATATTCAGTGTAGGAATGATATGCTTAAGAAAGATTAAGAATAATAATTCCTCATAATTGATAATGTATAAGCTCTAAGATTTTTCTTAAAGGTAAGAATTTGGAATTAATAGATGGTGAAGATGATTGTATAATAAATCGAACCGTCGATTAGAAAATTTTATAAAAAATAGTGGGAACTTAACTGGAAAAGAAACTAGGGTACATCACAATAAGTGAATGCAATAAGAAGAATGAAATGTATCAGGAAGTGTACAGAGCGAATTGAGGGATTGAGTAGTATACACGGTAGAGTGAAGAGGTGTGGGCGAGGGAGAGATTCTTCTGGAAGAATGGAGAAAGGGGAAGAGGACAAAGAAAGGTTTACTTCTTTCGGATTTCTCTGAAAGGGAGAAAAGAGGGATAGCGGAATTCTGTTGGGATTTTATAGTCGAGTGCTCTTTGGGTTCCGTGGATGAATGGGATATATCTTACGCCGTTCCGTTCCTAGATTTTGCGTCATTATTTCTCATACATGGGGTTTTTCGAGTTGCTTGAGCGTTAACTGTGTGTTTTTCATGCCCGAACTAATGCTCACGTGTGCAGTGACAGTGTAGTTGGTCTGGATTATGTTAAGGTGAAGGAGGAAAAAGGCGTAAACGAGGAATAGAAGATTATATTATATAAGAAGGTTTTGCTGATTCTTGTTTAGTGAAGATTTATTAGTTAACCTCATTGCGCCTCTATTTCACGTACACAAAGGTGATTATTGTGAAGGATATTCCATCCGTTCGATTCATTATCATGGAATACCCTGCCTTCCCTTCCTGGAACATCTATAAGCTACTTATTGCGCTTTAAAATTATTTTATGAATGAATAAAAATTCATGGTACTCAGGTCTTGTATCGACGCTGACATATTTTCTAAATTTTTTTGGTAAGTTATACGAAAAACTTCCAGAGTTTGAAGGAAATATTTTGAAACATTAAATCTACTCTTATTCTGCAAAGAAATGCCCCTTAAATACATAATACCTCGTTAGAGATGTCTTTCATTTTTCTAGAATGTACCCATTGCAGAGGGTTTCAGATTTATTTGAGGGATTTAGAGTTTATTAATGTCTCAGGTGTTATTTAAATATGACTTGAAAATACTTTTAAGATACAGGTGATTCATAGCATCAAATCTTCATATTGAGCAAAACGCTTCTAAGATAAGAGCCTAGTTATTATGTCTTACAATTTTCTAGTGAAGTTACAGTTATCAATCCAAAGTGTACAAAAGGTTAATTTCTCTATTGTAATTTTGGAATAACTTTGAATCAATCAAGCTATATTGCCAGTTAGGACTCCGTTAACTGTTTCAGGAAATTTACATATCACCTACTCAATAATTAGGATTGAAAGCTTTTTTTACCCTTAGATACATTCTTTTCGATCGCTAAAACCAAAATCCACGAGGTTTCATAAGATAGAGGTAATAATTTTCGATGCCCATCCTAAGTTTTACATGTAGCTCATCACAAATTTCGAGTGCAGTAACAATTTTCAGAGGGTGTAGAATTTTATCATATCTATGCCCCATTTTTTAAATCGTAGTGTTCCAAGAAACAAAAAGTAAACAATAAATCACGAAAGTACAACATACATTACAAGAACAGACACAAATTCATTGGGCTATTCCTAGATTTTTACTATATAGAGATTCCACTTTTACTTCTACGTTGAATGAAATATTTCAATAGTTATGCTATGTGGACTGAATGGCATCTCCAGAAGCTAAGGAGTGCCACAGGATAAAGAGGTTAAACACAGTTATACGTATCACGAATGCTGCAACCCTCAAAACTCAAGTGAATTTTTCTGGCCAACGTTTCAGGCGTCGGCGACCTTTTCAAGATTAAATTCAATTTCTGAAAAACATTTTGCTGAAACGTATCGGTATAATCAGTAAAGCACCATCTACCGAAATCATTGTAAAGGGCATGAGACTCAAGGCACAAAATACAAACCGTGTTAATTCGATCTTGCCTCTCCATTGAGACAGAATACAATGTACATACAAAAAAGCCCACGTACGTGTGTACGAGCAATGATCAAACTCGTAGCAATGATCATGTGATAAAAAAACAATGTAATAATCGATTCCTTTAAACACGTTCAGTGTGTAAAGAATCAAGTTCATTTTACCCGCAAGGGAGTAAACTGTTTCTTAAATGCTTTATTTATGAAGTTCTTACTAAATTACTATGCGGAATACTTCTTCAGTATCATGAATCCAATAATCCTGGAAAATGGGCCTGGGGCTGATGAGGATGTTTGGATTTCGTGAGGATTTTTTTTCTATTTTCTTTAGATGTCCTTATGAGGGATCCAGAGGGGCTAAATGGTTTGAAAAAGTCCCTTTTGTGACTCGTTGATTGGATTTGGCTCTCTTCTTTAGCCCTTTATGCCGCAATAGATTGGACAGCGAGGATTTTTCCCGTTCTCTAAGTGCCATTAAAGAAAATATCAGGAAACGAAAAGTACTGGGATTTTATAGCGTAAGAGATATTTACATTTGAGATTATCAAGGCTATAGGGACGCAATTGAGAGACATTCTCTTTCTCTACGTGAGATTCCCGATGAGTTGATTGGAAATAAATGAGGAGCAATATTTAGTTTTCCTTATCTTTCCTAACTTTATTGAACCTATTTAAAAGCTTAAAAAGTCATTTAGACGTGTTTTGAATCGAAAATGCACTTCAGAATTTATTAACAGCTTCGGGAAATTTGGCCCTTTCTTATCTTTAATTCGTTTTATTTTGCTCTTCAATTTCATTTATCCCTAAAGAAACACTTTTTCTTTATTCTGAAAAGGCATCTCATACATATTTTATGGATAGAGTGGAAAATTCAATTAAATTTATTATAGTTATCGCCATTAGCACAATTAGGTAAGCATATTACAAAAATTGCTGTCCCAAATTAATTTCATGCATGATAATAACATGCAAGTAATTGTTGTTAGCTCCATCACTGACCCATAATTTACTCTTCCAATTAATGGAATATCGTAGGGAGTATTTAATACGTAGTAGCTTCTATTTATTTATTTTTTCGGAAACAGTAACATTGGAAGGATCCTTCACTTAACATTATGTTGAGGACAGAAAGAGATAAAAGAAATGAGTTATTACTAAACAGTCAATGGAGATAGACATTTTTATAAGTATTTCTGAGTCTGTAGTAACTTCAATGAAATCAGTGACTAATTTATATACAAGCCGTGAGTTTAAAATCCATCAGTCGAAAATTACTTCCGTATTGCAATAAAACTCCCATGATGATGAGAAATTTTTTGCTTTAAAAATGCCGTCTACATTACCAAGGCTATGAATAAATTATATTTTGAAATTTTTGCTCCTCTTTTATATTCATGGGGATGTTATTTTAACGAATTTTATTATCGGCTCTTCTATAAAGCTTCCGATATTGCATATTGCAGTTCTATTTTGCGCTATAGATTATCATTCACCACCACGTTTATCCTCATACAGATTAATTGTCCCTGCAAGCGATTCACATCGAATAAACTCACGCTTTTTAATGAATTGGTGAAGTAAGATTAACTATAAAATGTCGCACTAATAAAAGGTAATGAATCCATGAGAAAGGTTTGATTGATTTAATAGAAAATTTTAAACCAATTCAAACAGCAATCTCAATTTCAAGATTCCGTACGTCGTGTATTTTTATCTGTCATCATTTTTTTTCTATAAGGAAAAGTCGCCGTCCACTTGTACTCCATCTTTACAAAAGATTTATCTATATAATAATTGTATGCCACATGAAATTTTTAATAAGGAACTTAATAAAATTGTCTAAAGGCATAGGACCGATTTGAATAAATAATTTATATTCTGGAAAATGTAATATCCTGAGGAAATTGTGTGATGATTTGGTTGTATTAAAGCAACCAATTATGACATGGAAATGGAGTCCCATCAATTCCTAAACTGAGTGTCTCCACGGTAATCAGCTATGAAAACTTCAGGAAGAATGGGGCGTCATGGCAAAATGAGGAACAAGGTAATTTTCACTCTTTATTTACCGACAATAAGCCAGAAAACTACTTGAGGACGAATTTTCCTATAAAACACTTTTCCTTTCTATCAAGAAGAAATTACTAATACGAATACAATTAATCAACATCACTCAAACTAGATTAAGTTCATATTATGACAGTTATGAGAGAACTTATATAAGTAAGTAAGAAGGAGTAGGTAGTACTAGTCTCATAAGTAAACACTGCTTACGGGGAGATCTTGAAGAGGTTTTTCTTCCATATTTTCGCGGATGATAGGCAATGAAAACTATTATTAACTGTCACCGTTTGCTGGCGATGAACTCCTCTCTTACTTTTCCATCTGGCTTGGGGGCTGAATACAAACTAAAAAATAAATAGAGACAAAGTAAATTAAAATAATTATCATTCTTTGTACTGCGCCATGAAACGAATTAAAATATACCTTTCATCAGGATTTTGTATATCATGAGTTTGCTCTTCAACCACGAGAGCTAATTTTGGCGAAAAGAGGCCTCTCTTACTAACTTAGAAATTTACACTTAAGATAATATTAAAAATAAATAAGCAGCAATCAACATATGGTGTAAATTGAACAATAACGCGGTGACGAATTAAGCCTCTTTAAAATACTTGACCCTTTGATAGTCAGAAATATAAATTCCTAGCGTTATTAACTCAAGAGAGCAAAGCGCATTTTGTGAGGGTCGTTACTTTTCCACATGGCAAACGAACCCCTCGCAGCAAACGTAATATTTTACGACCCTCCGCTCTCCGATCACTCAGCTGATCCGAATCCCCTCCCCTACTTTATTTCTTCCTCCATTCACTTACACATCCCGCCATTCCTTCCACCTCATCTCACTTTCCTAAAATTCGCGAGGAATCCTTTAAGCCCCCTCCATACACTCCCACCTCCGCATCTAGCCTCTTTTGCCCCATGTTTTACGAGATCTTGTACGGGAATAATTACCCGGGAGCCCTCCGGGGCTTTTGTGTGCGTGCCTCTCCCGCCATTTACTCCCTATCCTTTTACCCACAATTCCTCGCGCGACCTCCCCTTTCATACCCAGAGAATCTCTCCCACCCCCCATTTGAAGCTGTGAGCTTCACCCTCTCTATTAAGACGGGCTAGATTTCCACCCCTTCATTGGCGTAAAATCCGTCCTATTTTACCCCCTACCGTACACTTCACTTGTTCTTTCCACCCCTATCCACCCACATTTCCCTTAGTCCCCATCCTTACGATGGATTTGGTATCATCTGCACATGGACGGAATGCAATTCATGTTAATTTTGTTGCAAGACAGAAAAAGCGGTATATTTCATTTACTTGCAACATTATCTTTCATAGTTGTGTCAACATGAATGCTACTGAGTTATGAATTATTCTGGATAATAGCGTCTGTTGTGGTGACTCCTTGTTGAGATCGACACTTAAAAAAGTGGATTTGACTCCTGACTGTTTGATTAAAATAGTTTAGTGATTGGAAAATAAACGAAACTTAAGTGAATGAATCATCTGCTCAGATGGTGGAAGACCTGGGTTCGAGTACCAGTCAATCACGTCGATGTCTCTCATCTCTGGTTATCATGGCTATAAAATTGTACCTCTATAGGATAAGATTGCTTAATTGTACAGTATTAATATAGTATAGTAGCATAATATAGCAGTAATAGTATAGTAGTATAGATATTCTTCCTCCCTTGACACTCTGACTCAGTATAGGAGTCAATTGCTTCCCTCTTCATCTTAACTAGTATGCCCCTTCCCATTCTTCTGTAGCTAATGTTGAGGGATTGAGTAACCACTTTTGGGCTGAATATTTAACGGACAGACTTCAAAAGGACTTTACCTAAAAACAAACTTCTCTATGGTCTAGATTTCTACTTCTCACCCACCCTATTACCCCCTATCTATCCTAGGAGCCTTCCAAGTCTTAGCCATTTCCTTCACTCATACCATTCTGAGATTCTTTGGCTATTCTCCCCCTCAGAGCCTCCCCTCCACAACCGGCTCCGTTTAATAGCTTTCGATTCTGGGCTGTAAAGAGAGACCAAGAGATATATAATGCGAAGAGGTTTGGGATGGGAGAGCCGTTATTTGGAACGTTCTCTTAGGGATGAGAAAGGCCGTGGGCCCACTATCTTCCTGGTCGTTTACCTCCGACCAACGTCTCTTGCCCTTCCTAAACTCAGTCCTATCCTCTCCTCCTTCCTTCATGCGTATTATTCTTCCTCCTTTATCCTCAAACTCCGCTATTTATTGCTTCCTTCCCCTTTCTTTCCACCTCTTTCTCTCCCGCCCTCCAATGATCTTCGTCTCCTCCCGAAGTATTACCTTCTTCCGCTCTCTTTCTTTTTATCCGAGTGATGGCGCTGGAATAGTCTCTTTTTCCATGAGAGGAGTGAATTACTCGCTGTTTCGATTATTCCGCCTTATTATTCCTTTCCTTTGCTAATTTGGTCTGATGAAGGTCTTGACTTTAGGGGTATTATGAAATCTTAGAGCTTCTCTATTGTTCCGAGCCAAATGAACTCTCAACTCGATACTTATTTGGGAGAAGGAAGTTGTCGAGAAGTGAAATTTGTCTTCAGAAGCGATTCACCTTTTTCATAATTACTACTGTCTTGAAATAATGCATCGAATTAGAATCAAATTACTCTACACGGGTAATTATTCCAATGAAAAATTGATGGAAAGGAAACTACGTTTCACTTCCTTGTAAGTGGATACGAAAATTCGAAAAATTATCTTAATAATTATCATAATAAACCATAATCTAACGGGGAAGCTCGTATAATCACATTACGTAGTGTAGAGGTATAGTGAAAATATGTTTATAAAGTTTAATTTTTACAACAATGGATCATAATCATATCATAATGGATACTTATTACGCTCTGCTTCTCCTATACTAGCATAATAAATATAAATATCTACCAACCATTATAACATTTCATAATTTTACAGAAACTTCTATCTATAGAGGAATTATACCACAATTTCATCAATTTAAGTTTTCACATTCGTGTCACCCAAGGTCAACATATATCTTATTGCTTTAGGTGTAACCATCGTGCTAATTTATGCGTAGAAGGGTAAATTATATTCTCTTAAATTTAAAAACAACATATATTTAATAAATTATCCAAATATGAAAGATATCTTATTGTCGAATCAAGCTACTTAAGATATCGCGGAGTAATAAATACTTATCTAGGATACTAGATAAAGCTACAATTAGATTTAATTTGTCATTATCAAATATCATTTCTTTATCTACACAAAATCTCGAACATAATCTATCACATTGTTTACACACCTTTCCTTATCAATGGTATTACAGCAAGTTATACTTAAGTTAATTTTGCTTTACTTCGTATTATACTTTTTCCTCTTAATCTAAGCAATATTCTATATTTATTTTCAACTCGAAGTCATACAAATTTTTGATCACATACGGATAGAAAATTAAAGCTTTATTGATATTTAAATCACTGATAAGTCTCGGTTTTGGAGTAACAACTTCCTTGCAGTTATTCATTTACCGGTAAAACTGCCACAGCAAAAAAGTAATTAGTAACAGTTGCCAGCATATTGTCAGGGGGAGAAGAACCTAAAATTCCGTCGAAACATTCTCTATCTGTATGCGTCTTCTCCCGTCCTTATATCATTCCAAAACAGTCGCTTGTTTTTCTTCCAGAACTGTGTTTACCTTATATCTTCTACTGATGCCTCGCCGCCATCTTCGAATATTTCTTTTGCCTGCTCCCCCACATCCCTTAGACTTTCATCATTTCCCTCTTATCATAATATTTATTCATGTCCGCCACTTTCGAAAGCTACAAAAGGAAAAGAGATGGCAAAATAAATCCAGCGCTTCTCTTCCTTTACGTTTTTTACCCAGTTGGGCCGTGTCATTTTTTTATTTAATTTTCCACGGAGAAAACACGGATCGGCGGGGGATGAAATCGACTCGGGAAATCTTGTCCCCTTGGGGCCTTAGCCTCGCTCCTCTTATTTGGAAAACATTCACTCGGCATCCCACGAAAAAAAGCGCATAGGCACTGATTTACGTCATAAGCTAGTAGGAAAGCTCTTTCATCTCAAGGCATCAGGTTCTGCATGAATGAAGTATAGGTATTGAGAATTGCGGTGTTGTACTGTTGACCCTACCCATATGTGCATCGTTACTCCTTGCTTTCTCTGTCTAGGTGCAGCGGTTGCTAGTATGCTATAAAAGTACCACCGATACCTAATACTTCTAAATTTTCTGTTGAATACCTGGTTTATTTTCCGAGATATGTAATCGAATTTCTCAGAGAACAGTTCAAAAATTTCCGCTCAACACATACTTTCAGAAGTGTTTCACTCTGAACCGATTTGAATTTAGACTACAGTTAACAAACGTATGGTATGGTACAGGCGTTGGGAACCTACGAACTTAAGGCCAGAGAAGGTCAGTTTGGTAATTCATTGCGGTGTTCAGTCACTTTCTGACACAAATGTGCATATTTAAATACTTTTATTTTCCAGTCATACTGATGCCACCAATTGAAAAACAAATTGGAAAATATTTTTTTAGTTCATTCAGTGAATGAGTTTAATTTATATATAGTTTCAAAGTCTAGCTATATAAATGTAGTCAAATTTCAACACATTAATAGACTTACAGTATCAATTATATCTTATCTTGTGCTGCCGAATAGTAACTATAGCCTTTGAAAGCCAAAAGTTTTTATGTCTGTTTTATGTTGTTGGTAAGATGGATACGCAAGTTTTGGTATAAGATGATATCAGTTATGTCTATCAATGTGGTTTACCAATTCGAAGACTGGTTTACTGCAGTTCTCCAAGCTTGCCTGTCGCCAACCAATCGCTTTATTCCTTTATAACTCTAAACCTTAATGATAACGGAAAATATTCTCTCTAGTTTTCCGCAGGATAATTTCTCGGGAAGCGAATCATCGCAGATAATTTGGCATCCGACTTAGTTGCCATCTTCAGGTTAAGTTATAACTTAAGTCTTTTGTAACAATAGCCATTAGCTACCTCTTTAAATCAAACCCAGTTAATACTCAATAAACGTGAAATTCCAAATTTCTTCTAATGTTATACTCTATTTAAGGAATTCGTTTAAGATAAAATGGTGTGAATTTGTATTTACTTTCATATGCTTTGTTTATAAGCTTTATTCATAAGCAATCACTTGAAATATGGATCCACTTTATATTGCTGGTATGCTTGCGATGTCATAATATTCTCATTAATTAATAAAAGGATTATATTTTTTCACTAAATGATCGCTTTTCGTAAACGATATTACCTGACATCCTCAGTCACGGAAAATTACGGCCAACTCTGTCGTTCGTTAAACAAACATTCAAATATTGCTACCTGATTCTAATTGTTTTCTTATGATTAAAACAGTAATAAATACACCTAGTGTAAGTAGTGTGTTGAAAAATTATTGTTATGGGGCAAGATATTAGTGATGCATTGAATTTCTCTTTAATTTATCATAAATGCAAAACAATCTTGAACTGTTAGGTACTCAGTGAGCGATTTTATCGCCTAAAGTTACGTAAATTTGGGTAGGAGAAAAGAGCATAAATTAATATAATACACATTATAAACGAATTAGATTGTTATGATTACTTTTATTTGGGAACGTCTCTTTTGTGTAGTTGAGAAAGGAATATGTGTTGTTACAATTACGAGGCTAGAATCTTAAAAGAAAGGTCAAGAGATATAATTCAAAAGATGTAATATAAAATTGTCAAGCACTTCGGAAAAGTCTGATATTAAACGTATAAGTTTTTCTTTCATAATGGAGAGTATATTAGCGGAGATTTGCCTAGTTTGCCAGATACTGAAGTCCTGTATAATAATACTCTTTCTTCCTCTTTTTCCACGCGGCGGGTCTCGATCGTAAAAATACGGCTCAGTGAGAGACCTTCTTTACGAACCCCTGCACTCCCCCAATGCCTCGTTTTCGCGGCCCTTGGGACACCCTCCGATACCGAATCTGGAATACCACCTTCTCACGCCCTTTCTCAAAGCGCTCGCTTCCGGCAGGACCGTAAAGCCATACCAATATCTCACTCTATCGTATCAAATCTTTCGAGCTTCATGGTTTAATTCCCCTCTATGTTAAGCCGAAAAAAGTAGAGCCAGAGTTAGTATCCTTAGCTCCTTTTTTATTTCCTCAAGAGAGTTTCAAAAGGGTTCTCTGGAGCTTATATTCGTTGCCTATCTAAGGTCTGTTTAGGACTGGGAATAGTACGAGTATTTACATTGTCATGCACGCACACTCTTCTTTCTCCTAGTATGTTTATGTTCCCCAACATTTCCTTCCTAAACGCCCTTCCCTTTACTTCCTAACCTCTCTCTAAACGTCAACCAACGAGTTACACATACATTTAGGGAGAGGAAGTTCTAGACAGTGGAAATATAATTAGCGTATGCATTGCTAATTGAGTGATAATGGGAGTTACTTCATCCTAAAACATTCCCAAGAGTAATAATAAGAACACAGTGAAAATAATTGCAGGTCATGACTATATTAATCCTCAGAGTACCAATGCATTGCTTATAATGTGCGCTAGCCCCTCATAGATAGTTATATTTATAATTTTTGAAGACCAAGTAACGTGTAGAATTATAAATATAACATAGATTTCAAACATAGCAACAATTTCATATCGTTTAAATGCATTGAATTACCTTTGTTTCTTTCATAAAGAGCTAAAAGATATAACACAAAATCTAAATTTATAAATACGGGTTGCATAAATTTTTATTACTATATTTTTTATTGACTCCAAGAGCAGCAATCATACACCGTGTGTTATAAATTTAGCTAGGTTTGAGTCGAGTTAAATATGGCCTTTGGGAAGGACGTTAGTTGACATAGTCTTTCGTTGAGGTGTTGATTGAAAAATAATTTGGAACGAGCAATCGGAGATACTTGCAGTTAGTAAAGGATTGAAGTGATATTCTAATATCATAAAATTGACAGTATTGCAGAGTACTTCGAAAGATAGGCGATCAAGTCCTTGAATACAACACTGGCAACCCTCATAAATATTGGGAAAATTTTCTGCTCGCTTTCTCCACAGCTTTTATACATCACTTTTTGACAAGGAATTTCCTCATTCATTTCACCCTCCAGGGGACGGGTTTGATTCCTCCTCAGAAGGTGGGGTTATTGTGATGGGAATTGTTTTGCTCCCTTCCCTCAACTACGTCTCAAGGAAAAAAACCTCTTTTATTCCTCCTTTTTTATCTCCCTCATATAAATATCTCCGAGTGGGGAGGGGGAGGTCTTCCTTTTAAGATTGGACTTTTAAATAAAAGGAAGATCGTAAAAAAAATGCGAATCGGATTTCGTCCTCGCGAGAAGTTTTTTTACGTGGCTCAATGCGTCTCACCGTACCCTTAGAAAATATCCCGATCCCCTTTTCACCCTTCCCTTTACTTCCCTCCCTTAGTCCCTCTCTGATTTAGCTGTAAACGGCGGATTGATTTTTTTTATGATCGCCGACTTAATCTCGAATTCTTACGTCGCGCCGGATTGGATGGGAGGGAAAATAAAGGAAAAGATAAAAAAAGAGAGGTTTGGATTGAGAGGGTGCGCACGACGTTAATGAGGCGTCAAAGTCTTGTCTAGAAAAGAGATCGCGCGCAATCCACTCCCTTCACTCTTTTATTGCCCTGACGCGTAAAAGTTCGCATCTGTCAATATGCCGGCGCATTAAAGTTTCTCGCCAGCTTTGGAAGATGTGATTTATTTTCAGGTCCGAGGGTAAGAATATGGTCCGACGCAATTGGAGGATGAAGTCTCATTCTGTGGGTGGAATTGAATGGGCTTCGTGCGATATGCTTGAAAATATTCGAGAGTGAGGCTGTTGGTTTCTGTGTGTGAGGTTGTGAACGAGATTGCAAAAGTTAAACTTGTATTGATGAAATAAGCAAAATGGATGTTTACGTTCTAGGTAATGGAGTATATAGCACGTAAGTGGTTGCATTAACCGAACGGCCACAGTTAAAATTTTGGGTAAGGAAGTACCTAGTGAGGCATCCTTTCCCAACTGAGTGCCATGAAATAATTAAAAGTTTGATAAATTCATTGTTCAAATATTGATTTCCTTGAACTCAAAAACATAAACGCTCTCTTCATACAAGTCTTCATTCGATATGAATTAGAGTTATAAGAGCAAAAATAAACTTGGTATTTTCCTATTTTCCAGCTTGAATTAAGGTGAGAACGAAATTTGTATGGTTAAGCGTGCAAAATATTTTGATTAGATAGATTAAAATGCGGCCATGTGCACTGGAAGGCAAAATTATGGAAAGCTTTGTGGTATAAAATGGATGAAAATTAGAAAAGAATGTAAGTCTTTCGAATATAAAATAAGTTACATCATTTTCGTTAAACTTAATATGTATGACATGATTTAACGTGATTGCAAAAGCCATCCTTACTCGGTAGAAGCAATAGAGGTTCGAAAATGAAAATGAGAAACGGGATGTTTTTATTTTTCCGATTTGGAAAGTATTGGATAAGCAAAAATATATATTGGGAGGTAGAGCAACATGTTATCCTTACCACGTTATATTAGTAACACGCCGTCACAGTATTTCATTTCACCACAAAGTGCAAAGGGACCGCATGTGCCTGGGTTGTTAGAATTTTCAGACGTTTATTGCTCTGGTCGGTTAAATTACAGTATATTTTCCAATTTACTACTACTCGTAACTTATGGACCCTATCTTACCTTCTATATCTTGCAGACTTCTCATCATATCGACAACTCGTTACACACGTAAAAATACAACTCCGATTTATGAGGGACTGCACATCAATTCTTACTCAACGCTAAGCTGTATTAATAAAGAAACTATACTTTACACAGATAGATATTACTCATACTTCTTGCATATTTCATACTTTCATACGGAACGAAAATTTATGTCCATCCAGTCAAACGTCGGCACTTTGAGTACCACGGAATTTCTAAGTCCCTTGAATTCTGCAAAAGATACATAGCATATTTGTGCTATTCCCGATGAAAGTTCCTGAATAGGAACTGTCATCAGGAATAGCACATATATAGAATAATCCTGAGACATATCTATTCATATGATATTTGTATTATATGATGTGTGAAGACACTTAATGTAAGCGTTCAGCAAAATCAATAATTTGCTAAAATATTTAATATTAAAAAATAATGTTTTCGCATTTTATATCAATCATTAGTAACTCAATTGGTGTTCTTATTTTGATACAGAAGTTGCAGGTCCATAACCAGAAGAGACATTTCTAGGATATTCCCTTAAATAATCTCCGACCAATCACCAGCAAACATCATCCATAGAAAGTCAGAAAGTATAGAAAGCAATTTCATTGGAAAAATATAGGATAAGATAAACTCTATTTCTGAATATAAATTTCTTTGATAATCATAATAGCTCTTCTCACTTCAGCCAAGAGAACATTTTCATTACAAATTCATATCCTTTATCATCTAATGGTTTATTTAAACTTATTTTCTTGTTTTATACCCTCAATTTGTTTAATTTTCTATTTTTGCAATTCAACTGAATGACTACAGTGGCTTAACTTTATGGTTTTTCTGCAAGCTATATTTCCTTCTCGTAATATTTCTGCTTATATTCATCCTTCGGCTGTCCTTCGACTTAAGTAGTTTTTAATATCTTCCTGTTTATTTTTCCATTAGCATTCTCACTCATTACTTTATTTAGCTTATTAAAATTGATTGGTATTAATCGTAATTTCTTTGAGTCATTCTTGATTATCACCCCCACCAGAACCTACGCTTTCATTATTAATGTTTAAGTTCGTCTCTGCGGCTTCATTATTAATTTTTAATCTCTGAATTTTCTTTCTTTTACTTGGCAGCCTGTTTTAACGTTTTCAACCCTTTTTAAATTATCAGTGTTTGTTATTCGCCCTTTAATACTATCATCAAAATATTATCTTGAAACTATCTCATCACCACGCCTACATGTCATCAGCTCTGTGCTTTTACTTCCTCTGTATTTTCTTCTCGAGGGTATCTATAACTTATACCTCATACCCTTTTCCATTCATTCATCCAAAATTTCCGTTACTCTTTCTCCTGTTGTTCATCACTCCATACTTTCCCGATATTTCTTTCTCCTTTACTCCTCACTTCCTACATACAACTTCAACTTTCAATTCTTTTCCCTTCATCCTTCCTTAGCGCGAATTCCTTTGTTAGTTTTCCTCTTACTCGTTTCCTATCTCTCTTCTTTCTCCACTTTTCCTAACTTCCTTTCTCTTCGGATTCCCCGAACGGAACCAGAACGACGCTCTCTTTCACAGGCACAGCTTTCCAGGCACCCATGGGAGCGGAAATGATGTCATATTCGCCAGCCACGAGAACACCCGTCAGCCTCCCCCCACAACGGCTCCTATCCTCGTTGCTTATACTGAGGAAAGTTTTGACGCCCTTCTCAGGACATTAATACTGGAACATAAAACGTGGATCTTTCCTCATTCCTCTTTAGTCGTGCCCCCCCAATTTCCCCTATCTCGCCCCCCGACGCAAATCGCTCTATCGCTCCCTTTCCCCCCTATTTGTGCTTTCCGCAGATTCCTCCTGCCTTTTTTCTATCGTTTCTTTCGCCCGGAATGGTGATGGCTGACTTCAGAAGTCTTCGTTGCCCGAGGAAGTATTTATCGGTGGATCTGAAGGAGGCGTCGCTCCGTCTCTTCTGCTGGATGTTTTCAGCTGCGCTCAAAGAGATTCATTTTACGCGCATCTTATGTTATAAATAAGTTTTATTTGATTGCATACTTATCTCCTGCGATGAGGGTGTTTAAATACAGTCTTAAATGTCTTTAGAGTAATTTCTTCGGATTCTGAGGTCCTTTTCCATAACCAATGGGTATGTTTTCAGTGAAGTTGTAACAAGTTGGTAAAAGCATTGGGATTCGTTTTATTTTGTGTTGTAGAATTTTAATGATGACCATGGATGTCAGTTTTATTCTGTATCAATCTATATTCTTTTGACCGGAGTTTGGTTTGAACTCCATCCCCCAACCATCAGCTACGAAATGATTCTGAGAGGAGAATGAAGCAAAACGAGGAGTGAGATCGTTTGCTCTTACTTTTCTTACGGATCCAGAAAGTAAATCGAGTCCACCAATCAAGTGAAGCAGAATGAATATCAAGTAACCCTTTTCATATAGATCCAGAGGCAGATAGCTTTATCAGTGTCATTTCTCAGCATCACCAATACGTCGACTTATCCCGTGGAAATCTTCTCAGATAGGGTTATATACCATGAGGGTAGAACACTTTCTTATTCGAAAGTATTGGATTAAGAACTTAGGAACTTCTGTATCTTTTCATGATTATCAGAAATTTCTACTAAAGGCACAGTATATTTTTTAGACCCGGGTCATAAGACTATCATTTGTTCTAAGAAAGTAACATTACCTAGACTATGCAAAGAAGACACTTTAATGAGAGTAAACCCACAAACAAAATCGACTCTAAGGAAAGTTTGCCAAGGATTATCATCGATTTGCAAGAAAAAACTCAAAAATATCGTATGTTTAAAAACATAGCCACAATGAATTGCATGAGAACTACGTTTTTATGCCTTTGTTACTGATTACAAGCTAAATTTCGACTTTTTTCGAACATCTTACATTCATTATATTTGAAGATGAATGTACCGATACTGAAATTCCCAACATTTAAGTAAAATCATCTTAGGTCATTCCGAAGTTTTTCCGAAGACATTCACTGCATTCATAGAAGTACAATTTAATAATTTCAGCTTAGCTGCAATTATAATATGTTATCTACTGAAAGAAAACTTCCAGTACAAATCGTTGCGAAAAGTGATTCCCTGTTTCAAGTCCAGTAACCATCTCTCTAATTATTACTAATAGTAAAAGTTCTCCGGAGCTTGAATTTACACCCAAACCAACATCGGATTGGAAACTTAAATAGGTCTCAGAAGAGCGGAAAACAAACGAAGCAAGAGTCGCGCAACTTTCAAATACACATTTGGCACTTCCCAAGGAAGCCCATCTTCCATATCAATCACATTCACGCACAAATCCCGTCTCATCAACCGCTTCACAAAATACCACTTTTCCATTTCCCAATCTCTCATATCTCATATCCGTGTCTGTTCCTTATTTTCTTCGACCTCGTTATATCTTCCTCCTCTGCTCTTACCCCTTTTTTCTTTCCTATTGCCTCATCCGAGAAGATTCCGGAATGCCAACTTCAATCATCTTCCTGCCGTTTTCGGGGTTATATCCATATATAATTTTGCGTTTTCTCCCTCTCCTTTCCCTCATTTCTGCTTCTCTTCCGCTTTCTCTGCACATCGTGCGCTTTTAGACGGGAATCCGAACAATAACTAGGGGGATTCTTCAGAGGATTTGGTTTGTCGGAGCGTGAGATGAAATGTAAGGATTTGAGATGAAATTGTTATGCGAGAGATGGAACTATCTTTTTCGGCAGTGCAACTGTTCGGATAGGGAAAATACCTCTCCGCAGTTGTATGACATAGAGCAACTTCCCTAGGTTTATCGCCGTAAGTAGTGTCTTATTTTCACGCCTATAAATATTGTAATTAGTTAGCTTCCTTTATAAGACAAATACAGATTTAGAACGATTTTGTGTTTTCCATTAAATTTTATAACACTATTTCTTTAGATTGAATTTACACTAGCTGTAATTTCAAACAAAATGTTACGTTTATTGCACTACGTATGCACAGGATTTCTATCAATGTCGTTAATGTCCAGTTTTCGCTGAGATTTCTAGGATTAGAAGAATAGAGATAACCTAGCTCAGACTCCATTCGACAACGGTCTACTCGACGATAAGACATCTCAAGGACAGTGCATTCAGCGAAAGAATAACTACGTGACAGTCACTTCAGTAAAATGGTAACAGGTGAACGAAATCAATGTGGCAAAGCAAAGAATGAAATTATAATAAAACATTTCGGATTGAAATTAATGTAATATAAAAATTAATATATTATGAAGGCGGAGTAGAATCATAAATCTAGAAAATTTTCATGTCAGATGTATCGCCTCGACAATCAGGTGGAAAAATTATTAGGTTGAATTGTTAGTGGTGGAATTTTATGGCCTTAGCATTACGATACATGTTGTTATTTAAAGATATAGCTTTAGAAGAAATAATTTTGTTTATACGCCGGTACATAATTTCTGTCTCTTTGTTTAGTAAAAACTCTTCCCGAGTTCCAGGAAAGCTGCAGATCTTTCTACTCTGTTACATTATGTTACAGAGTCGTCTTTCCCTCGAACTGACAGACGCCGACTGGCTTCATTGATTTGCCCTTACACTGTCACCCACCCGCTGTATATATCTCATAATAATGACTGTATAAGTAATCAAATTATTTCTCCATTCTTAATACTGAGATGTCTATAATGACTGATTCCTATCAACTGTATCATAAAGGAAGACTAGACACATTTTTGCGCCCCTTTTCAGTTGCGCACGGAACTCTGTTCTTACAACTGTATGTGTATGTAGTATTTTTAAAGGTGCCTTGACACCTGAGGTCATTTTTCACGTGTACTCCCACCGGGAATAGATTCCGGGAACGCTTTTGCCAAATCCGATCTTGTTGTCCACTTAGTAATCTGAGAGCCCTCCCTTTCTGATATCGAAAAGATAATAGTTTCAAACAATCTGCGTTAATTCAATGTTTCTAGAGTAATGGAAAAAATATATTTTTAGACGATTGGAGAATTCTATCGGCTTTTGAAGCTTGAGCGATTATGCATCCTACTATCATTACTCTATTACCCTTGCTATTACTATCAAGAATCATTTCCAGAGATTTTCGGCTTCACTTATATTTACCGTTCTCAGGAGATGAGTGCTTTTATTTGCTATTTGAAAACGTGTATGATGCACTTAAGATAAATTAGTGGTTCAAAATGTTGCTTTTATGATTGAATTTGGTGTGTAAACAATATGTTACCAAACACAGGTTTCGTCGTGAAAAAAGAGCGGTAAAATTTAAAATATATCTTATAACCTTTGTTAATCCTCGTTAATCTTTCAATAGAAAATTCGCTATACAAATAATAATATTATTTCTTATTTTCATCGTTAAAAAACCCAAAATTCAATAATTTCATTAATCCAAAAAAATTATTAAGATTACTCATTAAGATTCAAAATATTGAAGATATTGAATCTTAAACATATACATGGACGTCAACTAGTTGAGTTGAATTTGTATACACATGTTTCAGACATTTTATATGCTATTACGCCTTTCTACCAGAACTTTTACTATATATTTTACTGTCATTAATCAACGGAGCATGACTATATATTGCTTATCCATTCTTCTATCCTTGAGTTTCTGAAGTAGGAATTTTGACGTATATATTTTAAATACAATTTTTCTCTATCTTCTATTTCTTCTGTCGTATTGCCCTTCGTAAAGAAGTTTCGTTAATTACCCTTTACAGTTTCTGCTAAACCATAATGTCCAATGGCTCTTTACATCCAGTTACACCCCTTTTCTTGCATCGGATCTTCCCTTTTGCCCTATATCACCTGTACCACCAATCCCTCTTTTCCACTCCCATTCTTTATTCCTCCCTTTTTCCCCATTACCGTATCTCTTGTCCACTAAACTCCTATTTCAGAAAAGTCACTCCATTCTAAACTGGTCCACCTCATCTATCTCTTACTAAATCCTCTGCATACTTCTCCCTACCCAACCTAGGGACACCTATTTTAATTTAATTAACCCGTTTTTTCTTCCTGTTTCGGATAATGTTTACCTCTCTTTCTCTATAATGTTACATCCGGACTCCTTTTTTGCCCCACTATCTTCTTACTTCCCCATACCATTCTTCATTTTCTCTTTCTGATCGCTCCCCTGTCTTCCTCTTCGCCCATTCCCCTTTCTATCGCTTTAACGTAATTTTCGATACCCTTCCTCGGTATCATCCTCTTCGCATATTTCCATATCCAACAATTTCCGCACCCATCCCGACACCAACCCACACTTCTCTCTCCATCCTTCGAACCTTATATAGGAAAAATCTCCCATTACACTTCCAAACACAGACCCCCCTCCCATTCTATCCTCTCTTTATATCTCAATCCCCTTTCGTCCTATCCACATTTGCCCCACTCTTTCCCATCCTTACAACACCCCTCACCTCCTCCTAACTCATCTATATCCATCTCCCCTCCCATTACGGTTTTCTCTATCGGGCGTCCCACAAGGTTCGATCCTGCCACCCACTCCCTTTAACGAAAAAAATGCCATCCAAGCGGCAAGTGTTATTTTTTCCGCCCGTTTCCTACATTTTTCCGTGAAGAGATGAACATAGTTCCTTTTCTCTTTTCCTGTTTCCCGCTTTATTTCACTATATCGGAGGGTTCCGGGTTTTTTATGTTTTATCCCCGGCGAGTAGGGTTCGGAGAGGTACGATGCGGGATGTTGCCGAAGGGTTTAGTATTGAAAAGGGGAGGGTCATTATTCCTGGAGGAACATGCGGGGTAAATTCATCCTCGTATGTACGCATTCGAAGTCGTGTTTAATTTATTCTAAGTCCACTTCACTGCACAACGAGAATAATTTTGGTGATACCTAGTTTGTGCCACGAGTCGATTTCTGAGTTTGTTCAGTCGATCTCCTTTTTGCATTATTCAAATGGATGCATTCTAAATCGCCTCCACTTAAGTCTTAGAACATCCATGGATAGATATAGACTTTATTGGCGAGGTTAGGCCCGTTGTTACCTCTTTTCTTGGATAGGAGAAAGCATTGCAAGTACATCGCATGTCTATTCCGATCCCTCGGATATTTGTATTATACAGAGACGGGTTTCATTCATGGATAAATCTAATCGTTTCAACTCAGAAGAACAATAATAATCTCACAATTATAACTACGCGTCCCAATTTCTTTCACAAATAATGAAAAATCACTGTCTATAACAATAAGTTTGATTCTAGCATCTAAATAAAAATTTAAATGAAGTTAATGCCATTTTTAAAATTCGTCAAGTAAAATATTTTAATATTTAGAATATCAGAGATTTTTGCAGTCTATTAAAGTTACTCTTAAAATAAAAAAACAGAGATTTAATATAATTCATTACAATTCAATGTAATTCATAGAATAATATAAAATCAACTTTAGAATAAGGTAGCTATTATATAATGAAGCTTTGATACTATACAACCTGAATTCTAAGATTTTTCATTGATCAAGATTTAAGGAAAGAATTGGCCCTAATTCGTGATAGAATTCGGATGAATTAAGTGCTTCCGTTCTCAGTATAGAAGCAACTAAAACTCACCGAAACATCTGTTGGCTTCTTTAATTCATTCATCTTCTTTTACTCATGCTAGCGCTAAAACTTCATCAAATTGTTTTACTTTACTTAGGTAGCGTTTAAATTCATGAATCTCGTTTGTCAAATTAATAAAGAAATAGGACTCAAGCTACAAACTGTACTGTACCAGCATTGCGTCCTTTTAGTACGTGTAAAACTTGCACGAAATTATTACATCCACTACTCTCCAAGCGTAAGTGCATTGGATTAATTCGGATTATATTTGTATATTCCGAAATTAAATAAGAACCATTTAAGACTTCATGATCAAATATGTAGCACCGACTTATTTTTACGTATCAACTCACGACTAATTCTATTTCAATTACAATTCGTATGGTTAGAGAAAATGAAGGAAACTTGATTGCCTGAAGAGGGAATTATAGCACATATTTGCGTGGAACAGGAAAACTAGCTCCATATTAAACTCTTTCATTCTCCCCAGTCGGTATCGTGTCGGAGGCTTGCATATTTTACGCATTCGCACAACACCTCAAAACCCTTTCCTCTTTCGCACTCATCCTTTGGGCTGTTTATTCCTCATCTCTTTTGTCCGCCCTCGCTTCCGGCACCGTCCTCCCAAAACACAGCGACGGAATAGAGGAGACTTGACCTCCGGTCCCCAATTCCTCCTCCTCTGCATCCAGCCCTCTTTTACTGCTATCATTTTCCATCGCCATACGGTGTAGTTTGCATAAAAAAGAGGCATGGGGCTTTCTGGTCTTCGCCCTCCGGGAGGTCCCTCTTTCTCCTTCGTTTCAACTCCTCTTGGGATTTCCTTTCACCCTCTCTATTCACCCCGCCTCTCTTTTTATCTCATCTTTCGAATTGGAGCGAGGCTGGTGTGTAGATTGGCACCACGAGGATTTCCCTTCCACAGAGGAAGGAGACGTTAGAGCGTTTTGATGAAAACTCCTTTTTTTATACTCCCGAATCACATCGGATTTGTTATTTTCGCTCCTCAGGTATTCGGAGAGAAAGTGCCACGGGTCGTTTTCCTTGTTTCTCTCTCCCGCCGTGCTCTTGTTGCAGCGCTGCCGGTCCCTCCCGCTAGGCTGTTTTGTTTATATTCCGAGGATATTGACCACGGTGTTTCGTAGCCTGTTTTTTCACCAAGTGCGGACTAACATGTAGTTGAATTGTTCCCGGTGGCGAATTCGGCTTAAAAACAATGAAGTCGGTTCGTTTGGAAATCGGGAGACGCTCTCTAGAGTGTAACGAAAATGCTGATTGGGATAGAGTTTAAGGTATCATAGATGTAAAGGATCATTGCGGGTGTTATAGAAAGGTGTGGGTGCAGTTAACAGGCTTAAATCATTTTCAAAATTTCTCACGCAAAGTCTTAGATTACGATGGTGCCTAAAATAAAAAATCATGCCATACATATGCCAATTTAAATACTAATATAATTATGTTTTCTACCCCCTTGCATATTTAATTTCCATCTTGAAGTTAATTCAGTTGTTATTTTAGTGATTATATAATTTTAAATTTTATATCGATAATGAAAATTTTATATAAGTTGATATCTACAAATACATAGTAATTAACTAAAAGTTAGGACATTGATGGATTCGGCTCCTCGTACGTTCATAGCTTTCATAACGAATTATGTTTTTTTAGATTTTGATATCATGTATTTCAAAATGAAAGTTTGACTTTATCGCCTCTGATTAATCATCTTATTTATGAAGATTGCTACTCTCTCAGAATATCAATTCTAATTTTTTAATCTGATATTTGCAGTACATAACAGTAACTAAGTTATTTATACGGCATTTATGCATACATTCCCTAACGAACTATCTCAGCTCGATTATTACTCTCGCTCTTTCTCTCACTGAACTACTATCCTTTCCGATTCAACTATCTCTATATATAGCTTCAGTGAACTTATTTATCCATCCCCTCTAAATATTCGAGCCTTTGCAGCCGTTTTACTTCTTCAATCAATACCTTGTCCCTTCCCTCCGTCTTCAGGAAATTCAGCGCGCTTGGTTGGTTTCTCTATCAACCCAACTTACCTTTTCCGGTGCACGTAGCATCCATATCTCAGAGGACTATTCTTCCAACGCACTCCATTCCTAGTTCATTTCTTAGTTTCCTGTTCACAAAGCGTTGAAGATAAGAAATGTTTTCACTGAAAACTTAGTGTACATGGTGTTTTTGTACTTACGTAATTCGGAAACCATCACCTCTATTTCCTAGATTAAAATTTCCTCTGTTATTTCTTTTCCTATTCTATTGTACCTATCATCCTGAAAAAGAAAACTGAACAAGCATGAATCTTTCTGATTACTCTATTTATGCTCCTCCCACTTTCACGGCTTATTTTTCTTTTCAAAAAAATTCTAAAACTTTGTGATTTCTCTTGATTTTTTTAGGGGATCGGTTCTTTGTAATCCAGGACCGATAGTCTCTTTAAATCAACTGAAAATGTAAAAGGTTATTGTTTGACCATGTCGTAAGTTCGAAATTCAACACGTTTACCTTTAAACCTAGCATACCTTCCGCTTGCGTTTTAGGTTTAGCTTTCTTCCTAAAATCCTTAGATCTATCATTTAGTAATCAGGTACACGATTTGTCTGAGGGTTTTTTTTTTAATTAATAAATTATATAGATGCCTACTCTCAATGTAGGTGGGTTTAATTTGTAATGGCTATTATGTGAACCCATTTCATTTTAAACAGTATCAGAAGAGTTTACGATGCATTACAGAATGTGAAACGTCATGCTACGGGAGAGAAATCTTCAGATAAACACATCAGGGGATCTTCAACCCACTCCAGCATCATCGTACGATCATCATCGCGTGCGTACAAACCCACGTCAGAACCGCATGAAGCATATCTGCTTATAAACATCTCACCTCTTGCTTACGCAGAGGCGGGAAGCGCAAACACACAAGGGGACGGGGCTTATCAAATTTCTGGGTTTGGACCTCTCAGTCGAAGGGTAGCGTAATGACCCTCCGCACCCTCCTGCGGACCGAATGCATTTAGTTTGAAAAGGCTTCTTGCGGTAGCAGTATGAAGGGGCGAACTTCGATATTCTAATATCTAGAGTTCCCAAGCAATCTACTCCGAAGATTGTCTCATGTCCCTCTTTTGTTGCCCTCCATCTCGAGCACATCTGAGCATTCCCCGTTGACGAGACTTGATGATTTGAGACAGTTTGCGAAGTATGGGCCGATCCTTGAGTTAGCGAGTGTCATTTGCTGATTTCCTCTTGCGGAGAGAACCGGAAACGGTACGGAAAGGGGTGAGAGCACACTTCATTAAGTCTCTGAGGCGTTTAGATTTAAATCAACGTTGTCGCACCCTCAGGGATGATGGAGATTGGTATTTTTGGTGTCAGAACTAGAAACACGATCGGTAATGCGAAGGCCACGTGTGATGCGTTGAGCATTGTATATGAGGCCATCATCCTCAGCGAAAGTGGATCTTCTCGGCTAATTCTGCCGAATCGTTATTATGCTGTATATGTTTTGCTTTCTTCTTCTTTTGCAGCCTTAAGCTAGATACGAGCAAACAATATGAAAGTGAATCGTAGTGAATGACTCGTTGGTAAAGAGAGAGCATAAACATTGCTGGTCATGAAATACAAAATATCCTTGCGCTTGGAAGGGAAAAAGAGAAAAGCAACGGAACAAAAAATTACAATTTTTTGTTATTTTGATAGTATATCAGTTTCAAAGATTTTTACCGCTTTATTATCTAAAGACTATGGAAGTAACTGAAAATTTCTTTATTATTAATCAAGTATCATAGACGCACCTTCCCCATAGTTTTTGATTAAAAGCCTATCCCATGACCTATGTATTGAAATTGTGAATTTATATTGTTTGTGAGAGATGTTTTACAATGAATATTCAGTTGTTCCACTTACCATACGGTCAATCATAAACGTTTTCAAAAATTAAGTCAATTTTTTGATTAATGTAAATCAAATTGTTCAATAGATTGATGCAGATGCATTAGTGACGGCACGTACATATTTTTAAAACAAAAGTATAGATAATTTTAAATTATATTGAAGATTAATTCGATTATTCAGAATCTGAAGCTGCTGTAGATTAATACCTGTTTTTATCCAAGTCCGTTCTATCGACTTAAAATTGAATGTCAATCCTTTCTGCGCATAAAAAGTATCCCAGATTATAATGCTGTAACAGTTTTCTATCGATTGTAAAATCCGTTACTAAATCATGCAGCTACTTATAGCTTGCAAAAAATGGTACATACAATACGTCTTAATAGAACAAATGAAACATTAATTATGGAAGGGAGTAAAAAGTTAAATATCTTTTAATCCTTTGAACTCTTCTTACGTTATAACATTTAAAAATAGGTACGAAGAAATCCATCACAGTGAGAATATTAATCATAAATATGTAAGAACGTAAGAATTTCACTGAAATACACATTAAACAATAGAATCGCATGATATCTCGTAAATGGACGTAGATGGTGACTGCAGCCATTTAATTCATTAAATTATTCAATTACTTACGGGAAGCGCAGATACCCCCGTGGTCATTTAAATATATCTGCACTTAATTTCAACGGTGTCTCTTCTATTGTCTAGCATCCTCCACCCATTTATCCCTCCTCTTAGAAATTAAACGAATTCGTCCCGTGAATCAATGCAACGCAGCCAAATTCCGCGGTGATTCAATCCTTTCAACGCAACGGTTTACTCCCGATGATATATTAGCGGCAACTTGCACCTGCGTCCTTTACTTAGCATTAATAGGAGCCTCCCAAACTCCCTCGGTGCGATCCCACCGTACTTGCCAGCATTGTGAGGAAGAGCCATCCGCCGGATTCGTGGGTCCCTTAAGGCCATTACATCTCCTCTTACAACATTTGTAAGCAATTATCACAAAAGGGAATCCTTCACCCCATGTGAGACCATTAACTCATCTGCTGATTCCGAAGTGTTCGCAGACCATTAAAGGAAGGCTTGCGGGATCTCGTTTCTCAATTCTCTTAATTAAATCCCCCTCATATGGCGCTGCGATCTAAACCCGCCCAGGAATGGATATTGGGTAAGGACGTGGGAGGTTAGGTAACCGAACTGTTGAGATATTCATCGTCAAAGTAAGATGGATGATGTGAATGGCGTTTCCTTGTAGACTCGTGTCGGGTTCATTAGCGAGAAGACAATGCAACACACTCATACTGATATTTCATGCACATGTTTATTGATATAATCCTTTTGCATTTCATATTCAAGCTGTTCCGAATAGATATGGGACAAAAGCTGCCTCGGTAAATGAAGACATCTCAAGTTTCCAACCGGGTTGTTTCTTGAAACAGGAAAACATGAGAAGTCTTCAACCTTAAAAGTCACCAGTAAACCACATGATCTTTTACACTCAATGATATCATTATTATGATAGTACCATGGTATTGGAGTAACGAACTTTATTTCTTTTATCTAGCTATTGGGCAAGATTTAACCGTGATTCGACATTTTTTTACTTTCAGCATCGTTCATCTATGAAAAATATCCATTAGTCTTAATAATAAGGAATATGCAATCTAGATTCAATGATCTTTTTATAACTACTTTTCTTACAGGAATTCTTGCAAAGAAAATGTGTTTAAAATTTAGGTTTAATTGCGTTACCCCTTAATAATTGTCATTATTAATACAATCAAAACTTTTGATGTTTAAAATCGATAATTCGTCACAGCGGAACGGCTATGGTATCCATTTTGGAATACAGAACTGCCTTCCTCCAAACTTTTTCTCATTGAATATTTACGTGAGCATTATATTGATTGTGACATATATTTTCATAGCGCTCTGTACTCTTCCACCAAAGTTTTTCGTAGAAACATTTGTTTTTAAAGAATGATTTCTAAAACTTTCTTCTCTTTCATGGACAAATGATGTGGAAACTTAACAATGAATTCCAATGAATCGACATTAGGACTTTCCTTCGTCTTATTCGGCGACCTCAAGGTTTTGGCTCCTCCAACCATTATGGTTTCTTATGTAAAAATCTAGATATAATTCAAGAAGCTGGCAGTTAAAGGCTTGATAAACGCATAATTTTACCATTAGAACCACCTGATTTGAATACAAATAGAATTCCCTATATTTAAGCCAAACGCTTGCCTCTTTTATGTCTGAGCGTAAACTTACTACTACTACTAAGACTAGGTCTTCATGAAAGAATGGTGGTCGAATAAATTTCGAAATGTTTGTCAAAGGGGTGAAAAAGTTTACGCCCCCAAAATCTAAGAGGCAATAAAGCGATATCGCTTTTCCCGCAAGACTTGTAACACAAGTTCTTCTCGGCTAACCATTAACAATCTCCCTTTCGTTCTTCTTCCTATCGCCAGCAATATCAGTGAACCAAAAATCCTCTCAGTGGTATGCAAAGAAAACCAAACCCTTAAAATTAACGCCTATAGCCCGCTCTTAAAATGTTCCCCTTTTATTAATGTTAACGACTCCGGCACACCGTTAGAAAGTAATCCGCAATTCCTCGCACACTCCCCTAAGTCAATCCAGATCGCACGTGTGCCCTTGCGGATTCCGCTTCGCAGATTAGCCGCGGTCCGTGGAAGAGGGGCGGAGAATATACAGAGCATGGGTTAGAGAAGAGTTTGGGGAAGGTAAAACATGTGCGGCTACAAAAACTAAAGAGGAGAGAATGGGATGTAATTTTAATCGACTCTGAATCGCTTCTACAGAGTTGGAATAAGTGTCACAGTAATGTTCACCTCTGAAACTGAGAGTTAGGTCAAGATATGAAGATCGCTGCAGTTATAAACACAGTAATTGTCCAGAAATGTCCTAGCACATAGTAAAATAATTAATTTATGTCTCCATGTAAAATATAATTGAAGAAAAAGCTGTTCGTTTGAATAAGTGGAACTGAATTGCTTGAAAATTTAAAACCTAAATACGATGTTCTACGAAGACTGCTTTTAGAGAAGCTTCCCGCAAATCAAGGATGTGATATTTTTCATAGATGGTCTTAAGCTTATTTTCGTTATATTTATTTATAACTAGTTACTATCTGAAATTATATATTTTTATTTATATTAAAGGTAATTAACTGTATCTGTTCTTTTAACATGCTAACCCATAAGAAAAGAAACATGACAAAAAAACTGTATATTTTATGCCTTTAATCGTTCGCATATGATCAAAACAAGGTTGTCTCATGATTTTCATAATATAAATCCATATTGCAAATATGATTCTATATCATTGATAGAAAATACTTTTATATCATAAAACAGCATTAAATATAATTATGCAAATAAATTTAGTATTGTATGCAAAGATTGAAAGTATATCACAAAAGGGAAATTAAGCTAAATTTGGTATAGCAATTTCTGAGTTTCTAAAGTGGTTACGGTAGAATTACAAATTAAAAATGACTTACAACATGTAGACGAAAGTGAAGAAAAATTCTTGTTTTGCCTCATTAGAATTACCGTTTGAACTTGCTTCAAAATCTTATCTACTGCATTAGTGCTTGTATACTTGAACATGGCTCTTTCTGGTCTTTAATATGTTTTCCATCATCGGTAGGATTAATAATGCCGCCATACATCATTGTGGTGAAAAGTTACATTCTCCAAAACCTTAGGTGAGAATAATTTTCTAGACAGCCTTGGAAGTAACAATTCTTCAAGGGCAATCCCGTTTTCTAGACAACCAAGTTAAATGAGTTTGAAATGTTGGAAATAAAGTTTTCAAATATCGAGAATAAGCCAGTAAGACTCGACTCAACTTAAATATCGCTAACTTCATTTATGAAATCAACTGTTGCCTAAATAAGAAGTAGTAACGCAGACAGCAGACTTCGAGCTCTTCCAGCCCAGAACTACCTGGAACAATATTGGAGGTACACTATACTATAAAGAGGAGGATCTAATGAACAGCGGAAGGTGGAAGAAAGTAGGGGAAAAGAAGTAATGAAAGAGAGTATATAAAGGAAGACATCGCAAGGAAAATGCGTACAGAATAGTAAGTAGAGAAAATAGGGTATTTCTGGAGTAGGTTTGGCATAATAGAGCGGGCGGAGAATGTAGATGGGGAGTGTGGAAAGAAGACAGAACGGGATTATCTCGAAGGGGGATGAGGAGTCAATGAAGAAGATGTCTTCAACAATAAAATGCCATGGTCACAAGGGGGGAGTCACTCCGAGAATGGTTTGGTAACCCGCTTCGTCGGGAGTGAGATTGGGGACAGGAAAAGACATCGTAGGAGAAGAAAGCTCGTGGAATTCGCGGGGAGATTTGGATCCCCTCTCCCGCGGGAGCGACTTTTTGGTTGAGGGTTTTAGATCCATTCCTACGTGGACCAGAAAAAGAGAAGAAAGCGGTCCGGCGCCCCCTCCCTCACTCGGCGATATCTCCATGACGCCCCCGCCTCCCTCCGGTCCCTTATTTCATCTCCTCGCTTCTTAATGTAACCGCATTCACCTTCGAGTTACGACCCCGGCGTACGTGACCAAATAAAAGAGCTTGACTGAAATTTCGGATGGGGGTCCCGTGGCTGGGTGGGTGTGGCTCCCCGTGGTTTTCCCGAGGATCTGTGCTTCGGGGAGGGCTTTGCAGAATGTTTTATTTCCGTGCGAATGGCGTCCAAGTATTTCCCAGTTACTTCTCGCGGCACGTGAGCGTCTTTAAAAAACGACGTCATAAAGAATGTGGTTTAAACTTTGGTAATCTTAAGAGTTCCTCCCTTTCGGTCCCGTGGATCCTCGAGATGTTTTTATGGAGTCTTTTTTAGATTAGCTATCGCATCTTACGTGGGGTTGTATGCCTTTGAGAGCGTGAAAGTTTTTCTCACCGAGGCGATTATCTCGATGTTTTCGGAAATGAGTTAGGACGCCTTTTGTTTATTTTCTGTACCTTCGATTCATCAGGCCTCAATAATAGTTCGAGGGAATGTGGTCCACTACTTCTGAATTACTAAGTGAGTAATTGGCAATTTTCTACATTATTTCTATAATCATATACCATGCCATATTTCTATGGTGTTAAAATCTTTCCTGAAATGTTATATCTTATTTTGATCTCACACTCAAAATGTCATTTCTCTTCGTTTGATAACTGTATTTGATGCAATCTAACACTACTCCCGTATCAAGTAATTATGCAAGGTGGATGTAAATTGACGATTCATTTTACAATTATATGAAATGCGTGTTTTCCTCTGTACGCTGTCAAAGTTATTATGCTAGAAACTTTGTTATGGATCAGTAAAATATGGAATGTGTACTTAACCTTCATTTTAATTTTTGCATCTACTTGGACTCTATTAATTCAATTACTAAGAAAGAAAAACATGACATTTACATAATAATTTATCTGACATTACATAAAAATCATACCTTTATTTCTGATCCTCTACGTTATGACTACCATACGTCTTATTCTCTATTCTCCGAAATAATTATTGAGCTTTTAGATCCTTCCAGACATTTGCTGTATTTCTGGATGAGAATCCGGCTAGTTTGTTGCTTACTATTCTCATTTTAAGTTTCCTTTTAAAGTCAAAGATTGGATTCCCTTTCAGTGAGAGAATTTTTTAGATCAATCGGTAATATTCCATAGATTGAATGATATCACATTATTAAATCTAAGTAGATTCAACAACAGCTTATCATCAAATTATATCATGCTTCATAAGTAATATTAGAGAAAAGATAAAGTTTTGAAGAATTGATTGAAGGTGGAATTAAGTTGTATCCTCATTTCCTTAAGATTCCATTCTAACCTCCGTGCGACAGACTCAATGTTTACTCTTAATCGTTGCCTAATGATTAGTGTGTATCATAGAATAGATTAACTAGTGTTGACTTACTCTAAATGTAATATTTTACGTTTTTAGTTGTTGATGATGAAATAAAATCATATCAAATAGGAAATTTATAGTTATTTTGCTCTAAAGCTTTCATAATAGTCACAAGATGTTCGATCAATCAATATCTAGTTGTTCCTTTGGTGATTATCTTAAGGACTATATAATTTTATAAAGAAAAGAGAACTTTCAGTGTTAAATCGATGATCCGTATACTCAAATACATCACAGGTAACACTTATATACGCCATCGGTTGCGAAACTACGGTAGTTACAGTCTTTGTCTGATAGTTCGGTAACTCGAAACGATCCATCCTCGAAGGTTCCACCTGTAATTCATTCACAGATCTCACCCTCCTATCAAATCCTACACAACCTTCCCGTTTTTTATCTCTCACTCTCCCTCTCTTTGCCGCTCCTTTCTATACGAGTTTCCAGAGCGTGTACCGCCCCTCGAATTTCAAATCGGCGTAGGGAAAGGCGAAGGGGGCTCCCCTTTTATTCATTCGTGTGTGCTGAGATTTCTGATTCTCTTTCGATTCTTTGTGGAATCTGACAGAGTGCCACGCCCCCTTGACTTTTATTCTCGCACGAGTTAACAAAAAAAGATAAAGCTCGGCAAACCCCTGTTTATACGGGCATGTCGGTCGTCACAGAGATTCCCTTTCTTTTGTTTCGATGCCTCGCATGCGTGCGTATGTGAGGGCAATGAAAAAATTCTTCGGATTTCATTTTCATCGGTCCTGCTCCCGACGTTCGAAGCATGAAAATTTAGCTTCTTCTTATTAACTTCTGAACAAACTAGGGGGTTATTTCGGGTAATGAGTTGTTTTGATAAAATGGGGAAGATTGAGGAAAATCTGCGAATATTATTTTAAATATGCAATAAAATGGAAATTAACCAGAAAATACATTTCTGAATGAGTAAGTTACGTAAGTGGTATTAAAATAACTCAGCTTACCTTGATCTTGCTATAGAATATGTCTTGGTACAAAAAATAAAGAGAGAATACATGACTCGTGTTCTCTTAATAAAATGCTTTTAATATCTTAAGTATGCAGAAAGCATTTTCATACGCTAGAACACGTAGATTTAAAAAATTACATTAGTAAATAAGAAATACCGACTCATTCAAACGATATTAAGAAAAAAGCACAAAATTTTCAGAAAAATTTAAGAGCTGAATTTTCTGAATAACTAGTTTCATATATTACAATTGGATTCAAAATTAATTTAGGGAATACGAAAGTTGAATCAGAATTATTGAGTATCTCAAGACCACCTATTACTAAAGATTAGACTAACTTTAAATTATTTCCTAGATGTATCTAATGGATATAATGGGATAAGAATCCTTCTTTTCTCAAATCGTTCGTAAGTTCATCTTCATCGCAACATCTTGTATTTAGTTTAAATTCCATAATGGATCACATAGAATGTATGGATTAAAATGATAACACAAGCAAGAAAAAAATCTCCTTAAGCAAGCTCTGTCTAAAATATTGTTCCCGCTTCATTCTGATTTTTCTTCTTTCCTAATTCAAGATATAATGAATTCGAATTGAGCCTGATGGTATAAGAACTTTGATTTCAATGCCATTTCTTATTCTCTATCTACTGCAGATCATGAAATGCTAAAAAGTGCTAGTTTATTTAATTCGGCATGTTTAAGTACTCAACATAACGTAAGATTCATTTGAATTTTACGCTTTTCAGGGTAGACAATTGAATGCGGATGACGATTTCCCTTTGCTGCTTGACCCTCGTACTAGAATATGTTCCAAGAGAAAATTCCTTTATCAAATAAAACAATTTCATCCAATTTGTATCATACAATCGTTCTCTCTGAACCTGAATTCCGTGGAATATTCCACACAAGCCCACTATCACCTCTCATTTTTTTCACCGTCTCAATTTTCTTTTCGATGCCTTTCTCCCGTCTTCACAAACATTTCCATGTCATCCCAACTTCCCTTACGTTCACCTCCTTCCGACGTCCATAACATTTCCAGGCCTTTCACATCCCTGTTTTCTTTCACCCAGATACCTTTCTCTTACCACCCACCCCAACATATTGGCTCCTTAACTCCCTCCAGGTATTCGCCCGGCCTTCCCATATCAAGATCTTTCCCTACACGCAGGACATGGAAATGTATTTTCTCAGTTGGAACAAACGGCCAAAGCAACAGTCAATTTCTCCTTTCCCTCTAGTATTACTTGGACTCGTCATATATGACATCTTTATCGTCGGAATTTTATTTTGCGATGCGAAAAAGTGGAAATCTGCAAGACGTCAGTAAATCTCAAACGATTCAATTAACTTTAGAACTTATTTACCTAAATACAGAATATTCTTCGTCAGAACAAGCTATTTAAGCACTAATTCTCGAAAGAATTCGTAATACCGAAAAATATCACAATGATTTACATGAAAGGAGTCCCAGCAGGTATATTCCTGATGAGCTGTGAGATAAATAAGTGAGATCATATATTATCTTGAAATACTCAAAAAGAGGGTTCTCTACTTCATCCTCTTACTAACTTTGTTCATTTGCATAAAATATGATACTAAGATATCCATCGTATATATTAAGATAAATAGAATACATGTTAATATCCATTATGATATTAATAATAACGCTTTATCGATTTTTACTTTGTGTTACGAGCCATTTATTCATTATCTAATCGTTTATAAACGGAAATTCTTTATTTGATCGAATTTTCCATGAAACGTGCGTCGATATGAGGCATGCATTCTACAAATGTGACGATACATGCAGAAGAAAATTCAGACTAGAGCGTGCTGCAAATATTTCAGGACGTGCAGTAAATAAAAGCAAGACCAAGAAAATATGATAATTAAATACTTGTATAAGATGTTTCCCTTGAGAGACAAAATATTTCTTAACTTTATCTGGGAGATGGTTATTTGATGCAAGCTTCGTGCGGTCACGTCATGTGTTAGCAAAATAAATTCATTTATCCTCGAGCCTCTTTTCCAGCTCTCTTTTCGGCCCTGGTTTTATCTTATTTTCAACTCGTAAACAGCTTGCTATCCTGTTTTCCTGCTCCTTATTACCCTTTCTCCTCCTTTTCTCACAATTTTTCTCCGAATGTCAATGCGTCCATAAATCATCGTCTAGAGTTCCTTCGCGCGCCCTCGGACTCACGCCTCGTAAAGCTCACATGCTCTCCTTTCCTTTCTTCTTCGTCCACTTCGAGGTTTTTTCCATTGCCTTTGCATTACCCCGGTTTCCCGGATCGACTCGCTGAAGGAAATATTTCTTTCCGTTGGGATTTAACAAATGACGGAGATCATTTGCTCGAAAATTTCGATGTAGTTTGGACATATATCACAGCGCACACAGTAGGTCTTAAATTCATTATTATTATTCTTGATGTACTTCATTTCACGGATAGATAAAATCACGCAGTGTTCTCCGTAACCTTTTTTTAAATGGAGAAGTACCTATATTTCAGATCTCTACGTACATCCTACCACACATTACATTGCAAAAATTGGTATAATCTTTTCCAGAACAAGAGTATTTACACCTCTTAATATATATTTAAATTATTTGTTACTTTTTATTAAGACTCCCAATAATAATGAATTTATGGTACAAGATTGAACCCTTCAGATATCCAGAGATGCAACGAGTCCTACTTTGGCGGAAGCGGTCCTGGATTCGATTCCCGCTGAGGGCTCGCGTGCAAAATGACATCGGCTATTGAAGCACTCATAAATTACTACTTCACAGCCAATGTCTATGTAAAATATATTCTATGATAAAGTTGTCGTATAAAATACTAATGTATGTACTTCAACGTGTATGAATGTATACCAATTTCATCTCTCAAGCAAGAGCCTCTGATACCGCTGCTTAATTTTAACCCAGCAGTAATATTAGCGTTAAAAGATGTTATTTTTTACTGACCGGTAATAAAGAGGTATTACCACCGGTAGACTAAATAAATTTTAAGCAGCAATGTTAAAACACCTATTTTATCGTATTTTTTATCAAAATAAGATGATGGAATTCTTCCTTCATCCAATCGTCCAAAAATGACCGGAAGACATATGAAAGGAGAAAAGCTATGTATGTTTGGAGACCTTGAAAGTAGTGAGAGGCTAAATCGATGATAACAAACAATTGAAGGCGAAAACACGAAGGCAATTTTTTTTATTCCGTGCGTTTACAAAACAAGGGGACAAAAACTCACACGCATGTGAATCTCGAATAAACTCCTAATCTCGCGAAGCAGTGTTGCTTTTCCCTCATTTGCGAGCCTTCTAATGGAAAGATAAACCGGCCCAAACAACTCGCCCGAAAATGAAAAACACAGTAATAGAGAGTAAAGAACTATCTACAGTTATCATATATGTATATACTAACATATCAGCCAGTTTACAATGTCGTTCGATGAAGTATACATATGGACTGTTTATATTGTAATAACTTTCATTAAACGGGCGCGAAAAATTCACTGTGCAGAAAAAAAAGAATGGTATACTGTTAAAAAAAGGAAGAGAGTAGGGAAGATAAGGACAGAACGGGTAGAGAGGTAAGATTGGAGAACCGACGATTCCTAAATTAGAATACCTCGAGAAAAATCTCGAATGGTTTGAAAATCCTCATATAATAAACTCTAGTTTAAATTTTCTAGTTAAGAACGCCAGTCAGGCATACAACTTTCCTTCATCCATAAAAATTATTGAATTGCATCGTATTGAAGTTCTTATGAAATTAATAGAACAAATAAAGTTGATGAAAATGAAGTTTATTTAATTCTTGATTAAATATAGTTGACTTTACTAAGATAAATTTAGCTTTTTTTCCAAAAAATAATGAGATCCTTATAACGAAACCTTAATACACCTTTTAAAATAAGATTCTGTGTAATATCCGATCTAGTTTCCGAGGAATCGTGGTACATACATTCCTATAAAGTTGTCAGACTTTCTACAATTTTGAATTCATTTCGGATTTAGAGTCTCATTTAGAGCCATTTAACCAGAAAATTTGTCAGCACTGATTAATTGATTGGGGAACTTTTTATTTATTGTTTGATTTTTTTCTGTGTTTATAATTGTAAATATCTTTGTTAAATAAAAAAGGATAGCAATATAGATAAAATCACGTGAAAATTTACTTGAATGCAATAATGCATGTTTTAGACGACGATTATGTGGCAACCACGTCTTTATGGTGTTAGAAAATCCCTCTTTGAGAAAGCCATTGTAGTGCAAATGTCTTAAACACTATACTATTAATGTTATTGAAAAATGTATAAGTCCCCATTTATTTGTTTCTCCGGAAATTGTAACCATTCCAGATTCATGCCAACAGTCTCTGAAATCCTGGTATATAAGGATTCCATAAAATTTGCGTGCAATTGTAAGAATGTGTGATAAAATACATGCATTGAATTAGGAGGATTGATACATTCTGTTTTAATTTGTGTATATTTTGTAGAAATTTATCTTCAGAATTACTGATATTTAGAATCACTGGCGACCTATGGTATCAAAGGATGGAAGGGAAGATTTCAATAAAATAGGGAGGTTTTCTTATTCTTGAGTATAAGATTCCTATGTAGCGATTTCTTTTTTTTATGGGTTCTAAACTCAAGAGCTGCAGCTGTAGATTTTGGTTCATCTAAAGAAACTAAAGAATAAAACTTACTTTCGCCGGTGAAGCTACGAGTCAAAAGTGATTCTGAAGTAGATGCCACACGAAATTATGAAATCAAAATTTATTTATGACAAAAATAAATGAATCAATGCTTGTAATTATTTTTATATTTTTATCCATCACATATGAGTTTCCTACTATTTCCAATAACGCCGCGAAAACACACAAAAATTACGGGGGCCCTACATTACGGGAGGGTAGCAGATTGTAGGATGCAAGAGATACGGTTAAGCCTACAAGGTGCGACCCGTCTCCAGCGGGAAGATAAATACCATTTCTGTATCCCTATGGGAAGGAAGGGGAGATCGGTACGAGAGCTAATGTTTTCTTCCGGACGAAATACTGTATGGGGAATTCTTTGGCCGAGGAATTGAAGGGTAGACCGGACTGCCTCCTAAAGAGCGGTAAATTCCAACCCCTTGGTGACGTACCCTTGGTTGGATTGCCCACGAGCACCCTCTTGCATCCTCTTTCACGGGGAATTGACGAAAGCATTCCGTCTTGTGCGGTTTCTGAGGCTACCAAGTTGGGAGGGGTCCAGATAGATGGGGAAGACACGTAAAGGAGAAGGTATTCAGTTAATTTCCTTCGATGGAACGGCTAATGTTTCTTTTTCCGTGATTTATGCTTGTTTTCCGAACGAGTTCTGGGGGAAACGAAAGATTTCTGGCTTACGCAGCTTTTTAAAGGAAATGTATTTGAGGGAGGATGATACTGTTGGAAATTTTGCTGATAGGTTTCAAGCGGAGGGAAGATATCATTGATTCAGGAAAATCGAATTTGTCCCATACCAGGTAAATAGTATTCGTAATATTCATAATAGTGTATGATTTTAATCTACAAGGATAGGCTTTGTGGGCATATATTGTAGGTACGTAAAAGATTGGTGATTTGGTAATTTCTAAAATATATTTTAATCAACGACCAATTTCGAATATTATACCATAGAAATTATTTACTCCTTCTATACCTCTTTTAAATAGAATTTTATCCTATTTTTTCAAGCTCTAGAAATTTTTAATTAGAGTGATTTTCATTTCTAGCAAAAATGATTTTAATATAGTAATAGGGGAAGTAATCAGTTCTTTCCATCACGCTACAACAGAACATGATAATTAAAGACCCTAAAGTAAAAATTGTGATACTAACCCCTAAGATTTTTCTTCCGAGTCTCTAAGATACAAACGTAACCATAAGGCGGAATGTTTCTTTTGCTTAAAATATTTGAGCTGAAGATTGACTCTTCTACACCGAAGTAATTTGCATGTATATCAAAAATAGAAATTTATATGTACGAAGGTGGTCTGAAAAGTTTCCGACCCCAAATTTTTCAGAAATCTTCAGGAAATTTTCAGAAAACATGTCGAGAAATGGCGAAATGTCGGAAACTTTTCAGACCACGCATGTATAGTACATACATACACTAAAACATATTTTTTTATATCTTTCGTGGTCGACATTAATCTTACTTGTATTTATTATTTGTACTTGTACTCTTATTTGTAATAACGGAACGGACATTCGACTCAATGATAATATGCATTTAGTCAAACGCAGTTCAAACCTCATTTTCATTTCGGCGCTCACATAAATTGATACACAAATAAAAATTTAATTAAAATGTATTTTTCTGGTTATATTTACTTTATTACTACCCAGTAATTTTTCTGATAGTATTTTTGATACGTAAAGATAATAATTAATTTGGTAGACTATACTTATTTTAGTATTTTCCAAATCCTACACTATATACGTCACGGATAAGTTACAACTTTCTTCTTGTCAAGTTTACTCAGATATCCATGTCCAAATCGAGTAATATAACAGCATTTAAACGAGTCCTTTGGTTTCGTTCATTCATATTAATTTCCACAAATCTCGCCGGCATTCATAAAATTCAACTCCTATAAATTGTTGAAATCAGTGCAGTGAAGGAAAATCGCGTTCAATAGCGCCTAAATGAATCTCTTCCGTTCTATTCACAGAGGTTGATTGCTATATTCATTTCATTTCCCGTATCATTTCGACCGTCTAAATACTAACCTCGTCTGTTTTACTGCTTATCTATACCGCTAATTATACCATCGGGCCACACCCAATTTCAAAACTTGATTGAAAGGAAAGCCATGGAAATCAGCTTCCTCTCATTTAATGATCTATGGAGCAATCACATCCTTAGATTGCTGTCACTAATTGGAGCATCATCGGTATGTATTTCATCATGCTTACCCGCACCAAATTCTATCTGTAATTCAGTGGTGTTAATTCTCGTCTCTTACCGACTTTATACTATTAATAAAATAAAATATACTCGTCTCACTTCGGGGCGGAGCAGGATAGGGAAGAGAGACTTCTGGGAAAATTAAGAGAATATGGGCTTCGGATGCAATCGGTCAGTAAGGAGGAAGGTCCAGGCCACAGAAGATGGCGACAAGACGGAAGATTTGTGGTCCAACCCCGCTTTGCAACCCCTAAACCCACTTGGAGTAACCCTCTTCTGAAAGGAGAATGTTTCTGAGGAAGGAGTCAGATTTGAGAAGGAAGGAAGTCTGGAAGGTGATTGAGGAAGAAGGGGATGGAATATGGGATTCCAAGGCTGAATGCACCCTTTTCCAACCCCCTCATTTCGACCCCTTTGCAGTGCCCCCCTCCCGCAAACGGAGGCAATTGGAACTTTCTCCTTTTTGGGCACTGTTCCAATCTCCGCAACACGTTCACATTAAGGGAACATCCCCTGATTTTCCTCCACATGTACTAAAGGGTGGATAACTTTCCGGAATGCTTGCGTCTACTTAAGGGAAGTTGCTAATATGGGGCTAACACGAACATCGTAGTTTCCTTTTTTAGTAAATTCCAAAATTAACAGTATCTTTTAGAATATCGATTGCATGTATGCAGAAATTTATATCCATACATTCTCATAGTGGTCCTTTCATAAAAAATCTTCTCTTTATAAAAAGTTAAAACCTTAATAAGAGACAAAATTTAAACAATAATAGAGTCTTATTTTAAAGGAGGAGCTCGAAAGTTGTAAGAATAAAGTTTGATGATGATGCTACAGCATTTCGAAAAATATTAAGGAAGAACAAAAACGATTTATGATCCAGGAAATAATAAAATTATCGTCTAAACTCAATTATTTCGATTAGAAATACCCTAAATAGATCGTACTAGGAAGTAATTTAGTACACGTTAATAGACATTTTGCCTGTTAAGTTTGTTTTCATATCTCGGAGATTTCATTTCTTTTTCTAAATTTAATTAAAAATATAGTAATTTAGAAAACGAGACAAGTACTAAAAGAGAATAAATTGAATAGGGATCTTTATTTAGGCCATTGAATGTAGATTTTAATTCAAAATTACGAAAATTTTAATAAAATAAACTTTGTTATTTTTCTTCGAATAACCAAAATTCTTGACTATCAAAGTATGTTGAAGTTCATGGGTTTTCCCAAAGGGATACAATGGAATACAATACATTTCATCTGAAATTTTAAATTCAAATTGCGGCACCATTTTTTTTAATATTGCTGTTTACAAATGATTCCTTTCAAAAGGTAGGACTTGGATGTAAATGACAGAACATAAGATGATTGATGAAATGATAATGATATTCGATTTCAGTTTATTTTTAGTCCATCTGATTTCGTGCTTCTTACGTCAAAATATCCTATGAAAAGTTTTTTGGTATCTGTGTTCGTGCTTTCTCGAGGAAATAATGTTAAGCATTGGTGGGATTCAACCAGTTCTCACAGGTTTGCGCTTCCGTCCTACTTCATGGCAACAAGAATGTTTATCAATTTTGGATATTATGGTTTATGTATGCATGTATAGGAACAGGTTCTTATCCCTCTTAGGGGGATTTCCTGAGATTTCTGATTCCCCCTACAATGTTGAGGATCTAGTTCCACACTTATCCTATTCTAATTGCACTCAAGTAATAAATTTTAATAAAGCCTAGTAAAGAACTGGATATAATTTCATTATCATCTTTAGTCTGAAATTCTGTCTTCTTGCTGGATGTGATGGGGAATTTTATAAATGAGGCTGCTCCAATTTTGGACAATTCAGATCAATTTAATTTTTCGTTGTGATGGTAGTAACTTCAAACCCACCGGTTACACATAATTGACGATGCCGATGACATGAATAGCATAATTACTCAAAGGTAACACACAGATTAATATTTCCATAAGACTAGTATTTATAACCAATATTAAATATGTATGTAAATTGAAATTCGAAAAATGATCTTCGAGGATCGCTTTAAATTAAAGGGAATTAGCTGAATTCATAGATCAGAGATGCTATATAATTCTTTTTCGTTTTTTCTAATGTAACAGGTGGAAAATGGCGGACGTCCCATTAATTGCCCCGTGCGCTCATTTCCTGCACATTTCAGCCGTCGATGGATGCCACCGGTCACACAAAGGTGAGATTCTCCTTATGATAGGTATCGGAATAGGTGCTTGTTCGGATGCTGGATATAGTTCAGATGATTCCCGTAACGGATTAATCATAGCACTCCCCTAAAGGTCAGCTCCGTGATTGCCTCCCTTCATTCTATGTATCATCATCTTTCTCCCTCCCTCATCTTACGGTCGTACTCTCCCTTAACGGAGGTTCCCATTCGTTGGAAATGAAAGGGAGGCCTATGTTTGACCAAGAGTAGGGATCGGTTGACTAACATCTCCGGAAGGAATTCCTTACGTACGCCGAAAACGGATGGATGCTATGCACTGGGGATGATACTTTTTTTCTTCCCGCAATGACGATAGCTTGAAGAATGACTGTGCTCTGGTTTCGCTTTCTTTGAGAAATTTCTTTTTCCTTTTTGTAAATCATACGCTAAAACTGAGTCACATACGTGTAATTTTTGGCGTTTATGAATCTAAAGTTGAATTAATCCTTATAATTTACATTTTTCTTACTTCGGTAAGATTATCAAGAAAATGATATACGAAAAGGCAATGTTAGCAAAATTTGCCTAGATAAGTAATTATTAGTCACTGTCCTTTGGTTACTAAATCTTCTGCTATAATTAGAGCATTGTTTTCTTAGAAAATTTTAACTATACTCTTCATGCTATAGGTTTTCAGGAAGATTATGCCAATAAAGTCACTGTAGACTTTTAATGTCATTCCCAAATCGTGTCCTTCAGACATAAAAAGTAGCGATCCTATATAAGGAAATTTTAGCCCTAATGAGAGGATAAAAAATACCAAGTCCGTGATATTTGGTATACTATCCTTTGCAATTAGTTTTAAGGAATCGGAAATCAATGAAATTGTCACAATATCAAATTATGCTTATTACTTCATTCCATGTTTTTCTTTTAGTTGTGAACTTTGTCAAAATAAATTGGTTGGTACAAAACAAACTTTATGCTCTTAAAAGGGATATTTTGCTGCGAGTAGGAAATTCAAAGAAATCCAGGCCAAGAAAAATTAAAAATAATTCTACGTACTTGACAGCGATTTATCCTTTGTTCTTATGTGCGTAAGACTTTGGAATAATATTTATTATAAGATTTCAATAAAATTGGCAATAAAATTTAGATTTCTTAAATGTGACAATACCTAAGCAAGAAAATCGTATTATTGTAAGCCTAACCCGACCAATCGTCTTAAGAGAGCAAAATAACAAATACGGCTGGGGCTCAATTATATTACTAAAAGGTACGATTTTAGTGGATTCAGCCAAAACTACTCCAAACTTATGTTTATTCACATCACCTTGTTTAAATCACCATTTGATGGATTTTTAATAAGTAAGCATTATTACCTTAATATTCATTTTAGTACCAAATTTGAGAGTTACCTGAGGCGGTTATCTCATAGTCTCACTCATCAGCGCGGCTATGGAAAATAGGAAATGATTTTGAAAGGTGTTCGAAAGGGAAAGTAAAGTTAACTCATTTGCGAAGCAGTGAATTCACTGTTACGGAAAACAACTGCGAAGTATCTAAATAAATAAAACTGTATATTCCATGGCTTCATTTTAAAACTAAACCGAAGAAGTTTGTTTAAAATATTAATACAACTCAATCCTTTACAATCTTGAATAGAATCGCACTGTAGGTTCTAATAAACAGATACAAAAATTTTAGCTTTACATTAGCTATGGTCGTATTTCCATATACAAAATATACAAAAAACGTATATTTATTTTTCTGCTCTAAGAATTCTTATTAAAGACTAGAATCTGATCGTTAAAATCTGGGCTTTGATAATTCATATTTACTCTAGATTCACGTAGTTTTTATACGTATAAAACTCTCTTCAAGTTCATCCTAAGTTTACTTAAGCCCTAAAAAAGATTGAAATGAAAAACAGAAATATGCCTGAGTGATACCCGTTACGTAATCAGTCCCCAGTATCATTCAACCAGTAGTATTTGTCAAGAGATGTCAGAATATCGGAACATGGAATATTTGCGCACCATCTCGTTTTCAGCGTTACCGCATTCGACGCAGTAAAGTAGAACATTCCACACTCGTGCCCCCTATCCGCGCCAATTTAACAATTCCGTTCTCTACTTCACCCAAAAAAACGTCCTTTTCAAACGGTTAGCTTTGAAATGCTCTTCAAGGCGGAAATTTTTCACCCTCGTTCGATTCATCACGTACTCTTTCCTCTCGGAAAACGGAAACCTTTCATGGCGTACACCCCCACGTGCACATGGGTTCAGACCGAACCGCACCAACCCCACCCTTGCATTGATCCATCCCTTTCGAATCTGCTGCGTAGCACCCTCAACGCCCAGATTACACGCATAAAAGCCGATTCTAGCGAGAGGAAAAAATATCCAGTCAAGTAATGAATGCATAGGCAATCAGCGGCTACGGCAGTCTTTTGTAAATCCCCATCCACAAAGGATAAAGAATTGGCAGTAATTCTCGCGAGGGAAAATTTTCTTTTACTTGTCCTTTTTCTTTGGTGTCTAGTTAACGACCTCTTCTTTTTTAGCCTCTCGCCGAGATTTTAAATTCCCTTACCTCATCGAAGTTTCCCAGGGAATTGTATTATTTAATCCAAACGTCCTTTTTTAATTGTATAAGGTAAATGCGCTTTTAATAAGGATTATATAAGAAAAATACTTTGTATGCTAAAGTCATCTTTAAAATTTGATTTGATGAAGCATATGTGAATATTCATAGGTAAAATGCGTTTTACTATTTATAATATTATACTTAATATTTTAAATATCATATAAAAATATATATAATATAATATAATTTAAATGAATAAAAAAATATTTATAATCAAGGAAGTTAGGAATAAAGTATAATTCTAGGAAAAACCAAGTTCATAATATTCGATTAATTTCGAATGTATTAAAACTTAAGAAAAATACGTTCACGGTAGAAAGCTACTTATAAGTTATGATTTAAATATTCCTATCATTTTAGATAGTTGCTTTGTAAATTTCTCATTCCATCATAATTTTTATTATATCTCGGGGATATTTTTTTGTATCTAACATTATATCGCCCTAAAAATTTTGAATCGAGGTTTTCTTTTTCCACTAAATGGCTATACTTTATTCATGGATATGTGGAATTTGTTGAAATTTCCTTAATTCTGCAAGCATATTCGCAAGATATTTACTCCATGCCATTACGTTCTTAAGTCAGGGTCGTAAATTCGCGGCCCAATTTAAAAACGGCCGATTATCTCTAGGTCTCCCTCCAATGATCGATAAATTACCTCGAGCACTTCATAAATACTTTCTTTGATAATTTCCTTATCTCAATCTCTCCCGATCCTCGGGGAGATAAACACGCATAAAATACAGAATCAAGCAGTTAGTTTCCTCTCTGTCCCCCTCATAAAATAAAACGAAATTCCCCCGAAATGATCCGCGTATTTTTCCTTTATGAAGTCGTAAACATGACATACGGCCTCGAATTATCCTCCTAAAGCGATGATCTTCGGGGCTATTAAAACATCTCGCCATGGCCAAACTCCTATCCACTCTCCCTAAACTGCCAACTCCCGACAACTCCTTTTACTACGTATGAAATTTCATGCGACGCCGTAATGGGCGTCCGATGAATGATGGTGGGCAGTTACAGGACACGCGTCTGTGTACGACTATAGAAGCTTTATAAAAAAAGCGGAGAGCGGTAATATCCGTGGACTGATGGGTCAATTTGAGGTCATGCTACAAGCTTTTTCACCGCTCACGAAGGGATAAAGTGACGTCAAGTATTCAGAATTGATATAGAACGGAGAGATAGTTTTTTGATGTTTCCCTATAAATTAATTAAACAAGACTACATGCCTTGGCGTAATGTGGGAAAATGTAGTTTCATGATGGATATGAAATGGAGAAATTGCTTGGAATTAGACCATGCTACATCATTAAAATTAGATCTCATCACTGCGTGGTATTTCATAATGTATCAGTAATCAGTGAGAACGAAGGAAAAGTATCCGTGGGGACAATAGCAATATCTCTTTCGCATTATTCCAAATAATTATTACATAGTAATATTAGATAATCTTATGAATATTTGAATGCAATACAGTATTAAATTTTATTTTGTCATCCATTTATATATATCACTGTTACATTGTATCAGTAATAAAATCAATTCTAGAAGGCCTGACTTGCAAGAAGCCCTGATATAAAATCTAGTAATTTATTTGATATTACGTAATGATTGTAATAAAGCCTTATAATGACTAATGTTTAAAATTTTGTTATAAAATATTAAGTAGTAGTATCTTCTTTGCTCCATTTGTTAGTAAAGAAATAAATTTATTCATTTAACTTTATTGATTTGGGGATATTATCAATATGTAAAATACAGATAATTTAGATACATAAAATTTAAAAAAATTAAATGAATTTGATGAAATGATGCTTTCAATGCTTACAATTTGATGGTCAATATTTGATTTTTCTTATAGTTGGACGAACCAGAATCGTAATATATTTCAGAGGCCACAGTTTTCTAGACACAAAATATGCACACGATGCAGGAAGTAGCTTATAATTATAGTAACATATATAAAGGACCGAAAAATACTACTATTCAGATACTACGATCCTAATATTCAGTTATCGTTTTTTATTTAAATATATTAAGTCACTTGTACGATTACATCACCTGTACTGGTATTGCGGCATATGACGGAAATTAAAGCTAGAACAGCAATGCCGATATTTAAATTTATTTTTATCCATTTTCCATTATTACAATACGTAAACAGATAAAATTAATGTGCGAAATCTTTATTTCGTGGAAAGGTGATATAGCAATCTTGAATAAATGGAAGCTACAAAGTCTATGTATTCAAGATGGCCGTAAATAGAAAGTGTCGATGTACGTACTATCATTTTCAAAACCATGTTCAGCTCCTCAGGATCTTGTTGAATCTCTTCCAGCACTTCCAAAACACTTCAGTCTTGATTCCTATTGATAACAATATATTTAATTTTTCAATGATTTTTCCTCTGTGGTGAAACATAATATCCAAAGTTCAAACAAATTTCATTGTATTTATAAAATTGTGCAATGCGGCTTCCGTAATAAAGAGAATCCTATGACATGCTGCTTGGAAGTTTGCCTCATATTGATTTATTACCGGTAAGTGATTTGAGGAACTCAATTATTTCTTCGCAAAGGCTTCAATTATCTTGAGGGTGAAACCATTTCTCCAAAAACTCCATCTTTATCTCCCTCGGAAAACTTAGCCCCATTTACTCTCGTCTTACTTAGCCGTCGATATATCCTGCGACCACTTTGAAGCCTTTACTTTGTCCGAAATTCGAAAGAAGGAGCGAAGAAAAATCTCCTTCGTCTTGACATGGAAAAACGAATCGTGGCGGGAGAATGTCCTAGGATTGGCTGACCCCGCCCCGTCGCCTTAGTAGCGGTTTGTCAAAGGAACGTTTCTCAGCCCTGAGAACTCCACCCTGAATCCACTTGGAAATTAGTTCGCAGGAGCTGAATAACTGCGCCAAGTGGCTCTAGATTTCTCAAAGGACTTCAATCCTCCCTTCCATTCCCTCTCATCCACTTTGGAAGGAATATAACTGGTGTTTAATGTTCTCTACCCATGCGTGACTCTCTCCAACCTCTCCTTCTCACACTCGAATCTCCAGCGCCTAACGTCTATGCGAAACGCGAACTTCTTTCCAATTTGCTTTAAATTCGGAGCGGAGACAGGATCTTTGAAAATGTGAATCTTTTGGAAAAATCTAATGGTGAATTCCGAAGAAAATTGCTCCACCATTTTCTTTACTCCCAGAAATATTGAAAAAAGTTATCTTTCATTGTAGTTTTGTAAATTAGATGACGGGTACCATCACACCCCGAAAGACTTATATCTCACGATTATTATTACGGACTGAATTATATCTTACGAATGTTATTAGGAATTAAATTTTTTTACCAAATCTACACATATATCTGGCAAAGAGATTTCCATCAAATGAACATAGCTGATTGACTCTATTGATGGCATTGGAGTTGTGAGCTTTCGCTGTGAGTAGAGCCCATGGTACTGAGTTTGCAGGTATTCCAACGCTGATAGTAACGATGTTTCGATTTTTTTCCTACTATGCTCACGGTATATGATTTACAGTTATCCTGTGTATGTTTTCGCGAATTAATTTTCCTTCTGGGACACTTGAATGCAGATTGTTCCTCAGACACTTCTTTTCGTAGTCCTATTGATCATAGTTACCAATAATATTCTCTTTATTTTGTGGTTGTTTGGTTAGGAAATTATCTTACCCCATACTTGCCATACTAGTTGCAGAAATTTACTTTTTTCGTATTCCTTGTCTATCTAAAGCAAATATGTCTTCTTCCTTGTATTTCTTCCCATTATCTTCCTCACGTTTTCTACAAGCTTACATATATTGAGTATTTTATTTTCATTTGGATAAATAAAAGCAGCAAATAGATGCCAGAGAATTATTTTCAATCAATGCATCAAATATACCGGAAATTTATTGTTGCCTGTGAATATCTTGCGAAATGAGTTGGTAAAGAGTTACAATAATTAGAACAATGCGATCGAAAGTTCCTTATATCTTGAAGCGTGCTAAAAACTAATTAAATTTTATCTTATATGTATTTTTAGGTAAAATTTATGCAGTAAAATGGATAATATAGCTGTTTTTTTGGCTGAAAGTTCTTAAAACTCTATAAATAAAAAACATTTACGTACTATTTTTTTATAATCAAGAAAACTCGAAAAGCCGTAATAAACAACAACATAATAGATTTGTTTATTACGGCTTTTGGAGTTCTCTTGATTATAGATTGTACTAACAGCCGTGTCTCTTTTCCTTTCTTCCCTTCAATAAATTTTGGAACTCTCACCCAATGATTTACCAGGACAGAATAATATTACATATATTGCTTCCATTTTATGCAAGTTGTCCTGTTTGGTACCAAAGCTTTTTGCTTTATGTTCATCATATAATTATTTATTAAAACCAAAAACTTTTGAATAATACAAAATTATGACATTTCCCTTATTTTATGAATTTGAATTATTAATCCCATTCTTCGGTGTGTTTATGTTATTAATATAAAGTTTTGAAAATGAACTCTCTGCTCGTAAATATAATATTTTGTAAAATAATCATTTCCGAAGCCAAAAGCCTGGGAATACATATTGTCATTTATGACAACGTGCTGTTTTGGTTGAATCCTGCTCTCTCTCAGGCCAGGATTACCGACTAAGTAAGAAGAGATCGCCCTAACCTGTAACATCATCCCAATATCCACAATACCAACTTTCCCTTCCGCAGAACATGCACTTCCAACTGCGTGGGTATTTAGTATGAGAATATTCACATATCTGCAACTGCTTCTGTGGCTTCCAAAGCTCACGTTTCTCATCGGGTGATCATCCCGCATTCACGAATCCAGCTCACTTTCGAATTATGTAATACTTCACCACCACTCAGCACGCCACTCTCTCAGCAAACCCATAAAATTAACGCACCCTTCTGGAAGCGGTTGTCCTAGGTGGAAAGGAGCAATTTCGAGCGATTGCGTTAACAAATGTGAATCACCCCGGAAGAATAATTGCCCTGAAATGAATAAGCAGAGTATGAAAGATGAAACTGACCACCTTTTTCTTTACCTGATAACACAAACATAATAATTAGTGAGCCATAAATGTTTAAAGGAGTTCATGTTTTTCATAGGATCTAGCGTTACCTGTAATGGCGAGGATAATCTGCAAACGAGGTTTTACCAGCATCTTAAGAGGAGTCCACAAGGAAATTTTTTTGTTACGGATCATCGGCATTTATGAAAGTATAATTTGGAATTGATTTTAAATAGTTTCTGCCAACTACTCACAGTTTTTTCAATTTTAATAAGAGTAAGAATTTGAGCCATAAGAATCTAGGTAAAAGATATTAAAAATGACTGGGAGCGGTAAGGAGTGAATATTAAACTAATAAAACTAAAGACTATAGTATGTTTAGGACGTTACAGACGCACGGAAATTCTTTATCCTCTCCTTCGCATTACTTTCCTTATCTAAATTCTAGTTTCTGTTAAGTATGTATGTTTTGAGATCCGTTATTCATAGATCCGGGTAATAGAGGATTCCTCAATTGAATATCCAGCTACCATATCTTTATGAATGGAAAATTTTTGAATTTTGGCTCAACATAGAGGAAAATGTATATATTTTTGTATTTGCCGTAGCCTTCATGGCGGGGATGATAAGAATCATTCTGAGACTTGAATAGTGCCCGGTAATGGCATTTATTTTATCAATCGTAACTGAATGACAAAATATGCTGATCATAGGATAGTTGTTTCGCCCACAATGTGACCATTTTGCCCTTTCAGCATAATAAGCCAACGAGGAATGTCAAGACAAACTACCTTACTCCTTATCTTACCAAGTGACTCTCATCCCTTCCAGGACCTACGGAATGTTTGTAGATACAATTAGACTATGGATGCACGGACGGAATTAGATAGATGCAATTCGATATCAAAACTTGAGTAATCCCTATATATTCTGAATTTATAATGCCACATTATTTTATTCTACTATTCTCCTCTGTGTTCCCTATCCATCTCTCTCCTATTCCGGACACAATATAGGCGCCCCTCGCTTCTGCATGCCTTCCTCCCATCACTCTCATCCTAAAGCAGGGCATTTCCACTACGATGCCCCTGCTCTCTGAATGCGAGGCAGCTTAGCAGTGTGGGTGGAGATGTTTCGTGGCAGAGATGTTGGCGGACGAGGTGACATACACAGTTAAGAAGCTGAGTCTAAAGGCTTTTCAAGGGAATGCTTTCGGTAAGGGGCGAGAATTTCCTCCCTTTTCAGATTTCCGCACAAGACGGAACCTCAAGGAAATAAATTAATTTAATATCGGATTTTCCGCGAATAATGACAGCGCGATTCGGAGTGAGGATTGTAGCATAAAATAACTTCGCTGATTTTGATTTAAATCATTTTTACAAGCCGCAGGAGGTGGTCGATTGAGTGATTTTTTGATGAGTTTTACATTCAAATGAATAGGTACTAATATTGGATTTCTATTTAATCCTTAACCAGGTCTACTCATACATTCTGAATTAAGAATTCTAATAAGTGTTACAATGTGATTCATTGACTTAGCCTTTCTTTTTGGGGTAGTGCTATGACTGTCAAAAGTGCTTCAGAAGCTGAGGTCATTTCAAACTTGAGCCCGGACCGGGAATCGAACCCGGTACCACTTCCGCCAAAGTTGAATGCGTAGCCTACTTGGCTTTCCAAGAGCGCCTTCATATTATTGGTTAATAAATATGCACGAATTTTCTCGCACCTTTCGAAATCACGAAGGCTTTATTTCTAATTCGACACAAGAGCTGAACGAGAAAATTTTTAGAAAGTTCTCTTTAATAGCTAGAGTTGGATTTGGAAATGCTAAACCTTTTTCATGTTTTTATGAAATAGTAAGTGAAAATATACAAAAGCTGAAATATGAAATATGGGTTGTCTTGTCCCAGAATAAACTGCGTATAGCCTTCTTGGTACTTTTACTGAGACAAGAAATAAAATTCTGAAGTTCACTATTTTGATGAGAAACTATGAGGTACTCTATGTGCACTGGCATACAAGAGGATTGGAATATTACTACTACTTCATTTCATATCATAGAATACCACCCACTATAGTAGATTGAAAGTTTTCGTTTCAATGTAACGAAATTAGTAACTTTTCTTCCTTCAGGATACGTCATCCATGGTAATTCAGAAATTCAGAACTCTCCTCCAACCATGCTGACAATGATGAGTGAGTAAACTCACTCTCCTTCCAAGCCACATTTTCTCTCATCTGTGCTATACACGAATGTTTAGATCAATTCGTTCTCAAATCTCCCCCTCTCTTTCCTCCGAGTTCCAAAAATCCTCAGTTTCCACCACTTTTTTCACCTTCACAGCGTTTTTCTCTGTCCAATACACACTCGCATCTTTTCGGCACCGTTAGCCTTGCGATAAGATTGGTAAACCTCTACATGTCCATCCTTGTAAGGATGTGAGGTTCGGATTGGATTACATAGCAATCGTGCATGAAGTCGTTAATCAAATGGAGGAAGCACTCGCACAATCGGAGCCAATTTGGATTGTTCTCACGTAGGTGAGTCACTGTATTCGAGTGATACTCCAGCGATATCCAGTTGCGAATTACTGATCTAATTTTGGCTCCAGAAGTGATGAAGTTGTTACCTCCGATATATTCACTTGGACACCAAGACTTGATCGTTTACTGTGTATCTGTATCTACATTAGTAGTATTGCTACTGTAACAGATCACTACTACCATGTCTTATTGAATGGAATGCTTTTGTTTTTTCTACAGGATAGAAAAATCTTTATCTTTGGTATGCTTATGTCTCCTAGTTAATGTTTGCGGTGTTATCTCTATACATACGTGTGTATCTTGCAAGCATGGCATTTATTTTGGTCGCTTAAGTATGTTTGAATACTATGAAAAATGAAAACCTCTGGTCATTCTGCTGCTCTTATGCGGACGTGTTTCACACTCAGTATTCTGCCAGAATGAAGAGTAGTTATTTGTAAACCTTACTCCCTCTCTTGGTTAATCGGTAACTAATAGTGCAAGGTTTGAGTTCTATACCAGCCCCCAAATGATTATTTAACGGAGTACATATATACCCTGCTGGTCGAAATTCCTGATCTTAGCATCCTGACCCTACCATCGACTAACTTTCTTTACTATCTTGAATCCTATGGCAAAACATAATTCTAGAGAGACTTAGAGGCTTAGTCTTAGCGTCTAATTCCTTAATATAATGTTTATATTACCATTATCTCACAATCAGTTCTGATACAGTGAATCAGCAACATGTTTCTGTTTGTGTTTCAGCATTATATATCATGATTATTTTCCTTTCATAACTCCCCTTGTTTTAAAATAATGAGCAAAAGTCAATGATGTTATCATATGATGTATTATAGGAATGAATCTTTAACTTCCGTGAAATTCAAAACTGTATACCACTGATTTGTATGATATACATTTTGCGTCTGAATTTTGCGGTTCATCTATGTCTTATATAAAAATATATCGTTTCCAGTTGACCAGCCATCATCTCATAGAATAGCTACGAACAGCTTTAAAATTTTTACTCCAGATTTTAAAGTTCTTACTGAACCTCTCTGTTGAATGTTATACTTTTTATTAATTAATTTGTATCACATTTTATTTTTATTATAAATTTTTGAATATACGTTATTTTGCATTAGTTTTCTTTTAATATATTCTGATAGATCTCATATCTTACGTAAAACTTAAGAGGTTATTTTTAGTCGTATTTTATTTTTATTTGAAAAAGTAAGAGGTTGACAAACAAAATTATTTACATTCATGCTTCAACTAGAATATTCCTCAGGATTGTCACTTATGTTCAAACAATAGACCCTATGAATAAACGATATATTATATAGGAGTTACTTAGAAAGTTGAACATCACCTATAATTTCATTCTTCGGAAGGCTGGAACTATAAAAATAATTATATCTCATGAACAAAAATGAAACCTTTTCTTTTCTTATGTTATCATTCCAGTTGAATGCCAAGTGTTTAGTATTTTTTCCAAATATAAAATATATTTTACTTCAAGGACAATTTTATCTCTAATAGTTTATTCAAAGCTATTGATTATTATTGATCAATATTTTACAACTAACGGTAAAATTAATGGTAGATTTTTGGGAATTTGGTAAAAGAGGTTAAAGTTTACTCATGTGTCTTCTTTCATCATAATCCATTAAATAGAGAATCTTAACCGAAAAGAAAAATATTCTTCCTCTTTTATTTCTCAGACTGTCGGCATAGAGTTTATGTGAATCGAAAGATAGTTGACAGAGAAATGTGAAGTAAATTCCCCAAGAATGAAACCTCCTAATAAAGTACATATCTCCTACGGTCTAACATAAACTCATGTTTTGAACGCATCATTTCCTTTCTGTGAACAGAAATATGGTACACCATCACGCAAACGTAAAACAGAATTGACGATGGAAAGATGACATTTACCATTTTTCTGAAAGCTTTCCTGAAGAGATAAGGTGTCCTCCTCCTCGTTCCTTTTTCCGGCACGCACGGAGTTCATATACCATACTCTCACGGCACGAAAGAACTTGAAAGGAAGAAGAAAGTATTTGGGCTCTTACGTACGTTCTATTCCGTTGACTTTTAATACCGACTGATAGCTACCCTAGACAAAAACCTCAACGAAAATATTAATTCATATGGTAAAATGTTACCGGGTATTGTAATCTAATTTTTTAAATCAGTGTTGGAATTTTTTTTTGGTTACCAAAACAAATCTACTTTTGTTTGTTAGGTATACATTATGTAGCTATGGAGATGTTGATATTTTGAATAATACTTAAAAGTTAATAAGTTAATTTATAGGCGGTCAAACTCAGTTCCTGGAAACGTTTAAAGAAAAAACTGAACCGTAGTAGTACTTGTGCCACGTGCCCTAAACTTACAAAAAATAAACTGATCTAAGAGAAGATAATTGGATTAATGTCAGTAATCGATTTTGAAAACATTCTCTGAATCCCTTAACTCTAATTTTATAGTTCTCTAACTTTTCTTTTTACTTAAATTTATCAATGAAGATTTCATGAAAGGGGAGAAATAGAGGGAGGTAAGACGAAATTTGCGCATATTAAAAATATCTATTCCTTTACTGCCTCTCTATTTTTCATAGTTACCGTTGAGCTGCGAAAAATATTCAATGCATCTGGAAACGTTCACTTTAGATTAGCTCAAAGTTCTGACAGGCATCGCAAATCTTTTTCGTTTCCTTATTACAACTTCAAAACGAGTATTCCATGGGATGAAATAATTAGGATGCACAAGCACGCCACGTTGTTCCTAGCTGAGATTTGTTCTGGGAATAAACGAAAATTAATTCTATTCCTTCCTTCGGTGCGAGGACGTTGAACCTACTCTACGCTCGCTCGCAGAACTTCCAGGCAATTAATTAACGCCTCGTTTTCTCCTCGTCTACAGTTACGCAAGTGATTCACCCAACCTTTCCTTTAAAGTATTGCCTTGATTAATAAAGGCGCTGTCCTCAAGACTTGGAAATGGAAGACTTTGAAGATAGGTTTTCGAAAGAAGTACTATGTCAAGGAACTCGGAAATGAAACCTGCGGAAAGATAGCTCCAAATCCTACGACAATCCAACTCAATTCATCACGAGAGGTAATTGTGTGAGAAAGGGTTCTATCATCAAAGCGCGAGATGAATTTTTAACAAATTACTTATCTAAGCCATATTGCTGCCTGAGTGACTGCTGAATGAACTGACTAGCTAACTTAATAATATACGTACACATTCACATCCATGCTTACATATAAATAAAAAGATGAATTCAGAAATCAAGTTTCTCTTAGAATAGTAAGGATAAAAGTAAAACAGTGTTTAAATATTTAAAATTAATACATAAATGATGATTTTTTCTAAAAAATCAAAACCTTATTTATTCATTACGTACTCTGACTTCTGTATTTGACGTTATTCTCTTTATATTTAAAGACATTTTAGGATTTTGGCAGCAACTTCTTTATTCCGCTTTAGACCATTCTCCAACCAATTGACTCATCCAAGATTCTACTCCCATATTAATGGATATATATGGAGAATGAACATGGGGGTGTTAAACGTTAGAGTTTAACTTTTCCAAAACTATAGGTGCAGTTACGTCAAAGTCAAAATTCTATTATTCAATCCTAAGAAGCAAGTGGCTGGAATCTCCGTGCTTACACATCTCCTCTTAGATTTCCAAACGCATTTTTCTACAACTAAGATGCCATCTTCAGGGGATGAAGAGAATTCTTCATAATGGCTTTCTACTCTTTCCTTCTTATTTGAACAACTTAAATATATTGAGCAACCTGTGCATATCTCTCTGCGATAGCAACTGCGCTACTCACGTTACAGAAAATTTGCATAACATTTGCTGTGAAGTGCCGATAGGCTAATCTCTAACTCTGATGGAACATTATGAAACTTTGATTAATGATGAGGGTTTCACATACATCGTCGATTACATCTGCTTCACGATTCATCTTTGGTCGAATTATACGCTTATCATCCATTGCCGTCCTCCAATTATTACTGCTTTCTAGGGAAGAACCATTTGGATTGGTAAAAACAGGGATAGTGGGATAGACCTTTTACCATTCAATGATATAACGTTAAAACACATTAAAAACTATCAGGACGCTCTTTTTTTGAGCGTTTTGTTACTTGCATTTCAATCGTTTAATATCGAAAATGTACAAGTGAAACGGAATCATTTGAACTAAAAGATAATAATTTCATTTTTATATTCTCGTAACCTCATCAGGAGATTTGAAAATGAAATGATTCAACAGTAGCTTTCTTCAAAGATTAATTAAAATTCTACATTGAGCCCCCCAAAAAGGCCGCAGGTTCTCCATCTCTGATATATCATCTTCGCGTATAATAACAAAGGATAAATGAGAAGATAAGTAAGGATATCTTCCTATGGATTACCACCGCTGCCTTTCTGTCTTTGCTTTGAAAAACAGAATGGAATATTTGGTTATTGGTGAAGGAAATTCTTCCATGTTTGAGATATCGCTACTTTTCTAAACTTATATAATAATAACACTGTTCAAAATAGTCCGGAAATCTTGGCCTTATTACTTGTAATCGATATTTTCCTGCCGTATTTTAATCCCCCAGAGGGAAGAACGAAGTCTTCACTATATCTCAAATGATCCCAATTTTATCCTTGGTGATAAAAACATACCACCCCTTCGTCTGAAGTATAAAAGCGTCTCAAATGCTACTTGTTTAGAAGCTTATTTGTGAAGCAAGAAGTGATTTTTCCCTTGAGACATATTTTCTGCCGATTCTTCCCGTACAGTGTCTTTTGCATCTATTTAGCTCCTCATCTTATCAGGGATCTTAAACGTATTTTTAATAAAATCTTCCTTTTATACGAAGAGATATGCCCCATTTGGAATTTTTGTGTGTCAGGTTTCCCCTTAAGACTTTATTGTTCCTCAATATGCACGTACTTAAATTCTTCCCATCTGTATTTCTCATAGATGCCGATGAAGAGAAAGGATACGTCTAAATTTTCTTTCAGAATATCAATTGCAGTTTGAATTTAAAAGCACTGTTGATTATTAGCAGGTATAATTTGCGTTTCATGAAACTATTGATTTCTTATGATTTTATCGTAGAGTCAAATGTGTGAAGATTTTACAACATTTAGTGATAGAATATTACTACGTGCAACTTAAGCAAGGAATAAATGTTTTCAATAGTTCAAATTTCTAACTTTCTCGCTCTATTTTTTAATTTCCAAGTATATCATCATCTAAATTCATCCTGTTAATAATTTTTATTTAAATTTAACCTGTTGAATCGTTACCTGCATGTATATTGTTCATGTGTGGCTGATTTGCGTGGCTATCTTTTAATGGAAATCACAAAGAAACACATATATTTTGCTATTTCATTAACTTTATTCCAATATATGGGTAAAATAGAGCTAATCAGAGTCCTACAACAAATCTTTGAGAAATAGCGAAAAAAGATATCCGAGCGCAGGTAGTGAATATGTAACTCCATAGCTTATCTATCGCGACACTACTACGTGCTCATAATCGTAAAAGAAGAAAGCGGAGCATTCCCCATCGAAAGCGCCCCTTACACCGCTGCGAGGCACTCTACCGTATCGCAACCCCCTTTTCTCCACGAGAAACAACCGAGCGGTCTCACAAACGAGACTGCGATTCGAACGCTCGCATTAATGGTGTCAGCACACGTGGGGAGAAATCGGTGGGAAGGAATTGGGATTGGAATGAGTATAGAGGAAACATAATTGGGAATAGGGCGGGTAATGGAATAGGAGAGAGAGTGGTGATTGGCGAAGCATGAGGTGGGGAAGAAACGTCGCAAATAACATAGAGATGAGAAGGGCGGGGTTGAATATGAGGGTTGTGGATCGAATTAAGGATATAAGCGGAGGTCGGAATTGGAAGATGGTGAGGAGGCAAGTGGATGGATGGGTGACTTCTCCTTTGGACAAGTATGCGGCTGAGAAGCTGTTTAAGACATGGATCGACGGTGCTGATTAGCGGGGTGGATTACCGAGGGAGAGAATTTGAGCAGATTGGGGCGAATTGAAATGATTATGCAGTTAGAGGATATGAAGATGGGTTTAAGGTGGGGTTGACACAAGAGCTGATTCCGCATTCCATTTATTTTATAGCACAACATTATAAAGAATTTTGTGAGGAATTAAATACAATATACATTCTAGTATCCGGAATAATAATTGAGAGATGATGCAGGAATAATTAGGATATTATTTAACATGGATAACCCAATTCACTCATATTTCTTATAATGTTCATAATTTACGTAATGGAATGATTGTTTACTATCTGCGCATATTGTAAGTTATTTTCGGCTGTGTCGTCATATCATGAATCCTTTTAGCAGCTATTTTGTCATTGTAGTCACATACCGACTGTTCAAAAGAAGATATCTTATGTAATTCCTGCTTGAATCAAAAGAAAAAATACTTCAGTGTTTTTGTGTTTGAATTTTCAAAAATACCGCGAAAACTATCCACAAACAGTAAAAAATTACTCATAAAATTCAGTATGTATTTTGTATGAATTTTGTATAAATAATCCATCTCGTCTTATGGAATATAATAATCGATTATTAAATGCGAGTTCAGGAGAGAACCCCAATGCGTGTGCGAAATTCTAAAATTAAATACTTATTCCTATCCTAACTTAATGCAAACTGTAAATAATTCTTTACTATGGAGGAAGGGAAAATATTATCTAATTATTCTGGTATCCCAATGTTAATCTGTAATATGATCCTTAACATTGAAATTCGCCTTCCTATTACGTCACTCATCAGTGCAATTCAATCCTATACGTCCTAGTAGTAGTAATCTTAAAGGTGTTTCGACAGATGAGGTCATTTCGCTATACGTGGGCTCCCACCCTACGTATCTATGTGAGTATCATTGTTACCGAGAACATTTTATCGTTAATAAACATGACGAAAAATTGAGTAAAGAATTGTAAAATAACTGATTATGATACATCATCATAATATATCATCCCAAAAAATTAGAAATGTAAAACTGCGCTTATTCCTCCTACGTTGATATTTTCCAAAATTGCACGTATCAAACCGAGATATTAGGTATTGTTTTACAAATCAAAGTATTTCTTTTATACGTTATAAGCTAATTTTCTCTAAAAATTCATAATAAATAACAAGTGCCTAATCACTTTCAATCAAATTTCGGAAAGGAATAAACGTATACGCCCATCTCCCACATTTCACCCCGGAAAACTTCCCAACTAATGTATGGCTTGAAGAAGGTAATCTAATCCGGTCGAGAAAAAATTAACAATTAGTTTCCGAGTCCCAAAATCCGAAACTTTTTCTCCGGTAACCCTAAACGGATATCCATCATAATTACCGGATTGCGAGCGGTCCTCTTATTAAAACGATATCAAATCCCTTTGGGAGGAAGAGCGGCAGCCCATGGGTAATGGGTGGAGTTCTCCGCGGAAGTGGGCGAAGGAAGTTTAGCTGATCAGATGCAAGGGAGGGAAGTAAAGAAATTGAAGTAGGGTAGCGTAAGGTTGGGGGAAATCTTACAGTGAGGTCCTAAGGCAGGTTATCTACTTTAGAAAATTCCCCGGAGTCTCCAGTTAGTTGAGTTTATTATTTTTTTCCTTGCCCTCTGGGGGATCGCTTCTTTGTTTCGTCGAACCTTACCCTCTTGCCCCTCCAGTTCCTTCTTCTTAATTATGCCTACCGTAAGAAGGGAGGATGGAAAGTGATGAGGGAGGAAGAATATGACCCCCGGGCTAGCGGGCTTAAGTTCTCTATTTTGTTTTCTCAGGGAGGAGACTTTTTTCCTAAGTGTTATCGAGCACGTTCGGGTTGTAGCCAGAATCTCTTCCCATCGCTGATTTCGGAAACGCGTGCAAGTGATTCAGCATTAATGGCAATGCTGCTGACTGGAATGAAAGTGTGACAAAGGAAAGGAGGAAAACCTATAAAACGCTCCCCGGAAACAGCCTAAAGAGTAGGGCAGATACTAGGGCTTCAAATGAAGAAAAAGAATATTCAGCTTAGCTGGAATGTTGAAGAAAAACCTGTTGTCTAACCAAACTTCAAACATATTGTTAAAAAACGATAAGATTGCATAGGAAAAGAATCGAGGGATAAAAATATTAAATAGGATTTTGCATTAAGTTTAATTTTGCGAATGTTTTAATACAATGAGGTAGACTCCGCTGAGAATACGGATACGGTGGTCTTAAGTGAAAAAGTGAGAAGATTGTCTTAGGGAAAGCTTTTTATTTTTGTATTATTCGCAAGGGAATCAATGACAGGGAGGGAATGAAAAGAAACATCTGCGAATTTGAAGAAAACTTGATTACGAGAAATCCACTAAGACACTCACAATTTTATGTTAGAGCTTTAATGGTCTTCTTTGTGGAAAGGTGCCTCATTCAGGAAGAAACCAACCTTGTTATTTCCACAGAATATATATTTACTATCACTTGTTTCGTATAGGGCCTCAAGAATTTTTCTGACTTCAGGCACTTTAAACATGAGCACGCCTTGGATGAAAATAGTCGAAATGTATTCTATGGAAATCACAAGGCTGTTCTTTTAATTGAATGATTTTTTAAGATTTCTTCTCCTGAATATAAATAAAAATCGAAACACTAGTATATATTATCTTGTATTTCAGGTAACGAACTCTTGAATGAGATATGTATACTACTTTAACGAATTAGGAACTCATGGGAATGTGTGAATTTCGATGCAAGTTGGTTACATGTTTTGCGGAAAGCATCGACGGAGTTGTAGTGGAAATTACATCTCGAACAACGCTTCAGGGAATCCCTAGTTTTGCCGAAGTTTTGTTCACGCAGCATTCACGAAGCATACCCGTTATATTTACTGGACACCCCGTATATAGATGACCACGTCCATTTTCCTTTTGCTCAGTGGAGCTGAATAGCTCTCGCAGCGATTCTAGTAATTCTGCGCTCTTGTTCGAGGAGTCTGGCCATCATGTAAGCGCTGCAATCCGCTATAGCACGCAATGCAATCCAGTTGCACAATTTCGGACTCAAAGTTGTCGTTAAACTTTACAGAACGAGAGAATGCGATGATTGCAAGGTGTGAAAATCGTGTTTAAGTTCCATTATGGATAGATGGATTCATTTAGTAGTTCTCATGAGGTTTTAACTCTGCTACGGAACAGGGAATCCCTTAATCATTTTCTAACTCATACATAGCGCAAAATAATGTGGAAACTTCAGAATATTAGGACATAGAGGTCTCATATATAACGTCGTATAATCATGATGAAAATGTTCTGCGTGAATTGCTACGATGAAATCTCGTGTTTATCATGCGTGCCATATATTAAAACGTTCTTTAACTGTACTGTTAGAAATAAAGCCTGTATTCTTTGTGATTAATTTTGAATTGATAATAAAGTTATGTTCTTAATGTACATACCCTCTGTACTTTAATTAGAGATACTAAAAGTTAACATATGCCTATTTTACATAAATCTAAAAGAGAAGAAACCATAGCTGATATTCTCTGAGAAGAAATTACAGATTTTTGAGATTCACCTTCACGTATTGAATCATTTGTACCTTAAAATGAATCATTTGTATGCCATCAACGTGTATTACTTTGTTAACTATGTGTAAATTTTATAAAATTTTATGAAGAATATACTATGCAATATAATTTTTAAAGTAAGAAATTTTAAAGTGGAATTCCACTTATCGAAGTTTTACTTTCGATTAAAAATTCGGTTTTCCTTCATTCTCTCACTTTTCAAAAAATTATGTAGGAAATTTACATAAAGGATATCTACTCTGAGAAGAACACTCAATCATAATTGTACAAACAAATATCTCTCATTCTAGATACAGTTTTAGCATTTTAAAAATATTTCCCATAATTTCCCTGCATATGGTTTCAGTCCATTGTAAATCGACGTATTAATTGTGTGCGAGAGCGCTAAATCTATGCCCAATACGCCGAACCAGCTGTCCCTAACACAGCCAAAACAAGAAAGATGACTGTAAAAGAGACCCGACAGAAAGCTAACGGAAAATAATGTCGCCAAATTGAATCGAATGGTCCGCGTTTCATCCATCCGCGAGAACAAATTTCCCGCCCAGCGGCTGTAATTTGCGAAGAACAAAAGGCTTTGACCGCGGGAACTTGAGCTCCAACCCCATCAATCCAGTCCGCTTTTTCCGCGGGCAGCCCCTCTTTGCACCCTCCATATCTCGCCGCCTCCCCAAAATCTCTTCTTCCCCCCAAATCCCACCACCTAAAACATCTCCAGTAGGAGATTTAGTGCTCGCAAGAAGAAGAACGGCGGGAGAGGACTTGACCGCATGCCTCGCTTATACGAGGCTAAAGATTGCTTTACGATTCACCTATCCCCTTACGCCATCCATTTGAAACCGGTCCCATTAGCTTAAGGGTTTCTCTCTATCTCTTGTTCCGCGTAAAGAGGGAAAGAATTTTTCAAACCGATGTAGGGATTAAAACGGGGATTAAAAAAGGGATGGAGAGGGTTTTTTCGCAGTTGGCGCTATCCCCTTCCCGGCGCTCATTAGGGAGTGAGGTAATAAGAATGGTGATGTAGAAGAGCGAGGTAGATAAGAGGGACGCATTAAGCGGTAGATAGCCGTTCTTTATTTGGTGTCGGGAAGCTTCTCGATATACGCTCCCAACTAACGCGTTCGATGCATGCGGTCAATGAACTATTTCGCTCAGTTTCTGTTTCAGGGGTTCGTGTGCGATTATTCTCTCATCATCGAGTGCCAATTAGGCATCCACAATCAAAGCTTGCTCCTAATATTAATTAAGAGTTTAAATATCATCCTGGATTACCAAATGTAGCAGGACTACATTTAGGATTTACCTTAAGACTTACCTGGTTTCACATGCTCCGTTTCTTCCTTCTTTCCTTTCCCCCTCTAATGTGGCAACACTTTCTGTTTCATATTTTTATTATCGAATCAGTTTAACTTATAAATATTTTGTTTACTTCATCGACGAAAATAATGACGTCCACATTATCCAGAAGTGTACTCATTAACTGACAAATTTTAATTTACAGAGGTTATTGTTTGTTTTTTTTAGTGAAGCTAACAAGGGGAATCGTATGTATTTTTTAGATATGGGGAAATGAAATTATTTCACCCATTTAAGTCTCTCAGGATAGAATTTTAGGGATGAAATATGTATATGGTTACTAATATGCAGTTAGATGAGATTATGAATCACAGGAAATTAAAGAACAGAAATAGATCGGTTCACAAAGTAAACTCTTCTACCTTTTTTTTGTTGACCAAAGAAATATCATCAAAAACTGAATAAATATAATCAACTACCTATGATTTCATTTTGTTGAACCTGGCTTTATCATTGAATTTGAACCATAATTTTTATAATATTACCATACCATTATTATTATTATTAGCATACCATTACAGTTATCTTCATACAATTATGGTATACCATTTATTGCGAACGGAATCACAGAAGTATTTCGGATTCTGGAAATTTTTATTAACTAACGGAAAACCGGTTTCAAGTGAAATGAAACCTGTTACGTTTCACCAAAACAGTGGTGTCCTTCCCGCGGTCAGTTAATCATTTTAATGCCATTGACTGGCTAACTGGAAAAAAATGTACAGTTCTCATCCCAAAGAAAAAAATGTTGGTAAGAATCAATCATCATAAGTAAAAAATTTGATTGTCGTCGTAATAAATGAAATTTGGACGTTTTTGATTATGTTTAGGTATTTAAAACACGGAAAAAAATTATTTACATTTCCTGAACTACATAAAGGAGCTTAGAGACCCTGAAGGTAAATTCTGTGATATTCCAGCTTTAAACAACATATTCGTTTTCATAATTAGGAAAAACCGATACAGAGCTTCCCGAGGATATAGGTAGGTACTATTAAATAAATTCATGACATTAAAACCGAAAATACATTTCGCAAATGGTTTGGTAACGAGTGATCTTATGTGAGATTTTCTCAATTAGTGTATTTTTGCTAAATTAAAGAAGGAATAAGAGATGGTATGTAACAAATAAGGGTCATTCAAAATAAAAATTGGTGGATATAAGAACAACAATGAGAGGAAATAATTCAGAAGGATACAATTACCGAGAGATGTTGAAATATTGATAGTGGAAACGAACTTAACCAATTCATAGACTCAATCCTTATTCCGCGAAGTGATGAATGCCACATTCATATGGGCGGAGGCTATGGACCCGATTTGCTTTGCACGTTAAATGCTGCTATCAGAGTGGTTTTTGTCCGATCTTACTATTTGTCTGCGGATAGCGGGAGGTTTATGGGAGACTAGATTTTGTCGGGTAATTAATGCTCAAGAAGGGATAGGTTAAAAAAGGCAGGGGTTGAAGGTGGAGATGTTCTTAGGGGAGGAAACCTTGTGGGAGATTAGCGAGTCGAAAATAGGTCTCAAGCAAGAGATGGATAGCTATATCGCCGCTCGATAACGCACCCGTGGATTAAACGTATGGTAATTTGAAGAATCCGCGCGCTAATGCGTTTTAGCAGGGAAGAGAGCAGCTTTAACCAGGTCTCATTCAAACGAAGCATAAATTCCCTGTTAGATAAAAGAACCGTGATAGGCTTCCTACTTTATACTGCGTAGAAAAGTGATGGCAGTCTTAAATTAGGGGTTTCCTCACGAAATTCTGGGAAATCAGATTTATCACGTCCTCATACATTGGAGGTTGTCTTCTCAGAAATTTGGCTGCAGCTGATCACAGCAGTTGGTGGAGGGTTAATAAAGATATTCCGATTTTATTTCTTGTTGAATAATATTTTTTAAATGTATTTATCACTCAATCTTAATCTATTGATTTATCTCAATAAAATTGGATTCCTTAACTGCAGAGAAGATTCAGTGAGCGTACGAAATTCCAGCTGCGATTGCCAGGGAGTTTCTTTGTTTCTGCATTTACAAGTCAAATTTTCAATAAGATAGATATAAAATATTTCCTTAATAGTCATATAATAACAACTGTACTTCAGCTAAGGAATTAATTTATTAATGATAATTCATTTTCGCTAAAAATCGGAGAGGTTGTTTTTCTGAAGTTTTGAATTTTAGTTTTTAGAAGTATTTAGGATTTGGTATCCGTTGGGAACTAGCAAGCCACGCACAACAAGGAATTTTTACAACAAATCCGATTCAAAAAAGTAACAACCTCCTTCTTCCGAGTCTTTGTATATTTTACATAACACAACACAAAATACATTTCATTTAACGAAAGATACTAATATAACTGTTATCTCTTTATTAACTGAGCGATGTCTATTTGAAAACCATTCCGCTATACATCCGCAGAAATCATAAATGTAAACTATTGCTTTGTATCTACTATACTCTCAGTTAAATGTTTAAATGTAGCTACAATAAATTTAAATATATTTAAAGCTTGATTTTATGAGAGATTTATTGTTCTTGATATGGGAAAGAAATTCAAGAGATCTTGAAGCAATACAGCTCATTTGAATTTCTTTTTACATTGCCTTTTCTTACAAATAATTTATATTTTACTAAAAAATATTCACAAAATTAGGTTAGTATAAAATAAATGCTTTCTCTATTTTCGTAATTTCACATAAATAAAATAAATGGCGTAGTAAGAACTTTCTGTTTAAATATTGATAAAAACAACAATTTTCTATTGCTTGCAGCTTTGATATTTCCTATGTTCCAGACCTACATGTGAATAAATTTATTTAATATAAGTGATAGTTTTATATAGCTATAAATACTTCACTAAATATTTAGTGAGCTGCAAATCTTACCTCGTTTTTCCTTAACTCATCAAAACCTTGGGTTCTCACTGTACATATTAATGCAATATCTCAATAGACTAGTACAAGGGAATTCCAGAAGTAGCCTTTTATGAAACATCTTATTTCACCGTCATAAATTATACATTCTCACACAACGAGCAATTTGCGTGCAATCGAGTAGAAATTTCACGGAAGGGAGTAACCAAAAGTTAAATAAATCACCTTTAGAGCATAGTTAATGTTTCAGCTCCTTCGACCGATTAAGGAAAATAGCGCCGTTTATCCTTATAAATTTTTCTTGTAATTTCGTTGCCGATTCTGAGAAAAATCATTGAATCCAGTTGTGCAAGTATATCCGCTAATTTACCGCGATGAACCAAGAAACCAGGAGGGGACTGGCTATAAAGAAGATTTTTTCCTGAAAAATCTCTTTTTATCGCCTAAGAGAGGAAATAAATATTTAAAAAGAGCCGACCGCATTTCTCGAATGCCACTCCCTTTAGCATTTCAGGAATTTGAGACAACCCCCTCCCACCCATTGGAAGCAATGGGAATTTTTTTCCATCCCAAAACCCCTTTTCTTTCCTCCGTTCCTAGCAGCGAAAGATTACGTCACAGTCCGAAAAACCTTGGCGAAATACTTGCACGCACATCTACAAATGGCGTTTCTGCAAGAACCTCTTCCGAGTCCAATGGTGGGTGGGGCGAAGGCCCCTTAATCTTTCTCCTCGAACACTGCCGTATATCAAGCTACAAACTACTACGTCGCCGCCTCTTCTTCTTGCATTAACATTGCATTCCTCATGGCAGGCGTCTCAAAATTCTCTCTCCCGACGGGAATATAGTATCTCCCGCGCGTTGAAATACCTCCCTGCGAATGCGGCGCCTTTTTTATAAAAGGATTTAACATTTCCCGAGGGATAGAGATGGGAGTGTGTAACGTAGTCACGTCCAGGACCTGTAAACTTTACGATCTGCAGCGTGGCTACGTCTCGTTGAATTTCCTCGCTCCCGCAGTATCACGCGATGTACACTTCCATACCCCATCCATTTCCACTTAAGAAACGGGGTGGGATAAATATCCCGTTTTGGCGAGGGAGATTTTCGCGAAGAATACTGCATAGCGAGGAGACTTCTGAGGCTGCAAAGCGCATTACAGTCAAAGCAATAATCCAGAGCCAAGCTTTAGTTCGACTAGAATGACGTATTTTAAAGGTTCCGAAAATGGTTGGTAGGTGGCGGGTGTGATGCAGAATGGCAGTGAATGGAGGAGGAAGAAAATACTTAGGATTTAATAGCGTCTCGCAGTTTGCAAATTTATTTCTTTCGCACTTCCTCGCGCCATGCAGCTTTTGCAGATGCTGTAAAAATGCGCGGGTGTAAAGTTCTCCTCCGTATAAGTGCTGAATTTTTCCTGCGAATTCCGGAGGCGGAGTTCCAGGGTTTTGTAATATTCTTCCGCCGAAAGAGTAGAGTTTTATGAAGGGTTTTTACGGAAAAGTTACGTTGATTTCCTATTTTGCAAAGAAATGCCTGGCTATAGAGCTTTTTCATGTAAGTTATGGTCTACGACAGAATTTTAAGCGTAATTTAGTAGGTTTGCCTTCTATTTGAATATCTGCATCGTCAAATCGAATTCGGTTTACCCAATCTACCAATAAATTGGGTATGTAAACAGCGAAGAATTTGCATTTATTAATTTTTTTCTCAATCTTTTGAGAGTTTACAGTCCATATAAAAGGATCTGCACTCATGAATGCAGAGTTTCCATAATTTACATCCTGGTGCTAACGCTTGCATTTAGGTTAAGTGACTAGTTCAGCTTCCATATCTTCGTATATTCTTCCTTCAAATTGAAAATTCACTCTCTCAGTGTTATGTATAGCCAAATAAGTATCTCGTAATAAAAACTATAATTATTAATTAAAATTTTAGAGATCCAACCCAACTCTTACCAGATACTAAAGCATAAATGAACAATGGAAATGACTCGGCATTTTTGTCTGCGAGGAGAATATGAAATTTTTCATTAAGGAAATAGATTCAAAATTTGATTAGTATTTGTTTAATATTTTATAATGGAATCTGGTACATACCCAAACACAACTACAAAGTTCTTGCTCAATTTTTTCATATGTAAATATTTATCTTCAAACTTGTGAACATTTGCAGCATCCTCCAATATTTATAAAGTAAAATTATGAGAAATTATGTAAAATAAGTAAATAAAAATTATTCAATTTTCCACTATTTTACTTTCAAGAATTAATGTTTATAATTTATAAAAGTATTCATAAATAATAAATCAAATTCATACAGTTAGATATTCTTTTCTGTTATACAGAACAATAATTTAGATTTAGAATTATACTGTACAGTCTATGTTATCATTAATTCATGCTTCATTGAATAATTTAAGAATCAAAACGATTACTCTTTCAGATAAGCTATACGAACATCAAAATTGAAAAAACTCATTACAGATAAAGTGTATGCCCAAAATACTGATATAACTACATAACATTTTAAAATTGCAAGTTGCCTGGAATATAAATATATGCGAAGCTTAGTTTATTTAATCAGCTATTTAATTTTGCTCTATGAATTCTTAGCCAAAAAAAAGAATTTACTTATCTGAAAATAAATAATAATAATGTAAATAAATATATCTATTATCCTAAAACTAGCTTTTAACCAAAAATACAGGTATAGTAATGTTTTTGTCACATGAAGATATTCTCAATTGAAAGATATTAATACATCGTCATTGAAAAATATTAATACAATACCTTGTACCGAAAATTTCTACAGTCTAATATTCGCAACTGCATGTATTACGAATGTTAAAGAAAATGGCTTTGTACGATTTCATTCTATCATGTCACTCCTTTTATTGCATCAGCGAATAAATACTCTTAAACATGCCTATAACAGAATAAGTTTTTGTTAGTCGTTGAGTAAATTCTATGACATCCAGCAAGTGTTATTATAATTTAAAACTGAGCCACCTGCACAAATCACTTAGCAAATTAGAACGTAGGGATTAGAACCCTAGAATGTAACAAATATCAATGGATCAGGAATCCGTAGAATCTCTGATAGCAATTCCCAAAACCAAAAAAGTCACGGGTATGTCCGCCGACTGCGATAAGGCATGCGTTATTGGGGGATAAGCAACAATGCTTAGCAGGGGATGGAGGGTATAGGTGGAAAATGGTGGCAGGAAGCACACCCTTGCTCCCTCGGCATGGGGTTTTGTAATGAAAGTGAAAAGGTATTCAATGTTCGAATGAAAAGGAGCTTTGGAATCTCTCTCCTGCGGACATCCATCGGTCGCGCATTATCTGAGCGGAAGACGGACAGGGCATTAATCCATCAATGTCACCGTCCGGTCGCACCCTCCCTGATGCAATCACCATTGAACACTCCCCCTAAACCATGCCTAATCCTGCGAAGGTGTCTCGTAGCAATCTGCCGAATGCATCGCCATCTACGGCGAGTCGATGAAAAGCGTCCATCCCATGGTCACGTGACCGAGCGGACTGATTTTCCCGAGTTAAACATTTGACGTGCGTTAATGGTCTGGGACGTTGATGAGCCTTAAAGCATTCGAGACGGCTAATCGATGGGCGATAGCGCGCCGTGTTTGCGAGTTTGATTGACGGTTTCGCCGGTGTTTGAGGTGGGAGGAGTTTCCTCGGTGTCAAAGTTGTTTGTCCGATGAAACAAATCGGATGCTTTCGGGAGATTTCTTTCGGTTCGCTAACTGTTGCGTGTGCTCAAGCCTGTTTTTCGACGGAGCTCGGCGCACCTGTGTTGAGCATAATGAGCTTTAAGGGGATGTGCTGTGACAGCAAGTACTAAGAGACACTCTCATAAATAGTGTAATTTACTCTAATGTCGCATATTCCTTTGTGCTGGTGAAGGAAAAGATATGCTTGCACATGAACTTTCATCAGAAAACTATTGTTAAAACTGTGACATATTTGATATCCTATTAAGATGGTATTTCATAACATAAAGTGAAATCCGACACTTTTCAAGAAACCTAGTAACACTGTGTTATAAGCGGGATGGCATTATGATCTGGAATATTACAATTTCTTTCACATCAGAAAAAATACAAACGACTTTTCGGATCTTTTATTTTTAATGATCTTCCTTAATCCTTTCTTCGTCAACATCGCCATTAGCTAACAGAGGTATCGCAGACCATGTTCTAGTGTATTAGTAATGGTATAAGCCGTACGTGATTCCGTGATGAATGAGTAGCTATCTCTCTGCATGGTGTTACAGGGTTCCCACCGCGATGCATGTAGTTATTGTGAAAACATTCCGACGAAGTTCCTCTTAAGTTGATGTCCAATTCCCAGAAAGAATGATTTAAATTATCAATCGAATTTATTTAATTTGTGCTGTTAAATTAAAATATCAATTTTTTTGCCTTTTGGCTTACATGTATTCGATGTTCATAGGCAGACAGAATTCGTTAGATAAATTACGAATAAATATCATTAGAATTATGATTTTCCAAAACATTTGAATTTGATGTAAGATTAATTTCAATTAATTTCAATTAATTACATCGTAATCTATTTTAAAGCAAAATGCTAATGAAAATGGAAAATGTTTTCAGCGCCAATTTTATCCATGAGTAACAGTTCATATTATTTATAAAATAGAATTTTATATCAAGTAATTTGTATCAAAAATAATTTTGTACTTAATTACCATTAATAGTTAATTTAGTCGTTTTAGTATTGTTGAAAGCGCGTCGACAACTGAAGTCATTTCGTATATTGTGGTTCACAACAGAAAAATAACTCGGACCACAATCAAGAGAGGCAAACGCATTACTCACTCGACTATCCGGGAGCCCATCTTTAGTAGAATATGAATAAAAAATTCATATCGTTGCAATTTTTTGCGATAATACCTCTAAGTAAACTGAATAAAATTAAAACTACTGAGTTAGAACCATGCATTTTTACTCTACTTTTATTCCTTCTCTTAATAACCTTAAATTCAGCATATCCAATAAAAAATTTTATTCTATATTTTGCGCTTCATTTCTTCTGGATGTATTAGAAAATGTAGAATACAGCTGCGTATAATCTGTAAAGACAAAGTATAACATCACGTTGAGTGGAAATAATCATTGAACCTAAATAACTAAAGTGATAACAAGCAGAGCAACTGATATATCCTCAACGCCATCATCGCCAAGGTAACTTCTCAAGACGATCCCCTAACCACTCAGATTAGTAATCCTCTTTCTTACGTTGTAAGCGGTGCAATTGTGTTTCCAGATGCTTGTTCCGCTTTCTGCTTGCACAACAATGGTAATTGGTTAGACTCTCGAGGAAAGGTTGAAGAACCTTAGTGTCAACTCTAAAATAGTTGGTGTACGGGAAACAGTATTGAGATATTTAATAAATACATTAGTAGTTGCATAAAAAAACTCATTTAATTTTTGTGACAATAAATTAATGGAAATAAATCAGATGTGCCACATTGGTAAAAAATGCTTAATTTCAGTTCAGCTGCGACTTGGTGGAAAGAATTCTGACTTGTTAATTTTAATTAATTGTAAGATTCATATATTTTACATTATTCTTATAATTTAGTTTATTTTTGGGTAAATTGAGTAAACAATTTATTAAACGAAATACCACAATCTGTGTTTTCTATCTTCATAGTCTATTTATAGCAGTCTTATGCTTCACTCTGTTCTTCCTTATCACATTCTCCGAGAAAAATTAAGTGATAATATATTCTTCAAGAATTATATTAATTATTTCATTCATTGAAACGTTCATCTGTATTCTCCTGCAGAATATTTTAGGATCCATAGAAATTTGTGAGAACACAAAGATAAGTTCGATTATATACAATCTATGATATTTTAATATTATATTGTGATATTATATGTGACACTTTTGTTATGGATACGAATCATTCAATTCTGATCGAAGGGCTACTTCATGAGAACAAGTTGCTATTATGAAATAAGACAAGGTTGATCTCTTAAAATAATAAAAACGAATATGAAAAAAATTATAGGATTAAGTTACATTTGATCTAAGGAGTAAGCCATGAATTATACTATGCATTCATGAATCGTCTATTTCATAGGAACTAGGAGTCTACTTAAATTTCTTAATGCTATTTAATTTCCTTAGTGACAACCAACCATTCATTTCTATCTCTCTCAACAACTCTTACCATTCTCCCCCTCTCTGACACTCCTTGCATCCATCCCTGAATTACTCTCTCCGGCAATCCCATTTCTTATGCTAGCAATGAAGATATACTGAATGGCATTCATAATCCATTACAGGCTCATTCGCGAGCACGAGATTTGAAAACATTCGCTCGGAAATCGTATTAATAAAAACCAAAGGTAGAGGGTAAAAACCTAGTAATGAAGGCTGAGGGAATCAAGATGAGTAAGGCATAGGAAGGGAGGTGGGGAATAGAATGCGTTGAGCGTTCGGTTAGGGTTAGGAGTGGAGGTAAAGAGACATGGAGAGGGATTTCCCGCTCACGCTAGTCAACCAAGTGAAGCGTATGTTTGGAGAGGAAAAAAAAAGAATAAAGAAATGCTCGCGGTCGTGTTAGCGCTAGATTGGCGTGCAGTAGAGCGTTCCAGGCACGGGCGTACAGTTACGGGAGGGTCTGTTCGCGGGGTGAATAGGTTATTCGGATGAAAAAAATCCTCTCTTTCCGTCTCCATCTTCACCGGATGAGTTTTGTTTGGCTCGAGTTGTGTTTACGCGAAGCAAGACAGCCGTAAAGGGGAGGGATTTTTATTTATCCTCTTCATTCCTTTTTCAAAATTTAGGTCATCGTAAACTCGGATGTGCTTTGCGTTGCGGAAGTCAACTTGAAAAGTGTATCAAGTTCCGTTGGTTGAAAGGGTCACTGGACGTTTAATTGAGATCCCTGTGGTGGAAAATCCTTGTGATGTGAATGCGAATTTAGTGCTTTTCGAGAGTTAATTAAGCATCCCTTAAAATTTTTACAATGAAAGCTGCCGTAATTATTTCTTTTTAGATGAATTTGATAGTGCTATTTTATCTTTTGAAACCCATATTGCCTCGGAAAATTAATTAAGGGGCGTTTCTTTTGAGTCCCGTCGTTTTTCAATTACATTGAACCTTTCTCTCTCTCGAGAAAACTTTTACTCTCAAAATACTGATACTTATTTCGTTTTCTATATCTATACATTGAAGCTTATTATCTTATGCCCAGGGTTGGCTCTAAGCATTCCTGAAACCCTATGCGAACTCATATTAAAGATTCCTTTTATTTTTATTGCCATATAAGTTGCTAATGAACAACCATACGATATACCAAGGGTGCCCATAGAAATGTGAAGCCGCATTTCCATCCTCATCGCTCAATCTATCCCCGACCGTCTCTTTTGAGAGAAATCTGTGAAATATATTCACAAATTGACTTAATTCCAACTTCCATTTGTGTAGTAATATACATAGTGCAATTAATGGATTAGGTATTTAATTTCCTTAGAAATAAAAATAGAGAACTTGACAAGGAGATCCAAAGTTTGATCGCCATAATCAATTCAGCTTAATAATTTCACAATGACCCAAAGAAAATTGCTAGTAATCTTCATGAAAATCTGCTGCTTCTAAAAACTTATCATCTAAAGAATGAGCTATTTCCTGCAAATATTTTACCACATTTGAATGATTTATTTCATTCCTTATCAAATCTTCCTCTTTCATCCCATATATATATTTGAGATATTAATTTTTGAATCAATGCTTTTCTCACTTGAACTATCAGAATAATGTGAAACTGACAAATTATCAATGCATGATCACTTATTTAATTTAATAATAAATAAATTTTCTCACTTTTCAATATATTTCATGAATGAGTGAAAGTGGTTGTATATATGGATATCCTTTTCTAAATAAATGACCTTTAAATTGACAGAAAGATTTTCATACAGCATCTCCAAGGAGGAAGTTAAAGGGCCTATTAGTAGAAAATTTGATGATGAAAAGTTAGAATTATTCAAACTTTTTAGGCTAGAAAATACGAAATATATCGTACCTGTTTCGTGTTTTCTTGAGGACGATGAAGATCAGACCAGAGTTTCTGAACCGTGGCAGATGCGTCTTGACACCATAAAAGTGAGTTTGAAGACCTCTCGAGAAGAAATGTTACTACTTTCATGCATCCTGAAAAATATGAGATGTTATCTCTTCATAAAAGTCAGTAGGTAGCGTGTGATGAAGTTTTATAGTCGTTAAAAATTTAAGCCAAACAGGCGTCAGGAGTCAAAATCGTGCATTATCCACAATGCAAGCACGATCCAATTTCTAATCCATATAATTCTAAACGTTGTTTATAGGAGATACAGAATATGGTGATATTGCGATGGAGGAAAATACAGAAGCTAATATAGAACTGAATTAACATCCTTTAAAAATGAAACGAAATTCTACATTTTAAGATCTTTATGAGTTAGTGAAACGTACACATCTTATCATATTTACAATATATTTAAATTTATACGAAGGAATTAATCTTCTATGAAAATATAAAATATTCATTGAAATTACACATACCTTCAACAATATTTTCAAATATAATTATTAGCATAGATTAGTTATAATATAGTATACGTTATTATCACCTTATTCTTATTGATAAATCAGAATAAATTGTTTATTGTTAGCTATCTTTCGATGTTATTTCAGATAATCAAGCCATGAAAAGGCATTAGACAAGTGGCTTCAAGATATCATTCAGGAAAACAGCAGTGTTTGCCGACTAAAATAAGCTCCTTAAAATCATCGGATTTCAAGGATAATGTATGTTATAAGAAATTCACTCTAATAATTTAATTTTAAAGAATTGTTGAAGGCATGTGTAATTTCAATAAATTATATTGGTTGTTGTAAAGAATTTTTTAAAACGATGATGTTTTTTAAGATTTTATTCCTGTAATTATTTTTGGGATTTTTTTAGTTATATTATAACGTAAATGATATATATGTATTGCTTACGTACGAAAATATGTTACCGCAACTCAAGAACTACATGCTTACATACATGCACTTCCTATAAAGAATGGCATAAAATATATGTTATTTATATTGAGTTATTTTCTAGATGTAAGCCAATATTAGTCAATATTTTTATGTAAAGTTTTATCATCATATAATAACTTTACAGATTAGGTGAAAGAGTTCAATTCGGTCTAACTCTGCCGTAAGGGTATAGTAATAATATATATGCATCTTACGATAAAGCTAATCTCAAGATTTAGTGACATTTACGCCTTGAATTTTTGTCTATATGTAAGAAGAAACGTACTCAGAAACGCAATTTCACAATTGCTATAAATATAATCGGACTCTATTAAACCTTTACAAATGTTTATCTTGAATATTGCGCCTGGATGCATTTGACGGGGTTTCCAAAGATTACGGAAACTCTTTGAATGTGTAGGTTTGATCGTTTCCTTCAGATCTAATATTCGATTCCGCACAGGAGAGATGAAAACCTTCGACTCGGTATATGAGCACAGAATATATTCTGAAATCGGCTAAGGAAGGATATAAAACCAAGTCTATTTTCGCTTCACTTTATCCCTTGAATTTCATGACTTACCCCAGCTTCGTCACCTTTTCGAGAACTTTCCGTCTCAGCATCCAATTTCATTTCACGGATATTTTTACCTCTGAAAAAGATGTGGGAGTAATAAAACCTCGGAAGAGAAGTTCAGTTTTATATCCCTCTGAAGGCGTTCCACTACTTCGTTTCCCTTAATCACAGAATATAAATTACATCTATTACGTGAGAAAGATGCAAGAAGTTACGTTTTATTAGCATAAATTTATTCATTCTCACTGTAGCAAATCTCTGAAACTGGATGAAAAAACGTTTGAATCTCTAATTGTATCTGGACATGTCTTGAATTCCATCAGATTTCACTGCTCGTAACAAAGTTACAACGTTTATTGCTGTTTATTTATACGTCTAAATATTTACTCTTCAGGGTGCATTTTCCCTCTAGAATACCTAATTAGTCATTCTAGTGAATCATCTGTTTTTGCAGTCTATTCATTTATCGAAATTCTACTTTTATAATGCAATTCAATTGATTAGTAGGTTTCGGTATGCTGATGATGGAATTGTGTCTTAGATTCCATTATTGCTTTAACACTTTGCCTTTAATAAAGTGACATCTTTTATATTTTAACCAAACTATTTGAAGACGATGCATGACAGTGTTGAAATTAGCTAGGATAAGTAGTAGTGGCACTTTTGAAAGTGCTGAGATCATTTATCACGTGGGATATCATCGGGAATCGAGCCCTGATTCGTTTTCTTAAAGTCAAACGCGCAGCCCACTTGGCTTTCCGGGAGCCCTCGCTAGGATAATCTGATACAATAGAAAATATAAAGCACAAATGGAAAAACAAGATTACAGAAATAAGAGGAATAAATATTGGCACCTAGACTTAAATCCATACAATATATTATTTTGCGTTCACCAAAAGACAAATGAGGAATACTCCATATATTAGGTTTTGTTATCTTGTCAATACTTCTGTAAATGCTTTAAAGATTATTTTTTTATATTTTTAAACTAAATTAATAACCTTTAAAATTTTAATTGTTATATTAATTAAACGGGGGACTGTCTTGAAATAACAAGGGCGAAAGAAAGTTTAATATTGATAAATAATTTTGTTTTCCGATAAACCACTTTATTTAATTTACTGAGAGTTTTAATAGTATAGGCTTTTAAAGGACTTCCTGATGATTAAATGACTTAGAGAATAGGTGTATGAGAGGACCTGGAGGAGATTAGGTTCATCATTCCGTCAATAGACCGTAGGAGAGATACGTATTCAGCTATTCTTTAGAAACAGCTATTCGCCTGTAAATAGTTTACCCAAAAGGAGAAAACATACTACCATTCCTTCTTTCAGATACGGAAGCATTGCGAATGAAACAGTTTTCCTTCCAAATTTCCCTTGTCGAGCTTATTACGTCATCTCCATCCATTCGCAAGAGAAAGCCCCCCCGTATGGAGATAACGCGAATATAGTGAAGCCCGACAATAACGGATTCATGCTACGACCCCAACCAAAGCAGTCTTTCGATGGCAATGAGATCGCTTGAATGCGGCGCGAGCGAGCTGAACGTGAGAACCACGATTTAACGACGACTTTGCGAAGGAGTCATATTGTGCTCTATCCAATCCGAAGATGTGAGAGAGGTGGTCGCGCGTGTGTATGACTCCACATCAATAATCGACGTACGGAGGGATTTCATTAGCGACGATTTCAATCCTATTTCACGATCCGAGTTGCGTGCCGCGCTCCAGATTGCGTTCGCGGAGGTAATTTAGTTATCGAACACTAAGGATCATTCTCTCGCGGAGCCTCACGCGCTCACCTAGGGTTTATCACCGGTTCCAGCGCGCATGCATTTTTGACGTCAATAACATCTGTGTTCGGGATATCTGAATAAAATTGTGGGATCAGAAAATATGCATCATCTCATATGGGGTTAGAGGAATGTGAATTAGTAGAATAGGATATAAGAAATTGAGAAGTAGAGGTATGGGTAATGGATTAGTGGGAAATACAGGAGTGGCTAATATAACTGTATCTACTATAGGAATGTGAAATAGGAAAATTAGAATTTAAAATAGATAAAAGAGAAACAGGGAAATTGGGGAGTAAAAGGATTATGAATAGAAAAATGGAAAAGAGGAGCAAAAATTACCTTTAATTAGAAGGACTAAAAATTTTGAAAGAATATCTACTCAGGCCAGAATAAATGATTTGGAACCTAAATTTAAATGTTTGAGTTTATCAAAAGAAATTATTACATATACTTATATTTTAGTATTATATATTATGCATATAAACTATGATGAGTTGTGGGAAATTGAGTTTCAATTTCGTCTAGTTCCTAAAGGAGTACCATGGTAGAAACCTCAATACAATTCAAATTGGTCTCTGTTTTAGTTTATTTGTTATCATGAGTAATATACTCATATATTAACTAACTCAGGAAGCCAAAAATTTCCAAGAGTTATTATTCATATTTAAAATTATTCAACGAGCCTTAGGTGAACTATTTCAGTTCCTTTGAGGCTATATATAATTACACTTAGTATTAATAATAATTTAAATTGATAAGCAAAAATAAGCGTTGATAATATAGCCATCACATCAGGCAGTATCACTTTGGCTCAAAACTTTTTCATGTAATAATTTCTCTATGAATTTATTACGTATTTCCCCCGAAAAGCATCTTACTTTCCAAGGATAAAAATATCCAGAAATTTGTGCACAAATCGTAAAAATTAGTTTCCTGGTAGAAAGAATTATAAAAATAGGTTCGAACGTTTACGAGTAGTAAATTGAAAATGAATTAATGAAATTTCTGATTGTGATTTTCTGTTTCGTGTTAAATGGACTAATATACATAAACCAGCACTTTCCATCACGTTTATTAAACATTTGTCTCAATTATTGAGAATAATTTTTGATAATTAAGGATATATAGAGTTTCTGTAAGAAAAAATGACTTGTACTCACATTAGTGCGCGTTAAAATCTTAACGATGCTCTTCAAATTGAACTATTTAGTTTTCTATAAATATGTAGTATATATAGAATGCAACTTGAATAAAAATTCTTAAGTTATTCTATATTAAAACAAGTAAGAAAAGTTGTAGTATTTTTTAATCATAAATTGTACTCTTTAGCTGAATCATGCTGTTTTTATTATTATAAAATCACGTTAAAATTGTTAGGAATTCATTTATTATGAATACATGCAAATTATGCATCTCTATTTAATTATTTTTTATTTAGAAGTAAGCGAAAAGAAATTGATCTCTTTTTTTATATGAAGATAGTGCAATCAAAATGCTGAGGTAATTATCCCTTACAGTATCTTTCAAAAATCATTCACATATATCTTCTATAGCCATAGTAAGTATATGGAAATTCAATCTGAAATCCTTTTTGAAAAGACGTTATGAATATCTTCTGTCATCATAGTAGAAGCGGTCGTTACACATGTAAAATTATTTCAGCATAGACATGTTTTCGAGGAGTAATTTGCGTCTCTTAAGCGCCCATTTACCTCAAATAGCTCCTCTTTTCCCTGTTGAATTTGCATGCGCAATAAAGACTAGGGTCCCGTCCGGTCCACAAATTCCGAAGAATTTGGTTCAATTACTTGTATCATGCAACATTTACCCAAGGAAACGAAACACCCTCATAAAGTACTAAGCTCTCCACCAAAATAATTTCTAGCGAAGCGTTTTGCCCCGGCAGCGGAAACCTTTTGAAAAGATGACTATCGCAGAGCGGCGGCAGTCTCTCAACATGCCACTGACTCATCACATCCCCTCTCCTTAGCCCCTATCGCGTTTCAACCAATATTATTTCATGCATCTCTTAATGAGGCGAAACTCCGTCAGAGGCGGCATCTTTGCGACTTCCTGTCCGCCCGACAAATCCACCTTTTATCTCTGACCACGCCGATATACAAAACCGGTTTTGTCCCTTTTGAAGAGGTCAAAGTCGGGACGAGACGGGGCCCATAATTCTGCACGAGGAGAGAAACATTAGAAGAGAAGGGAATGCGGCCTGAGAGGGCACATAACTAACGAGTCAGGTCGCCGCGTTAAGGAACGAACGTACTGCCCTCGGTGGCGTGGGACCCTCGCATTTGTCACCTGGTGGGCGGAGGAGGTGGACGGAGGAAAAAGAGTTGAGGAACAGCCCAAAGGGGTAAAGGAAATGCTGGGAAGAAGGGTGCCACCATCCGGTCTATGAAGAAAATAGGTGACAGGAGGGGGGAAAAATATATTCCCTCGGAAGGTACGCACGAAAGGGGGTTTTATTTTTTTTCGGCCGGCCATGCCTCGACTATAAAGCATGACGTGAGACAGGAGTCCTTTGTGAAGTAGACCCTCCGCCTGTTACAAAGTTCCGGAATGGAGACATGAGAACTTACGTTCGTACCTGAAGTGCGCAAACACAATTTGCGCCCGACAGGCAAGGCGGACTCCCCCGGCGATGTTTGTCGGGGTTTTATATCTCTTGTCCGGTGCGTAAGGAGGGGGCAAATTTCACGACAGATTTGGGGGAATTCGAGGAGGGGGAATCCAATATACCTTGGTTTTCTTTTTCACTGGAGTAAGTTACCGTGGAGATTCGATAAGGAAAGATACGATGAATGAAATCACAGGAAGGATTCTTACTTGTCTGAAAGGTCGAGACGTGCTTACAAGAAAACTGTTTTTGAGGTTCGATCCAAATGAATAATACTCTGAATCTTACTTATTGGAATTGGCGATTACAAATACGTTCATTCTTCACATGAACATAACGTTCTTAGATTAAGATTATCTTCGCTATTATGGGCGAATTCTGTACTTAATAAATTTAATTCTACGTTATCTTGCGGAAGAGTGAAGGTCTAAAAATTCTTTTTAATTTTAGACGATATTTTCCTTTGGATATCATATTTGGGGAGTATCCCAAAAGTTAGATAACAGTTTGTACATTTCTACACTGCGGGTTGCAAGCCACAAGGCGCACCTTCCTATTGAGAGAAGGCGTTATTTTCGAATTAATTGATTCATAACCACGACCTTTTTTTATTGATTTATTTTATGCCTTACATCGTCGCTAATAGTCTTGTATCTCGAATTTAAGATTATATATATAGGTTTCACATTAAGAGCGGAGTAAAATTTTCTGATAGGCTTGGACGAATTTTAGGTCCATAGCAATGTTAACTATGAACTTATTAACCCAAACGTAATAATAGGTGTAGATAGAACATATCATTTTTTGAAAATTTAAAAATAAGTTAAAATTTATGCTTGATAGAACATGGAAGACATATTACCTTGTTAGTAACTTTAAAAACAGCATTGATAATAAAATTAAAAGAAGAGACTTCATCGCACCGAAATCGTTTAGATTCATTCATTCTTCATGCCCTAATTAACTATAGTTTACCACACGTAAGATAAGAAATTCTCTCAAAGTAAAAAGATTAAGTATGTCTTTTGTAAACTACTCTTGAATATATCAACCAACTATTATGACGTCGTTACTTATTTATTTTACGCATGATATATTTAAGAACATATCTCCATACGTCCAGTATCACGAATTTTGCTCCATATTTTCTTTATAACAACGACAAAACTTATGGTTTTAGCATGATCCACATTATCAAAATTAAAGTAAAATGTCACTATTGCTCGTATTAATTTTATAGGATGCCAAGAAAAAGATGTCTATAAAAGTTTCAAATATAAAATATACATGCTAGTTTCGAATACTGTATTCAAATGAGACTCAAGGCATGGTAATTATATTGTAACTGAAAATTGTACAGGTAATAATTATACCTATTCTTGTATGCGATAATGACGATGTTACTGTAAACAGGTAACACATTCAATAGTAAACTGTTGTTTAATTTATGCCTAACTTAATAGGCCTCCTTAGGACAAGTATTAAGTTAACTTCATATTAACTTAATATTCTTAACCTAAAAGACATCTATTGACAAATTTCATTATTATTAATTTAAGTAATCACTACGCCTCATATTCAACAAAAAATCCTGGTAACTATCCTTATACAAATGATATCTATATGAAACTGAATTTGCAGAAAGTGAAGCAGGAATATTTTTAACTCTTGATTGTCCAGCTTCAAATCTATCTCAATTTGCTAATATATCAAATTCTTTTAACCGTAGGATTTTCTCTTTGTATATTGAAGTGTAGAATCAAAAGGAAAATTCGTAGACAGCAAATATTCTATACTACGCCTTATAAGGCTCAGATGCTAAATAGCGTACACATTCTCAAATTGACATCTCCAAAATGACTTCACAAATTTCTAAGAGGCTGAAAGGATTCTAAGTAATCAAACATTTCCTCTATTATTATCCGCTTTTTGAACGCCTAAAATTAGTCTTACACTCCGTTCCATCGCCACCTTTCTTACTCTTTCCCTCTTTCCCCATCATCGCCCTTCCCCTTTTCATTCTTTCCTCATCTCCCCTCTCTCTTTATGGGCGACATTCAACTGTCACGTACGGATCTCTCCTTTCTGCCATTATTCCCCCACGCGTCTCAAACTGAAGATCGTAAAAGAAAGTTACTTCCACCTGGTGCTGCGTGGAGTGGAGAAGTTTCGCTACGGAAGCCCCCCTTTTCCCCGTCTAAGGCTCCGATTTCCTCCTCCAAAACTCTCCGCTACCCCTCACTCTTCCTGGAAAATTCAACCCCAAAAACTCTTTTAAACATCCAATCTCCCACTTCTCTTCCTCTTTCATCAGCGTCACCATTCCTCCTTTCTCCTAAAGATGGCACCCACCTCTCTCTCTTCAATTCTTAAATTATTCTTCCAATTTAAAGACTTCTAGACCGATTCTCGGCCTTTAACTTCCGCTTGACTCCACCATCATTTTAGATCTATGCCCCCTTAATCAGGATGTATATTTTCGATGTAATGAATTATACTGCTATATTTGATCAATAAATTTTTGGTCAGGATTCGTGAATGAAGGACGAGATGCATATATTCCACATTTAGCTTTTCTAAGGAATGAAAAATGGTTGCTTTTGAAGACTAGACCTTTAAGAGCAATTATGTGCAAGCTCGGCAGCTGAAGAGTATATTTTTCATAAAATTTTATGACTAAATTTAATATCTATACACTCTCTATGTTGTATTTAGCCAGCAAATCAGTTTTATTACCAACTCCTCCACTGTCACCAGCCATCAGCTTTGGAGATAAAATCAGGCGTACTCAGCATAATGGAAGTGACGTAAATTCCCTTTGTGCTCCCCACTAAGCTAAAGTGCTATAATCAGGAAATGGACATGCGTGAGTATCAAAAGGTCCTATGAATAATACAATTTATTAAATACAATACGGAGTGACTTGCAATCAGTTGAATTCCGTTAGCCAGCTTCAATAATATATGAGAAATGTTCTCATTATTAGAACCATAAAAAAGTTTATAAATATAAGTTGAAGGATGTTTTGTCCTCCATTCTTTAGTCAAAAGCTGGTGAAATATCATTTTACGGAGTCTAGCCTAGCATGATAAATTATATTGGTAACAGAGAATTGGAACTACAGAAAGTTAGAAGTTGCAACTAGAATAAGCAGTAGAAGATATAGAACTCAGGATTTTTAAGGAAGTACTTTAAAAGCTAGTTACGTTGATGCTTAAGCACAAGCTTAAAATTTTTAAATATTGCTGCTAAAATGTGGAAGGAAAATAAGAGAAATACTTTTGCTCTTGTAAAAATAATTCCACAACATGTTTTAACAGACTATTTATAGGATGTTGATTCTATTTTTATGTATTTAATCGCAGAAGTAATGGAGTAAAATGTCTGAGAAGATTTTTTAAGTAAAGTCTTTAAGGTAATATAAGGCATTGAAATGTCCTCAATTCAATATTAACGCTTACATATTAATTTTCATCTATGACAAGGCTTAAACTTCTTTAAAGAGTGATTTCTTTGTACGGATGTTTTATTGCGGTTGAAGTATATTTTCTCTTAATTTATTATCTGGCTCCTGAAAACCATTTGCGTCCTGTTAGTACCACAACTTGAGAAAATGCTTATATTTTTAAAATTATATTTCTTATTTTTTGATATTTAGTTGTAACGGGTGAAATTTAAGATAGGACTGCCTAGTCTTAATAATACTAAAATTTATTTTGGGTTATTACTTTAGAATAGCAAATGTTTGCATAATTTTGTAGCGTAAGTATTATGGTATTTTAATAAACAAGAATTCCTTCACTTAATACCCTCACGCTTTTAGGAGCTTCAACTCGGATGTCAGGAGTGCCGAAGTGGTCCTTACCCTTCAGTTTTATCTCATCTTAAGGTTTACGTCCCGCCCCTGAAATCTTCTCAACCTAGCACACACTCTTTCCCCCTTAGGACAGCGTCTCCTGCATTCCATGATGCCCAATGAATTCTGCGGATCTCTTCCGGATACGTCTTTCCTTTTTTTTAAGTCGACCCTCCTTACGAGAGGAAGGGGATAGCTATCCCCCACGGTTTAATGACCCCGAAGAGGTCTTGTGAAGAGGCCATCTCATTGGATCGGATGGCATTCACACGGCGGTTGCCACCTCGCTACGGAATTTTTTCCATTCTTCCCCTCTTTGGTTTCTCGTTCTTACTTGACCCGATGTTCGTTTTACACTCTTATACTCTCTTGTATGCTTTGATTGGAACTCTTATGGATAAATATTCATTCTTCACCATGAATTACATAACAACTATGAATATATGTTTATTCAAAAAAGTGAATAAAAGAAATTAAAGAGTATCTGCAGTCCAAAGATAAAACTTTGGACGTATCATGTTCTTAGGTCGTGTTTTGTATTGGCTTCCGTTTGTCAACATGTCAATTCATACATAACTTAAAATTCCAATTATTGAGAACTAACGGAATGTTGATTTATCACGTTAACCTTGTAAGGTTAACGTGGTAAATTATTAATGGTCAATGATTTCAAAAGAAGGAGAAATAAGTATTGTACATATGTATTATGTATATAATATAAAGTATATATTGTATAAGTATGTTATGTTTTTTAGGGATATAATTAATAAAGTTTCGCAAGCTAATGTAATAGATTGCGGGTCTTTATAAGTGTTTATAGTATTATAGGCTTCCATATAACATCCAAGCTACCACGGAAAGTTTTATAGAAATAAATTATTTCCAACGCCTTTAATATGCACATTTCTTTCAACATATTTCTAGGAACAGCGGAAATATTAGAAGAAACGTTTGTAATTACTCTCTCTGATTTCGTTATACAGCAACTTCTCGTTTTCGATTGCAATGATAATGAACCTTATGCAGAAACGAGTTTTATGTACTGATAATAATTTTTAATTAATATTGGCTCGTTTACTTAGTAATAAACTACTCTGAAACCACAATAGGAAAGTTCCACCGGAAAACTACGTTTACTATAGTATAAGACTTGAAACGAAATGATTAAAACCTGAAAGTTTAATTAATTAGTGAACCATCGTAACACAATTAAATAACTCCCTACTGAAACCAGAGATGCGTATGCTTTTAGAGTAAATGAAGACATTTGATATCGAAACGCAGGCGATTAATCAACATGAAATTAAATTAATGTATTTATCTCCCTCGATATCGCGCGTATCACCGTCGTTTGTTTTTCATTTCCTCCCTCGTGGTTTTGTTTCGCGCCCTCGCTACGTATTTTTCGCACGCGTGACAAAAACAGGAAAAGGGGACCTCAGGAAAATATACGACGTCAAACAGTGAAGCTGTTTCCACGATACCACCACGTGGCGCTACCGTCGCCGCCATGACGAACACCCGCTTTGTCACATTTCCCAAGCACTTGGGTATTCCTCCACCGAAAACCACACCGATGTGGATTTTTTTGTATTTTCCCCTCCCATGCAACCGGGAGAATCCTTTTATTGCGCGTGCAAAATTGCGGCTATACTTTAGCAGATCCGGTGACGCTCACTCTCCGACGTTTGTGCGCCAGGTTTCCCAGAAGAAGCGAAGTGAAGTGGAAGAAATATTTCCCGCAACGAAATTAACGCAAAGAGTTGTGAGGATCGAAGCTTGGCATAATGGAAATATTTATTCTCAAATAAATCACTGCGTTAGGGGATTAACTCGTTAATTTCATTTTATCACTTGTTCAGAAAGCAGAAACAATTTAATTTAGCTTGAAAAAGGGAATAATTCAAGCACCATATTTACCTGAATAATACACAGAGATCTTACACAGTGCCGATTCAGTTTCACTAGTAAAGATTAGTCAATCTGGGTTCATAAAATGAGTGATATATGTTTTCTATTCTAAGAATTTATTATTTTATGCATAAGCATTTCTAAATCAGCTAAGTATAGTTTTTATTTATATTAAATATCTTGCAGAGATATTAAAAATTGATTGCCCTTCTCATATAATAGGATAGTGTTTAGTACTATTAGCATGTAAACTTATTTAAAACTCCTCAGATTCCGCCTGAATTTCATATTCTGATTGTTGAATTCAAAGACCAAAGAAAATATTTCCCAAACATTCCACTTATACAGTAAAATTACTGTCACTTGAAGTTATACAAATTGAAGAATCTTGGAAGAGGAAACAGAAGAATTTTTAATTTTAATAATTAGATTATAGTGATATGGACTATGCAGAACAATAAGTTTGATAACTTTTTCATTTAGTGTTTAAAAATATTTTTGTCTCTTACTTTGATAGGAGTAAAATTATTCAAAATTTTAAAAAATATTTGACTTAAATATGAATATTAATATTTTCCAGAAATTTTAATTAATCAATCTCAATTTTTTATGAAAATAGGCCCGCTTCACTGAATCGCGCTAAAAGATAAATATAAAATATAAAAGAAAAAGGGGAAAAAATATCTTCAACTTCTTAAACAATGGAAAATAATCTGTGAAATATGATTGCAAGGTAGTAATTTGTTTGTTTGATAAGTCATATTTACTTTTGTCCAACTACACTTTAAGTTGTTTACGGTTGCGACTATGTTCAAAACAGCTACTTTTTTGGCCCTCCTAGCTCTTTGTGGCTGAATAATATTTTATCTGTAAAAGAGGAAAATGTTCACCTCCAAAAATAACGTACGTACGTTCATTGACGTAAAAAGGCAGATTGTAGTTAGGGATGAATAGAAATTTAGAAAAACCACGCACATCGCAAACGCATAAAAACAAAATTTCCTCAATGATTGAACGGCACTCCGGCGTCATTTGTTTCGCTTTTTCGTCCAATGGCTGCGACAAACAAAGGGGAAATGTTTTGGATATGAGATTGGGGGAAAGGAAGAAGAGGAGGAAATGACGTATACACATTCACTCGGTACGTGACTACCTGACACGCACGATTCTTCATCAAACGCATTTCCACGCTTTGGCGGCAAACGACCTCCCAAGCCATAAAATGGGGTCTTATATCAACCAAACTCTCATTCCTTCAACCCACACCTTGGTGGGATTCCTACCCACAGCATTCGTATACATTCTTAACCTTCACGTTCCCCCAACACAATCTTACTCACCAAAAACGCTTTGATGCCCCATCTATGATACAATCAGGTGTTGTTTTCTCCATCTCGATGGCCTTTTGCTCAGTCAGATATCGTCAACAAATTCCCTTCCTATTCTACAGGAAACTTCATAACTTATATCCCTCAAAGGGATTCGTCATTATTATTTGCGTGTGACATTTTAATGGACCTGCAGATCATTCTATGTCAGAAATCTATAAAGATGTGAAAATTAAGCATGAAATATTTCTTAAGACCTCTTTCAACTTTATTTACATTGAATAATATGAAAATAATTACTCATGGTAATTAAATCACTCTTAAATTTAATTCATTGGAAGTATATTGATATATCCTTCAATGGATGTCGCTAAGAGTTTGACACAATTGAAATATTAATCCACAAATCAATAAATAAATCTATTCGGAATATATCTTTGTTTCGATCGGAACCAATTTCCGTAACCGTACTAGGACATGCTCGGTAATTTGGGGGGGTGGGGGAATTATAGCTTAAAATTTGGAAAACTAAAAACTATTATAGATGAGGGTATGGTTTATTGATAGGAATCTTACCTGGGAATGAGCATTTTTTCAGTATTTCTAATGAACTCGAGAATTCATTAAGAAGAATGCAATCAAAGTAGATTGTTATGAATCGGATAGAAAAGAATAACGGTCATGGCGTGACACTTATTTCTTTGGTAAATTGACAATATCGCCATGCATGTAGCTAGGTAAAAAATATCGTAGTATACCTCGAATGCTCAGTGAGTTGAGTTATTTTATCATCAAAAGGTCGATCAAGAAGATGCAGATTATTTATTTTACACTGATGTATGAGTGATTCAAAAAATTAACATTTAATTATAATTAAATTCCAGTGTTATTGAAGATTTAATTGAAAGACAATCGCTATGCCTAAACTATTCTAAATATTATTTCACCCAGAATTATGTAAACAACTTAGAAATATCAAAATAGAGACACATAATCACATATTAAATTAAAAGAATCGATTTTGAGTCAACCTATAGGAAATAGAGATAACCGTGCTGAATAAATACTAGTACTTGTTGTCATGCATATAAAAATGAAATAATTACCTAATCGATAAAAGACCATATAAAAATGTATCAAATAATCAGTTTTCCTCAAAATGCAGCAAGTATTATTCACCTCACGACTTTGGGAGCCGGAGGATCAATTTGTTTTGCGCAGAATTCTTATCCCTCCCAGTTTTCGCGTGCTTTGGGAAATGGATAGCAGTTTCGTGAGTTTTTCCCCTTTCTTATTAAGACTTCGCTGGAAAATTAATCATTACATTCCGTTGAGTTACGTAAAGAATTCGATCTAATTTAATTTTGCATGGAAGCTATGTCCTTGAGTTCTGTAAAATATGCAGAGCGCTCATTCGTCCGAATTGCTATGGCAGATTATGATTACTCATCTATAATAACAGGAAAATGAATTATTAGTGGATAAAAATATTTTGACCTTCTCGAAATCTTGATTAAATAATTTTCCAAATATTTGAATTTATAAGGAATTGTTTTACGCGTTAGGAAGCTATTCCGAATATGTGAAGTTCATCAAGATACGGTTTATGAAGAATTCATGCTCTATTTTTTTAATAAGATTGTCAATATTTTTTCAATATCCTGATAATATTATGACGCGGTTCGAATATACTTAAAGAACTTTAAAATGATATCCTTGATTACTCCGTGACGTCGAGCTATTGGAGAAAATAAATTTGAAACTCTCCCTAATAAATAAATTTGTATTTTTAAAATAATAGCAATTGTTTCTTAATAACTATCAAGGTTCTAACACAGTGCAACCAGGATCTCTGTAATAGCAATGATGATAAATTTTAATAATTAGATTATAGTGATATGGACTATGTTTTGCAAAACAATAAGATATTTCTTCTCTGAAAAAACTCAGCAAATTTTCATTTCCCGATATTCGCAAAATTTCAACTAATACATTTAATTAGTATTGCTTCTTTAATATTATATCTAAAATGTAGGAACATAACCATAGGGATATTAGAAATTACTGCGATGGAATAATGACATGTAATATCTTGAAATTTCCTTCAACTGGCTTCTACAAATTGGCCTTATTCAGATTGAAGGGAAATGTAATGCTAAGCACTTAACTCATATTCTAAATGTTACTTGAAGTGCGAAGGAAACTAGGATCGAGTTTTTGTCTTTAGACTATTGCAAAGACTCATCGACTAGTCAACGCCCATTCCTGCGGCTTCAACTAGTTGAGAGACCACAGGGATGCGAACCCACAAAAAAGGGAAGCCAATTTCTGGAAGGACGTGGAATGTCCAGGCGGTAAAGTGCACCACACTAGATAGGCACTCCTATTCCCAGCAGTAATTTGCTTCCACGGCTCCAGAATTCAGGAATTATCCTCGTCTACCCCCTATTCTTACGGTGTTCTTAGTTCTGTCAACGAACTCTGCTATTTTACCCTCCTCTGCCATTGTTTACTTCAGCCATAATTTTCTTGTTAAAATTGTTTCACGAGATACGCAATGGAACCTGAACTTCCTCAGACATTTGTTGATACAATTGGATGATTAAAATTACTGCGGTAATTTCTTAATATATGAATACTGCAAGAATAATTTACTTAATAATTGCATTCTTTACGACTCTTAGAAAAAATAAAGAATGGCAAAAATGAACAAGAGGTTCTTTCTGTCCTGGTTTCCTTTCTATCTTTCCAATCAGTACATTAAGCAAAATTTTCGTTTAATAACATTCACATAAGGACATTTTCGAGCATGATACTCGGTTAATGCTAGGTTAATCAAGAATTAACTACTTTGATTAATTTCTGAATAAAATGGTGGCATTTCATGAGAAATTGATTGATTTGCGCTGGGTTAAAAATCCTTTTCTGGCGTTTTTCTGCTGCGTGGATTTTTTCCGAATCATTTTCTGTTTCGTAATTTCTTCAATTTTTCCAACTTCTCGGGACATCTTTATCTAATTCATAATTACTCGTGGAATGCGGAATTAATGTAGAATGTATAATCAAATCAGTAGAAGATGAATGACCGGTATATGGAAGAGGACACTTTCTAGCCTCAGTTTTGCATGAATAATATCTTATCCATGTAGATATTCCATCAGTTCATAAACAACATGCCTTGAACATACTTTATCCTACATTAACGGATTCTTTCATGTGTATGGATGACAGTTTCTAAATTTTTATACGAATAGTAATTCAACCGTACTAGAAGAGAAATTGCCATCAATGACGTGAATTGCGCAGCTATTACATTCACGTTATTGAACAGAAGCAATATCTCCACCATCACTAAAATTCAGAAAGACTCTCCACACCCGGTTTCTGAAAGAGCTTAGGAACCAACCCATTTCCTCAATTACCCTTTCGGGGCTGCGGAGGGTTGAGAGTTCGAACCCCGTTTGCCATAAATCGCTCACCCCCTTCCCAGCGGGTAATTCTGAAGCCAGCGCATGGGCACCCCCTCCAATCCGCACTTAACCCTTCGATTTCCTAGCAGGCGGTGGGCAGTAAATTGCTCTCGGATCCAACATGTCCTTGGCCCTCGCCGCCGCATTGGGTAGGGGAAGGTGAGGAAAGGGACGGGGGGTTGTCACACCTCCGATTTTAGCCCCATACCGCCAGTGTGTACAAAAGGCCATTATCCACCGTTCATTCCCGTAGCTGCATTTCGTCGGGGGTTTATTAGGGATGGTGGATTCGCCAGCGGTTTAATGATGGTGATTAACCCGTTTGATATATTCTCTGGTTCAAATGGCGATCTTGGGAATAAAACAGTATCCACCCCGAAGTTATAGACATAAGATTAATTGTTCTACCATGGCCTGTAACAGTTCTTTGACTAAAGGAAATTTTACGTAAAGGATATTTTGGTATTCCTAACTTTTATTTTTTAACGCCTGTGATTAAATCGATTTATTTACTTTGACTCCGAATTCTCGATAATTGTAATAGTACTTGTAACTGATTCGTAACAAGTGATCTGAAATGATTATTTTGTTAGCTTACGATGAATTGTTAGCAATAGATAGACAATTAGTCCGAATTATCGTACAAATTTCCTCGCAAACTTACAATTTATTACGCCTTACTACGAAATAATGACACAGAATAACAGTATCAATACACCAATACATAGAAATGACATTATATTAGGTGAAATGGATATATATCATTTAATCTTATTACTGGTAATAAGTGGTTCACACAAAAATCCAAGATAGTAAGAGCAAGTTGATGAAATTATAGAATAAAATAATTCAAACTGGAAATTCAAGTGGAACTCAAACTTTTTAATACATTTTAGTTATTTAAAACACTGGGTATTTTATCTCATAAGAACTGTATCCACTGAAAATAAAACGGCAAAGTACAAACAAGGGGTTTGCAGAGTCTGTGCACAAGAGGCAAACGTTAACAGCAAGCAATTGAACTTAAATGCATACGTTGCAAGGAATATATTATGGATTTTCCATAAAAAAGGAAGAAGTGGACTATATTAGTCATCCTTATCCTAAAAATGCAATTTAATATATTTATCTTATTTTGGAGCAATAAATTTATTTTTATGAAACTCAGAAATGGCGTCTTTTCAATATTATGAAGGTAATATATCAAAATTTATAAAATGGCACTCTACCTGAAGATTTATATACCATCAATATTGTCATGATAAAAATTTCGGGCGATAAAAATCACGCTGATAAAGTTACAACCTAAAATTAAAGATTCAATCGATTTTTGCGGAAATAAATCTCTGATATTGAGTGGGGAAGATGACTTTTTATCATAAAAGTGGATATTCAACCCATTCCTAGAAGCTTTCCCCTACGAGACACCTTCCCAAATTTCCTTTCTATTACCTATCCATCATCTAACAGATGAGCGGAAGGGCCTCTTAGTCTTGAGCCTTTTTCTCCCCGTCTGCCTCCACACCTCTTCTTCATCTTAATAAATGCGCGCTCCCCTGACCCTCTGACGTAAATCATTATTCTACGAGAGAGTTTCTTCTTTTAATTTAATTCATTCCCTCTGAGTGACTCGCAGAAGAGGTTAGTTATTTTTTGGCTCATTACCCTTCGCATCCAATTGGAGTTTAATCCACCCCAAAAGCGGGAATTCTTTTCATAATATCTCTCAAAATCATCTGAGGCGAGATGTCTCCTTAGTGCGGATGATAAATTTCGAGTGGTTCTTGTACCCTGACCCACTGAGTTAAGGCGTCCTCACAAATTTCCGTTTGTTACTTGTTCCGTTTTTGTGCGATATGTTATCTTTAAATCTTATTCCTTTTTTATCCCTTTTGTTAATAGAATCAATATACATTTAAATATACATGCAAAAATATACTAATAATATGAGTATATTAACCTCATACGTTTAAATATAAATTCTTAGAACGGAAGGACACCTTCATTGACACCTATTTTATCGCAAGCTGATTTAAGATTTCTATTTTAACTGTTTTCGAGACATTATTAACATGCCTTCATTAAAAGTACATATTGTGACATTATCGAAAAATTATTGCTTTACACATCTACCTTTTTGAGGATGAGATGGCCAGTAGTATTCAGTCAGACAAATGCATGAAGAGATTAACTGAAATCATTCCAGTGACAGTCGGAAAATCGTAATCATGCTATAAGTAGATATTTACTCTGAACAAATGTAAAAGGGAAACTCTAATATCCTATCAGTTCTCAATTTTTAACATATCCATTCGCGTTTATTCAGATTTAGTGAAGGAATCGTGCTTTAGTTAGCATTCAGATTGTGAATGTCCTATAATGAATAACGTTCTTGTATTTTGATAGTTTTTGCTTTTTTCTTTAACTCTGGGGTCATTCTTTTTTCATTAAATATAAGGAGTACATTTTTGAATTGTCCTCTTTTAAAACGTTAAAATACACCATAAATATATTTAAGTTAGTATAATGTTACTACATCGCGACTCCTATCACCTTTCTATATCTTCAGTTTCCTCGACGACGTCTTTAATGGTTATAATTCATGAGCTTCCGCTATTTCTTCCGGTTTCCACGCATCCTCCGTTTTAAAGGGCAGCGCTTCATTTTAAGTTCCGTCTTTTGTACTTTTTTTCTTTTTCTTTTTATTACATCAATGATATATTCTTTAAATTTAATCCATTTTCTGTTGGAATAAAACTTATTATCCATTCACAAAATTATACCTATGAAATAATTTAATTAAATGTATTCAGTTAAATAGGACCTATTTATTAGGTCAAATAAAATTACGACATGAGATGTACTGATTCACACGATTACTTTAAAATTACCCAGTAAGAATATATATATTTATTTATACCATTAATACACAATGATTAATAAGCATGAACTGCTTCTATTACTATTATAGATCCTTTATTATTTGAGCTCTTTTCATTTTTCTATATATTCTCCAAATATATACTTAGGACCGTCGTTCACTTCCTTTCGTGACTCAATCTGGAGCTATGATACATGAAGCTACCCTTCTAAGCTGTATTCCCTCAATATTTTCTTTCTTTACTATCCCATTCTTCCTCTGTTCTCCCATATCTTTTACCCTTCCTCTGTTATACCCTTATCGTTAATTTTCCCTCTCATCATTCATTCCTTTCTCTTTACACTTTCCTACCATTCTCTACCACTTTATTTTCACCCTTCCTTTTGCCTTCCCACAAGTGCTTTTAATCATTTAAGGTGAGGGTTGGGTGGGAATTTTTCTCCTTCGCAGCTATGATTCATCCGGCACCGTGTTCCTACAGCAAATGCATAATATACCCCTCTAGGTTTCGGAGAACATGTTCATCCTTAAGTTATCGAGCGCATACTTACGAGGCCCACTAAAAAATTGTTTTAAGGTATGCGATCTGAGGGACTCCCCCACCATTAATCAAAGTTTTTAATTAAAAAACTGTCGCCGGATCTTGCCACCAAAATTATGTCATCCGAAAATGTCATTTTTATCTTCCTCTCTTCTTGGAATTTGTTTTAGGTGATATTATTGGGATTAAGTTGGACTTCTGAGGATACTTTTTTTATCTTTTCCGCGTTCAAGGAACTTCCTAAATTTTCGAATCGTGAAACTTTCCTGCCGCAAAAATTTTCTCTGGGAACGTTCATATATTCGCGGAATTTAAATCCACCGAGAGAGTTTGGCGGCCGGGAAATATTAAAAAATAGACTACATCCATTCTTATCGAGGAATTTTTTATTCCAAACCATGGTCTCCATCTAAGAATTATTTTTACGTGAAAAATTTCCTTCTATCTATCGGAGAATTTTGTCGAGGTAATGAGTAAATATTTCGAGAAAAATCCGGTACCCTTGGACCGTTGGTACCGTTAATTAAAATAATGATAATAACTCATTTGATTTTATCAAATACTCATTTCATTTTCTATTTTATGACTAAATCACTACGTTTCCACGATAGCCTAGCTTATCTGTATATTTTCTTATTTTAGGGCCGATTACTCACCACCATAATTATCGCTTTCTTGCCTATTTGTTGCACCCTCATCCGGTAGAGAACTTAGAGGAGTCTTTTACCAATCTTGGTATAGGTTTTCTGTATATTAAATCTTAAAGATATCCATTATGTGTAAAATTCATTATTCATCATACAAAATTGGCTAATTAAGCAAAAATATCATTTTTTTCCAGGGTAAGGTCAGAATTCGCTGACATTACTTGTGTTTCATGCCATCATTTCCTACAATACGAATGATCTCAATCTCATTTCACATATTTTTTAGAATATTCTCGAGCGCTCTTGCAGTCTTTTCCTTGGAACTTTTGCAGTGATTTGGAGGTGATTGTCTCATGTTTTGGAGTATTGGTTCAGTTATATTTATTAATCTTTACCCTAACCCTATACAACACTTCTTTTATGTCCTATTTTCTCAACCATTATTTTCATAATTTTACGTAAATTCATGAATAAGATTTATTTCATGGAAGTTTAACTTGAGTTGCTTTGCTCTCTATTTTTGTATTGTGAATATTTCTATCCATTCCGCACATATCACCATTTGGCGTGCTATTCTAACATACTGATTGGTTTCAATCCTTCTACTAAACTCTTAAATCTCTGTTCGGTCTGTCTCTAAAGTCATCATCTGCTTGCGCCCCAAACAATTCAAGCATTATTTATCAAATTCTTCGGGGGAGAGTATACGCTTATTTTGCAAGATAGGAGTGAGATAGTTTTTCCCTCACTTCCCACATCTCCCCTTTTATAAACCGATAATTTTTCTACGCAAGAGCATTCTTTTCTGACACCCCACCCAGCAATGAGTTTCCTCGGAAAAGGAAGAAGAATACCCACCGCTTCCAAATTATTCCGATATTTCTCGATTCATTCCCTTCTGCTGACCTTCCCATTTATTAACACCCCGTCCCGCCATCTTTTCCTATCCCTGCGCTATCGCTCCCCTTTGGCGTAATAAATAATCTCCCAACATCCCTTCTTTCCACTCTTCACACCCTCTTTTCCCGGCGATAATCATCTACGTTCATCTTCCTCATATCTTACAACCTTCCTTCCCATTCCATTGCCCTATAAGAAGAGAAGCTTCCCCTTCATACCTAATTTCTTCCTCGCCTCCTTTTTAGCTTCGCTGACTTCCACCATAACTTCCTTCTTCTCATTCTTTCCCGCCTTTTACTTACTTCTCCTTCTTTTATCCTTCTTCCGCATTCGTAAATCGTTTTTATATCTGCAGTTCATCACCCAACACCCACGCCTCCTTTCCTCATTTCTCGCTCCATAAATTTGGGACCAATTACCCGAATTCGTTGTGCTCACGCGTTGAACGCTATATAATTCCATCTTGTCGCTCTATGCGGATAAAATCGGTGTACGGACGTTTCATCCAAAGACAGTTCCTAAGAAGAGGGTTCTCTCGGTGAGTGTTTACCCAGGGGAACTTACACCAGGAGACATTACTCGCAAGAATTTTCACCCAAGGATTTTTACCCAAGAACCAGTTCACCCAAAGCAATATTTCACCGAAGGACATTTTACCCATAGAATAGTTTACTCATAGAATACTTTCTCAAGATGTGTTACATTAAATGGTATTTGAAAAGCAAATTACTTAGAAAATTGTGTACGAGGATATTTTCAAAAGTCCTTCCGTTTGTCTCTCAGTCCCCCACTCAATTACGGAAATGGTGTTTAAGTAAAATACGTTTTCGTAATATTAAACGCGATTTTCTATTTTCCTGACTGCAATTAACGATTTGTTCAACGCAGTAATAGTCATATCATGTATGCCAGTATCTTTGCTATTAGTAGACTAATGATACTGCATTCTTCTAATACTACAATAGGAAAAGTTTAAGCTTTCAAATTCTATCTAGAATTCATTTGAAAGTAAGATGCATCGGAAGAATACCAGTTCTATTTCTGTTGATGAAGGTATATAAGTAGTTGGAATTTACGGCTGATAACTTTCACAGAGGGCCTTTAGATGGTTTAAAAATTGAATTAGTTAAAGTGTGATAGTCTTTGAAAGATAAGAATAAGATTTATAGGGAATCATTTATTATGTATAATTATTCACGAAATGAAAGATTAAGTATAAGTTTGAGGAAACGACTATAGGAAAAGAGATCTTTGGATTTAACATGGATAGGAAATTGTACTTCGTGAAATTAATTTTTCTCATCAAAGCTATTCAGATTGATAAATCCGAGATTAAGGATGAAGATAGGGTAATACACTTAACTCAATTAGGGGTAGAGTCTTACTCATTTTCATTTCTATTTCTGGGGTTAATATGTACCTCTAATTATAATTACTGCGACTTTCTAACCTTGACTATTTGGTGCTCCTTTCCTAAAGTTGTAATTAAATTTTCTCACCAATGAAACATAAAGGTATGATCGAGTATCTTAAGCGTATCTGCAACATCATTTGTTCATATAATCTTTGGTGATCTTTTTCGATATTGATTCATATAAAAATGCTCTGTAACCCATTCCATGTTAGCCAGAACGTAAATTTTCTTCTTCCCTTTCCGTTAAGGCGATTTGACACCTTCCCCTCACCACCACACGTTTCTCAAATATCTTTCCAAAACCCACCAAATCTTTTCTCCCTTTTTCCTCTCGACCAATCCTCGGTTATTATTTCTCTCCTGTGCCTACCGATCTCCCTTTTGTTTCCCGCAACGCTTATTAAACTTCTCACTTCTAAAGGAAACTCTCAACTCTCTCTACCTCTTCTATCCCACACCCCTATACTATTTCAGACCGTGTACCTAATTCTCTTCACTGTCTCCTGATTGTTACGGATAGCATCTCACCAATGAAAGAAAGACTATTTATACTAGAATTGTATTATTTCCTCCAAAGCTTTATGACTTTTGCTTTCTCATTCTCTCAGTTACAAAAACGGCCTAGAAACATTCAAAAGGTTTTCCTACGTATCAAAACAACGTCCACAATTTCTGTAGTTACTTTTACGATATTTTTAGTATTCATCCTTTTTTCCAAAGTTACTATAAGCCAAATTTAATATTTACTCTAGCTTAATTTTGAAGATACCATTTATCATCTTTAAAAGTTCAGATTGAATTACTTCTCACCTTTTATGGTGACACGTAAGACGACTAAAGCTAGCGTAATCGATGATTTCTTTTTTGCTTTACATTGTGACTTGAAGAAGTGAAACTTTATACAATTTACATAGAGAGATTAACTTTTAGTATTTTATTGCTTTATATATTAACTGATCACAGATGAAAGGAAGAAAGTGGTTATAGAGATCGGAATAAAAAAAATAACCTTTACTTTTTAATTATCATGATTCTTACATAACCCTCGAAATTAATGTATATTCCTCAGTCTTTACTCTCAGCTTCAATGTACCACTATTCACAAATGGTCATTTCAATATAGTACTCTCATTTATTGTTTCACCTTTTAGCATCAGAATTTCCTTATCTTTCACACCTTTCTGGCTTCCTATTAACTCACAATTCCTTCTCACTTCCTTCGTTCTCTCCTCTTCGCACTTATTCGCTTTAATGTCTCCATCACCTTTATTACTCACACACTGATGATCTCAACATTTTTACCGAATCAGTCGAAATTAATTAAAGAATTGGGAAAACCAAGAGGTAAATATTTCTATATGCTATCAATATATGCCACAATTAAAAACTTAAAGGCAGAATATTACTGCAGACTAATTCAATTCCAGATTTCTTTTCATTTTGATATGAACTGGCCACACAATTTTGTCTTCTCTTATATTTCATATTTATCTTTTGAACTTTCAGTTTTTCTTATGTTTTTTTCCGATTTCACTCCCGTCTTATCTTTCCTTTTCGAACCGTTGGATTTTATTTACGCATGTAAATATTCAGACAATTTCACACTATTTTGCGTCTGCATTTAAACTTAATATCTTAAAAGGAGACTTCTTAGATATAAATTACCTGTATTTCTTCATACTAGGATATATTGTCAAGAATTCAATTCTTTGTGCATTCTCTCTCATACTCCTATTAGTTCAATTAGAACAACCCATCTTTCTGAGTCCGATTAAATATTCATGCTCGTGTCATAGCACAAATTGCATATCCACAGTAGATTATACACCCGTCTATCCTTTGTCAGCTATCTCTGAATCCCTCTTTCTCTATGCCCGCCTTCTCTTCCTCTTCTTCAAAAGGCAACACCTTTTGAAGGATTCAACTTCTGTCCTTTACCGTAAAGCGGAGACAAGGTGGTGCCATATTCTTTCTCTTTTACTTCTAAAAAAGGATTTTTCTTAACAGCTTTAGAGAAACCTTGCATCCCACCGACTTTCCTATAACATCCTCGAATCCTTAAAAATAAAAAAGCGAGGCTTTTATAAGGAGGATTCTCGGAACTTTCCAGACTGTTCTCTCGATGGTGCATAACCTCCTTCGGAAAAAGTCCCATCTTAGCTAATCCCCCTTTTCGGTAAGGTCATACCTTTTTTTCAGCTCCTTCGGAAAACTTATAATCTCACGTCGGGGATCATCTTCACTTCTTGCAAAAATGAACTTACTTTTCCTTTTATCTCACATTGGATTTCTCATGATGGAATAAGAAAACCCTTAAAGCATCGGCCATCCTCCTATCTAATCTATTCGGGCCCATTTTTATTAAATGAATTGAGAAGTGTGGTTACATTGAGTATAATGGGGTCAGCATCTCTAGTAGCGTAAGTGACACACAAGGTTTTCTCCGATTTGATGTAACAATAAAGCGAATATACATATAGAATGAATTTTTCTAGCTCTTCGACTTATTGCTAGTCTCAGATTACAAACGTATACTTTACAGTAAATATCATACGTTAGCCGCTTGTCACATTACGTGTTAATTTAATTTTCAGAACTTTCTTCATAGAAAGATACTAGGCTGGAATATTTCCAGAATCATCCTATTGTAGTTATCTCTGAAGAGCTTGGAAGTTAATATCGTCTAACTTACTCAAATTATGGAGGTAGAATCGTCATAACTTTCTAATATAAAAATTACTAAAAAGCACTTAGGCCTTACTACCAATATACTGGTGGTAAAGCTATATTTTTTTATTCATTTTCATTTTAATGGAGACCAAGCATAAGTTCGAGGTCGAATTAATAAATTTTATTATGTCATATTTTCATCAAAGATTGGATCCAAACCAACGCATCTATCTTAGTGGAATCAGTTAATTTGGAACATAGAGGTATCGTTGAGGTTTTCCTTAAAGATAACTTATGACAATGAGATATTCAAATAAACATAATAATTATAATAAAATCCAAGGCCATATAAGTACTATAACTAATATTTGGTTTATTACTTTCCAATATTTCCTCTCACTTGTGGAGGAAATATTGTGCAACCTTGTGTTTTGTTTGAATAAATCAAATAAGAGGCACTTATGTTCTTTCTAAAATTGAGCTTTCAATTCAAGAAATCACAAATATTGTTCCAAAATATGCCTATGAACATGTTGCTAGTTATAATTATATTAAAAGTAAGATATTTGATAATTTTCTAAATTGCATTTACGAAAATCTCAACGTAAATGTATAACTTGGAATTTATTCACTAGACAAAAACATGGGATTATATTGTACCTGACCGTTTCTCATGAGTCATGTGATTGATTTGGGTAAGTAGTTAATGTAAATAGTTAGGAAAGACTTTCGCAAAAATGTAAAGTGGAGAACTTAAAGAGATTGAGAATATTCCTCATTTTACCCCTCCAATGGATGAGGAACAAGCAGGAGTAAAGACAAAGACCTTGGAATATTACTTTCGATTTATTCTACTGATTCTCTTCAAATCCTTCTATTATAGATTGAAAGACCCATCTCAAATCCTTTCCTCGAAGTTCTCAAAATCTCTTTCAAAACGTTCATTTATTACATTCAAAACGTCATTCTTGTATTTTCATTCTTTTATTTATCAAATCATATTCCCTTTTACCTTCAATCTCATCTACCCTTATACTCCTAATTCTTTTTTCTTTTAGTAATTTGGTTTATTTCACTTCTTTGCTATATACCGCTCCCAAGTACTTGTTATCTGTTTGCTTGCTGTCCTCTTCCAAGAACTACATAACTCCGAATCACTCGTACCTGTCTCTACCGGTTATCCGTACATAATAGGAAGTGTTGAAAAATTTGATGACTTGTCGTGAGCGTATAATAGAGTTCACTATTATAACGGTATATTTAGTTCCAAACTTAACTTCTCAAGTTCGTAACTAAATACACCTAAATTTAAAGTCTTAACCAATTAACTAATATTAATCAATACAGATCCATTTCCATCCTTACACTAATTTCTCACTTTCACTTCTTCCCTCCTTTTGCATATTGTATCTTTTCAGTATATTTCCGCTTTCACTTCTTCCGTCATTTCACATATTTCTCCATTATTCTCTCCATTCAGTGCTTCCATCCATTCACATCCTCATTCCCCCATCATTATTCTCTCATTTCAGATATTCTCGCTTATTCCCACCTTTCTCTTATTCCCCTCTCCCATACCGGGTGTTGGCTAATTTCCTTCCTTAATCCCTTATCTTTTCTTCACTCCTTTCACTTCCATCGCTCCTTAACCATCTTCCACTATCTCCCTTATCCTTACCCTCATCTCCCTCCTCTTCTGGATTTATATCCGACCCTCAAATAGGATCTATTCCCATTTTACCCAGAAGACTAAGAGGCTTTCGTGAAGGAGTATCCTAACCCTCGAATCCCTTTCCTCTGCGTTTTGCCATCTTTCCTCACCTCCCTCTCCGCTGCAGCTAAACCCAATGAGGTTGGCCCGATAAAGAATGACTCTAGTGAGCAATTTGGGGAAAACCAGCTTCAACGATCGGGAGATTCCTTAACTCCCGGTAATTTTTTTGCTGCTAAAGCAGACGCCTCTCTCTTTATAAATATCCCTTCCTTCCCCTCATCCTTCTCATACCCTCTTCCGATTCTCTTTCTGCACTCCCTCCTCTCACGGCATCACTCCCTCCTTCCTTTTCTAAAGAGGGTGTAGTTATTCCCTCCATTTCCTCCGTGGACCTCCTCCCCACTTAGCACTCTAAAGATTCTCCCAAACTCATCGGCTCCTATTTTTTATTCTGTTAGTCCCTCACCGAGGCGACGTTGTCGGATTGATAGCGCCCATTGTGGTTTATCGAGGAGTTTCGTCTTTCTCTCCCTGAGGATATTTCTGAATAGGAGAGGGTCATTTGCGGAAGAGGGGTTCTTCATTTTCACCAATCTGCCGCGGGAATTATATTCTGATCAGTCTCGAAAAGAGAGTGAATTTTGTTAGGTCTCTCTGTTCTTAATTGACTCATTAGTGATGACACACAATGGAATGGTAGGTAAGGTGATTTCTTGATTTTCCTGCAATTAGTAGTTCGTAATTAAAAATTAAAAGGAGCAAAATGCGAAAAAATTAGTCTCGACAGAAATATGCCATTAATTTTAGAGTTTTGAGTTAGAGTTATTAAATGTTCCCGGGGAAAGAGTTCCACCAGTGACAGCGAGATTTAATCTTTGCTGTACATTCAATTACTTTTATCAAATTAGTTGGAAAAATAAAATTTTTTAGTCGAAAATGATAAAATTTTCATAGATATATTATTATTTTACGAAGCAGTGATTCTGGTTACAAGTCGAATTTAAACATCAAATTACAAACTTCGATGAATTTTTCATCTTATGAATATAATTTTTAACTTTATTAAGCGTTAGACCAGTATCTATAATATTACAGTAATTCCTGAAGTAATTTTTATATTAAATTTATACAAATGCCCATTGCAAATATGACTCATTAATTACATCATAAATTAGGATCTCGTATCTTGAATCACTCAAGTTGATTCTTCATTTAGGAACTTTAATTTATCTATGTAGGACGCAATCCTGATCTATTAAGCTCCATTTTGTAATTCTATCGACGATTAAGGATACAGACAAAGTTTTTCCATATATTCTTCTTTATAAAGCTATATGGGTTCATTCCCCCTATATTCTCTACCCGCAAAAACTCTCAAAGCGATTCCATTCCATTTATTTGCTTCGAACGCATGTTGCTCCGTGCCACTGACGTAAGCTTTTCCGGACGGGACATGCACTTCGATGGCAGCGCAAGGTCGTTCGTGCAAACAGCCCCTCTCGTGACGTAGGCTAAACAACACCGATGCAGTATGCACGCCCTCGTTCCACCGGACGAAGAAACTCAAAAAATGCCAAAACGGAAAAGTACGGAAACTCCGTCGAATTCGCGATTTCGCCGCACGATATAGCAGAGCCCCGTAAATAAACCGTGGGATGAGGTCTGCGATCTCCGAAGGGAGTATTAAAAGGTCTGGAGGTTCCAGAATACGTCCGTGCGACCTAGGAAAACCGTGGCCGTAAAATATTCTAAGCATTCCGCTGCCCTTCGGAAACCGTCCGCTGGCAAGATGAGCTCGGAAGTTCATGTTATCGGTCTCAATCCGCGTAAAGATTTTTATCCCTCTTATTTGCCCCTGAAGGAGAAAGAACGTCACGCTACAGAAATAAGACGCCCAGATTTCTGTGGGAATACTCGTAAAAACGGAATTTCATTCCATGTCCACCATATCTGAGAGGTGCTGAAGTGCGCGGGACTGCCTCTGTTTCTGCTGACTCGGTTGGGAGAAGTACCACAACCTCTTTTCACGTAAATAAAGCAAGATTAACCTAAATTTCACGCCATTTCCATAAAAATTAAATTTACCTTGGCACATTTGCGGATAAAATGTGCAGAAAGCTCGTCTACATATGACGACCTCTAGGAATATCATTTTTATTTACACACAGCGGGACCGTTGTCTCTCATATTTATCTGCGTTGCTACCAACGTTCGCAATCACTAAACACGCGTTTGAGGCCCACCCACCAGTGGAAAAAGCCCGAGTTCTCAAATTTTACTTACATCACGTTACATACTTATAGCGGAAGACTTGTGTCCTATTGTTTGTAGTTTGAAATTTCTCAGCATTTAACTGAAATCCGAGGGAGTAATACCCTTCTTTTTCTTGACTTTTTTTAACTCGTTAAAAATGTCGTCATCATTGGTTACCGATCGAAAGGTGGTAGGGTAAAGCCGTCCAAGCATCTCTATCTTTATCCCCTGTACCAATTGCTTCCATCCATCATGTTTTCCTCCCTTAGCAAACTATATCTCAATTAAGTCTTACACAACAGTTCCTGTCTTTCGTTATTCCTTCCAACACTGTCTTCAACAAAGTTGTGACTTTGTATTCAATGGAGTTTCTTTCTTTGGCCAATGTTTTCCAGAGACAACCATATACTCCAGATCCAACCCATGGTCTATTCATATTACATTACGACTTGTGTATGTATTTTCATCAGAATAATTGACTGGGAATTCGCATATCAATATAAAGGTAGCAGAAATGCAAAAGTAAATGGGTAATAATAAAGCATTACGGTCAAGGATTAATATCTAATATAATATTAGGTAGGAAAATGTGGTAGTTATAATACTACATTAGCACCAAATTCTGTTTACAAAAGTTTTAATCCAGGTTACACTAAGCCTACCATAGTTGCAATACTATCAAAGAGGAAAATGAACGAAAACCTCAGCACCAAATGATCCCGTATTATGGAATCACAACTGCGGATTGATTGTTATTTTCTTAATTAAACTGTAAAGCTTATGGGCGGCATGTTCCGAAAATAAACGTCCATAAATTTAATTAAATGGGCGTGCTTTTTTATCGCGGTGGGATAATAACTCCCTCTAACCCTTCCGAGCGCAATCATTCACCCCATCGAATCCCCCTTCTCTCCCATCTGTTGCCACCTCAAGCCCCCCCTTTCACTCCCCCTTGCGTGCTGCCATTTGGACTGGTTTATCCTGCGAAATGCCGGAAGGTTGGCACCTCCGATTATCTTCCAGTGCCGCCGCAAAACCCCTCATTAATAAGGCTGGGTGTGTGGCATTGGGTGCAGGAGGAATTATAAGAGAGGGAATTGGAAAGGAAGGATAAAGTGGTGTTGCCGGTAAGAGAAAAAATCCGAATTACGAGCCCGGGAGGTTTACTGCGCCGTACATTAGCTTGCATTCAAACGGTTTTTTCCCTAATGGAGCTCGATATTTCGGTAGATATCCGCCCTTGGTTTCTCCGCGTATTCAAAGAATGTGAGGATTTATCGAAAGCAAAAGTAAAATGATGACTGAGATTTTAGGTTCCTTTTCTATAAAAAGAAATTGGAAACCGGTTGCTTATGAACTAGCAGTTTAAATTATATTTGAAAACTCTCATAAAGCCTGTTGTTGGCGTACAAGCCTTCAGTGAGACCACGTACTGAAAACAACGGGAAGTTCGGGATTACCAACAGATGGAAGATTCCTAGGCGGTTGATTATGAAAGATATTTCCTTTTTCTTCTTAATGGGAGTAGATTGAGTGTTTCCGAGTATTTTTAGTACAGTACAGAGAAAAAGTACCTTTCATATACTTATGACTCACAAGGAGAGGTTGTTAGGTGGAATCGTGATTTTGAGACGAGACCTGTTTATCGTAACAGAGAATTGAATAAAATACATACCGTTTTCGTCTTAAGTGATTCTATTCACTAATTTTCAAGATATGGTTGTTTAAATATACCTCCAAAGGTGGAAGATTATATACCTTCCCCTTAAGCTTCTTAGCAGTGAATCAGTGGCAGCGATGACGCCTTTCGTCAATTATAATGATGCATTTCTTAAATTCAGGGTCCAAATTGGTTCTCCCATGTATGTCTTGCATGTTGTGTGATGAATTATATTTGCGGTGTGTTTATTAAAACGTTTGTATCTCAATCTTGAGTGATAAAAAATCCTTGCAGTACATGAATCTTTTTACATTGTATGGGATCGTATGCACAGCAAACCATTGACGGAAATATCCGAAATACGGAAACTAATGGATACAGAACATGAGTTGATAAACTTTTCTCATGTAATCTAATCATTTTTGTGTATTTTATTTTAAAAATGTACAAGAAAATTTATTTTCTGTTACCTTATGAGAGAAAGAATATATTCGCTTATTATTATGTACAAATCCTTACCGAGTGATTATGGAGTCAAACGATATATTCAAAATAGAATGGAGAGCCAATTTGTGTGATATTAAATCCGATGCTCGTAGAAAACAAAAAGTATATGATTCAGGATTCTCTCTTTCTTCAGATGATAGAATTATTCAAGGTAATAAGAGAATAGAAATCGATTACTTCGCTGCTAAGTGCGGATGATAAATGCCCATTCATTAGGGTAACCTTAACTTGGGGTTGTAAGTATTTTTAGATGTTAGAAAATTGAAGCAGAACGCGTTCGAAAATTTAGGGTCCCTTTTACTGAAGAAAAGAAGTGCTTCGTGCAAATCAAGGGAAGTTACGTAACGGCAAGGTTTGTGAGACCGAGGACAACTCCTTATCCAGATCGTATATCATTCTCTGGAACAGGAAGTTCGGTTTGGATTTGAAGAGGTTTATGAGGTTATATAATTCTTTCGAAACCTTTAAACTGATTTTAATTAAGATGCCTTCAACTGGGCGAGTGATCCCTTACGGAAAGCAAAGAGGTTTTCACTCAGTTTCCTTAAGTTCGAAATTACAAAGTAAGAAATAAATTACTCCTTTTTGATTTTTTCATTTCTGAAATTTGAAATTGAAAAATCTGAAAAATGTCATTGAAAATTTGTCTGCTCAAAAATGTTAGATCATTAATAAAATAATTGTTTCCGTTAAATGATGCCTGACTTAGTATAGATTAGAACGAGTTCTTTTATATTTTTTATCAACATTTACTCGGTAAAGATTACTTTCTAAATTACTATCTAAAGATTTAGATTACTATCTAAATCTTGATTTAAAAGTATCGGGTGTAACGTTTCCGAGTAAAAATTCCCATAGATGAGATGTAGTACATACTTTAGCGAACCGGCTCTTAAAAGAAGACTCCTTTCGCTTTTTGGGTAAAACACTCTGGAAGTATCTATAATATATTTATCAATAAGTTCTTTTCCTATTCAAGATGTATTTGTGAAAACAACGATGATTGAACACTCTTTGCGAAAAACGTTTTCCCGGGAGAAGTAGCAGGAATCTAATAAAAAGAAGACTAAAAAGTCTTTGCTTATATATTTTCAGCAGAAATTATGAAAAACCATGAAAATCGAAAAATAAAATGCTACGGTGAATTAGCACATAGGAAAAACTCAACGAATAATGGACAAGATGGAAGTCTGATGGGATTTGGACTCAAATCCTCGTCTTCCGATTACGGGACTGACACAACCTTGCATACAAATTCTCCCAAACAGCAAGCTAGAATTTTCTTACCGGATGGGTCAAATGCAACCTACCGGCAATTGGGGTACCCGGGCTCGAATTCCGGTCTCATTAATCTGAATATTCCCACATCCGTTTATTCTTGGGAAAAATAATAGAATATTTTTGTATACCTGACTCGTTCTTAGTCCTTTTTGAAGGAAACTTTTCGCATCAAATATCATACATTCCTAAGACCAAAAGTTCTTTCTGTGAATTGAAGGGCTGAAAACAAAGGTGAAGATTTTACGATTGTCCTTGTACGAGAAATGTCATATATATATTGCTCAACAGCTAAAGTAAACGTAAGCTGAGCATCAGAAGAAGAAGTGGTCGATTTTAAGTTTTCCAGAAATAGCTCTACATGCAATTTCGAATGAAGCAAAGGTGGGAGAGAGAGAGATGATATGGAATGGAAACGAAGAGAGAGAAGCGTCGGGAAAAGGGTTAATACGCTGAGAAGAGAGAATGGGACGGGTTTATTGGAAGAGAGGTCGTTGGATTAAGGGAAGAAGAGAGAGATTGGCGTGGGAAAGAGCGGGAGAGAGTAAAGCAGAGGTGGCGAGCGAGGTAGTGTGAGCATCTACCACCAATGCATATAGATTCATGCAAATTTCTATCCGCAGAACGTGCTCCATCACATGCACGCGGATAATTCAGTCCGAATACTTGATTTTTACACTCTTTTCTGCCGACGACTCCTATTTTCGCACATTTCATCCGGAAATTTTTTCCTCGCTACCTGCAGCGGTAAAAATGTGTAGAATGCCTACGGAAAGATTGAGCGGGAGGTTTTTACGAGCGGTGGGAAAGAGGAATAAAAGAAGTATACTCGAGAGCTGAATTCTGCAAGGCGTTATTTATGGGACTGTCAGTTTTCATTGGAGAAAAATGGGTTGGTTTACTCGGGGACAGGGGAAGAGGGCTTAAGGATGCTTTTTTTTAACTCTTACCATTTTTGGAGGGAATATTAATCTATCGTTCGAGTCTATTGCGGCCGCTGAATATTAATTTGGGACGTCAATTCAAAAGGTCTTTCAAAATTCGAAAAGAGATGGAATGTTCAAAATAGAAGAGCTATTTCACCATTTGTGTCGATGATTTTTGAGCAAATAAGGCTTATCAAAGCCCATTTAAGATGAAAGCTATTCATTTGAAAATCAAAGCCATCAGTCTTTCATTTCACTTCCAGCTCGATACCAAAGAACGTGACTCGTGGTATGCTTTCTCTTTGGCATAATTTATATTAAGGAAAAATTTCTATTGATTTATAGAAGGGTAACCTAAGGAATAAAAGTAAAATGTATATATCACACATAGAGAATACTATGGAATCCGGAATCGAAATATATATAAAGCTTAGGTTTAAAGGAAATACTTTTTCTTTATCCTTCTGTAGTGATGGCTCTACAATTTTTCTATCGTTGGCTTTCCTTTCAGAAGGAATAAATGGTTATTCTCCATCGAGAGTAAAAATTTTGCTCTATGTAAGCATTTGATGCAAATGCAAATTCTTGCATTCTATGCAAAATTTGATGGAATTCACTACAGGTAATCGAATCTCAATTTAGTTAAACACTTAATAATTTTAAATTGAATAAAAAATGGTATAATTTTTAATAATTGAAATTACCTAATAATCTATAAAATCTTATCATACCGCAGAAATTCTGATTCTATCATTTCAGAAGATTTTATAGTAAACAATTGGATGCGCAAGTAAGCTTTCGTATTTTTAGAACCTAAATACCCCCAGGTAGTAAAATATAATACAAATGAAGTACAATGAGAAAGCGAATTGGTGTATTATTTTCTATATACTTCAGGTATATCTAAACTTATTTTTAATTAACAGGCAACGAAAGTAAAATAGAAATATGTGTGTTTCCACATTTACATGAGTGAGCTGATGATGGTGTTGTAACGGAAAACGGTCTAAAGAGAACATAATGGAAGTAACAAAGTTATTCTTCACATCATTTACTAATTTGAATTTGAAAATAAGTGATAATTTTCGACTGGACCTAAAATTTAGCAAGAGCAACATTTACCGAAAGGATGTGTTTTTAAATAAGGAGTAGACTGAGTCATTATGCTTACTCTTTGAAATTAGTCACACTTAATTCTCACATATACTATGGTAGTGCTCAAACATTCATTGACGTCGTATTTTTCTGATTTTAATACCTACATTGGGCTTCGATATTTATATACTTCGGAGCATCCCGAACCCGAGGTACGTCCTTGCCAAGGTTCACAGGTTAAGTGCATCGATATTTTTTCGAATCCAGGACGTTCGTCGCACAAGCAGATTAAATGTTTTTTTTTCTATTTTCGAAGTATTTCATTTGAAATTTATCCGTCGTCTAACGTCTCCCATCAGAGTCATTCGACCATCCAAGTTTTACTGCGAGACGTGGCGTAATTTTTAATCCCCGATCTCCTCCGAAGTATTGGTTAACGACGCTCATTAGGTCCCGGAAGACGGAGTAATGCGAGCGCATTTCACTGCTGCACAAGTCTCCCTCGACTACGTAGCATTTCGGAGGACGGCTTGTCCCTTCATCACCACGAGAGGCTTTTAACTACGCCTGCAATTTATGCCCTACGCGTCCCCTTACAAAGCGTAGAGTTCTTCCCGTAAGAATTCGGCAGTAAAAGTTTTTACGCCGGCATAAAGTTTTGCCCAAACTAAGGAGTCGTATAAGAGCGTTCGGTTCATTTTTAACGCCGTCGCTCATCACGTCCCGTTAATGGTGCGGACCTAAATAACGTTACATTTGAAGCGCAGACGGTTGCATTCGCGGACGCTATAAGGTCTAATGCAATACTTGTAACGAGGGACATAAAAGTGCTTCGGAAAGCGGGTTTTACGGCGCACGTACATGCACATTCCGGGCATATTCGGTTCTTGTCCTTCGGAATTACATTGGATTGCGTGGCATTCCGTTATTCCTTACATGATGGCTCGGCTTATATGGCGAGAACGGAAACTGTGTAGCAGCGCGTGTATATGTCAAGTTTTACCTGTAGTTCGGAATTGATGTAGACTGTTCGGTATGAGACGGGGAACGGACTTGATTGCGAATGTTCTTAATGGGCAGAAATGTGCAATGCAAGAGGATTGCAGATGTTTCAACCTGGAATTCCGAAGGAATAAAGACAGCGTGCTCGTGATGAAATTACTTTTAAGAGGAATGCAATAAATCAGCATACACTTCAAATTACGTTCAGGAAAGTTTATAGCTCTTCCTATATGTAGAGAATGTCCTAGATAATTATAGTCAATATCGAGGAACAGGAAATTAATTCGAATTCGATTTTCCAGGTATTCAAATAATTCACTATTTTTAATTTTAGCGTGGTTTTCATGTAGTTGTCATGTCTCTGATTCCATTCGATACTTTTAAACTTCTATTACTGTATGTTAATGAAAATTTATTTATTTCCATTTAAGAGGCATGTAAATTTTTATTATACATCACATTTTATATGCTACGAACAGATACTCAGAAATCATTTGAATATTTTGAAATTCTTAGGAAGTCAATTAGATTGTCAACTACAGAAAATAGTGTGATGAACGTGAAACTTTTTAAATGCATCTATTTGATTATTTTTGATAAAAATAGTATTATTAGTTTATCCTCGTTTTTTATCCTTCCACGTAGATATGAATTGCATGCGTTCATTGATACCTAACTACGACCAGGTCACCACGAGAGGTCCGAAGAGTCCACCTAATCACCCAAGGAGCATTTTATATCGCTACTCTAATAGCAGCCTTATTTAATTTTCCCTTACAGCAATTTGAATTTTCTCAAAAAATCCCTACGCACGACTTTGCCTTCGGTAACGTACGCTATCATCAATGGTCATACAATGGTAGTGACTTTTTGTGGAACTGTATTAGTTATCTTATTTTTTCTTTGTAAAATAAATACATCAAGAGAAATAATATTTAAATAACTCATTTCCTCTTGCTGGAATCAGAAAAAAATAGATATTATTTATACTTAGACCATGGTAATCATAATTTCATTTAAAGTGATAATTATTTTAGCTTGAATAATCTAACAAAGCGTAGTTTTCCATCAATCACTTAAGTTTTATTATTCCCTCTGCCTTCTTAAGGATAACGCTGTCGAAGCTTTGCCATCTGTTTCACTATCAGTGACCAGAGTTACCGTTTACAAATCAATCACTTCATTTCACAAGAACGAATTCTCATTAGAGCCCTCTGAAGATAAACGAGAAATGTCATAGTTAGTCATAGACATAAGTCTCGACGTCAAATCATGAATTACACTATACCAGGCGTTCTGCAAGATACTTCATACAACTAGGCGTATTTAATTAAGAATCACCAGATAATAAACGCCGCGGATATGGTTTCAATGCATACAAATTCCTCTAAAATATTCCTCCGTTCAGAGGAGAGGAAATTCCTCAGGGACCAGCGTGCTACTGCGTTTCCTCCAGCAATTTCAAGCGCAGCTCCATACTAGGACCTACGAATAATTGACGTAACTCTCCGCACAGATGTTCCAGCACTTCCTCCCTAGATGTAAAGGAAGTTATAAACCATCTCGCCGGAGAAGGACGACGCAATACGTTGTAGGTGAAGAGACGGATGCATTTCCTCCACAGTTGTAATCCAAAGTCCTTCGGGATGTGTCTGGGAGCACCAAGCGTGTTCCTAGCACTGGTGAACGTGTCGTTCTCACAAGATTCTCTAGGTCTTACTGCGCGCCTATGTAAGTATTTTCTTCCTTGTAAAACTACGTCCGCGCGTAAAATTGTTAATGAAGATTCCAACGCTCGAGGGCGTCGTTACTTCGCTCCGACGCGACGTTTGGCAAATTGAAGTGCGGCGAAAATGACGTATTACCGAACTTTTTCGGTCGTAAACTCCTCGCAGGAATTTCCTCCTGGATGAGAGTTTTCCGACGGAAGGAAAACTTTTCTCATTGCGATTCCTGAATTTTTGAAGGGAGTTGTCAAGCGAGAGAGAGCGGTTTTAATTTCCCGTTGCTTTTTTCCTCGTCGCGGCTCAGCGGGAATCGGTGGTAATTAAAAGATCTCGATGCAGATGCTGTTACATCTCAGATACTCGGTTGGTGAAGCATTGAGGAGATACAAGGAGAGGACGTTAACGGTGAGATGGGTCCCAATATTTTTTTATTTACATCTATAATATAGAAATATTTCAGACAATTCTGTCGTGATTTCTTCCTGCGTACGTTAAGAAACTGTAAGGGTTCTTCAATAATTTACATATATATTTGGAAATAATATTGATTATCTTGATTGATATTTGATTACAAACTGAATAAATTGAAAGATTATTTAAGATATTCTCCAATGAGGTAATTTACAAACTCTATGATTTCGTGATAATTGAATTCCTGTCACATCTAGTATTCATTTTTATTGAAATTACCATTATCTATTATTACTACCTGCTGTGAATCAGGAGAATAATATTTCCACCGTTAAATGTGTTAACGCGAAACATCTGATTTTCAGAGTTGAAATGATTTATTTAGTGTTATGATAATGCTATTTTAATACGATTTATGAGTTCTTTTCGCATGGAGAACCTCATTGCAGGACAATGGTAGCGGAGCAATGCTTACACATTGATAAATTTATCTAATGGAAGAATAAACTTCGTTTTTAGTACTGATATTAATAAAAAATACAATACAATGATACCTTAACCATTAAATTGCATTTATGCGTTGCTTAACTTGCCTAATCTATGAGAAACTCAATGGCTCATGATAATTATGAAGAAAGGTAGTATACATCTACTTTTACAACCATCGATTACTTATAACCAAGGAATACGAGTAAATATAGCATCAGACGATTAAGAGATCGATGCCGTAAGCCTCAGCGAGGAAAGGACTTACTGACGTTCCTCAAGAATTTTTTCAAAGGTCTCCTTCACTTCGCCGGGTAATTTTACGCGATGATGATTGCATCAAAAGCCTTATCAATCCCTACGGAGAATGGGGTCGAGGTTCTCTGAGAGAGACGAATGACTAAGAGTCTTAAGAAGGGAACTTAAAATTTTTTCATGATAACAATCTCCTCGCACGGAGTGTCTCGAGGGCCTAATAAGAAGGCAGTTTTCCTCAGCCTGAGTCCCACTCCGCTCACATCTTTCGTTTGCTGATTTTTATCACAACATTCAACCCAACAACACCTTGGCGTTGGTAATTTCCAGACGGTCTTTGAGAAAGAGATTTCGAGAGGCGATGAGAAATAAGGCACATGTACGAACCCTTGGCCGACGATAAACTCCTGATCTATTTTTTACTCCGTCTCTTAAACAATTTTCCTACCTTTCTGAATGTCTTCATTTACGTTCCATTTTAGAGTGTCTCATTACCGAGAGTACGGTCTCGATTAACTTTGAGATCAGTGGATCAATTTAGAAGTCTTGGCAAGGTGATACTCGTGATAAGAGCCATACTCGCCACGTGCTTTTTAATATAGAACTCAGTTCAAAATGTGCGTGGCCGTGATTATTTTACAGGAGAAATGAATTTGATTGGTGCTGCAACGTAATTACAGGAAGACTACTTTATGTGAATGAGTACAGCGTAAGGGATGATTAATTCATAAGTTGTTTAATTTACTCTAAAGATCAATATAACATTGATTTTAATAGTTATATGTATGTAGTAGAGATCACTGTAAAAGTGTCTTAAAGTCAAGAATACGAGTAGATAAATCTTTAGAGCAAATTTGCTGTAGGATATCTTGAGTGTATATTGAGTATAACTGCTACTGTATACTGCTATTTCTAACGTCTAATACATGAATAATTTCTACATAAATTAACGTAACAGTACATTAAGATATTCAGGAACTGCTTTAGTTGTCAGTTGTGAAATAATTTAATACAGTTGATTTACGTATTGCATAGCAAAGTTTACTTATTGAAATTACAATTTCCCAAGTAACCGAATAGTTCACGTAATCATATTAAGCGAACTTTAGCAATACTGTAAGGTACAAATTTCAGTAAGCTTGTATATATTTTAGATTCACTGTTACAGAAGTAAATATTTTGATCGAATACTAGATTTCGAAAAAAATAACCTAGTAAGAAGAACGAGAAAGATACAAGTTTTATTTATCTCCAACGTAAAATGTCGTAATACAACGCAATTACTTCAAAATTCTTCCTTTGTTTTTGAAACTGAACATATTGTTTCGAATTCGATATAGTAATGTTTCTTTTAGGAGAAAACGCAACAATAGCCTGAATTTTAATTTGTGAATTGTTTTGTTGCAGCAAAAAGCTTCAGAGAAAAATACATTAAGAAACAAACTTTTACTGCTTTTAACGCGGAAGAGCATAACTTATTAGTTATTAAGGGTATTAGGATATCTTTATACTTTAAATTAGCTAATTATTTTCTTGATTTCAGTTGTCTATATTTATAGAAAAATAAACAAGGAAAATTCAATTACAGTAATTTATTTACCATTAATTTAAGTATTTACTTTGACCTTTACTAAGCTATTCATTGCACTAAGATTTATTGAAACCAACAGAGAGAAATCTCAAATAGTATCTAAATTATTTATATTCCCTCTGATTATCAGGATTTACAACTTTTCCACAGTGTTTTTCCTGAATTCATCTAATTTCCTCATATGTACACGAGATCTATTGTTCTCTCACTGTTTGCTGAGTGCTTTATCACGTAGTATGTGTTTATCTAAAAGAAGGGATAAATTTAATTGCGCGTCATGCTTTGCTTTTCAAAGTCAAATTTAGAGCTAAATCGATTATTGGTAGTTAGAGAAACAAAGTACACAGAAGGTTCATAAATTACAAAGATAACTTATTGAGTGGATTACTCCCCTGCATAAATGCTCTTCCGTTTGTTGTTTCATTTTTAGGATGCATGTAAAGGGAAGCAAGGTGGTCAGAGACAAATATGGCGAGTGTTATGGATCGATAAAGTAATTTTCCCAAGTTTATAGGGAATTTATCGGCGCTCCTATCAAATGCTAATAAATCCATGTCAAATGAATATTTATAGCATCGAGATAGTTTTCGTATCTCCAATTATAAGGGCTCCGCATTTTCGATGCATTTTTTCCTGGATGCTCGCGCGTTAATTAACAGTACGTTAGCTATGATTCCGATATCAACCCTCATGCTGCACACTTCCTGTGAAAACTTGTAAAATTCAGTCTTTAATAGGAGTTTAGTAAATGAAACATTTTCTTATTGTCATAACTTAGTTTTTATTGAACTCAAGAGATAGCAAATGTCTCTAGCAAATTTTGCTGCGACATTATTGAATAGAAGATTTTAATTCATATACACTGAATGCATAACACTCACGCTATTCCTCTCCGGCGTAAGCAAATTATTTATCTCATTCAATAACAATGCCAATCCAACTTTTCAATCCGCTCATATATATTTCTATTCTTAAATTACTATCCCCTCTTATATTATCTTTTAATGTCTTTACTTAACTGTTAATAATTAGTGCCGACGGCCTAGAGTTTGTAACTTGAAAAACTGAGTTTCGGGATACAAATTCTGGTTACGGCGTGGTTGTTTGTGTTTGTATTTAAAGAGCAATTGTCATAGTGGTCTTATTATTATAAAATGCGGTTAATGAAGACGTGATTATTGTCATTCACCACCTTCCATCAGCTTTTTCTCCTTTAGCATCATCAAATACTCATACATCATAAACAATTTTATTACTACTACTACTACTACTAACTACTTAATTATTACTTCAATATATCCCTTATTGCCATGAAATACTCATAACTCATGCTTCCTGTTAGTCATATTACTTAAATATATCCTTTTCGCATGTTAAATAACAACGATGAAAAATGAGTATGCTGTGAAAGGAATAAGCGCTTTATGAAGTACTTGACTTTTTAACACGTTTCCATTTCAAACATGCCTTCAACTAGCGACTATTTTATCGAAATAATCTGCTAGTGCAAGAAACTGAATGTACCTTATATCATTACCTCCAAAGATAGCTTTCCTATCTTTTCCTCTTTGCAATTAGACCACAATGACAAAATAAGAGCACCGCTAATAAAAACCCGGTAATAGTTTGACCCACTTAGCGTTCCCTTACACGGGCCCTATATACTCATTTTTATTTAACGGAATGCACACCAAAATAGATACTGTCATTGTGACCCAACAACACCAATTAAAAAGCAAAGGCGGCGCAGGAAAACCAACGAATCCCCTTCTCCCACATACACACAAAACTACTTCTGCCATGAAACGTACATAAACCCGACGCACGCGACCATTTTGGCAAATTTATGCAAGTTTTATGAGTGTCATATTTCCCAGCCCTTCCCAGGATTTACCCTTCCATGTTTTCTTTCAGTAATTCAACCTTCAAAACATTTTCCACCCTCTTCCATATATATAAAGGGTGGGGCGGGGAAGATACTCCCGCAACCACCCCTCACATCCAATGTTATTTCCTTGTTTTCTTTTCCTTTTCATTCCGTGCCAGCTATTCTTGGCCCTCCTCCACCCTTTAACTTCCTTTATCTCACTCCTCCCAAAGTTCTCCTTTTGTACTCGCTCCTTTTACCCTTATCTTTCCCCAATATCTTTTCCCCTCTTTTCGCTCTTCCGCATAAACCTTTCTCTCTCTCGACGTGAATATCGCCCGTTTCTCTCCACGAATTTCTCCAGCTCACACCAATTGCATTCCTACGTTCTTTCCTCCAAGTTTTGCCGTGGTATATATGTAGGCCTGTATGTTTCCTGGATTAGGGTTTCACTGTAGATTGTCAAGTTTTATGCATGCTATAATTAGAAGGGTTACAAATATTCAAATTTTCGAATCGAATTCTGTTTTTTGTTCGACAAAAATATCGGTCTGAATCGATATGAACAATACTCGGATAGAAACTAGCAAATAGCAAATAGAATACAAACTGAGTGGCGAAAAATTATGATTTAGTTACTTTTTGGTTCGTTTTTCTCCATTTGAAATGCTGGTAGCACAAATTCATGTAATTAATCGTCTAACCAATACTAATTTACCAATCAAAATAACTATCACTAGGAAATTATATCAGTTCGAAAAATTCCTTGGTGTAAATTTGAAATTCTATGATAACGATAAGAAGGAGATGAAGAAAATGCAAGCTCCAGCTTCGAAAATTTACGAGGTACAACCGAATAAAGCATAATGTATCTAATCGAATATTTAGAGAATTCGATTCAGTATTCAATCATTATGGTAAGTTCAATTCGATGTGACCAGGCAAGAACAGATACACATCACTAGAAACATTAAACTACTCAGATAATCAAAAACAAGCATAATAAAAACAACATCAAAGGTCGAAGACTATTTTTTGCAGTATTTCAAGCCATTCTACTCTCCAACAGTTATTTCTTTCCCTTCATGATTATTAAATTCTAGATTTACCAACAATTACAAAATTCTAGACTCTCCCATAATTAAACCTAGGTGTTTTTTCATCATTATTCTATGTATTTCAGTACCATTATCATGATATTATAGCGCCTCAAAATTTATTTCGCATGTTCATTTTTTTCCAGAGACTCAAGGAAAGAAATACAGAAATATAAAATCAATGTCGCAATATCAGTTACGTGGGTTAAGGCGTAGCAAGCAAAGTTTAGAACTGTAGATACGTGTTCATCACGTTGAGTTCCACTCTCCTTATTCTTGGCCTTCCTAAATTACTGTACGCGCTACTAACTAATTCAGATTTGTAATAATATATCACGACGCTGGGTGGTAGTGCGCTGTTTTTCTAATCAGTAATGAAATCCCATTTACTTTTCTACATACTATAGGAAGGCCTTTATTTCAGAACGCCTCTATGCGATGTTCGTCAATTTTACTTTTCAATCACAGCTCGTAGCTTACATAAAGAAATTTTAACTTAAGTTTTCACCCATCCAACCGATTAGAAAAATCGGGATTTAGTTTAAAATTATTACTGCCGCTAAAAATTGAACCCAGAGGAACATAAAACGAACAAAAACGCGCTATGTATGTACTTGGATATCCAGGCCCTTGACGTGAGCCAAAATAAAGTAAAAATCGAACAGATGCAAGAAAGCAACTTGAATTCTATCAATGGATTATAAAATGGGTGCTGTAGCATGAATGTAATTGTAGGTTGATGAAAGACAGTGCAGGTTTAGGAGAACATGAAGTGAGATAATTATATATAGAATTTGGCCTTGTCAGACAGCAGTGCAGAAAATGAGACCATATATAATTAGTGCAAATTTTAACCTTAATATATCCAGGAACTATGACAGGTAATCAAAGACTAGACTCTCGGAAGATCATCTTATGATCATTGTATTTACACCTTATATTTGTGATTAATAGTAGCGAAAGGGAGGATAACTTACGAAAGGCAGAAATAATTAAAAGGTTTTGCAGGAGGTTGCACATATAAGTTAGTGAAATTCGCGTATCTCTCTTCCTAAAACATTTTTACCTCTCCGTTTACCCTTATTAAAATAATTGCTCAAAAAGTGAAAATCTAGATGAATCTGACCCTTGATTTAAAATTTTTAAGAAAAAGTGTTGCGTGTAACTTTTCATGTTAACTAGTAATATAATTTAAATTTCTAATAGATACAATTTCCAATCTATATAGAATGAGTGACGAGTAAGTACTCCATTAAAATAGCAATCTATCACCCTGTTTACCAACTTTATACGTACTTTTGATCGCATTTCATTAAATATAATGCGGAATATTATGTAGCAGACGATACATAAAAGTTAATTGGGATGTATCTAGTTGTCCTTATGAGAAAAAGTTCAGTTCAAGTATTTCATAAAAATGTTCATCTTTCTATTGCAATCAGGTAAATTTCCCATTACTCCCATAACGTTAGAAATGTTCGATAAACCCCCTTTGACCTTTACTCTTACCTCTCATATCATTTCCTTGCTCCATTATAGCTTATATTTATTTCCTGGAACGGATCGATGTTTTATTTTGTCGCCATCTCAGAGTCTTTATTTACCTTCCGTTGCTAAGGAAGATCCCAATTCTTGCCAATTTCTTCCTTCATCCGATCCCACCCCTTCTTAACCTTTCTCGTACATTTTTTTCTTTGCGGGCCATGGCCACATCTCCCAACTCGACCTTTCCATCTCTTCTTCCAGCTGAGATATCAATGGACCGTTATTAATGGACTGTCAAGGATATAAAGCAATGACGTCTCACCTTTTCCTTTAGCATGCCTTAATTTTCCTACCACTCGTTTTTCATTTCTTTTTCCTGCGTACTTGATATATTTTACACCCTACACTTTCATACCTGGCCATAGGTACGTAAGGGGCGTGTCATCCTCCTATACATTAAGAAATAACACCTCTATTATTTTTTGCCCTTCTCTGCGTTATTATACCTTCTTTATGTTACATATCCGCAAGTAATAGAAAAGTAGACCATATATATCCAAGAGTTGTATTAATAGTTCAGTAAGTATCCATTTTATCGCCGATAATGTGATCACTCTATTATACAACTAAATATTACTCACATAATAGATTTACTATCTGACAACTATATTACATGTATTATTATATTTTATTTTATAAAAACGTCTCATCCTGTATGCTTTCAACAAGGGAGTAGGGGGAGATAGGTTTATTTATTATCTCCAATAGTTTACAATATTTTTTACATCGGAGAAAATGTGTATCAATACAAAATGTTAATACAACCACTTTGGTTTCATCTTTTCGTATTATCCAAAAGTAAGATAGGGCTTCCTATTAATATGCTGCTGCTGAAGACTCCTTAGGGCTAATTATCAGGGATTTTTATATTCTGTTAGTACTGCTGATGTCATTATTCAACATAGGAAGATCGTCATTTAGTTTTGCATAAGCCATTATGACTACGAGTATATTTGCGCTTTTTTTGTAATTCATTAAGCACTACAGTAAACAAAATTATTGTATTTAATTATACATTAATTACCATATCACTTAATACGATCGTCTTTGCTTTAACAGACATATAAAACGTAACCTATCGATTGACTTTGACTGCCGGTCTCAACACGGGTTTATATTTGAGGAAGGGCATACATTATGAATTTAATCCTATAGGAATTATCCTATGAAATCAAAAAGTGCTTATATTTGCATATTTCATACCATATTTATTTACCTCTGTGAGCTCTTTCTGAAGAGCTTGGATCAAAACTATATAGACATGTATATAAAATTTGAGTTTTGATGTTACAGTTTAAAAATCTGACGGAATAAAGCTTTATGATATTTTACTAAAAAACTACTAATGCCATCAAGCGTTATTTCAATTCACCCTCATAAAGAATGTAATGAAATGATTGCACTTTATTCTAAAACATATTTTTTCAGATATTTACATACAATGTATGATTTTTACTTATCATTTGTATTATTATATCTCCCTATTAAATTTTAAACTAGCTACACGTAGGAACTATTACAGATAGCCTATTCAAGAAAATAGTGCTATTATATACTAAAAACACTTCTTCTGTGGACGTTATTAAGCAAAAACATCAGATAATATTATACAACTCTGCGTTCCCGCAGCGGTGGACGAAAATAAAAATAAAATAAAAGATTAATGAAATAATATACTAAATTCAATTAATTTTTTCTAATGAAATAAGGTAAAAATGACACCAAATCATTGAATTCACGCGCAGCGAGAACCCTCATATAAAAACATAAATTACAAGTTTAGGCAATCAATTTTCTCCTCATTGAAACCATTCTCTATTGACCCTAATTTGTTGATTTTCCACTCAACTTCCTCCACATCTTCTGAGGAGGAATTTCCACACCTCGTCGACAGAAATCTAAATCAGAAACCGTTAAATGAGATCAGGCAATCGAAGAGGAAATACTACGACATCCGATATAAACTGAGTATGACTTACACTTATTTGACACGCCTCTATAGCCTCTCGAGGATGCGGGCCAGAAAGCAATTCGGATTGGCAAAACATAAAGTGAATGAAATGACACAAAGGTATAAACTCTGCAATTAAGTGTTAAAGAAAAGAGAAAAAGAAAATTAAGATAAGATAAAGGATAAATTATTGTTGAAAGATAAGGTGCAGGTGAAAATTGAAAATCAAGTTAATTCTTACATCGTTCATACATAGGCCGTAACATGCTGAATGTCTGTCTGCAGTTATATTTTGGAATGCCCTCCAAAGTGGAACTTTTAGACCCTAAACAAAATTAATTTTGAAGCTATACTAAGGGGTATATTTAATAATTGGTTTATATCCATAAAGGATTTGGCTTGGAAACAATTACCAGAACCGAAGGTCTCATTACAAATATACCAAATAGTTATTTGCGTCTACTTTTCTATGAAAAAAGTAGCTCTCTGTATTTTCCATCAGATAGAAAAATCATTCGTCATGAAGGAACGCAAAAACTTACGAGTCCCTTCTAGTCATTGAGTTAACTGCATGAGATTCGTTTAATTATACTAAGGAGAAAGATTTCTAATTAAAAAGTCTCACTTGCAAAGGCTCGAAATGTGTATTCAAATATTCATATTTTGAATTGATTAAATAGCAATTATATACGTTTTGTACTATGTAAGGAAGGAGAAAAAAGGAATGGGGATGGAAGTATTTAAACATGATTAGGTCTTTCGGGAGAATGTCGTGAAAGAGTACTTAAGTCTAAATAGATGGGCCTACGTAAAGTTGATAAAAGAAACTTTGAAGTTGAGTCCCTGGCACAACTTAATGTTTATTTCCCGAGAGAGATTTCTTGTGTAAAATTTCAGAAATTTTGGAAAAAAATTTGACTTAAATGTTTCCATTCAAGAGTCATTAATTAGGACAAGTTATATGCAGGGATTTCTGCAAATTACGCATATAAAAACTGGATGTCCCTTGTTTAATCACTGCTGAATTCTAAATGTAATCGACAAAATGTGAAGGAGGAATATCTTGGATTGAGAATGAAGAAAGTGAGGGAGAAGAGAGGTGTGGATAGGAGGTCACAGAGGGGGAGGATTCGGGAGGGGGAGGGAGGGTGAGGGCAATAGTCATCAAGCGGATGAAAGGGAGGGATTATTGCGTGCTGAAGAGGGTCCCATTCCATTCCCTGCAGCACTCTTTCTCTCCCTCTCCTTTACTTTATTTCACATGATGGAAGTTTTCGACCAATTTTATGAGGCTGCTCTCGGCCTGGAAGGGACCAATGCGCGATACTGCGAAAGAGGAGAGAATCGGGAGGGATGATAAAGGACAATGAAAGAGGAAGGGGTAAGAAAGAGGACAGGAAGAGGAAAGAAAATGGAGAGAATGCGGAGAAGAATGATATGGAAAATGGGAAAATAGAAGAGAAATTGTGGTTTTGAATGAAGTGAATACGATGAGAAGTTAAAAGGTTATATTGAGTAGAAATATGGGTAAATTAAAACTAGCTTAAATTCGAATCGTTTAGGAAATCGAGGCTGGTATCTCGTAACTCATATTAAATCCCTTAAATTCGTTCTATCAAATGATAGTTTAGAAACCGAAAAATTTTTTCAAGATCAACTGTCCATTGCCATTGGTATTGTAAAATGTTGTGTAAAATAATGAAATATATGAATTAATCTGTCTTTAACGTTTCCGTGCATGGCCATCGATAGATGCATTGGCATATATATCTTAACAAGCAATCTACTATAGCGGAAATACGACTAGTAGGGAGAACTTAGGTAGGGTAAAATTTCACACATAGGGGAGAATGAGAGAGAGAATGAATTTTGCAAAAGCAAAAGAAAGGCAATGAAAAGATAAATGAGATAAAACGGAGACTGAGTGTGATTATTTGAAAGGAAGGGAGTTTAGGAAGTACTGAAGACAAAAGAAGTAAGAAGGAGGAGGAAGAAGGCTATTTGGAAGGATATGATAACAGAATAACGATGGTAAACGAGGATAAAAATTTGAGAAAAGAGAAGAGTATAGATAAAAATATAAAGAAAAGGGGGAGATAGTAATCGGTAAGGAGTAAGAAAAGAAGAATAAAATGGTAGGAAAATATTCTTGGGTTGAGACAAACGTATCATGTAATAATAACTTTGCGACGGATATAACAAGTATTGTTTTTCTTCAGATACTTTCGGAGTTTCTTGGTATTTTTCTCAGTCCATTTTCTCTTTAATAATATCTGTAACTCTTTGGTGTAACCACATAAAACCAAGCAATTGCTGATAACTTTCTTTGATGAATGGGAATCATAAATAAAGTTTCAAAGTATGTGTATGTAGTTTGATGTAGCTGTGCATTATATTTCAAGTTCACGATTGTATACGTTTTTTAAGTTGTAACTGTTTAAGTTGTAACTGCAATGGGTAATTATTAATTTCGATAATAATATGTATTCCTCGAATAAAATTGTGTTTCTAAATTTTGAGAAAGTAAATTTAAAATTTTAGAGCTTGGAAGTTAGAACAGAGTAGAATAAAATAAAATACTAGCAAAGTAAGAGGGAAAAATATGTTGAGAAAAAGAAATTTCTGTTGATTACAAAATGAAAAATGACTAATCAACGGGAATTGTTGACAGCTGATGCTAGCCCCAAATGGGACTTTCTTCCATTTAAAACCATTTATCTAAAAGTCAAGAAGCACTGCAGTAAGAAGAATTAATCTAGAATCTAAACTAATGGAAAGAAAGTGGTATTTAGTGAGGAACAAGTTCCATTTCTGAAGGTTTATCGAAGATGCTCAAGGATGAAAAACGATCAATAGGGAAGGGTCTGAAAATAACCTAAGACATTAAATAAATCAAAAAAGAAAATTTTAACCTAATTGAAATGATCATCTTGGTGTAAATTGTAATAAAAATTCAGCTAAGAATGCTGAACATATAAAAACTTTAAAGCTACGTCTCATTCATAATTAATTTGCAGCTGCAAAAGGCAGCAGCAAATTAAAGAAATAATATAAAATTAAATGCTGCAAAGCAGCATAAGCTGCAAATTAAATATGAATTAAACGAAGCATATCGGTAGTAATGAAATGATTATGGCTTATAAAAATAATTTTAAATAAGTGTATTTTATTATCAGTAGCAGAAAAACGAAGTGTAGATATGAAACCTGTAGTAGAAAAGAACGATTAAAAGAAAATGATGAGGACGAAAAGACATTTTCAAAAGGGGTGAAAGAGAACGAATGGATATGTCAAGCGAGGGAGGATAGAAGGGACAGAGTGAGGGACACAACTTTAAAGGAAGGGAAGAATGAGAGTGTGTAAGGGAGAAAGAAAATTTAGGAATAGATGAGAGAGACGGAAAGAACTTATGCGTCTCGGTAAGTTAAAGGCAAGATGAAGGAAAAGTGCCAGAGGAGGAAAGAGTGGGTAAAGAATTTAGATGGAAGGATGAGAGCAGAGAAGATGATAAGAGCACTGGAAAAGAGGGAAGATCTAATGATAGGACGAAGTGAGGAAATGAAGAGGGAAGAGACAGGGATGATGAGGGATGCTGAATGAATGTAAGATGCTTTTTCCGTGAGTTGGAGAAATATTAGCAAGATTAAGGTGAAGTTAGGGTGGGAAAATTATGCGCAATATAATTCTAAGACAAGTTACTGATGAAAAACCGAAATAAACTCATTAAAGAAATGCTTAATGAAAGTGTCCTATGGTGAAAAGAGTGATGCTGAATGCAGCTGCAGCACGTTCTATCCTAAGTTCAGCTAATAGTGTTGTAATCTAAAAGATAAGAGGTACCAGTATTTTTTATACTCTATGTTATGCTATATAAAGGAAGGTAGTTCCTTCTTATTTATAAAATTACATGTGATAGTTTAACTACAGAACAACCTCTAAGATTACCTTTATACTATATTACAAAATAAAATTTTGTGTTCAAAATTATTGAAAAAACTGTGCTTAAATTGATTTACGGTAATAAGGAAAACATAGTTTATACTTGTTTTACGTTTTCAGCTTAATTTATGGAAACTTAGAACATGTAACAGAGCTGTGAGGACTTCTACATTTGAATGGAGAGGTCAGAAGGGTTTTAATGAATATCAGGACGATAATTTAATTTTCAAACGTTCCTATACACTGAAATTTAATCGGCTATTCGCGACATCCATATTTAAATTTGATGCCACTCGGGGTTATATCGAAATCATACTATGAAGTTGATTCGCTCAATGGATTAGGTTGGGTAAAAGGTATACGGTTTTAGAGACTTTCATTTCACTTCATAATGTATCTAATCGAAATTTGAGGATAGCAAAACGTTTTTTTTTTCTGAGCGAGTATTCCAGATAACAATTTTAACTTTCTTGATAAATCTATGCTAGTAAAGGAGTCGTTATTTCGGAATAAACTTCATCAGACAATAAAATATCTAAACATTGTTTGATATATTGCTCATCTGTTCAGCATACAACCTGGAGATCAGTTTGAGCCTAAAACCCTCCACAAACTTTGAGGAGTAGTTGATGTATATTGGGGTGAAGAGAATTGTAGTTTATTTCCTCACTAGCAATAAGCCACAATGCATTGAATGTATGACGTTTAAAAATGGTAGCACGATGAACCTATTCACTCACGATCACTATATGAAGATATTCTTTATTGTTTACAAAATTATTGACTCATGCGAATATCATAATGCAGCATGAGCCATACCTTGATAGATTTCCTAATATTACAGTCATGAACAAGGCAATAACAGATGGAATTTAATATCTTACACGAATTTTTCTGTCATGTACCAAAGGACAAATACGAACATTCCATTCGTCAAGATACAGTTGCAGAAACTAACGTATAATGATCTACTTGTAATATATAACATAAAATGCTTCTATTTCATGCTAGATTAGAATCTCAGCTGCATTTATAGTAACTATGTGACCCAACTAGAAACTACAATGAACCGGTTCATTGAATTGAAACATTTCATTACTGGTGAAAAATATAAAACTTTCAACAGATACGCAAGCTCTCCTCATCGATTATGCATTTTACATTAAATATGACGGAACGCTTCTCGGGTAAAATCCCTTCGATTTATCCCAAGATTCTGCTTTCATTTTCTACTTTCTGCGAAGGCGACGATGCGCCTCACCTCAGCAAAAAGACTTCCTTTGGACAAGAGTTAAAGGACTAAGTAACTGTTCGCACAAATAGGTGTGAAGGAAGTAGTTCCCGAAGTGTAGCTGAAACGGATCGGAGCGTGTAATCTATAGCGGGAAGACATCTTTGGAAAGAGGGGAAAATAAAGGGACGAGATGGAGATGACCGGGAAAGAAAGAGATGAGGCGACTGATGGAGAGAGGAAAGGTTGTTCATGGATGAGGGAGAGTCCTGATGGAGGTGGACCATTAAGCAGTTAGAGTATAAGATCGATATTGTAAGAGGTATGGGACAGTGTGTGGGTGGCCTCCAAGAATAGCTCCAGGCCTGACAAAAGGGGCCAAGAAGCAGATTCTCTCCGAAAAGGCTGCCCCACGCCACATCCTGCCCTTCCCCTGTTAAGTGCACCAGACGAAGTTTTGCTACACTTACGTAAGCGATTACACGAGTTTGGAGATTAGCCGGAGTGTCACGTTGAGCCGTGCATTCGTGCGTCGTGAAAGAGTCGTTAAATGGAATTGCGGGCCTGTGCTTGGAATTTTGGAGGAAATGTGCACACGTAGAGGTTAACGAATCCTTTTTCATAACTGCAGTAATTGTGATCGCTGAAAAATTAAATTATTATTGTATTTTTATCAATTTTAATCGCTGAAAATTGGAAAATATAATGGAATGTGCTATTACAATTTCTTTACACATCAATGATAAATACGTGTACATTCAAGTTCATGCTGACAATTTTTGTTCGAATTTACATATAATATTCTAATGTATTCAGCTGTTTTATTATCAAATTTAGTCGAAATCATTTGTAAAGTTACGGGAGTGCCGATTCTTCCTACTGAAATAAATCATTTTTTGCTTTTTTTCTTCCGTCCTCTTGTCTATGTGAAGACTAGGTAGATAGTGGACACGATTACATAGAATCTAATCACTTATTCGACCTATAATGTAAAGACTCAGAAAAACGAAATAGTTGGTAATATTTTCAGAGGTATGGTTAATTTAGTAAGTATATCCTCCTGGAGGAGTGGAATACTATATTTCTTTTCGAGCTACGATCTCGTCAGATTTTTACGTCCGTTACTCTCATGTTACTCCTTAGCGTATACCAGCATGCAACAAATTTTTTTCTCCCCATTTATAACGATATTTCGTGGATTCTGCTCCTAAACTAAAAAGGGAATATTTCCTTAATTATTTAGTCACTCTTTCGGAAGGCATATGATGGAGGTTGACTTTTTGCATCACTCGTCGAATGTACCGATTCTACACACATTACATACGACCATAGGAAATGCACAGCACTCAACATACAAGTTTAGATAAAAATTCATATAATACTTCATCAAATGTTCGGAAAACAGCTTCAGGAAAATTTATCCTTAGTGCTAATATCGTCCAAGTTTTTCCAACTATCCACTGGTATTCAAGCATAACGTAATCCAGGTAATTCACCATCATCGGCAAGACGAGCCATCAGGCACTTCCCTTCTCTTACCGCTAAAACACTCCATAGTAACATATCAGGAGAAATTTTCAAAACTTTAACCTCAACTTCCTTTTGTATCAGGTGAGAAACTTAAAGATTAATTGGGTTAGTCTTCCATTGAATCTCAGGAGATAGCTGTTGGTTTTGAGATCTGTAACATACTAGTCTACCAATTGATATCCATTGATAATGAAGATTTAAATCTTAATAATGCATAAAAATTATTTTCGATAGTGCTGGTAGCATCAGCACCTCAGAACAACATTTCAATATGAATTTGTATAAGAGCGAATCGTGTTAAGGAAGTGTAGTAATTTTTTGGGTCCACGTCTTTATTTCAGCTGTGATTTCTGAATGTAGAGTATATCACTCATAGCTAGAGACGAATTATGAGTGCTATGGATTTGTATGAAGTATTTACATGAGAGTTCCTTACAGAAAGTGAAATGAACATTGAATACGAACTTTTCGTCACTGCATAAATTACTTTCGAGTACATCGTTGAAAGAATACTTAATAAGTCGCTGAGAATGTATAAATACACGCATTATGGGATTAATTTTAATCAATAAATGAATCAGCTCGTAAAAATGATGTCGTTCTTAAATTTATTAAAAGACATTAACTTTTGAAAAACTGAATGTTATAAAGAATTTAATTGTTATTTGACTTACACTGATCTTCTAATTTCTTACCCACAGGGTGATTTATAGTCTATAGTTAATATGAAGGAAATCGTTCCATAATCGAATATCACTGGATCGAATGCCTTAATTTAGAAACTGTTCTTGGCAGTTCCATTTCCAGAGATCAATCAATATCAGGCGTATTTTATTGGCTTCAAGGGCTCTCTCGAAATCCTGACGTAGGCTCGTCATCGATTACCAAGAATGATGTGGGTTCTGTATGTAGTATCGAATCAAACTAAAGCAGACGTAATGTATGTTGCTAACATTCATATAAAGCATTATTTTGTGACCATGTAACAGGTTAAATAACCAGCAGTCTAGAGAAACTCGTGAAGACATCTCCAAACAATCTACGCGAATAGTGTATAGTGCTCAGTACATCATCATCCCCGTCCTAAATCATATCAATGAAAACGAGAAATTTAGCAATGAGAGACTCTCAGTTATCTTCTCCCAGTTTCACAAGAGCGCCGTAGCCGTGATCGTCTAGTGGTTAGGACATTGCGTTGTGGCCGCAATAACCCAGGTTCGAATCCTGGTCACGGCACGCGAAATTTTTTCGTGTTTAAAATATCGTAGGCGTGTATAAGTTTTCAATGCCGTCGTAGTTTTTCTCATACTACCCCTTTTCTTCTTTCAGTGACTTATTTAATGGAAGGTGTAGCGTTCGCGTCTTTATATTCGCTTCATTTCCCATCGTTTATCGATTCTGTTTGTGAATGAGGAATTAAATAGAGTGAAATGTAGTCTTTAATAAAACAACGTGGATTATGGAGTGTTATGCGAGTCGATCAATAACCATTGAACTGCCTTTTTTATCATTTTCTTTTTCAGATTTTAAAAATTATTTTAGTATATATCTTATTATTTAAAGCAAGTAACTCCTCTTGGCATAAACTGAATATTACATAAATTATCTATAGATTTGTGTGGACTTCGCATCATATTTATGGCCCGGAATAATTGCGCTCAAATAATCGTTTGAAGTATATAAATAACTAACCTCCTCTGTTACTTGTTAAATCCTAGCAATTTGCTTTAATGAATACTTCAATAATTAACTATAATTATGTTTAAGACTGAGGGATGAATTTGATTGTTATCAACAGAAAGAGACTGTCTATCACGCTTATACAAGAGCTTAACACAGCGAGAAAATGAGCATATTTTCTCGTGGTGGTAACGTGTATCTTTTCGATTTCTTTGATTTGGATATAACTAACGAGGATTATTGTTTATAGTCATACGGATACCTGAGAAATGATAAAAATAAGGATACATGAGATAAGGGTTGGCTCTACAGTGAAGATAAAGTAAGAAGCTAGTAAGTTTTATCTGAAAATCACGAAGGATACTATACGAGGCAATTGATAAATAGGAACTAAAATAAACTCGAATCTTTATTTCTTATTGTATTCATTCTTCGAAGATAGAATTCCTGGAGCTTTGATTCACTCTATCCTATGCATGCGGCTACCCTCCATACATCACAAACAGCTTTGTGGCAGAAGTATGACGTACGGAAATTTCACACGAAGCCTTTCTCATGTACGTTCATACTATAACTGCTCTCGTGTAATAAGCACCAAGTACTATAGGATTTGGTAGCTATTGGGTTCAAGCGTTTTTTATTGTTATATAAAATCGTTATTGATATCTCTTACTTTTTACGGTGATATGAATTACTATCAATAAACTTAGTTCGAGAACCAAACCTTAGACATTATGTTGGTTTTCATATTGTATAAGGTGTAATAGTTGTTTGCTATATAAATAATTATAATCATTTGATGAAAAAGCTTATAGAAATGAATAATTACTCTTCATTGGCTATAAAATAATTTAAATATTTGTTATAACAAATAGAACCTTATCCGGATCTCAATATTGAAAGGAATTTGGTTGAATAAGATACAGTTCCTGTAAATTGTCTCCATATGTGCGAAAATTCTTTGTAAATACGTAGTTTATAGTATATATATATATATATATATATATATATATATATATATGTAGTTTGGTACATACATCAGCTCCATATATATATTATAGAAGCCGACAGTCGTTTCTTCAGTTTCAATAATTTTGTAAAATTCTTTGTTAATCATATTAGTCACAATGAACAAGGCCAATTATAGTTTCCTGTAAGTTATGCAACAATGCAGACACATATGTATAAAGCAGTGGTAGGTTACAGTCATGTATTTTATGAACAGCGTGAAAATACAACAGGCCCATTTAACTGGAAATACTGTTTCGCGGGTTATAGTTTTGAGCAGAACGCAGAAGCTCGATCCGTGAGAAGAATGTTGTATTCGCGAGATAGAAAAGGTACAAAGAAAGGCAATACGCTTCGTAAAAAATTGCTATGATAAATCGGTAAGTGTTACTCGGATGCTTCAGGAGGCAGGATGGGAATCTTTAGAAGAAAGAAGGCTCAATCAGAGATTTAAATTACTTGATAAATTCAGACAGAGCACGTTCATAGAAGATGTAGCCGAGATTATGCGCCCTCCTTGCTTTATAGGCCGTTCTGATCCAGCGAGAAAGATCAGAGAAATAGATGCTAAAACCAGTCGATACAAAAATTCTTTTTTTCCCAGAACAATACGCGAAAATAATCGACTGGGCAAATAGAGTCCTGGTGCTTGCACCCCCTGCCACACGCCGAAAGGCGGCTTGCAGGGTACAGATGTAGATGTAGATGTAGATGAAGAATATTCAGTCTTGTCCCTCCCTCTCTTCAACGACGTCCACTCAGCGTCACACCACTCCGTTGCTTACGGTTCCTCACAATTTGACGGAGCCATCACCGTGGGGACCGAGTCATTGTCCCTTTCCCTCTGTCTGTCAGTCACCGACCCAGCATGAGGGCACTTCTCCATCTGGATCCCTCCGATTCCTTATCCCCTCTCCCTGACCACTTCTTCCCATCGCCACGCCCCTGCAACCATTGCCCTTAATCCGACTTTTAAAAGATATCCCCTTCCCGTCTTTGCTACTTTCGGGAGCATTGGTCATTGCTAGACCTATTTTGGGTTACTTCTGGGCTCTCAGTATACCAATCTCTTTGACGTATCTTAGTCAGCGTAATGATTTCTGTTGATTCAGCTATTTATTTTATAGAAGTTATAGATTTTAATGGAAGTAGCTGGTATTCATATCGTTTATTGTATGCAAGTTATTTACATTATGCAGTAGTACACAACAATATAACGATATGAAGAACTATCCAAGAGAGCAAAAAATTTTAGTTTTTATTTTATACATAATAATAAATAGATACGTTTTTTCAATATTCAATTGAAAATTAATTGGAAATCAATTTTTGTATTCCTACTTAAGAAGAGTCGATGAAAGACAATCGGAACCAAAAAGCTGTATATACGCCTCTTAAGTACTAGACTTGACAAAGAAGTTAAAGAAACAGGTCGAATTAAAATCTCCTGTGAAAGCTCTACGTGATTTCCTCTGAGTTATAGATCTGAGATCTGAGACTGTGATATACATCCTTTTATTGTAGGATGGGATGTATATCACAGTCTCAGTTCTGCATTTGAATATGATATTCTTTTCTGTTCACTCTCCTCAGTCGTTTGAGAAGGTACATGCTTTCTGTCAGTCAGTCCTCAAATATTTCTTCGGTAGCATTCCCTGTTATACTCAGTATATCTTGCTCGTTAATGTAATTTATTTTGGCATTTACATTAAGGTCAGTCTCTCTTCTTTCCATAAGGTTTAAGCAGTAATTAAACTTTCAACGATTTTTTCTTTAATTTTTTAAACTTTTTTCATGCACTTGTTTTTGCTTTTTAGTGACTTGACTACCCAATACTTGATGCTCTCATTAAAAAATATTTTATCTTTAAATACAAATACCTGCGTTTTCCTCGCGTTTTTCTCACAACCTACATACGATTCTCATTTACTTTTTATTGAATTTGTTTGTTGGACATTCTGCTTAAGTAGATGTAAGACTTTCATTCAATCTCCATTAATCGGAAAACATGCTATTTTTCTTCAATACTTCATAATTTTTATCTTCAATCTTGATACATTTTCCTATATCACTTTGTGCAATAATTTATTAGATAGTTATTATTAGACTTTTCCTTTCCCTGTGTAGCATAAATTGGCAAAAAACTTCATCTTTTGGCTAACTAGAACCGCCTGAGAACCTTCACCTCCCCTTCTGTGCACATGTTCTCTGGCTGTTAATAAATAAAATAAATTTCTGAATTTGTCATAAATATTTCATATCCATAAGCCCTTTTACCTTTTCTTTCAATAATATACAGTAAATTATTTTTTAACTTGATAGTTTAATACATATGATGGGTGAACAGGAATATTCAGGCTGAATTTCACCCAAACAAAGACATTTACATTCATCTCCTCTTCTTTAGTCTCTTTTTCCTCCCTTTTCCTCTTTCCAACATAACTCCTCCACAGCTCTTCCTTTATCTTCCTACTTCCTTCACTGCTTTTCCTATTCCATTACAATAGGCTGACTTCCTTTCACGTAGAACCCCTAATACCGTCCCACTCCCCTCGGCCACACCCCCCGCGTCCTCTTACTCCTCCATTTGTCCTTAATTGTGCCAAACAACGCGACACTCATCCCTCCCACCCTCATTCCAATCGTAAAGACAGTTTCCGTTCCTGCTTCCACTTCCCTAAGCCTTCCTTCACTGTCTCTTTCTCATCTCTGCTCATTCTTCATGAGAAACTAGCTGGATTGCCCATTGATTCTCAATGAGGAAGTAAAAATGTATAAATACCATACTGATTGCTAATTACTGGACCCTCGAGGAAACAATAGATGGTCGATGTAAGAAATGAGACGCGGAAATAGCTATTTACTCAACGAAAAGCACTTTTAGTCGCTTCCTTATTTAAAGATTACGTTGATGACTTTATATGAGCAGGCATACAATGTCTCCCGTTTTGGTAATAGTATTTTTAAAAGTGCTTTTACAGCTGAAGTCACTTCACACGTGTGCTGTCACTGGGAATTTCATTGAAGTCGAACGTATTGCCCATTTGGCTTTCCGGGATCCTTCTCCTGTCTTGATCGGAACTGTCCCGATATAGGCTATTTATTATTATTGTACAAACTGCAGGTAGGCTGAAAGCCTGGTGGCAGTTTTTTATACCTACATAATATATCAGTGATAAACATTAACAAAAAGTACATACTATGATAAGCATACAAATCCCACATAATGACTCCATACATGTATTTACCTTACAACTAAATAATTAACTTCTATCTATATATTATTTTAAAACATGCTTTTTTGGTGATCGGGACTTTTCTCCCTTATAACTCCATCAATATATATAAATGAATGACCGTTTGATGGCAAAAGTTGTCAGGTTCCTGCGAAAAATAGTCAGACAAATCAAAAATGCACCATTTGTTAAACAAATTGAAATAATATTTTAATCATCTCATTTTTTACTGGACGAAAAAAGGCCCGGGTTGCTATATACAGATTCAATTTGTTTACTTAGTGACGAGTGTAAACAATTTCAAAAATGAGAAAGTGATTTTAATACTTGGTCTTATAATGATTGAAAAAGTACTCGGAAGTAATATATGGACTCCATAAACGAAGAACTCAAGATTGCACGCAACTATAACAGGTTAATAAACCGGCTACTTTACATCTTTTGGGAGCAGAACGTCAACTACAGAAACATGAGAATTGCCGGATTGTTAATGTTTGTGTCACAGGAGTATCGCTTGGTATGTTTGAATAACGTTGCATCGTATTACTTCTCGGTCATTTAAATTTAAGATCGACCATAGTAGAGTATTCGATTTTTAGTATCATGATTAGATTTTGGAGTATTCATAGAAAAAATGTAAGGTTCTAATTATGAGTCATACCCCATACCGATCAAAACAATTAGGTCGTTCAATTCAAATTAATTTTGGTGAAACTTTCGTGTTGCAAATTTTCTATATACCTAAACCTGGTATCAAATGATTTTTAGTGTTTATATTTTACTCACAGAATAGATAATATTCTATATTTATTCATACCTTGGAGTAAAGAATAGGATATCATACCTGCGATTCAAGAAAACTCACCTCTATGGAATACAAGCGTAACGAAAGCCCAAGCCTCCATTCCCTTTCGCTATGCCCGTAGTACAAAAATATGCTCAACCAATTTAATAGTATGTGTAGTAGTAGACGTAAGAGTAGTATTTTAAAATCTAAGTTTTGTGAATGGGTTGAAATACCATGATTGACTACAATATTTGTGTGAGAGACATTCAAATAATGCGGGGCGATGGGTTTGCTACATTTGCGATACTTTACTTTGCACTTCGACAATGAATCACAATTTATGGTCTTCTGAAAGTGAGACTCACACCGCAGATGCTTCCCCCTCATGCTTCCTTCTCCCAAATTAGTAACATTTTCTCTCATTCTACACCAGCAGGACAACAAGCTTTCAACTGATTATTGCTGACTGTATATCTTTTAGTACTTGAATAAATCTGATTCAGTGAATTTATGAGATGCAATTTCACTGCAGACGAGCAGTAATTATTTTTATATTTCGTGTACGAAGAGAAAAAATAGAAAATAAATAAGTAACGTGGATGCAGGAAGTATTTTTGTTGTTGTATCTTGGTTATATATGTTAAACACGAAGCCTTAAGTGACACATCATAAAAGGAAGTGGCATTTTGAAGAACAGAGTTTACCAAAATGTGGTATTGATGTTTTGTATTTTTGTCTAAATTCATGATGTAATAAATGCATTAAGTGAATTGGGGTATTCGGTATAGGATAAAATGCATATACGTCGTTATATAAATGACGCGTACTATTCGTGATTATAGTGCTAAAAGAAAATTCTCTCTACAAATCTATCACTACAAACGACGTATGTCGAAACTGACACTGACATGGAATATCAAGGTACGATTTTTTTGGCATGTTTTATTGTTTGTGTATTCGTCTGTAGTGATTAGAGTAGTTGCTGTAATGTATTTGGTTGGGGAAATTGAGTATTACTGATCGTCTGCGAAATTTTCGCACGGGGCAACTAGTATATTATTATTTGTAACTGTTTTTTTTTTGTTTTTTCGGAGTTCATGATAGGTCTTCTCGGCTACCGTAGCGGTCACGGGGTAGAAACCCCACCGTACATCGCCCTGCCATGCAATCCCCTACTTTTCCAGAAGTCCCTATATGACTACTACACATTACACAGTATTTCACAACATTACTATAACATATCATTACTAAAACATTTCTTTTTGAAAGATTTTTTATTTTCAGGCTATGGCCTTAAGAGTGATCCAGGTAACTTATTCCACTCAGAAATACCTCTGTTGAGAAAAGAATATTTGGCTATGCTCCAGATTTATTTATTTTTTCTGTTCTGAGTGAAAAATTTACCTCAATTAAATTACAGTGGATTCAGAGATACATAAGAAAAATATTTCAATGATAGTGACTAAATGTCTCTTCTACAATGTTCACAATATAATAGCAGACCACCAACTTCTATCTTTTTCTTCTTTTCGGTTTAATTCCATCAGAACAAGGTAATGCGATGTATGAGGAATGTGCGAGCGAAGGATTAGGGCAGACAGTAGAAAGCAAGGGCACAGAAATGATCTCATGAAAGACTTTAGAGATATGTGGATACAAACAATTACCCAAGAGCTGAACACAGTAAACTTTTCTTCTCACAAGTCGTAAATGCTAAAAAAACTCCAATATCCTCACAAAACCTTTTCCTTTTCCCGTATCAGACTGATAAATAATTTCTTGCGTCGTTAATCGTTCAGGAGGAACAAAAAACTATTGTCTATTGTCGATATGAGGATGAGAAATAAACATTCCTCCGGAGCCTTAAGTTTGACCCAGGGAAATATTTGTCGTAATGGTAAATACTGAATTTTCATCAAATACCTTCCACTTTATGTTTCCTATCATTAGCTTTTACTTATAAATTTAAATGTGCCTAAATCTCTAAGGTATAGTTATGGTTTATCAAAATTCTCATGATATTGATTCGGAAAGAATGTCTCGACCTAAATAAAAATCTCTTTTCAATTTTTCTTATTTTTTTCGTTATATCGATTTCACATGTCTATTGTTTCTTATTTAATTTTGCGAAAGAAAAATCCTGCGATCGATGAAAATTAAATTTACTAGCATTTTTATGAAAACGGCTTTTTATGGAAACGGCTAATGGCGTCGATTAATTGGTGAGAATTACCATCTCATTTTTGACGAAGGATGGGAAGTACGAAAATCTTAACCATACTTACGGAATGTATATCAAAAAATTTAATTCACAAAAGAATCACTAGCTATAACGCGTTCATCTTGATATACAAGCCTTTCGGTTCCTTGCGAAAAATATTTAAGAAATACGAAGTCATTCAAAATTTCCCTTGAATAATACTCAATTGTGAAAGTGAAAGGAGCTTAAGTTTCCAAAGTTGTGCATATTAGAGTGAAATTAACATTTTTGACAAAATGGCGCCGAAAGCAACAGTAAAATTACTGCAAGCTGTCTCTCACTTTAACTGCTGACAAATTATAATGAGAAAACTTTGAAACTTCCTCAACTATCTTGATAACCTGTTTCCTTCATACAAACGTAACTACATAGAAAATTAAAGCCTATTGAATATTTTGTTCTTAGTTAAATCATGTTACTCTCTGATTTCATATTCACACGTATATGTACGTACATATAGTTAGCTCAGGGAATCAAAACTATGTGAATTCCGACGTAACGTTTAATTCCCTTTAGTTAAATGAAGAACATTAAGACGGGATAAGTGTAACCATAAACCATCTAGAGAAGGAATAAAATCCGAACCCTCTGAAATAAAACTGGGAATTTATAGCAGCGAAACGCCAACTCTAAATATTAGGAATGTAAGTGTCGACATCTGTTAGGGAGAGTGAATAATCTATTTAACGGTTCCCCAACCTGTCGCCCCGTTACCTCGCCCTCTATGAATTATTTCCTTTCTTCCCGAAGCCCAAATAAATTCCCCGGCAGCAATCAATGCCCCGCTCCTCCTAATCTTCATACGTCTTCGGGTAGGAAAACCAACAGTTACCCCAGAAAGCAATATCCACGGAGGACCCTCCCTCCCTTCTTTATATCTCACAATACCATCCCGTGCTGACTAGGCAATAGGAATCCGTTGCAGCTCCAATGTGCAGCCCTACCAAGAGAGAACATTTTTCTCTTTCATTTGTCCCCGGGAAATGACATTCGATGTTCCGCAGTTTTAGGTGACGTGAAACTGCCTCGACGAGAAGGGACCACGGATAAGGCGAAGGGAAGCGTATCTAACATAAGGAAACCAAAAGCGGCTCGCTTCCAAGGACTCCTAGGTCTCTTTTCAAAGGAGTCCTCCCTTCTCAGACGTAATCTAAGGGAGTGCTCTTAGCGAACACTTCAAAATCTCACCTACAGAGGCTCTCGGTGTCGCAGTAGACGGCGCTTAATGCCTCGATTTTTGAGGGAGTAAAGCGTGGTCATGGGAGAATGGGTTTCTTGCAATGGGCGACTCCCCCTTCTATTCCACTGTATAAAAGAAGGCCCTTTTGTGGCTAAGAATGGAGGTTTTTTGGGATGAAGAAGAGGACATCGTAAAAGGAGAACTACCTGGCTGTGATCCAGCTCTTTTCTATCTCTTTCTCTAATTCTCTCCATCTTTGACTCCCCTCGCCATATTCCCTCACTCCTCCATGTACATTTATTCATTTTCCTTCTTCTCGCTGTCCCTCTTATCTCACATTTCTTCTTCTTTCATGTTCACTATTTTTACCCGCTCCCGTGTTTACATCTATTTCCATCTTTAAGTAATATTTTCGTTCATGTATGCTCGTATTCAACCCGGTATTTATTGTTGAACTATTATATTTTCATCTTCAATTCTTTTCTTAATATACAAAAGGGGGCAGTTTCTATTCCAGAAATTAATCTCTTTGAAAACGCTGGGAAGATTTGGCGAAATATCGCACGAATGACATCCCTGAGACATTGAAAATTATTTAAGTTTATGCTTACTTTGAAATCTTAAGATAAAAAATCAAGGAATCTAAACTCAGTTCAACATATACCCTAGGTACAACTATGGAAAAAGACAATGGTATACCACTACTAAATGGATTTTATGAGGGGAACTATTAAAATTCCTATTTTCTCTTAATTCTATTTACTGATATGCAGTTGCAGTTGGTATAAAATTGGAAATTTAATCTCGTTTTAAGATTTATTAATTTACTGGGATTGTTAACGATGATAGATAGAGTCTAGATTTCATTATTTACCAAATTCCAACTGATGGCCACTTAAAATTTTCATCTGCTCTGAATATCCAGTAAAACTAAATTATAACTCCAGCCCTACTGATAATAATGATGTTGGAAGACGTCTTAGTATTTCTATCGTTAGGGGAACTGAGTCTGTAGTATCGGTATGCATAATTTAAACTATAGCCCCTTAAACGATTACTAGTCTTGATTACAATACCTCACGCTGAATTTGAGCAAAAGCTCTGGACTATATACATAACTACTGTGAAATACTTCAACGCGGTACAATCAAAATCGAAGGATTCGAAAAAATGTTTATTGCTTTATCTTTTGTTACTAATAAATTTCTATATGTATTCATGAATAATTTTACGTAAATGGATTACGTGAATTTTTCGTGGAACATGGATATAAATCAATAGTATCTGCATTAGTGATTTTGTGAAGCGTCCAATGATAAATGCGTCCTATGAACATTTATCAAAATAATCAACTTTCAAATAACCTGAAAAATCATTTAAAGCGGCAAGTGATTGACTTTTATCTTGCATATCTGATTTACTTCTTGCTGTACGGTAGGAATCTTAATCTCCCATTATATCGATTTTGTACGAATTCAGAGTACTGTAGCGAGATTGATCTCAGTTCTTTGAACCAAAATTGATTTCTGTGACACTGATTCATAATTTTCATTTGAGACTGAATCATAATTGGTTATGTAGCATTTCATTCTTCGAGTAAAATGATTCTATTTATACGGTCGTGACGATATTTCTAAGAAAATTATTCATATTTCAGAATTTTCCTCAGGAAATTCTCTGCATTATGTAAATAGCAGAGTGAAGTATTAGATTGTGTACATTAAGTGCGCTGAATTAGATATGACAAAACAAATCACGCTTGGTTGAGAATCGGGGAAAAAAAAGAGATGGAGTATTTCGTTCGGATCCCATTCATTTCCGGTCCAATGAAGTGAAACGTCGATAACCGTGTGACTTACGCTTAAAAAGTAGAAAACAAGCGCAGAATCTAAGGCGAGCGTCTCAAAATACTCAATTCCAGTGAAAACGGCTGAGAGCTGTGGTAAATAGGCTGAATGGTCAATGTATCACCGGTTATGTTCACATACGGAGGAAAGGTTAATTCAAGAAAATGGGCTTTTGGCGGCGATCTCGTTCCCTACTTCTCATCCATCCACTATTTTATTACATCGCTGCTTTTCCGTCCAACTCGTTCCAACTGCACTGGGGACGCAGTTATCCCATGGGAGAATGGAGTGAAAGGAACACTGGTCCTTTTTGGCTACGATGCCAACTCATTCTTTGTGACAACCGATGACGATGATATACCACTCTCTCTCAACATATAGCGGCATCGTCAGCAGTATCATATCGAACTTCGATGCCAGGTTATTGTTGGCTCAACTGGATGGTATTCCGTGAGTTTATGTATGTGTTTACGTAGACACTTTCTCCCAGTGTTATGAACGTGCGTTTTTCTTGAGGGCGTCTTAACGTGCGAATTCACACTTCGGTGTTATAATGCTCATAAACCAGTGTCCTCTAAACTTTGGCACTCCGAATATTGCCTCGGTCACATTTCTAAGTACTCCTTTACCTAAATGTACACTTTGTAATACAAGAATATTTTAAACATCGAATGGTTTCCGTTAATGCAAAGTTGGCATCGGATTGCATGAAATTACGTATAAATTTAACGTTGCCAAAACGGGTCAATGCCTTATTTAAATATGCTATTTTCGTGTTTTAATCATTATTCAACCCTTTCTCCAACTCATGATGCTAAGCATAAATACTCTGGTTTCAAGAATTCTAAGTATTTTTATCAGAATGGATTTAGAATGATATCATCCGCAATACATTGCATTTGCAATGCAGTTTTGCATATCGAAGAAGGAATTGTTATCAAGTGACATCAAGTGAGGACATGAAATGATTTATCAAAGAAATTTAATGAAAGTATAACTAAAGCATACGTTTTCTTCCAGCGAGGAAGCAAAAACAATCAAACTGTATGATGTTATATCAAAATATGCTACCACAAAGATAATTATTCGCAAAATTCAATGGGAGTCTCATGAAAAAGAAAGTGTCGTCAAAAATTTCAAAACGTGGCGTTTTGTAATAGAAGATAAATTGATAAAAGCCTTTGATAATTGGTTTTCATTCAAGTGAGACGAATTGCATTAATTCGTTCAATATTGAATTCAATATTTGACTCGAAGCTGAGTTATTTGAGTGATTTTGTTTTCTTCAAAAATAATCATTTTTGTTGGGTATCAACCGAGAGTGATTTCAATGACATTTCTATTGAAAAACAAAGCGAAAATAATTATTTGCACTGCTGTAAATCCTTCAAAACGAAAAAAGAAGTAATACGCAGTCATATATGCAAACCGCATAGGAATTTGGATAGCAGTTTCTTAAACACAGATTAAAAGGAATATATTTCTCATTTAATCAAGACAGTCCAACAAAACTACTTGAAATACTTTCGATAAAATATTGGTAGTACGCTTATATCGGAGCAGTATTTTCCCTACTTTCAAAAGATGAAAGAAAACTACAGGGAAGTTTACTTACAATTATGCCACATTGCCACACACTGAAAGTGACTAGCAGGGTATTGAGCTAGATGCAAATGAAAATTTGCGCAACTATTCTCTAAATCATTATATCATGGAGTTTAAACAGTATCCTTCATTCATTTTTAATCTTAATTTTAATCAACAAAGAAACTTTTAATATTTTCGCACATAAAACGAGATTATTTTCGCAACTCGAAATATTTAGTTTGAAAAGATTTCAGATAATTACCATAGCAAATCCCAAAACGTTTTAAGGCCATGAAAAAGATAAAGAAGATAAAATGAGGGAGGCATTGAAAGCGGAGTTCAAGGGCGGATTTAGAGGAGGATTTGAGGGGAAGATTTGAAGAGGGCTTTGTGGAGGCACTTGGGTTGTTTAGGAGGAATTTTCGGGCAAAGTAGGGGAAAGGGTTATTACACTGGGAGCATTGTAAATATCCCCAGATAACATTCGGAGTTTTAATTGCTTTAAGTTTTCTTGCTGAAGCTGTTGGTTTTGAGATCAAAACTAGTTGATTAAGTAGACCTGATAAATTCTGTTGGATGCGTAGAAACACCCTCATGCTTTCGGCTGAAATACTGTCCTCCTACTTGGCAAGATTATTTTTTTTTCTCCAGGATAGATGTTGCGTGAGAGTTCCATAAATTTTTAGGAGAATTACTTTTACGTTTCAACGCAGTGGATCTAAACATTCATTACACTTCACATAATTTATTCTTCTCGAGTTCTAAAAAAGTTATCCCTCTTAAATTTTAAATAACCATCGTGATAAAAGCTGAAGCTATAAATATAAACGAAACGCCTGAAAACAATTTAATAAAATTATATTAAACCTAATATATGAGAATTACCTAAAAAACTAAAGTATCAGGAAACCAAAAAATGTTACTGCAGTTGAGTACATCTAAAATCAAATAATTCAAATTTTAAGCATCTAATTATGATTTTATAGTTTAATAATACGTAAGTGTATCGTTATCTGGCACGCAGTTAATCAGCTTATTTGTTAAATTATAACCTTAGTTTTTTAATATCCTCAAAATGGCCGAGTGGTTAGAGTGTCTGGTTCAAGTTTCCAAAGTTTTTCAATATATTCAAAATGGCCGAGTGGTTAGAGTGTCTGGTTCAAGTTTCCAAAGGTCCAACAATTCCAAAGATTAATCCGAATGTTTATCCTCAGTGGTTCGAATCCTGCTAACGGAAATTTTATTTCAGAAAATTAAATTTCAGGTTTGCTATATATTCCTATGAGAGTTGAGGGCAACAATGTCTTTTGTAGTCAGGGGTACGATTTGTTTATTCCCACAAAATTACGCTAATTTTTCGTCATTTTCATAAGGAACCCATCAATTTCGACTCAAATACGATATTCTACGACCAAAGTAAGGGTATTGATTCAATTGCTATCTATTTCGTAGTTGTCTTGACTTCGTAGAACCTTATTTCTGATTTATTTCTGCAAAAGAAAAAAACATATGTCTGGAATCGATCAAAATGAACTTGACGTGCATTTCTTATAGCAGTGTTTTCGAGTCGACCAGAATCGAACCAAGGATACTTTGGAGAGACAAATAGCAGCATGTAATACTCCATTGGAACATCAATGACCCCCAAATATGCATAATCCTATCACGTCGGCAAGTGCGTGAAAATAATTTCCAAAGATTTTTCCCATGCATTTCTTACGGGAGTTTCTGAGATGTATAAATAAATATACACACATGGTTGATTATTGTATAAGATGGATTTTCTGGAATACAACTATGATTTTCTAAAACAATAACGCAAATGGCACGTTAATCTTTGACCATATCCGTGATCAGTTGATGAAATATGTTATAGTTTCCTTTATCTTTTATTTATTAAACATAAACTTTTAACTCATTAACAAATATTAAAATATAGCCCAAGAAAAACTTACTAACCATCATAAGAACACAAATTTTTTGGAGAAATGAATCAGGAAGGTTTTAGGAGATTATATCCTTCTTTAATAACTTAGCAAAGTATTGCAGTGCATGCAATTACAGTGTATTTTGTTATTAAATCAGGATAGTCTCCTCGTGAGAAATTGTTGACTTATCTCTCCTATAATGGAACACCACGATGTTACCAGCTAATCTATGCGATTTATACAAGTTACTACTTACTGTCGAACCGCCTTCTCTATCATTGAATCACTCATCGGTCACAATTTTAATTGGAATTGCTTTATATGAAAGTGAAAAATTAGGATACATAATAGAGTCCCCCTCATCACTCAAATGCACGCCGTATGCTTTACAGTCGTTCTTCTCGCAGAGCGCTTCAACCTCGATGAGCCAATTTCACCGCTTGAGAGAAATTCCTCAAAATCTCCAAAACCTCTGAGCGACAACCCTTTTGTTACGTCACTTTTAAGGGTCGTCGTTTAAAAGCAGAGGATCCGTGGTAACGTTCGTCAACCCGTCGCTTTAACAGGTCTTTTCAAAACTTTGATGCAAGCGCGCTCTCGGTAACGCCCCGACCAAAAAAAAGCAACTCCGTCGATCGTTAAAACAAGTGACACCATCGCTCCGAATTCATTCTCAGCCGCGGATGATCTCGTCCCGCGATTTAACGCCCGCCTTATTGTCGCTTAAAGTTCTTTTTTGCGCCGTTTAATTGAATGACGGATGGCGTTCCGCAGGCTGAGATAGGTTTCCAGCGAGTTTGACGAGGAGGGATTGTGTTTTTTTGTGTTGTGGTGCTGGGATCGCTGCGTGATGTATAACTTACGTACGAAGCAGTGATGACACTCATCTCCGAGAGGCTTTGTGAATGAAAGGTGTAAGCTGTTTTCGGATGAGTCTAAGTTGAAGTGTTGCGAGAGGAAATTCATAACTCCAGTTAATTGAATCGTTTCCGAGATATTACGCTCCGCCTCGGGTGATGGAATGATTGAAGTTTGTGTGGGTTTTGCGTACGTTAGTCTCAGTCATATACACGTGATGGAGATGAAGTAGTTGGTTATTTCAGAAACAGGATTTAAGATATCCTATGTCCTATGTAGAAAGAAAAATTTTAGACTCGTCACGTTCCGCTTCCCAGTATGAGAAAGGTAAAGTCTAAAGTCTAATTCTTTCCTAGTGCGAATCCTGTAACAAAACAAGCCAAATTAAAAGTCCGTTCTGGAAGTTATCAACTGCTTTTTCTTCTGAGATAGTTTTATTTAAAGGAGGAATATGTTCATATCAATCGAAATTATTATTCGAAATGGTGAAATGTTATTATGGAATGAGTTTCGTATCCATACAACAATAATGATGAAAATAATATGCAATTCTCTTCTAGAATTGAGGGTTTTTAGTCTTATCTTTCTTAATATATTGCCTAGGCTAAAAAATTAATTTTCTGTTATCTCACAAGGTAATATCCTTTATATATACTGAATATTGAACGATTGGTTTCATATTTCTAAAATTTGAACAAGAGTAGTTTGTTCTTGCCTAAATTAAGAATGATTAGTTATGTATAATGTAATATAAAATTAATGTAAATACCCTGATAACGCACGGAGGAAAAAAACAGGCACAAATTATGTGTAGTTAATGAATCTAAAATAAAAATAATTAAAAAAGTTTATTTACATTACATAAGTGATTTTCTTGGAGTCTATCGAAGAGGAAAATACACCTTTGAGCATACTTGCATATGGGGTCGTCTCAATTTTCCCCTGCGTCTTCTTAAGCTTTGTCTTTCAGAAAATTGTAACGAAGAGTTTCCAATGGCTACTATTTTCTCAACCATTAGTAGGAATACTTTTACGGTTCCCTCACAAAGGAATCATTCTTATAATGGATCATCTTTTTGCAACAGTCATCCCTCAGCCTTTGAAGTTCATCAATTATACTAAGAGGTCCACAAGGCCTTTGATGGCCGAACACGAGTCGCGTTTGTACTCTTCGGTTTATTATAGTTATTTCGGCAACGTTTGCTCCAAAAGTAGTATTGTGCCCTTTGAAGACAAAGGATGTATCATCATCAGCGATCCTGAACTTACGTAATAATTTGAAGGTTCCCTTGAATACAACTCTACTTACATTGAGATAGATTGATATGCGATCTGTCATCTTGGCGTCTGTAAGGACCAAAAGAATGAATAAGTTGGGAAAACTGATGCAAGATCAAAAGGGGATGGGAGAATGCAGTGATTTAGAGACTGAAACAAAGGGTTGAGAAGGTGAATGATGTGAGAATAGAAGCTAAAGGGAAGGGGGAATCCACTGATGTGTAGTGAAGCCTCCACCAACATACGAAAGTGTTTTACTTATCTCGAAGTTCGAAGAAATCCTTCTTTCTTCGAACGATTTGGTTGAATTTCAAATATAATACCTCAGAGATATATCAGAGATGTATTTGGAAATTTGGTATTCGTCGGATAACCTTTCGCAAGAGTAACTTTTGTCGATTAAAATACGAAATTACGGAAAAAATAAAAAAGAATTCTATTAAAATTATCGTTTCCCCTGCCATGAATACAAAAACCGGAAATAAAACTTAAAACACTTTATATGTAAATATTTTGCTAGTTTTAATGAAATATAAAATGAAAGGCGTTTCTGAAAATCGTAAATAATCGATAAAACCATCGAACCACCTAAGAAACTCCTTTTAACGTTTCTTCATTTGCTTCCCTTTTTCTCTAAGCCTTTGTCTTAGGATTTTCTATTCCCAAATAATTGTATCTTATTCAACTCAACCGTTTCCATATTTCTAAAGATGGAATGACTATGTTCTTGATACAGAGACTCGTTAGTGTAAATCTAACCTAATAAGTAGGTAACTTAATGTGATCTCCTCTAGAGTGTCAACAAAATCAATCTTCGGCTAATTTTCATTGAGAAAGCAGTATTCAGTAAAAGTAATTTTGGAAGAAAATAAAACAGCCCGTAGGGAAAGATTTGAAGCATAAAACGTATCTATCTGTGAATTATTTCTAATAAATCGAACCTCAGCCCAAAAAATAATCCTAGGGAGGGAATAAGGAGTTTTAAGCACGGTGAGGAGTGAGTTATTCAGCCCTTGATTTAATAACTGAGCAAGAATCCTAAAATTGAAAAAAATAGGATTTAATTACGTTTAATGAAAAAATAACAATATGGTCAACAAAGATTAATTGATGGTTAATTAGCTAGGTGTTTTCATTATGATCCCTGATATAGCTTAAGAAAATCTCGAAAAATAAACAAATAGTAAAGAAAATATTGAGAAATAGGTGATCTTATTTTATTCCATGGTACACCGAAAGTTTCCTCACAACAAACCAGGTTATCAAAGTACAAGGAAAAGCATAAAATTTGGAATAACTGTTTGTAAACTATTTCGGTTCGAACCTCAAATCCTCCAACTTTATCTGAGATAATCTTTGCCGAGGGAAAAGGACTAACTTTACATGATAAAGCGGTAGTGCGCCATTGTTTCCTCATAGCCTCGGAATACAATGACTGGAAAACTTTGTAGTAAGTTCAGCACAATTACCAAATAGTCTTGTGACAGATTAAAACTGTGTGAAAAATAAGGTATATTGTTCTTCAAAAACGAATACATTGTGCCACTAAAATAACGAGAATTTAAATAAGACTTACCATAAAAAACGGGTATTCTAGAATTAATCCAAAATAATTCAAGTGGAAAAGGCTAAAATAGTCTAGTTCAAAGACCCTATGAATGAAATATATTATTATTTGGGTGAGATTGGGATTAAAAAGTCTCTTCGTATATTTGATCTTTTGTCTTATAAAATTGAAAGAAAATTTTAGGATGAAATAGTGCACGGAAGACAACGGATTTTTGGGTTTAAAAACTTTATTTTTACATCTCATTTAGTTAATACAAAATATACGTTTGCATAAAAGATAAACACAAAATTATCATTATGAATTACAGAAAATATAGGTTGCATGTTATGTCATAATGATTAATAACAACAAAAAATCTAAAATGAATACAAAATGAAATTTAAAAAATGTTTTCAAGTGGTCAGATTCTTTTATTGTTCATGTAATTTGGTGCAATTAAGGACATTTCCTTAATTTTAGATTGAAAACGTTCAAGATATTCCAAATTGCGATATTATATGAAAATAAGCGTTGGATGAATCACGGTATCTATAGTAAGAGGTTCAAAAAACTCTATAATTTCCGAAAATGCCGATGACCGCTTAGCCAATTCCTCGAAACGAGCAAAGAATCCGCGGATTGCCAACCTTTTGGGAAACACTCAATGCATATTTTGGCGGCTATGCCACCCTCAGGGGCTAAAAATGCATAATGATGTCAACGGCATATCCGGCGATGGGAGAACTTCCCGAACCTCTTATTCAATAACAAACGATTTCAATTTCTTTTCTTTCACTACCAATAGCATTCAGTAAAGAATTACTAGAATACATGCTATGATATTGCACCGTTCATGCGTCGGAAGCTTTCATGAACAAAATTTAGACAAAAGTGAACGACAGATACTTTCCTCCACACTGCACCGAAAGGAGTAAATCAGTGAAATATTCCGCCAGTAAGTGGTAGTAGGACACGAGGTGGAAAATAAGGTTGGCAAATTCCGAAGAGGGTGTCGAAAGGGACGCTCCCCGACAAACAAAGGGGTAACGGATGCGTGCTTGGAGGCATGGAAACCTCTTCTGATGAAGACAGAGAGTGACGACAGCGGAAAGAAGGCGGGGGAGGCAAAAATTAGGTGGGGGAAGAAGAAAGGGCGGCGAAAGTTTCCTTCAGTGGGAGGGAAAAGATATGATGAGGACGGAGGACTCAGAAATGGGAAAAGTTGGAGAGGATGCGAATGTCTCCGTAGCCGAAATTGTGTGTGGCTGATTTGCTCGAACAGAAATTTCCATCTCGTGAAGGTTCGAAGGGTGAACTGGATGATGAAAAGAGGGTGGAATAGATAGAGAGAAAGGGAAACGGAGGTGTTGGATGGAGCGGGAGATGGATTGGGATTCTTGGGCGCGGGGAGAAAGGTTTTGTTTGAATGGTGCGGCTGGGAAAAAAGTGGTCGTAAGGAGTAAAGGAGTAGGAAGACGGATGGCGTAACGGAATGGGATGGATGGCGAGGGTGAAAGACGAGTGACGCGGTGGAAAAAATGGTTAAAGTTTCGAATGAGGGTGGAGTGAGTCGGCGGGTCTTTTCTAATCACGAGCCATTCAGAGGTGACTAAATTTCAGAAACCTTCCCTATCTATCAAGGTAGATTGATTGCTCCTACCAAGCTATGTATATTAGAATGCCTGCCAGGAATTGCAGCCGCGGCTTTTTTCGCGTTCTATCCAGACAGATGAAACTGAGTCTGGAATGGAATAATTTGCATGTTTATGGGAAGAATAATGAAAATTATACTATGCCTATATCACAGAAGTCTTTAAGATGGAAATCACCATAAAACGAAAAGATTTCTATTCTTTTCAGAGGAAAGAGGTGATGATGATCTTCGAAAAATGAATTAAGGGTTTTGTATTATTCCAGCCTGTTATGTAATAAGATTAAGCCAATCGAACTTCCTTTTACCCCTATAATATCATCAGGTCAAAGCTAAGTGGATTTATGAATCGATGCATGCCTAATAATAATATAAAAACATATAAATGATATAAAAACATAGAAATCAGATAGCATTCAGCTCAGACGATGTTCGTATGAAACAGCTGTGCATTATACTATGAATTATTATTGCTTTAAAAAACAGTATCAATTTCATGCAAGACGATAGAGATTATCAAATATCTTATCATTTACCAAAATATACTCGCCCATTATTATCCCAAAGGTTTGAACCATAATTAATGGTTTTAAATCACGCATTTTATACTCATAAAACCTGATAAACGCCATGAAATTTCATAATTGTAAATCCGCGAAATCCTTTGCTTTGCATGCAGTTATATACTTTTTAGTTTTTTTTGTTTGTCATATGCGAAATGGAAATTAGCATCTTCTTAATTTGTTATTCGTTTTTTAGATTTAGTTAGTCACAAAGATTACTACATTTTAAATCACCAGCAATGATATATTTTAAATGTAGACATGTAATTAATACATAGCATTTGTGATATTATTTATATATCATTGCAATCATATTTAGAAAATGAAAAGTATAGGAGAGTAATAAATTGAAGGAGTGGAATTGAGGAAGTGTTAGTGAATTCAACAGTTTTCATTGAAAGCTCCCTTGGCGTCGTACAATATACTCTAGTATAAGTCCCTCATTCAGAAATTGCCATCTCTGGCAGCACCAAATATATGACGACGAATTTATTAAAACATTCCTTTATCAATCCAGAGAAAGCTCTTCCTCAGTTAGTTATTCAAAGGCTTACCCCGAGAAATTCCCATTTGCTTATACACCGCCATTATTTTTCCAGTTCAATTTCCCCAGAAATTTTATGAATCCCTTAATAATATTTATTGTGTAGCGTTTATTCTACTTAATTGTCCCTTTATATCTTCCTTTTAAGGATTCCCGAGGCATTCCTCCACAACCATTTTTTCACCCCATCCAAAGTCATTAATTTTTGCTATCACGTTGACTCTTTCCTCCCCAACCCTCCGCTTTCTTTCAAATTAATTAGTAATCCCTGTCCTCCCCCTTTATCCCTCGCTTCTAATCTAAGAAATTCCAAGCGATCCTTTCCTTCCATTTGATGTTCTTCGTCGACTTATTTCTCCTCAGCACCCTCTTTCATTCACCTCCCACATTCGTTTCTCCAAAAACCGAGTAATTAAGCAACGCTGGGAAACCAATGATAGCCCAAGATTCATCCAGGATGGTGTGGGCTTGAAGCCTACACAGAAAAGGGAAGAAATATGTGAGGGACGAAATTCGCATGTTTCAAATTATCCCCAAATGCAATGGAATTCCTTTGCGACGGGTGTGGTCGTGAGGAGAGATCTCGCACTAAAGAAAATATATGGATGTTTATGCCGAATTTCTAATTGTGCTCACAGAGTGGCTTGTGAATGAAAGGAAGAGAAGATTTATGGTAGCTCCATGTTGCCTTTTCAACTACGCATTATGTCTACAAGGGCAACTGAAAACATTCCTAAGTTTAATACATTATGTATTATTTGCCTTTATGTAGTTTTACTCTTAACAAGGGGTCAAAACAAGGAAAGAATTATTGAATTCATTGCAGTAACTGAACGATACAGATCAAGGTATCAAGTTAATAGGCCATTATTTTATGTGCGTCAGTTTTAGACCATGCTAAAGAAGGAACACCGCAAACCCACTTCATTGACTACATATTACCTCAAAGCAGCGTCTGGGGAAATTATGCAGTTTTCCATAAATTTCACATATTTTGCTCTCATTTATCTAAGTAATGCATTTTTATGTTTATTATGATTTACGAAAGACTGAAACTGAATCACTAACTGATTTTACATAAAATTAAAGAAACAAATCTTTGGGCCTAATCAGGTTTTACACTAAATTTGGAATAAAATTGTTTCAAATATTTTATTTCATTTACTAGTGTAATATTTCTGAGATGACGACTCTTGCCTTAAAGATACTGAGAACTTAAATCCCTGTTTCTGGTACTCTGAAAAATAAGTTGCTCGACATACTCAGTATCTTAAATACAATTTCGTTATAAGATTTGCGGCTGTTTGTTGTTTGTGGAGTAAAACATCTATTATAAAGTCATTTCCGTACGAAAATGATTGCTATTGAAGCTCAGAGTTTTTGCTATATTCCATAGGGAAGGACTTCAGATAGTAACCGTAGATTACGCTTCAACATTCAGTTGGTAAAAATCCTCCTGCCCCATTATATTCATTATTTTCTTTCAAAATTTTCATCAATTTTGTTCATTTTAATTTAAAAGTTAAACTCATTTACATTCAATCAAAAGACCGTAATGTTTAGAAGATAAAATTTAAATTTCATGCATGAAGTAATAACTCAATTTCAACAGAAGCCGCTCTCCGTTAAATGAATTTGTGCGTTTTTCCTCGGATAAATAAAATCAGCTTGACAGCGGCTCATTAAAATCCCTAAAATATCAAATATTTAGACATCAGGCATTAAATGATAATTATGACCGCGTTCATGCGATGTACGTGAAGTTGCATTCTTCGCCATTAAGCATGTAGAATTACCAGATTATTCTCACGAGCTAAATTTAGCTATATTACAAGGAAATGAGGGGATATTTTGCAGAGTTATATTTCGTAGTCATAGTTAGTTAGAGACCATAGAATAAATGTTTGCCATTGGTTCTTATAATAATGAATCATGTCACGATCGTATTATTGTTAATCCGAAATTGAAGCAGCAACAAATGATGTTGGAGATTTCTAAAGAGCAATATTTCAATAAATATCTAAATTAGAATAAGACTAAACTAACTTCCATACAAATCTGAGAGTTTGTGCTTTACAGCTCAACAGATCGTCCAATTAACAGTAAATAGCTTCATTCTTTCATAAATTCAAGCCAATGACCTGTTTCTTACAATTCGACCTTGGTCTTACTATTCAATTTATCACCTTCAAGATTTTTTCATTGCTACTCTCTTGAAGTACATTACTACTTTCTGGTATACCAGAACATGTTCCACCTTTTTTCATAAATTTCTTCATTAAATGCTTCGTTGCCCATCTTAAGTTTGATTTTTTATGTATTCCATCTATTCCATTTATTTTCATATTATTCGTGAGCGACGTATCTCCATTGCGTATGATTCTCTCGTAAAAGTTGGTTTAACTCTCCATTTTTCACATTTATCCAATGATGCTCTCCATATATAGGTTACAACGGACATTCATTCATGAATCATCTCCTATCAAACGTTTGTATCTGTAGAATGTTTTCTTTGCTTCGACTGTTCTACTTGCTAAACTTCTTGATGCTTTCACTAACGTCAGATCTGCTTGGCTCTAAGGCTTTCGCTGTGAGTTTCCATTGGAAAATGTCGTCTTGCGGGATACAACAGCGTCGTCAGATTAAAACAACACAACGTTTCGCCAACACTACCGTTGGCTTCTTCAGGTGAAGGGAAGTCACCTGAAGAAGCCAACGGTAGTGTTGGCGAAACGTTGTGTTGTTTTAATCTGACGACGCTGTTGTATCCCGCAAGACGACATTTTCCGTCAGATCTGCTTGTTGTGATAGTGGAGTAGTTCGACAAGATTGTACCTGTCTCTTTAACTTCATAAGAATACATCCCCTACTTTGTCTAGAAACCATTTAGTTGTTCACATTCCTTTATTTAACGTCTTTTCTTCCTAATGAACTTTTGATAGGAGGCCTAGAGCAGATTGTTTGCCAAACACCAAAAGTACATGATAAAAGGAATTCTCCAATGAAAAAGTAATATGTTCCCCATACAATACTCTGAAAACGATCGCGTACAATGAGGTACGCAGACATTCACTCGATAAGTTTAAAATCGATATCGAACAGAACAGAGCCTCTAATTACCGATTCAAAGTACGCACGCACAACAATCTTCATCACCGACTCGTGCCTCATTTCAAAAAGGAATTACCCTGGAAGGGTGTATCCAAAAATCACGGCGTACCCCTTTCCTTCCCTTACTCGAACTTCTAATTCTCTCATCCAGTGGCGAATTCGGCGCTCCATCCAACAAAAGCACGGTATCCAATTTCCGGTCGAGTTAACCAATACAGCGGAGAAAGGCGGTGGTGGGGCCGAAAAACTTCCTCCCACAACCTTGATATAATCCATCGAGGAAAAGAGAGAGGAGGTGCTGAGAAAGATTGGGAAGGTGATGGGCCGAGGGGAACGGGGAGCATAAAACAGCCAAACGCTGGAACTTAATTATGACGCGAAGCGAACCGCGTAATTAAAATTCAGATGAAAACCCTGGAACATACCTTAGCCATCTCCTACGAGCCACATCCAGCTGCCCTATCCCCACACCCACAAAATCCCCCCTTTTTAACAGTCGGTCCCCCCTCCGACTTTATCTCTTTAATCCGTCCTAGTCCAAGCTCCTCGAGTTCTTGTAGTCATGAAAAGGACGTGAACCATCTCAAGTCGTAATATCTCCCAGGTTAACTCCTTTGCACTTAAGGGTTTTGTTAGGCACTGCTTTGGTGAGCTATTGAATCCTCGAGTCAACCGCCTTAAGCCTTCCTCTGGGACTATGTTAGACTCCGCTAATGTGTTGTTGAGTTTTTCGCCCCAAAACTCGTGGTCTATCTGTTTATTTTTTCGGAATGTTAACAGCAGTTTTTTTATTTTTGAGGCTACATTTTGCTCCTTACGGGTTCGTTATAAATAAAAATACAAAGGGATTTCTCCATGAATTAATTAAATCAATTGAGCGTCTTGGAATATTTTATTCTCATTGTTTTACATCACATAAAATTCGTCGACCTTACGGATCACAAATTTAATGATATACTATAAATGACAGATATTCCTTATGATAAGCCATTTGAACTAAAATGCTTTGGGGATGCAAATGAATGCAAGCGTGTATGTTTTAGAATTTGTTTGTTAAGATTCTCAGTGTTGTCCAGAGTTTAGCTGTAATAACATAAAATTACCCAGCGTATAATATTCTCTCGACGGTTGTATACGTATTCCTCGACGGAATATTCGTTCGACGGTTTAAGCTTAGAAGATATATTTAGGAATAAATCTCTTTGTTTTTCACGGCATGCTTAGCTTAAAATCATCTGTGGATCTTGAAGGTTTGATTTGGATAGCCAAGAGAGTAACTAGGAGTGGAGAACTATTAACGATTCCTCCTGAGTAATGCCTAATAATACTAATTGAAAATCTCCTTAAAGACAATCAAGCTATACATAATTTTATTTTCGTGAAAATATCTCTTACACCTATTTTGATTCACATTCGTCTCAGATTTCCTTTTGTTACGCATCATTCCTTCCCTGTGCCCACCTTTTCCTATATTCCTTCTTTCTTTCTCTTTCCGGAAGCTTCACGTCGAAACACTTTTAGGAAATCTCTCACTTCCTTCATTAATAAACCAGAGATGCCCATCTTCTTCACATCTATACACAGTTTTAAATCTAGTCGCTTCGAAACAGTTGCCAAGATACACGTTTACAATCCCCTACTTCTTTCAGAGCCTCTATTTCGTAAAATATTCTATAATATTATGTTATTAAAAAGGAGGTAAAGATTCTCCTTAAAGAGTTGAAACTTACTGACGACTTTTTCTCCCCTAAGGAAGGGTAAGATTGCTTTCATTGGTGAATTTATGGAAGGAGAGAATCCCTACGGTTGCCAAGTGGCGGCTTCGCTTTCCTTTCGATGGAGTGCAATTAAGCGATAAATTGGCCCGCGATAAAAATAGCTTCTCTTGGCGATGTTATAATCGTACACCACTTGAGTTGTTTCGCGAGTTGGGCGATCATTCTTCCTATTGAAGGAAGAATCGAGCGTAGGAAGTGGAGAGATGTGTTCGAAATGATCAAAATATTGCGTAAGAAAGATTCGCAAAGGAAAATGATCAGTAATGGTCTCAATTATGATTCTAACGTATTAGAGATATACGAAAAATAAATTCGGAAATATAATATTACAATTATATAATAAGAAATTTATCATCACAAAGTATTGCTAATCCATTTCATTCTTGAAATCGTATAAGATACTTTATGATGAGAAAAATAATCGTTGGTTCGATGAGTTTTGATCTGATGATTTCATTTACAGCTGAAATCATTCATTTTCAAACCAACCGAATGAGAATTAAATTAAATCCCATTATCAAAATCAGCTTAACAGATTCATTTAAGATCCAATCTGACTTTGTAACGAATATAAATTACATAATAGAGATTATGCATGATCACCATCATTCTGTATGTATTGCTATATATTATAGATAATATATGTTATTATATATTTACACATATTTAGTTCATAATAAAAAGATAGGATATTTACAGCTCTCCTGAGTGTTTTTTCCCAGCTAATCGCTCACTAATTAGACTTACTATGCGTTTTAAGAGGAGTTTGCCAATACTTTCTTCAATACGCCTTAATGCTGATTATGGAAAAGTTCATATTCTGCAGCGCATGATCTTACAATTAATATCTTTCATGGTATTCGAGAAGGCAGGGAATGGCAACACTTTTATGGATCATGCGTCAATAACTTCATTTTAAGATGCGCCATACAAATCATTATAATTCGCCATCAACTCTGATAAATGCCTAATCTAAAATTCAGGAGTAAATTAAGTTATTTATATATATTTTTTGTATGTATAATTTTAAATTGTCTAAGAAATTTATTTTTGTTTCCTTCTGACTTTAATGTGTCATAAACATTCACATGATGGGTCACTTTTGGCGGATGCACTATCCCTGCAATAAGGTGTGTTTAAATTACCATTAACAAATATCACTCATAACAGACTGGCTTAATTGATATCATAGACATTGAGACAACTTTCATATCCTCATCCGATAACTTTAATCAAAGGATCGAGAGACAAGACTGTGACAAAGTAAATGAAAGGCACAGTTGTCTCTACTCTGCACTGAAATTATTTTTAAAATTCAAGTTTTTGGTTTCAGATAAATTAACAGATGAAACAGTAAGAAGGCCTAGGACCTCGATCATCACCTCTTCAAAACCTTCCACCTCTCATCAGATCTTTATTGCAAAATCTCCAGTCACGCAAATAGGAACGTATTAAGAGGTGAATGCACTTGCGACTCGTGTTTATCCTCCAACGGCCAAGATTTTCCGAACGTCCGACGCTGAACCCTCTTCCAAACCCGTTTCCTTCCCTCTGTCATTGCCCTTGGGCTGTTAATTTGCCCCGGAGCCAACGAGTTTTCTGGGCCGCATCTTTTTGGCAAGGCGCTTCCCTTGTCCGACCTATTACTCCCATAATCGTCCCTCCGTTTCCGTTATCAGAGAAGTTGTGGCGATATTTTCCTTTCCCGCATTAGGACGGGAGGTTTTTGGCTCCCTTTGGTGTCTTTATAAGAGAATTTCGGGAGGATCCGTAATTACCGAGACGACATCACCTTCACCGAACGCCTCGGGGATACTAAGAGCGCGTTTTACCGGTCGAATACGTGTTATTTTTTTCCACTTTCGCTTTTTTCCACTTTTTTGCGGGGCCCCTGTATTGAATTTTTGATTAGGGTGAGAGGCGGAGGGCGTGTGCAGATTCGTCGGTTACGTTAATCGAGGAGAAACGAGCGTAACGTTGCGTGTGAAAATTCGTACTCCGTTGGATTGGGCGCTATCTCGAACCTTACGCGAGTTTGGACGATCATAATCAGGTTACTTCTATAGTTTTCCATTCTGATGAAATTAAAAGCGCCTCGTAATTACAATGATAATCTAATCACTTGGGCTACAGCCCCTCCCGATTGAGTCGGTCCGGTTAAGCTGAAAATCTTCATATTAATGTAAATATGTACAGGAGTTTAGAAATCACACAGTGAGTTAATAAATACATCTTCTGAAAGGCTGGTTTGATCCTAATTCTCTCCATCATCACATGATGCTTTGGAAAGGATGAAATAATATATTATATATAATTATCATATATACCATATCTCTAATATAGACCATATCAATAAATAGGATGAAAAGTTGTTTTCTAATCTAAGAGAGTGAGAGTAGAAGAAGCCTACGAAGTGATATTTTTGCAATATTCAATAAACATTTTAACCTTTCTACTAAGAGAGATTAAGTGTACTGATACCAATTTGATAACCCATGTCAGCGCAAACAAACAAATACTGTACAACCACTATCCGAGCCCTGGATATGAATTTGGGTTATCTAGCACGCTAATTCCTATGCCACTGAGGTCGGCGTATGAGTAGAAAGGATTACCAGAATCAATACTGTTATTCAATATTATTCAATATTCAATCACTCACGCCTCAATATCGTTCATAATACAGCCATGAGGAAGACTGAGAAAAAGTAAATGAAATATATATTACTCTATTACACCAAAAGACAAATGATAAATATTCCACACACCAGGATCCTATAACAGGAACAGAAACTTTACAATATACTATATTTATGTCACTTTTAATGGTGCATCACCAAGAGATTTTCTTCGATGCAAATGTGTAAATAATGTGTTACTCCTGTGCAAGAAGAATACTTTATAGAGAAGCATTGTTGATAAAAGGGTCCTTTAGCTGGCGGACTGTAAAAGAAACAGCTTGATTAATGCATCTAAAGATTTAAATGCAATTAAAACATTTTCGTTTTCCAATGAGGCTTGTGTCGGCAGTATGTTTCGTCACAGAGCTAACGGCACGATGATTTTCAATGCAAAAGTTAGCAAATTAGAAACCGAAAACTCATTCAGCATAAAATAATAAGTGTACTAATCCATTGAGTTGTATTATCTACTTAGTTACGTCTAATCACGCAAATTTTACAGGTAAAACCGTTCAGCCTCGGGGCAAAACTTCCACATCTAATTTTTCCTCCAAATTTCGAATAAAATAAGGACTTCTCATTTCGATTTATACATATTTACATGACAGTAGCATATATCTGCTTTCCTCTAACGTTCCCTGTCGTCCAAACCACCTCCCCACCAACAAACTCTCAAAAAATTTGATAGGCTTCCCCTTCCGTCAATAAAATTCCTAGAGCCACCAAAAACATCGCGATAATCCATCGCAGAAATCACTCTTTACGATTGCTCCCCTCGAATCCGGATAAAAATTCCCGGGGCGTTTGTGGAATGACCCCTCACGATCCGCGATCAGTCGAAAAAATAAAACACACTCGTAAATTGACCGCGTATTTTGACATGCACGCTGAATTCCGCATAACCCACATCTCCCCTTCGGCATGGGTTGATTGGCCTCGTTCACTTTCATATCCTCATCCGATAACTTTAATCAAAGGATTGAGAGACAAATCTACTCGGCACAAAAATGTAGTCATTTTGGTGAAGTGGTCGGGGCGGAAATGTAATAGGGAAGAAAGTGGGCCAAGCGGGGGTGATGGACCGTATCCTATTGCGAATCCTCTTGGCCTAGATTGACAAAGGAGATCGTAACTCGACTATGATAGATATGGAGGTCGTCGTGATGTAATACACAAGGACCTAATGCATTCCCTACATCCCACGTCATATTCGCTATCAATGGTTCCTCTTCCAAACTGCTAAGGAGGTTAATAGGGCTGAGTAGTCTGTCTTGTTGAGGATTCCCCATTGAGAATTGTGAGCCATGGATATAATCTGATTGGGTATTTGGGACTCTTGAAGGAATTGGGTTATTTTTCTGAGTGAGTAAAGAGAATGAAGTGGTAAACTAAGCTCTTTTCGATAGCATGTCGAATCTTCGAATCTCTGGTTTTGGTAATTTCCTCAGAGGTTTTTCGTTTATAGGATTCATATGATTTTTGCGTATATTGGGTCTTCAAAAGGCATCCATTTCTTGGCATATTGCTAAATCATAATTTATGATATACTCATTGAAACACTTTGTCATTCATCTGATTCTAATCATTCCTCCCAATGCTCAGCGTGATATATTAAGCGCGACGTATCTTCTCAATGATGCAGTAAGTAAAGGTACAAGAAAAATTATTTCGTCAAAAATATGAGCAAATGTCTTACAATATTTCAAACGAGAGTTCTTATCTTTTCTTTTAAAAATAATATTGCTGAGAGTCTAAAAATTAATACAACATATAGACAAAATGTTTACATCTCGATAAAATATATATTATTTCAAAAAATGTTATACGACCTAAGCTTAACTGATTAAACTTAAAACGCACTGCATCCTGAATTATCTCTTTTCTTTCTTTTATACTTTCCAGGCGATTCTTTTCGGTGCAATTAAGAAATGCTGAAAGGATAAAATCCCGAAGATGTTATACAACGTATTATGATTCTGGGATCAAGTACAACTAAGTAAGTTAAATATTTTATTCTTTGTATTTTAAAATTCACCTGGTTGTTCATTACTTGCAGTCAAATTAAAATATACCATTATACCCCTTTGCCAAAGAGCTTCAAGTGTAAAATCCTTCAGTCAGTTATCAGTGAAGCACTCGATACAAAATTTGTAAGTGAAGCATTAAGGAAATATACTGGTACTTAATTGCCTCAGTCAAATAGTTTCCTGTCGCTTCAATAAACCATATCTACTTGTGTCATAGGGATTCGATTTTTTCGATTAATTTAAAGCTTTTAAAACTGTAATTCATAAATTTTAAGAAAAAGCTGCGCCAACCGAAGAGCTTTTATATCTTACAATTAGTAATATGACGATATTGCAATTACTAATATTTTCACTACATAAAGCATATTAAATATTACTTAACTATGTTTGATGAAGTAAAAATGGAAGGAATAATTATTTTGAAACACGAAATTCAATTTTATTTTATTTGTGAATACAGCTTTTATTAACAATCCAACCTCCCATTTAAAATCAGTTTGAAGGAGCTAATACAGAGTAAAAAACCACAAATTCTTTAAGCCTAAGTATAAAATAATGTAAGATTGTAAGATTGATGAAGATAATGTCATGCAGCAACGAAAACACGCTTTTTTAGCAGTAAATAATGCAATTCCATTGACTATAAGAATCATCGACAAGACAGCACAAGAAATAAACTAGGGAAAAATATGCTTGAGGGAAAGTTACAGATATTAGATGTAGTTGTTGAGTATTAGCATCATTAATATTAGTAGTGGTAGCCATGAGTAAAACGTAAAAGAGGGCTCTTACTACGGAAGTGGTAAAAGTCTCTATTCTAAAAATTGCTGGAAAATAGCAATGTAAAAGAGCAAGTTTACTGGTGATCATATGACCAGAATAAGGGTGAGAAAGGAAAGAAGCTAAACGGAATAACAACGATAGGAAGAGAGAGATAAAGAGGTAGAGCGGGAGAGAGAATGACAAAGGGAGAGGAGAGCGAGTCGAGTCCATCCGTGAGACGGTAGATAACAAGTGGCTACAATTTAGAGGTAATTATCGGCCCAGGGAGGGTTTTCGGCTTTGCCATTTGTCGGGCCACATCTGATGCAGGAGTAAATCAAACGAACTCCCCCCAACCCCATCCCCTCTCTCCCGCACATTTTTAAAGGGGTGAGAAGCGTAGATTCTCTAAAGGGCTCCGAGGGTTGGGAAGCCAAAGTTCGTCCGGTGTAAAAGGGGTGAAATATTTGGGTCCAATCGGCGTTACTTGTAGTACTCCTCTGCTCGGGGCCGATATGGGGAAAGTGGTTGGAGTGGGGCGATACTTTGCTCGAATCCCGAACGGGAATATTGTTAGGAGGGTATTAGCTCCAGTGGGGGACAAGGAAGCGCTTCAGAAGGTGAGATTTGTCAGTAGGAGTTTATTACGCAGAATAGCCGCAGGGCAGTACTGCCGCGTGGGGCGCTGGTGACGCGTAGTCAAATGGGGGAGTTGGCGATGCGTATTCCAATTCAGGATCTGAATCGAGCAGAGGGATGGAGATGTAGTCAAATGGAGAATATTTCCGTGATGCGATTCCTACGCGTGCATTAGGAATGCGGGCCGTTTTTGCAGTCGAATGGGAGAGTAAAATGGGGCCGATGTATCGGAAGGGGTGGGAAAATCGCGCGGGCAGTTTGGTCGCAGGACGCGGATCCGGAATCGGTATTTTTATTTTCTAGGGTGGGAGTGGGGTGGGAATCGGGGGTTACTCGAATGATTTTATCGGAGATGGTTTTCGGGGTGGGGGCAAGGGTTTTGGGCAGCAATATTTCGGAACGAGGGAGGCACGCATGGGGCAAAGTGCGGTGGGTTTAAGCTTTTGGGATGGTAATGGAGATGGGGCATGGGGTGGTAGTTGAGGAGATATGGTGTTCGGAGGATGGGAGGGTTGGACTCAATTACGACGGCCAATCCCACTCGCACGCTCGTGGAATCCCATTGCTACAGTGACCCTCCCCCCGCCGAACCCCTTTCACTAATACCCCAGCCCTGAATTTTATCTCTTCACGGCGTTCGCTTGTTGGAACGTTCTGCTCTTTGACCACCGCGTGCGAGGCATGCGTGACGCAATACATCTGTGCATCGGTCATCTTTGGCGTCGCCCTCTCGCTGATGCCGGAGCGTTATTAAAATCGGTGTATACGAGGGAGAAAGTAGGGTGATTCTCTGTATGCATGCCGCTCGTAGAATTCGTATCGGGAGGGTCATTACTAGTTTCATTGCTTTCACATTTTGTGAGGCGGAAAGCGGGAATGGTATGGCGATTTGTCAAATTGTCAAATATATATTTCTATTATAGTTTGTAAGGAATCATAACCTGATCGTGCTGAATGAATGAGAAGCAGATGTCATTTAATAGGAATTTTAATATCATAACGCCCTCCTCTCCTTTTCATGCTAACTCCACTATTTTCCATCCCATGAAAGCTATTAGAAGCATAAGACAAATATGGATGCACCATAATTACTTTATAGATTTAATCTTCTTCATAGATGGAGAAATTTGGAGTTGATTGAACAAGATTTATTCCTAATATTATTTAGAAATGGTTCAATTGAATTTGTGCATATAATAATAAAATTTGTACATATAATTTAGTTAAGTAATTCATTGCACAGCGATCATCATTTCTCAGAGACAACTCAGATGCAGCTGTCGATCCTTTAAATGATATTATAAATTTACCTCCTTGAGGTAATAATTCTTCCTTGTAATATTTACTCATATATTGACATTAAATTTCTGCCCGAGATATACTAAATGGATAAACTAATGTAAAGCTAAATGTTCATATTCAGGATTGTGCTTTATTTAGTATATATCAATGAGAGAACAAAATTGACCTGGCATACTTAAATAATAAGAATATCTCACGAAGGCCATTGAAACTATCTATTTAAAACTTTAATTTTATGCCGCGATATCTAACTTTGCCTGCTTTATCCTTATCAGTATAATTATGTATATCAAAATTACTTCTTCATTTATATTCATGAAATCCTTCTTCATATAGAGATAAAGTATTTAATCAATGAATAGCTAAAACATTTCTATAGAAGTACTGGAAGTTGCTGATCGTGAAAGCGACTTCTCATATCATTTTGGAAATTACGATCCAATTTAACGAAAATGGATCATAATACTTCCTCATACATCACTCAGAATATCCAGTTTTTAACTGTATCGGATTTAATTTTTAACCTTCCTTGCTAGTATATATGACTCGTTATTTATACTCCGTTCTTACCATTAATTTAAAATCTTCCGATGAATTAAAAAAATACAATGTAAGTGAACATTACAAAGTATCCAAAGATGATTATAGAACAAAATAATGGTTCTGCAACTAGTGAAATCAGATCTTACCTTGCATAGTGTTCACGCATATGCATGTGTTCAGCGCGCTCCACTTCAGTTGAAGGAGCACTTATTTTACTATTATATCTTAATATGTAAAAAATATAATACTTACAGTACCTATGAGAGAAGTCATTTACTATTTTTAAGGGTGGTTAAACTAACTGAATCATTCATTATTTTATGAGAAAAATTTTAATTTTGTACCTTCTTTACTGCTTTTTTTGAAGATAATATAATAAAATGAATATTTTTTAATTTCACTCAACCAAAGAAGGACAAAACTTTCTCTTGAATTGTATACTCGTTTTTCTTTTTGTACCAATTTGTTTCGAGTTTTCGTTAACAAGGCCCATGTACCCGCTCAGGTGAAAGTTACATATAAAACTTGCAAGAAATTAATAGCTAGACTTGTCATGTCGTACCTTTAGGGCCATGAACTTTGCCTTTCGTAATTCTCAACGAAAATTAACTGTAATTCTACTCACAAAAACGTTTAATTACATGAAATGCAGTATTTCCTTGACTAGGACATTGCCCTTAAATATATAGAAATTTTGAAGAAATATTTTTTCCCGCAGTTTCTTATGTTACCTTTAGATTTAGTGTTGCATAGCATATCGATTAGTAATGTTCGGATTAGTTTTCACGTGAATATTATAACATTTATTTGCAAATTTACGGCTGTAGCCTGGACCGGGAAGTACAGAAAATGCCCCCACCCCCATCAGAATAAACAAGTGAATAATCACCGCGTAATATGGCTACCACAGAGCGAAAACTCAGAAGAGGGAAGCCATCCGTATATTATCGCTTTTAACTCCCAATCTCTCCGATTCCATTATCTAAAATGCCCTGGCACCCCTTAACCATCCCCACCACCCCATATTCTCTTTTATTGTTTTACGCTTTCCTCATACACACTTTCCTCCTTTTTACTGCCCTTCCATTGCTAGGATTCCCGGTGAGTTTCATGCTCCCGTAAAATGTCTGCTTTGACACGCATGATATCCCCTCGCTCTAATTGGTTAATTGCACGAAAAAATGTGTCGTTATTTTTCCCACGCAGCTTCTCCTTTAATCCCTCCGGGTTTTTAATTTTAACGAACCCGAAACTATGGAAATACTTTTTCGGCTTTGTTATGGGAAGCCTGGGAGGATAACTTAAAAGAAAAAATGGAGAGATTATGTATTTTCGTGTCATGGATTGCGTTTCGGATGATAGATAGATTCCACCCGGAATAGATGGGATTGGCCATTTGCGAAATGCATCATGGGAATGGATCAAATCCTTTTGAGTGCAATATATCCCGCGTCTGCTTTGTTTTGTTTTCATGTCATCTGGCATAGACGCCACTCAATAGATTTAGCTGGCTTCAATCTGTAGGTTGTAAATCTCAATGGCTGATAGGATAGAATTTAATACGGAAAGTTTCTACATTCGACATTTTGAACGCTAGAGAGAATGAAATATATTCGTCATTGTTGGGTAAAAATCAAACTCATAAATTCTTTTGCATTTCATGGGAAGTTCTGAAAAATATTATTTATACATTTTTAAAATTCATTACACCACAGGGTCTTGCTCTCCTGATGATGGCAACAGTTCATTCCTCAGCTTTGTTGCATTACTTTTTTGTTAGACAACTAAAAATACTGAAATGTAAAAATATGCCTTTGTAAATAATTTAGAGGAAACAGACATAAAACACAACAGTTTGTAAAATTCCACTTTTAAATTTTTTCTCAGTTTAATTTATTTCCGTTGTACATTATTCCGCAAAGTGAAACTTGGAACCGTTTAACTAGTTGCTTTAAATATGTTGATTTCATGAGACCTATCAGAAGGACATATGAACCTGCTATATGAATCACACTGAGTCACCAACTAATGTTCTCCTCATTTATTTATACGGTGTGCGCAACAATTTGGAATTCTTTAGATTCTAACAATTATATTCTTAGACCTAAATTTGCTGCATTGTTCTAACATAAAATAAAAACATCTATAATTCCCCCCTACTTTCCGCAACCCGCATCACAATTTTGATTTGCAATTGCTTACTCTCCAGGCGTGGGTTTAAGTTCTGAGATGCAAGGTCGGAGACGTTAAAATCCATTGTTTTCGATTGAATTTGATGATGTGAACAATTTTTCAGATTTGATATTCTTGAGTCGAGTTGAAAATTAAGGAAACAAGGGAATGTTAAAATTTCATAATAAATATACTTTATTGAAAAAGAATTATCACGCGTGAAATGATGATCGTATCCTTTTTATATGTTTAGATTCAAAATGTAATGATATGATTATTTATAATTATGTATCCTATGTTTTGATGAGAATGAATTCCTTTAACCTCCTGAAGTGTGCGATTCAGCGTGTGATGCTTCGTATTAGTGGTGAAAAATGTACGATACTTTCTTTATCGCTGAAAATCATGTAGTACACAAAGCCGACATTTGTAATCACGCATACCATACATAACATGTTATGCTGGCCCTAACATTTTTGGGCCCATAGCTGTTGGAAAGGGTGGTTTGAAGAGATGGTGCTTAATTGATGACCACTCACTAACGTCTGCGTGAATGCACTCTTATTGGACGATGCTAATTGAGTTCCTCGTGCTGATTCGGCATTTTTTGTAGGGATTTGGATGGAATTAGAGGTATACGACACAATAAAGTGTGAATTACGAGAGAAGTTTTCATGTGCTCTTCAGTTAGAGATATAAGAAGTACCGTCATCGTCCTTTTTAACGAGGGATTTTTGATGGCTATGCGATGATGTTATAGCAGTCAGAACGAAATTGGAAATCAGATATGCCTTTCTTCAAATGGAATTTCAGGAGATTACAACCTTATTTTCAAAGATAATACCGTTGTGCGCTGAATGCTATCTAATAACTTACATGGGAATTTTATTAGCTTCTCTTCTTAGTGTTTTGTTTATAAAGGTCTAATTTCATAAGTTTACGATATTTCCATTGCCATTTCAATCTTGTTTCTATCTATATCTTCCTCAATGATACTTATTTTAGTTATGTCCATATATAAAAGATATTATAATGAATTTTCTGTTATTACCTACTTATATATTTCCGAATGAAATAAATACTTATTCTTATGTTAAAAATGAAGCATAATAATTGTATGGGATATCATTTCCGATAACAACTTTTCACGTACAAGTATTAGCGTAGTAAAGTTGAAATCATTAATACAATCAAATGTTATATTTAATAAATGAAACGATTAAATAATTGGCTTCAAAATACTTTGATACTTGGGTCAATTACCAATTTTTCTTACGTTTGAACTACCACAGAAGAGTGAAATGGAAAAATATATCCTGCTGACTTATTACCTATTTATTATAACAAATTTATTTTGATGGATCATCTTAGTCTTATATATCCCAATCTTAAACTACAGGTCCTTAATAGGACGCTTACTAGAGCTCCATTTACCTCTTGGGACAAGGATAGTAACTAATTTGTGCAAAATTCTCTTTCACTGTGAGGAAGAGCGCCCTGAATGAATATGTAAATGAGGCAATGTAAACGCCATTGCATATTCACTTGCGCTTGCCGCCCCGGGCTGCAGTATCTGGAAAACGGTGCACGTTCTTGTCCCCTTCACTGCAGTGCTCTAAATCTAATAGATCTTTCAGCTCAACAATCTACATTGGAGATTACTCACTGCTTTATTTCTCAGTACGTTAAAGTCAAAAGAGGATACCTTTCCGCAATTATGTTACTCAAATAAAATAGTTTGGTTATTTGATGTTATAGACACGGCATAATAAGCATAATAATTACGCTTTACTGTTAGAAATGCAATGATAATACGCCAAAACATTTTAATAGTGTGTCTTCCATAATTAATTTATAAATTAATTATATTATGAAATTTTTGAATTTCACAGTTATTCAATCTAACCAACTAAACCAATATTTTCAATTTTTTTCGATCCTGAAGCCATATTTTGATAAAATGAAGTATTTTTACATAATTTAGGGTATGGGATGGAAGAAAATGTATCGCGCTCAGCTTTATTAATACGAATTTTCCGTGATGTGACTGACTAATGATGTTTTATTGCATTCATCTTAGTCGCTCCTTTAGGTGTGCTTTGAGAAGTGTCATTCGTTGAGTAATTACACTGTACACTGTAATTTTGTAACTTCCAGAGAAAATCAGAAATCATAAAGACCTTAAAGCTAAGAATTGAATCCGGATCTCTCAAATTCCGTTTGATTCCTATAACCCTTATGCAATATCAGAGTATACCTACATGCCTAACGGGAGATATTGTAGGCAAGGGTGTGTGGTTCTGTTCTTCTTTGAGGACCGTCTTTGGACAACGTCCTTATTCAAGGATTGGCCATGCAAAGGTGTAATTAGTACCCCACCTCTAGGTATGTCTTTGCGAGCGAAGTCAGCTTTAACCTTTTTCCCTATCTTTAATTCCACTTTCGTAGAATTTCATCGCTTACATAATTTTGACTAGATAAAGAAAGAAAATGAAAACTATTCATTCCTAATCGCATCCATTAAGCCTAATTTTCTCTCTAGCATTTGCAAAGTTCACGAGGTAACTTAAATGGAAATATTAAATATATATATTTCTTTGTTAACAGCAATGAAAATTAGGGGAAAATAGGGAAGGGTGAGAAAATTAATGTTATATATGTCGATTTGCTCAAGGAAAATGCAAGGGAAAATTAAACGGGAAATGTCTGTCGAAACAGAGAATGGGAACACAGATAAATCATTGTCCTGGCGGATGGTCTTACTGATTAAGCTATCTCGCATAACGCAATTGTCGGATTAAAGTGGTTGGATTCTTCGTCATTTAAGACTCATTATTGTTTCAACCTTTGAGATAAAGTTTTTTATTATTATTTTATTTTAAAATTTACGAAATAGATGTAAATGTGTCTTGAATTTTTTTAATAATTTTTTCACATGACTCCGATACTATGAAATCTATTCCAGTAAGCATTATACTGAAAAGGCCATTCATCTTGGTTATTACTTATTGAATCCTACAATAAATGTCATCTACATGATGTTAGTGCCGCTCTTACATAGGATTTATTCACTCACAGCATTCTGATTCGGCCAGAGAAGCATAGAATCTTACCTCGTAAGCCTTATTTGGCTCTGAATTTCGATATTTAATAGTCGTTTTCTAATAATTTAATTTTAGACATTTCAGGATTCTTATTAGCTTTCAATGAAAAAAACATTGTCAGGAGTCAAACCCATCATCCCATATGATCGACTTGGTCAACTTTAAACATGAAGAAAGAATTAATAAGCGGTTTCTCTTCATTAGCACCTTTGTTTGAGAGCGAATGGTCGTTTTATTTTCTAAGGGTTTTATATCTCAATAATTGCTTATTAGGTGAATGCTTTCTCAGCCTTGATTCATCAATCAATTATGACGGCGGTAGTTCCCGCTCAAGTATGGTGTGTTTGCCAGTTCGTATCTCATCCCAACTCAACTGAAAGTTTTCGGTCGACATAGCGTGAACTCAGTGGCAGATTCACTTTCACCTTGTAAACAAGCGGCTCTTTATACCTGAGTGATAACATGTGCATCCACTCCCTCGTGGCGGGAATGAAATTATCATCCCACCGTAGGCACTTTCGAACGATGGCGCAGTTGCATTGTGCTTATTTAATTCTAGCTAACCACGCCCCTTACATAATAGCTCCAGTTGGGAATGAATACGGCAATGCACACATTCTGGTGCGCTACGTTCAGAAGCAGGGTTTTTCGACCGTTTTGCCCTGAGGGCCACATTGGGAGATTTTTAATCACCCCTGCAGCAAGACACTATTAAATAATACAATTCCATACATCCAAGAAACCATACCAATAACTACGTAAGTGAATTATGTAGATAGCCTCCACTAAGAAGAGCTTACATTATAGCACGTCCATACTTAATTGTTAGAAATTATAGTTTAACATTAAACGCGTAAAGTACGAGAAAATTAGCAAGTCATTTGGTTGAAGTAAGCAGAATTCTGGAAACGAATAATTTTAATTTTAAAAGGTTTGAGGCTTTCGATTTATCAATCAAAATTTTCCTACGTGTATACTTCCCTGTCCTTTTGTACGTTAAACAAGTATATGACAATTCGATTATTTTTGCGATGGAAAATATATTACTTGGTTTAAGGTTTAATCAAATATTCTAAAATGAAAGAAAATCTACTGTTTAAATCTGTCCTAACTATAATGTCTTGAAATATATTAATTGATTAAATATTATAAGAAAAAGCATGTTGGATGTTCATACAAGTATATTCCGAAAAGGAAGATTATGAGGCAATCTGCCTGTAATATTGTTGTAAACTTATTTGTATCGAGCGTTTTGCGTAAGATTCTGATTTTCTCGCTTATTTTTTGACAATTTATCCTATATTTCGTAAATGTTTGGAGAAAGATAACTCAGCAGTCGATAAAAATTTCTAACAGCATTTGAAAATTTTTAGTAATGCCTAAATTAATCTTTTTGGTTTCAGGTTTTGGTTCAAAACCCATAAAATTTTAGTATATTATGATATATATTTACAATATGTAAAATATTTAAACTAAAGTTAAATACATGTAATGATCTTTTAATCATTCACCATCCGTTACAAAATCAGCCTCACGTAGATTAAAATTCAGTCACCTCAAATGCATAAAAATAAATGCTAAGGCACTTCCATAATGCATTCACACATAATAACCCCACGTCAACTTTAATTGAATTTGATTATGACTACGAGCTTTTACCTTAAAAATCGTTAATTTTAAAAGTCAAATTTCAATATTATGTGCAAGTGGCGCTGACAGAAAAGTAAAATTATAAAAATTAACCTCAGAATAAATCGCTTCATTAAGCTGATTCACATTTAATTAATATCTGAAATTTCATTAGGCTGAATGAAAATGTTTCCTCTTGATGATTACATGTAAATCGGATTATCAAACATAAGCACCAAGTGAAGTCTAATTAATTTCAAATTTTATTTTATTAATTTCATAACATCAAATTTTTCTCATTATGCCGGGTATATAAGCGAAAAAATTCACTGAAATAAATCATTAAGAAAATAATTGACCGCTTCGTAATGAAGGTGGTATGGACGTACTGATAGCTTGATAAGATAAATTAATTCTGTTTATAATTATAGTGATAAAACGATCTTAGTAGAACCAAATTGAGACTAATAAACCTCTTCTTGCATCTAGCATTTTTTAAAATTATATTAAAATTAAAAAGAGAAGAGATAGCTTGAAATAAGTCTAAAGAAGAAGAATACGTTTATAGATAAAATCCTAAACTTGCGTTTAGAAAAAATATCACACAGAAGTGAAACTACTTCAAGAGGCTGTGAAAAATCTCTGATACATTCAGATAGTCATATTTTAATATAGATTAATTTTATAACATATTTCTGAAACACAAACCGACAATATTGATATTTTTCACAGAGAAAAAATATAATATTTGTGTACGGAATGAAAAAAAGAACTGTATGACTCGCAATATAATTAATAACAGAACAAAAAATAATAATGCAAATAGAAATAAGTATAGTTATAATATTACTTGTCAAATTTAAAGTAACAAAAGCATTATAGTAAAATAAAATTAAAAAAATATAGCAGGAACAAAATGAAATTAGGAAATATTGAATGATAACAAAAGCAATGAATAAAATACAGAAACATACACTATATTCATAGATATTTATTGTTTTACCAGAGGTAATTTTTATAATCACACCGAATAATATATAAAAGAAAATGTAAATTCCTAGTTGTCAGGAGACAGGTATCCTATTAAACGTCTATAGCATTATAAATTTTCATAAACAATGGAGTATATTTGGGTATCCTCATTTCGTCAACATCGATTTTCCCAAAATAAACTCATTTTCCTGTTCGCTGTCGCAAATGAACGCTTCCTCGCGCAATAACAACCTACGCTTATTATAACATATTCCCAATTTTCCTTAATAAATTTGCACATGGGTCTGATTATATATTCCAGAATCATTAGCTCGCTTGCGCGTCGAACCCTCCGGCAACTTTAATAAATCGCTCGTGGCCGTAAAAAGGGGCAAACACTTCTTTAGTACTCCTCTTGCGATAATGAGGAGGCAGGTAGGCGAGAGAATATGGCACACACAGGGAGAGGCGCTAATAACAAAGTGAGCGGCGAAACGGAATACGGCAGGCTCATTGTAGTGTCACGTGTCCTGTTCGAATCGCATCCCTTTCCACCCACCACTCGTAAAACCCATGCACATTAACCTACCACTGCGTGAGCCCCTTTTTAACGCTGCACTGCCCTTCCCCTTCTACCCACCCGGGGCCTTTTCCAACCCCAACCATGACATTTCAACCCCTCAAGGGAGTCGCTCTACGACACCCTACACCTCTCCCGATTTTTCCTAAATCCCTACTATCGTGCCACTGCCTGAAACGCACCCCAATCCTTCCCTGGCGAACGCATTTCCCCCGCCTGAGAGTATGATATTCCTCTCTCGGATCTCTATTTGTCCCTATTAAACCTCCTTTCACTTCCATTTAACCCCAACGCCGCCATATTTTGCACGTGCACTGTTATTTCCATTTGGTCCAATCCTCTTCATTTCCGGTTACTTTGAGTCTATTTTTGTACTAGAATTTCAGAAAAGTTAATTCAATTGTTTATCTATGTTTACTTTAATCTATCTTGTAATAGTTTTGTTTTTTTTATGCAATTTTTTCTCAAAGGTATCCACAATAGCATACTCACTCACCGATAGTTCACTTCCAGGTCAGATTCAGAACAATCCATTGCTCATTTAGTATAAGGTTGTGGCAGTTATAAGGGAGTAATGAGAATAATAATCAGCAACTTATTACAGTTATTAACGTAAGTGAATCGGAAAAATAAGAGCTATTTATTATCAAGAATTTTATACTTCAAATTTTTGGTTGACTATCTCTAGGGCAGTATTTATTATATAAATACTTAGCACCTACTTTGCAACTGACATTTATATTCAAAATTAATACAGATGTACCATATCTGCAGTTAAATTTACAGTTACCATACAAAGATATTAAGGAGCATTAAACGTATAGAATTATGCGGTTCTGAAGCTTACAAAATTAGTTAGAACTATCAACACTAGTTCATCGTCTGCTTCCTACGTCATTTTCGCTATAAAAAGTAATTTACCGTGAATCGTCTATGAACTGTTGCGAATTTGAGTTTCAAATTCTCCTGAATGAAAATATTCCTGAATTCTGAATTATCGTCATTCAGAAATCATTTTATTGGATCTGTTATATAGTAGTTTCGGAAGAGCGGTCAAATATTATAAATACAATATACTTTTCATAAACAGCTGATCCATATGAAAATCTTTCGTCATAAAATTTACATCTAAGGTGATTTCGTAATTGTATTAATTTTATTTGACAGCAAGAAAATAACTACATGATTGGCGGATACATTTATATTTGAGCAATTTTGGCCTTTGGACCATATATAATTACGTTAATTACTTGTTGCTCTCAAGTAGCATTATCTCTTCATTTTTAATATACTTAACTACGTATAGCTCCATTTTACTTCCGTGTATCAATCACTTTTAGTTCCTCATTATTTCCTTACGATCTCTAGCTGCTTCTTTCTTTTTGCTTAGTGCATTCCATTCTTAAAACTCCCAGGTGTTGTTTGTTCTAACTCTCCCATCGTTCACTTGTCTGCTCTAATTTCTTCTTGCTCCACCAACGTAATCACTTTTTGTCCACTCCCTTTGCTGACCAAGTGCTATTCATTTCTTCCCAAGAGTTCCTTAGATACGCATTCTCTCTCCTAATACGGCCTCGCTTTCACTTTACATCCTTTTCTTCATCATCTCTACTTTCACTCTCGATTCGTTCCACTCGATATGAAGTTTTTGCTCTCTTTCCTCCTTAATTACTTCACTCTCTTAAGCTACCTTCTCCGCTGTTTTTGCTTCTTCTTGCGAAACCCTTTTTGCCCCATCCGCCCCACCTTTACGGCCCGTATGTTCCTTTTTTGTCCACTTTCGAACGCCCTTTTCGAAGCCTTTCTCTCATTTTCATTTCCGACCCCTATCGCATAGAAGTACCATTCGCTTATATTGCCATAGCGTTGGGACGTTACGTCCACTTTCACCGCCGAGTAATTTCCTCTCTCTAGTTTCTGGATTTTGAAAATTTCCCCCGCAGCTATAAATGTCCATGCGCGGTTGTGCGTCGTAGTCGGAGGTATCACGTTAATGACTGTTTGATTATAGAGTGGAAATAAGCGCTTGATTGACACCATTTCGTGCTCGAGTTCTTATTTGCGACATTGATGAGGGTCTCCGACCTTTTCCGACACGAGTCACTTATTTTTCGATTAACTTTCTGCTGCACAATAACACGCCGGAATGCTTCCACAAACGCGAAGTTTTTTACAACACTTGATTTATTATTATCTTTTTTGTTTTTTTTTTGTGTACCCGTGAATTTAGTTCATATTCGGTATCGCTTAGAGCTTTAACCAAGATATATCCTTTAAAATTCAGAATTAAAAACGTAAACTAATGAAAATTTATCGTTAGACAATTTTACTAGGGTTCACGATGACTCATTATGTAGAATAATTCATATAGAGAAGTTTTGAATCGAGATTAAAGTTTAACTGTAAAAAAATGGCGAACTAAAATATGAGTAAAATTTAATAAACTCAGCTTGTTTTACCTTCATGCACTTCATGTAATATAAAACTTTTATACAAATGGGAATATTTTTAATGATCTGTGTTAAATGTATTAAAGGTTGTAAATATATAAGAATAATATATGTTTAAGTAATAAAAAAGTGTACTTATGCAGAGTACACTGCAATTATGCAGAGGTTTGAATAGATTTCATACTAAAATAGTACGGCTTAGAAATGTAGTTATAATCCGGTGTTACTCACTAAAACTATCCTTAATTCTTAGGATTATTTTTATTAAAATTCAATTTATTTTTAACTAACAAAGGTCACAATAGATCTACACAATTAAAATGATTAATTATTAGAGGAGAAAAGGGATGTGTGATAGATATTGCTTAATTCACTAATATTTTCATTAAAAATGTCTTTATTTTTATTTGTTAAACATTTGCAACTCATAAAAAGTCCTCCTTCTACATGGGATAGAACGATGATTTTATCATAGTGAGTGCATAATAGACGAGCCTAAAAATTGTTATCTAGATGTGATCCATATAAAAATTCTCAACTGCCATCTAAAAAGTATTAATACGGCAACGGTTTTAAATATAGAAATAAAAATTGGTAAAAGGACTCCCTTAATTATGAAACAAATAGTTACGAAAGACGAAAGGATTCACTCATTTGAGCGCCCATAACGCCTTAGATCAATAACTATTTTTATATTTCGCTCTTTCTCTTGTCATACTTCTTTACAGTCCGTATTGATCATGTTGCATGAAAGTTAATTAATGATTTAGTTGCTTGCTCACATACAGCTAAGCAATGAAGACACCCGTTGCTCGTCTATAGGAACGTGTATCATTCATACTAATGGCAAGAACTGGGTAGCTATGTATCTACCAATATTAGTCGTAATACATCATCATAATCACTCATGCAAGCCTTAGAAAAAGGAGTCAATTACTCAGAAAAGAACGTAACGTATACACTACCGTAAAAAGTTACAATGAATTTCCTGCAATATAATTCTTGTGACATATCGCTTTACAAAGCTTTAAGCAGAGAAACGTTCATTGTCTCAGGGATAAGGACGTTTTTGTTAATGTGTTGCATCCTATCCGACACGCAGTATTTTTCTTATCTCAATCTCACTTTTATAGCCGGAACTTTTCCCACGAACATAAAATCCAATAAATAAGCGGGGAACTTAGGCGCTTAAAAAGGAGCGTACATCACAGCGACCTTTTTAAATGCTCTGAATAAATTGCGGCTTATCTCGCCTTCCCGGTTGATCAAATCGCCTCTATTGTGTAAATGATGATTTTCTTCCGTAGCTTTCGTAAGTTAAGCCGACTTAATGAGTTCAATAACCGCGATGAATATCGGCTCAGCTGCCTGCAATATCTTTACCCCTACTTTAAACTAACCATTAAGATAAGAAACAGATAATGTATTCTTAAAAGGGGCGATACCTGGATTTATTCGAAGTATGTCGTGAACGTTTGGTCAAATTGTGAGATATGTAAATTATATTGCGAGTTTTATCGGGGAATGACCGCTGGCCATCGAGGCATCATTTTTGGAAGAGTCACATAAAGGATTATGTCCTCTTCCTCATTCATAAAAATTATGAGTTGTCCAATTCTACGTACTCATTGAGATGTAAACGCACTAATTTAAGAAGAAATGTGTTTGGATTAGATTGGATTCATGACATACAATCGCTCTAGCAATAACTATCGATTCTTCAAGAGTAATTCTCAATTTAAAATCTTAAAAGTCTTGCATAATGTGCTTAAGTAAGAAATATTCCCGCTCGTGAATTCTTTAATAGTGAAGTGCCTAGGGTTTCAACATAGAGAAGAAAATAATGGGTGGTTTGATTTCCAATAGGGTTTGGTTTCCTAGATTTTATCCTGTATATATTTCACTTAGTGGTTTGGGATGGAGTTTAACAAAAGCAACTTATCTTGAAAATGCTCATTAAATAAACCTTTTGCATACCTATTCGTATAGGACGTAAGGCGGCATATTAGTATGAAACGAGTAGTCTGTATGTTAATTCTTATAATGATGAATATAAAAAATTTGAAATTTCAACATTTTCAGTATAAAATTCAATCTTAGAATTAATTTGTGGTATAACATGTATATGTAAACACTATTACAGATAAAATATTTAATTGACAGGACCAAATTTTTTTGAAAAAAGAATTTAATAATTTTAAAAATCCGAAGTAGAAAATATTCGTTGAAGAAACTTTTTTATTATATATAGCAAGTGATTGAATCTAGTAATTGAAAAATTGTGGCAAATTATTCACCTTGGTTTCGTTACAGAATGAGTTGAAATTTTGCTAATGCTATGGTTCAGATGTTCTTAATAAAGTAAACTAGTAAACGTGTAAAACTTTTTGAAAGTGATACTTCGTAGAATTACATATCTAGACCGAATAATTCGTCTACATCCCCACATTATTGTAGTTGAAATAGTATGTGAGCAGGTAACACTTTAAGCTTTAGAATATCATGGTTAATCTAGTCGGATATTTTCAGTCTTATTACGTAAACTCACTGATACTGATGAAAAGAGCAACACTTGACTTGATCGCTCATAAAATATGATTAGAGTTTAATATCACCTCATTTTGAAAGTCCGACTGTGAAAATAATTTTCTCTTACAACGAGAAACATTCCTTTAAAGGGATGGAATGACGTTATTCATAACCTGACATTCCTCAAGAGGAATCCAGTTACGCAGTCACTCCCGGACTGGAAGGAGAAAAGAGCGAGTATACGTTCAAGTTGTCAGACCTGATGTGAAAAATAACGTTTTTTCCAACGTAACAACTCCCGCGGCGAGTGCGACGTGGTTTCCGGAGGGAGCAATGTACAATTCTCTCCTCTATCTTTCTTTATCTCCCTTCACTCTTTCTCCCGTGTGCTCTATCCTCCCCAAATGAAAAGTAAAATACTGAATGAATCCAATTTTCATCCAAATCTTCCATTATGGTTTCATCATTCTCAGGTAAATCTTTCTTGTTAGATAAAAGTTTGGTTTTATATCGAATAGCACCGTGGTATGAAAGAGCGGCATTTTAAATTAAAAAGAAGTGGTATATCATTATTCTATCTCTCGTGCTGTTTTAAATTTCTTTTATCAGGGCTTATCTTTATTTAACTCAATATATGACAAACGTAAGATAAATAATGACTTATGCCAACTAAATTATTTTCCGGTTGAAAGTGTACTAAAATTTCTCTTTAAATCGTAAAAGTAATATGTGTTCAAAGAATAATGTTTTTTTTTAATTCATCATCAACACAATATATAGTTTAATAAAAAATTGTATGTAACAGTCAAACAGAAAATAATTCGTTTTATGAGAAATAAATTTTATAAATATAATTATTATTGCTTAAAATATGGATCAGGTTGCTGTAAAATGAACTATTTAATCATCAATTAAAGCATCATTTATCAATCAATAGTATTATACAAGTAATAACTTAATTATAATTAGCTATAGTTATTTAGTGCCATTTTATTTTCTAAATTGCAATATCTTCAATTTTTATCATCATATCAGGTATGTAATTTTACCAGTTTTAACACTGTACCAGATGCATTAATTATGATTTTATTGTAAATAAATCTCAAAATGGAGTAAACGATAGCATAGGGGTATTTTTAATCTCTATGACATTAATCTACATCATTCAGGGTGCAATTTTGATACCCTTTTAAGCCTCAGCCAAACACTTTATAAATTAAACACTTTGTTTCACTCACGTATGTTTGATAATCTTGTGGCATAGATGATTTAACTTTATTGGATGTATTAGACTTCTTTTGATAAATTCAAGTTGGAGTGGAAATTAAAGCATAGATTTTTGCAAGAGTAATCTTACTTTTAGCGGTACCGAGTTTCCTATGCAAAAACCTTTTCCCTTAATCTTTCTTTGGTAGCATATCGCTCTAAATTGATTCCTTATGCCCTTTTAAAGAAGGACCTCTAATGATACAGGAAGTCTTTATATGGTTCCGTCAATTAAAGTTGCTGTTAGATTTTCAATATCATTCTTACAGAGGAATAATTAGAAGACTTGATATTTGTAATCTTATAAAAGATCAAAAATCTATACAATGTGGGAAAAACGATGGAAATATGATGATTCCTTAAGTATTATTGAAAATGTGCAACTTTAAACCTGTTTTTCATTTCACGGAGTGCAGGAAAAACTTTCGTGGTCAGTATTACGCTCACCGGCCGTAGTATGAGAATCCACGCATCATATCACCGAACTTATATTCTTAGTCGCTCTATGACGTTTACATTACATTCTATCAAGAGTGATTAATTTTATCAAACATATATTAGGACGCAAAAGGTGCTAAGTTATTATATATCTCCTGGCATTTTTCAATGTATCTCTATGAAGACTGCCAAAGAGATCACTTCAAATAAGAAGCTACTAATTTCAGAAGAAGGTATCAAATACAAATCTGCGGTAGTTATTGCGATTGACTGAAATTCCTTTATAATTTAACATTTTGTTTTAAATCCACAGTGATCAGGTTTCTTGGATATTTATATATATTTTACTAGGAAAGGCTGGCATAGATCCGGTATTCATCATAGCCTTGAACCCCTGATAGTATAAATCTGATCTTGGCTTCAATACCTTTTCGAGCAAACCATGCGAGGAAAAACTGGGGGCGTATCACGCATCGCAACCTTTCGTGGAGAATCGTCCGGAAAAATGTCGGACAACCATATTACTTGTACAACCCATTCCGCGAAGAAAAGAACGGAATAAATCCCTCAACCGCCGTTTCCTCATCGACAGCGCGACGCCCGGATTCGCGGCCACCCGCACGGCACTCGTGCAATGCGTGTCGAACCCCTGCCGACCGTCCCTTCTCAGCGTTCATCCAGGCGTCTCCCAGCGGGACGCCTCTAAATGTCCCGATTGGCGCCTAGGTGTCGCCAAGCTTGATCCTATGGCCTTAGGAAGCCGTTCCTCGCTTCATTCTCCTACTGTGTCACCCTTATCCTATCATTCACGACGTCACTATGGACCTCCACGGGGGAAGCTCTCCTCTCTGTATGCGACTGCGTCGGGACTCGGCCGCAAATTGCCTCCCGACGTCTAATGGGCTCTGTTTCCCATGCGTTACAGGGCGCGGACCTGCGCTCCTTCCTCCGGTAATTAATACGGATCCCGTTACTCCCGCCAAGGATTGAATATACTATCTTACAGGAAGGGGGTAATTTTATCCTCCTATACAATTGATGTGTTCAAGCGTAACTTAGAGGAATGAATGAGCAACCATCTTTAAAATAAAACTTTGTGACTTCCGGATGGTATTTTAATACGATCTGTTTCTTCGGCGGTCATCTGATGATTTCTACTCGTTGACGATGTCGGTCGAATTTAAAGCTTTTACGGAAATTACAAACAGTTTTAAGGTATTTCATAATCCTAGACAACGAGTTAGGACCGTAAACACGATGAAAAAGGGGGATAAATACCCGGGTACAACTCGCAAGGGGTTCAGAAGCTGTAAACTTAAAATTTATTCGAGGTGACCTGGAGGGGAGGCTAAAAATCTACAAAAGATAACCTAGGTTGATTTAATTTTAGATACAGTCCTTTTACGTATTTTTATTCATTCAGGAAGAAATTACGTTCGCAGGAATAGTAAATTTACAGAATTAAATTGAAAATATTTCGTTACTAAAATCATGTATGACAAATGATTAATACAAAATGATTGAACATTTTGAATATAATTTGATAAAAAGTGAAATAAATAAAAGGTTGCATATAAAATTTGTATAATAAATTCAAAACTGCGGACATTTCTAAGTTATTCCTGTAAGACAAATGGCAAGTTGCAACAGAGCATGTTGTCGGCACCTTCCTTGTTAAAAAGCCGTATATGTATTTCATTTTGTCACATGAGAAACTTTCATGCCACACTTGGGTCGTATATTGTCTATATTAAAATAGTTAAAGACAGATATTGTATATGAGAAAAGGAGTTCATTGGCTGAGCGAACTGAAAGAGAACGTTTCCCGTTTTATTTGGAATTGGCATCATTACTAAGATTGGAAAAGGATATAATTAAATTTCAGTGATATATTTCAGGAAGTAACGAAGTGGCTGCATTGACGCCAGAGAAAGCCGCATGTGGTCTACATGCCTCAGGTTCCCCATCTCTGTCTGAAACCTTAGTGAATGGGGGCGTAAGCGTCATTTATAGATATATATCCGAGACGAAATGATTTCTTCCGAGCGATATTTATGCGAGGTATTCGGGAGAATGTCGGATTTCGATGGAATTTGGAGGATTTGAACATATTATGGGGAGGGCGAGAAGATGGTGGTCAGATGATGGACGTGGTCCATCGGAATTTGAAATGGGTGTTGTTTCTAGCCTTGGAGTGACTTTCACTCTTAGGAGAGCGGAGGCAAAGGTCGTTATTAGCGGTTTTGGGGAAGTATGCTTCAATAAAGTCTTCTCCGTTGCTTGCACTAATATTTCAGACGGGTTCGAGAATTTAATTTGTAAGATTGCGATACGGATGAAAGGTCTGTTAGATGGTATGTAGTTAGACATTACCATATGCAAAATGAGATCCAGAATACGATAGGTAATAGCTTTTTTCAATTGCATTTATAAGAGTTTTTTGGTATCATTCACTTCATTAGATTGAATCATCACTATATAGATATGATTTTTAAGTACCTGCTAACTATGTTGGGGGAGATACTTAAATAAATTCCGGCAGTTTCATCAATTCATTAGGCTTTCATATTATATTCCATACAGTTAACCAATTTACGGTATATCAAATCATTCTAAGTACTATTTCTTAATTGTTAATGAATTCTAACGGTAAATTTTCATTTCACATAATTTTCCATAAAAGATAAGCAAAACTAAACAAACATATTTATTAAAATCTTGTTAGACATTCATCGAGCATTTGAAAAAAATGGATTGCACTCTCCATAAAGTTAAGGGAGTTCATATCCCCATGCTCAAAGATTAACATGATAGGTGCCGCAATTATGTAATATGTTGTTCTACTTTTTTTGATGATTTGTCGCAGACCTATTATGCATAAATAGCTCACTCTGTTAATTAGTTATTTTTCAAGCTATTCCGTCTTATTTTCCAAAATCCCATGGCGATAGATCACAACGTGCACATTTTCCACTCTACACACTTATACCAAACGTAGTTATTGGAAACGGTTAGAAAACACATAAGTGCCATAGCAATATAATATTTTAGAAAAGTTTTGTGCAACGCAGTTAGCACTGTAAAATTTGGTAAAAGGGTTTTCAGATTTATTATCGAGGTATATCTCTTTTTCGATCGATTATGAATGACTGCCAATTCGGACAATGAACACAACTGTGTTTTCACTCCGCTGTCTTTAAACACAATTACTAAGTTCTTTCCAACTTCCTTGCTACCACTTGTCATGTGAGTACACCTCATTATGGCAGTTTCGACATTCCTCAATCCCGACTATCGTCCTCCAGGGAGTAGCCATAGCTTCAAATCGAGTTATCTGAAGTCCTTATATCTCTAAATTGTTCCAAGCGCTAACCAAAGCCTTCTCAACTCCTCCAAAAAGCACGTCTCTTTGATGTCCCCCTTTCAATCTCTCTCTTGTCAACACGTGGGCATTTTGGCTAATGGCCTCAGGAGGGAGGCATGTCAGAGGTGCGGCGAAGGTTCTATCCTGCACCCCTTCTAAAACCAGAGCAGCCACTCCTTCCAATTAACTGTCGTCCCAAGTTTACAACGGGAACCTCCGAAAACATCGGCGGAGAGAGTGAGGAACTGGTGCTGGTTCGATTGACTGGCATTTTCTCACACCCCTGTGAACCTTCTTCGGACTGCTGGTGTCACTTCCCGCCCAGAAATCCCTCACACCCTTCCCTGACATCTGCCGGCTTCGAGAACTCCCTTTAACTGTGGACGTAGGCTTGAAAACTTCGAATTTCTAGGATGGGCACTGCATAGAGCAAACCTTCACTGAAAGTTACCTCAAATCTCAATTAAGATCGATCTTCTAATTCGATTTAAATCAAATTGGTAGTTGCGATTCGAATCTAGATTACAATCATTACAGCTTGCGACATTTTCATTGAAAGCAAACGCTTTTATAAGATACAATATACTACATTTTTGACTCAAACTTTCTTATTATTATACTTGTATATAAAGGCGTTTCGGAGGGTTTTCCTCCCGACTTTTGGAGAATACCAGACAATTTTAAAATTGAAATGATATTCTCCTCTCTACCTGGCCAGAACATCAAATTGCAGCGGAAAATTTAAATCAATAAATATTACTTGCATGATTCAATTATGATTGCCCTTTTATTATATATTAAATCATTATAATCAATCATTTCTGGTCGTACATTGTGCCCTCTGATAATTATAGAATTCTACCCTTTCAAGCTCATGTTTTAAGTTTCTCGTATTCTTCTATTAAATAAATGGTGAAAAAATTTGGGTATCAGCTGAATATCAGCAAGATGTATAGGCTAAGAATTGAGGAAGTCCTAGATAACAAAAAAAGGACAAGGGCAGGACTATCTATGAAATGAAAATGAGCAAAAGGCGATGCGTTCTCGCATTCTTGTAGATGTTCCCCTTTTACTAGGCAAATTTTTCTGTAAGTTTGACTTTTATTCGAACAACTACTACTTATTTATATTTTTACAATATGAAATTTGATTTACAATTGAAGATTAACGTATAGCCAGTTAGGACTCTCTGATCCGTCCACTTGTAATATTTCCGGACCCTTTATCTTCTATTATCTTTTAAGAAAGTCTTATTAAATAATCTATCTTACTGGATAAGATGTTCCAAGAGGAAAGACCTAGAAAAAGAATGCAACTGAGCGTGTAGTAAGAGGATTCAGAAGGATTAAAATCCTAGATGGTTTGAAGGAGAAAAGAAATCTTGGGAGAGGAAGAGAATATATGGTATGGATATAAAGAACACAATTAAAGCGAGAATGCTTCGGAGCAGATAAGCAATGGTGAAGGATAAAGGCCTTTCTTTCGGTGACCGTGACAAAAAGGCTGTTGAAGACCTTTCAAAGGCAAGCCGACGTTCATCCCCCCATTGCTTCGGGCGACGCCTTATTTCGAGAAACCCTTTCTCGCATCTCTCTTTGCGTCTGTTTTAACGCCTTTTTGCAAGCGTGCCTCGAGCAGAGGATTGGTAGATGTGATTGGTGTGGGTTTGAGGGAAAAGGCCTGTCCGAAACATGTACGGGAGGGAGTTTTCAGAGACTTTTACAGCTTGGACTCCCTTCGGAGAAAGTGATTTGGCGGACGTTTTTTTCTGGGAAGAAAATTTTCCTTTGTGGCTGCCCACCATTCTGCGTAAATGAATTGAGACCGAGGGAACTATTCTGGGCGTTGATATTTTACTTTGCGCAAACAGGTACCCTTTATTCATTTTAAAGTGTCTTCCAAAACTCCTCTTATACGTGGAACGCAGTCAAAACTTCAAGTCTCACAGTAACTTTTCCTTAAATCTAATTTAATATAAGTTAATTCTTTCGCTTTGAAATCAAAGATAATCGTTTATTTACTGAAGTACCTTGTTTTAGAATGTAGGAATATTTTTTATCGATTGTGGATCGGAAGCAGTTAAAACTCTTGTAAAACTTAATAAGTGTGAAAACCTCAAATATGAGCTATTGAAATTGTCCTCGGCGACACGTTATCAGTGGCTGACTATGAAATGCTTACATTTTTATCTATTTACGTGGGTGTGTTATTGTTTGGTTCTTAGATATATTTTATGGCTTGACGATGGCCATGTAACTCCGAAATCTCTCGTTCAATGTGGCATTTTTGCAGAATAAGTATTAATTAAAATATGGTAATAACTTCCGTGAATTGTTTGAGTCCTACAGCTACCTCTTATTATGCCTGATTCAAAAAGTAGAAATTTATATACTAAAAGGTGAGTCGCGTTATCAATCATTTTATTTCAGGTTCAATTAATGACCTTAAAATTATTTCCCCCTTTCTTGGATCTGAACATCGTAAATTAAGTAACTAATTTCAACAGAGAATCCTAAACTGCACATGAATGATTGTCATATGAACAAAGCTTTACCTAGTTCGTGTACAACACTTAATAAATCTAATTTGTATGCTGAAGTGGGCTCAGTGTGAAGTAATTAAACGACGCAATTGCAACGCGCGCTTATATTACCCTCATTCAAAATAGTTTTTATTTCGAATGCCTAATTGAAATACTCGTACATGTATGAGTAACGTCTGAAGCGTAGTATTAATGACGTCGCTATATAGACTAACGCTGAAAGGAAAATGGAGAAAAGAGATTAACGGAAGCGTTTGAAGCCGATGTGAGCCTGTACGCAACGTAGAAATTAGTCGAGATTTCATTTCTCCAGTTTTTATTCCGTCCCAAAAGGTTCGCAGACCATGACGAACAAGAGCTTTCCGTTAAAAAGGCTCCGAGATTTTTTTATACGCCGAGGACAAACGTCAAAGTAATGTGACATGAAATTATAAGTGAAAAGGGTCGCTTGGTCCGCATCGCAAAACGCCGAAAGAGTAAAGAAAACGTCCGGGAGCAGTAAAAGCAATTCATAATTGCCTTTTCCTAATGTGTTTTCGCTGTAACGTAAAGTGTTTCAAAAATTTCGGAATTGCAGTGATTCGCTATCCACTTTCGGCTTTTCTGTCATCTTTATATTTGATTTTAGAGCGGTCATACAGAGCTCTGGCATCATCGTTGAAAACTTTCTTTTCGCTTTCCTAGAATTAAAGTAATAATAACAAAAGACTTCTATTAGGATGAGAGAGATATTTATAATTCTTTTCATAATTTTAACCATTCATCATACAAAATTTAAAATAAATAGACTACTTTAATAGAATCACAAAAGTAATCTATGTTTGGGTTTAAAAATTAAAGTTTACCTTTAGAAAAAATTTTAATTTATTAGTCTTGTATTATAATATAACTATTATTATAAAAAATAACGGAGGTGAATAAATTCACTGGAATTAATAGGCTCCTGGATAGCCGCGTTTGACTTGTGCGAAAGCGATTCTGGGATCAATTTTCGATTGTGAGAGCCCACATGCGAAATGACCTGTCGAATGACTTCTAAAAATACTAGTCCTTGTGTTATCCACTTGGTTAATGTCAACTTATAATAATAAATGTTCGTTATCACCCTTAAGGAAAATTAACAGAACTATTCGGAAATATGATGTTGTGTGAATGTAACATTGTTCCTCATATCCAGAGATGAGCTAGATACGGTATTTTATAAGTGAGACTTCAACAATTTAACTGTAAAATAGTATAATTTTCTTTAATTTTATGCCGCTTCAACAGTCTTAATTTTTATAGGAAATTTATCTTTCTTCGCCTTATAAATATTACCTGAAACTTGCTTATCTTTGCTTCTTTATTACATCGTTTTATTTCTTTTATTTGGAAGATATGCATCTTTATTAGGCCCAAATTTTGATAGTTTGGCTCTGAAAGAAACTTGCTATTATTATCGGTACTCAATCAATTACTATTCATTCAAGATTGAATACGGTTAATAAATAATTTAAGATATTAACTAACATTCTGTGGGAAAATGAAGGGAACTCAATTAAACAACATTTATTTATTTATTAACAAGTACGTTACAATTTGGACATTAGTCCAGGTGGCAACGATGTAAGAACATTCTAGTTGCTATCTAAGAGTTTTAAATTCGCAAAATTAACAGGTATTCAGTGGTCACAGAATACTGTTAAATCTTCAGAATGGCTTTAATGAAACTCGTCTGAGAATTTTCGATAAAGTCAAACTGATAACCTGCATTATGATTCGGAAAGACTTTTCAATTTTAAATTTCTGAAGCGGAATTATGAAAGAAAAGAAACAAATTTGACTGTTGGGGAATAAACGCTCAAAATTTTGCATTGGTAAAATTCAATGCACCCAGTCTATGCAAGTATTTGTAGTCTAAGGTACGTAATCAGCGCGTCGAACTCCATCCCAGTCACTATAAATCTTGATTCGCTATTACTTTATTTCGTTTGTTTTCCAGGTTTTATGATTTTGCATAATATTCATGGCTTCTGCCTCTGATATCGAATCCAGATCTGCTTTCTAATAAAACAGACGCGTGATTTCCCTGAATCCTAGCACATGAAAGTGATAATAGAATCTTCCTATAAATGAGATTCAATCAAGTGTAGCAAATGAAGTAATCAACGTTTCATATCGAAAGGTAAACATTATCAGTAAGGATGGGTGGAGAGAGAAAAATGTGCCTTGAAAAAAGATACTTTGAGATCGTAGTACTGAAGGGAGTAGAACAAAGTGAAGGAAAAAATAAGAGCGGAAAGATAAAGAGAATTTAAGATACCGTGCCAAAAAGAAGAGAAGGACCGGAAAGCTGCGTATAGACAAATTGAAAGGATAAATGAGACAGAGGGTAAAGAGGAAATAATGGACCGACGATGGTAAAAAGTGGGTTGGATCGACAAAAATATAAAGCGAGGTCCAGAAGTGAGGGGACTAAACCGTTCACTTGACCGCACTGTATGATGGTTTTGTTTTCACATTAACGTGCACAAAAGGTCGGGCTCAGTGAAGCTGTGCTTTTGGGTATGTTATTTGGGCGCAGTCATTATGGAGGGAAGGGTGGGGTTCTGAAGGTAGAAAATGACCTCTTTTTTTGGCTTGTCCAGTGAAGGACCCGACGGAGCAGGAAAATGAGTTTTATTCACATTTAGGGTTTTATTTTCATGTGAGAGAAGACGCAGAGTGGGGGCTCCAGGATTTAGCGTTGGTCGAACCGCTTTTGCGTGAGGCCCCAAGAAAGGTCTTGGGTCTTAGGGGAATAATGGAAGAGCACTAGACCTTCGCTTGGGCTTGTATTACACCCTTTTCGATCAAAGAGACGGAAATGACTTTATTTGTGTTTTGTTATCCAGAGATAATGGAGGGGAAAATTAATTTATTCCCTGCTTTACCAGTTACCAAAGCTCGTATGGTTCTATGAAATTCTCCGTTTCAATTAGAGGGAATGGGATTGTCCAGAGAGTTGTACTTAGATAGAAAAGTTCTATTTGCTGCAGGAAGAAAAGCCAATATTTCACTCTAGTAAATACCTCCTTCCCTTTATTTCAACATCCAGTTTTGATGATATAAACAGAATGATTTAATACATTCACGCTATGGCATTACGTGATGAGTTTGGGTCTTCATATGTAATAAGTAGCGCATTTTAAAATAGATGAATAGTGCGCACTGTTTGCGTCGTCTGGCATACACTCTTTACACGAACTTCATATTAGGTATATTAGATTTAAAATTATCTCTTCTTGTCCCTTAAAATAAATTTATTTGATTTTGATTGTATCCTAGTGTCTTGATTGAAGGAGTTTATGAAAATGTATGAGATTCCATATACTGTGAACGCTCATTTATCAACATTTTCCGTAGCCATATTTTCGTCTTACAACGTATTAGTTAACACCTCCTGATGTAAATATCTTATTAGTAAAAGTTTTATGTATGGTAGAGTATTTTATATTTGAATGTGGTTATCTTTTGGCTTCATCAAAGTATTTCTTTGAAACATCCCCTTTAAGAAAAGTTTGCCCAACTATAGCTTGTTAAAAATATCCAAGGGCAATATTAAGATTACTGTAGCAACCTGCTGGAAAAGCGCTGGAAAACAGAAAACTCTGTTGCCATCCTAGTAAGACATAATACACATGCAAGTCATTAGACAAACTTGTAACGAAAATTTTCAATATATAAAAGAAGATTCTTTGTAATATTGAATTAAATTTCTTTCAAACGACCGGCTTTACTCCTGCGGACACATCTTTTAGTCAAATTAAAATAAACTTTGTGAAAAATTATAAAATCTACGTATTCTTTAGTACCATGGTTTTCCAACAGTCACATATTACGTATTCACATATAAATGTCAAACATTTTCCGTGCTTAACTCTATATTTCGAGTGTCATTTAAAAATAATCTCTTTAATTAATCAAATATATAAATGACTATATTCAATTAAGTCTGGCATAAGATATACCTTAAGATATAGAACTGTGGCGAAAACTCTGAAAGTCCTCTCCCCAACTCTCAAACATCATATTCAGTTTATCCAAACACCACTGGTTTAGGAGACCGAAGTGATAAAGCCCTTCGCGACGTCAAGCCAGAAAAATTTCCACGGCCGAATGCACTCTTTCCGTCACCAACACCGAGATTGAATAGAAGTGCGTAAGCAAACCTTATATTGGAAGAAAAGAAGGGACAGAGCTAAGAAATTTAATTTAAACATACGCTCGAGTGAGGAGGCCACGAGGCGAATGTATTCAAATGGCCTATTACCGGAAGATTGGAGCATGGACCCAAGAGAATTGAATTTCATTTTGCCCTCTCTCTCTTCCATGGGAAAGCAAACATTTGCATAACTTCTTTCTTCGCTCCACCAAAAACTAAAGGAAACTCTGGTCCCCGAGGTCACATATTCTTATGATGTCTCCAAATATGTTTAAGCATCGGCGTTATTTTTAAGAGAGGGAAATAAGGAAGATGATAGGGTAGGAAAAAGGAGATACTACCGAGTTTGTATCCTAAGCATCCTGAGTTCTACTTTTTGTATCATAAGTAATTCACAATGAGTATTTCTCTCTATGAAGAACTGATAGAAGAATCAGAAGCAATGTTTAAACGAGTTCCTGCTGTGATATTTCTTCTGTGTAAATACTGAATTTTCCGTCGGCTGAATTCTCCTTTCATTCTTAAAGCACACTTTTATTCAAGTCTCCGTTTTTCTCCTTATGCAAGACTGAAAGGTTAAGGGATTTTTTCTCATTTCTTCCAGCAAATATTTTACCACGGTGCGGCCAATGACTAAACGTGTACTCACGATGAAATTTAATTAATTAGTTAATGATTAAATTTACCTGATGTTTCAGCCTTTATTTGAACTATCATCCTCGTTAGAGCGTCTTCCACTTTATCAAACTTATCTGACTTTCACTTGTGTAATAATATCTAGTTCCAATTTAATACTAGCACACTCTAAGTTTCGGTTGTGCAAATCGTTTCCAAAGGGTAATCTGTCTCCTTTACACACATGGATAACGATTGATCGATAGATTTCAGCAGTAAAACCTGTGCTCGCATAATATTAGAATGTGAAAAATAATATATTAAATTATTGTTTATCACGTCAAGGAGATACTTAAGAAATATGTGAGTCTTTCGTAAGTGTAAAATAATAATCTTGTCGCAATAAAATAAAAGTATTTTCACATATGAAATAAATTATCCTAGATCATACAGCCCATTCAAAAGGTAAAATTAAAATAACTTGAACTACTTCAATAGTTCTGCCCTCTGATTCACCAGATAACCGACTATGAAACCAGAAAGTAATGAACTACGAGTGAATTCACTTCCGTTATGTTAGGCTTATGATGAAAGACTACCCTCAAAGACGTAGTATGTTAGAATCAGAAGCATTAACATTTCGGAATATTCTACATGAAAAATATTCTCAGGGCAATTTTAATCATAAATCCCCTATAAAGATGAATCTGGAATCATGAGAAATAAATCCAGCCTTTCATCGCGCTTCTATTCGTCTAAATGAACAGTTTCAACGTAGACCTCGTATTTTGCTCACTCTGGATCCTCGCCTTCCATTTAAACGAATGGATGGATTTCTTGAGAAACACGGACCTCTACGTATTTCAGAGAAAGAGCGAAGAGTAGGCTTTCATGCTAGATGCGGTTTCGCCATAGACTTGAGTCCCCAAGAAGAGATAACAGTGTACTATTGAAGAGGTACTGGAGTAATTGTTAACGGCAAGTGGAGTAAATGGAGATTCAGCAAGAGATTGCTTCGCGCTCGGCTTCCCTTCTCAAAACAGCCGGAAGTTACGCTGAGGTCTTAGTGAGCTTACATAACATCATTCGCCGCCGTGGATATATGCTCCGGACATGACCTTGAAATGAGAGAAGAGGGAAGGATATTTGCGTTGAGAATTGCAGACGAAGATTTGGATATACGCGTTCCTGCTTTATTTTAAACGTACGTCACAATAGCGGATCATGTGTGCATTTTTGAAATTATCTTCTTCGAGAACTTGGAAATTATTTTTTATCTTTCCAAAGCTGTCAATAAACTTGGTTGTTATTTGGCCGATGTTGACTCGAAGATATTTTTTTTCTCATTACAATCGTATTTATTGATCCGTGTTTAACAGTAGAATACTCTGATAGTCCAAGAGGGACTACAATATGAGATATTAATGTTTAACAAGATGCGTAAGATTTGCAAAACATAAGGATATTTAAGATTCTGTTTCCAAGACTTAACCGTGCGAAGTTAATTTTTACAGTCTGCAGGGTAATAATATTTTATCCCATTTTATCTTGTTTCATAGAGAAAAACGCCCCCTTTCTGTTTTGTCAGGTCGGTTATTGTACAATAGGATGTCTTAATTTTTACTTATCGCCTTAAATAGACGGTTGCTCGTATGGAGCAGAGAAGGGAAACCAGTGGTCTTCGGGCCAAATGTGGCCTTACTGGGCATTCATTGCGGCCATTTAGTCATAACCTAAAATAAATACTTATATTTGAATAATTTTGTTCTTTAACCTCTAATGACGCCAAGTAAAAATATAATGGCAGATATTCTCTTAAAGTTCACTCAGCAAAGAATTTGTTTTCTTATAAATTTCGCCGTTTAACAAAATTAATGTAGAAAACAACTACACAAGTAATTTTCACACTATGCCCTCCGTAAAAGACTTAATTCTAAATGGCCTTCTCATGGAAAATGGTTCCTCATCATCAGCATAGAGTATGCCTTTTGTCTTTTATCTGAAGATGATTTTCATTTATAGCGGTTTAGTGAGGGATGCATAGCGTCATTTAATAAAATTTTGCAGGTTGAGTATTTTGTTAGGACGCAAAATAAGGAATAATTTTTTTCAGCAGAGAGATGGACAAAAATAGGTAAAAGAGAAAGGGAGATAGGAGTGGGAAATAAGGGAAGAAATAGGGAGGAAGTGAACCAAGAAAAATGGCCTCAAATATAGATTAGGATCTCGAACTGGGCTGTCATCTATCAAACCTCCCATATCTCCTATCGTGCTGTATCTCATCCTTTTCATTTCATTTCCACTTGTATTCGCTTCATCTTTATCTCCACCTTTCATCTACAAGACCTTATCTTGCGTGCTTTCCTTCGTTAAAATACACGTTGATGGCTTGGGTGTAAGATGAGACTTATTAATCCACCGCTCTTGCTAATGAAGTCGTGATCTAATCAATCTAAGTAATCTTAATCCTCGAATCTTTGTATCTACCAATGCATCTACTTCGTTTCTTTCTTTTCACACTAATTTTGCTATATTATCTCAATTTACTTACCATTCTTCCTTTTTTCCTACTTAAAAAATCATTGATATAAGTAATCTCTCGCTTATGAACGAAGGAAAAACATTCATCATATTTTCTTCCATGGCTTCATTTTAAAACAATGAAGAATAATTAATTGACAAAAATTTCAAATCATACCATGGGAATGCTTAATACTCAAGATTATGACTTTCTTTTCCTCGTTATTCCCATGACAATCATCGCTCAAGTCCAATTTAATTTTGATTTCATCTTCGTTTTTTACATTAGGTTGATTTGAATGGTAAGATAATAACTGCAGAGAAATTATTAACATAAATGCCGATCCATTTTTATGGGATTTTCGAGGTAGTGATCTTGGCTCATTGTAGCTTTATTTCTCTGTCTTACGTAAAATAAAAGGAGAACTTTCTTCAAGTTTTCCTCCTTTTAATCAGATTATCAATATTTGTTTTCGTCTACAAGGTTTATAAAATTGAAAAACCTTTGATTGTTTTTGTCTGATTTCCATTGATTATTGTAGTAGTGCATCATATTTAATTTTGATATTTTCAAATAATAGCTGTATCTTTAAATTTAGAGAGTTTGTGCATGGAAACGATGAAAAATTCATCTGTTATCAAAATATGAGGGCTGAAAATAATTTCAACAGAAATTAATAGATGAAACTGTATCAACTTCCGCTAAACTTGGTTGAATACATATGGGATTGCAACTCATGCAGGTTAATTAATTTACACAATTACCCCATGATACGTTACTTCGTTTGAACACCGGCTTACCTTTATTCCATAACAATCAATTTATGCCCCAGAGCACTTGCTAAATGCGTCATGAATTCTCAACTCCTCCCCCTGGAATCACTTCAGCTAGAGCATCGTGGGTATTTTTGCCGGTGGAGAATATGACGAAAAACGACCCTCTGCTAACAGTAACATACAACGCAGTTTTCGGATTAGTTAAAATTCGTCACGAGCTCAGGTCTTCGCGGCCAAATATTTGAGTACGCCGGTCGAGTGCTTGCGCCCGAAAACAATGGAAAAACCTCAGTTTCGTCCGCATGAAGCTGTTTGTCTCTCTTTACATCCTAACTTCCTCCGTACCTTTTCTCTTCTCCCGTCTCATCCCATTTCACATCCTCTTTTCTCTCCACTCTATCTCTTGATACAGCCCGCACTTTACAGGAAAAAAAGGGGATTCGGAGCGGCCAATTTTCTATTCCTCCCTCCCTTCACTTTCTAACCCATTTTCTCGACGTGCATGTATATATGACGTACCCTTCCACGCGATATCCCCCACCGCCCCGAAAAACCGCTTTTAATCTGTTCGGAGTGCGAAACGGTGTTCCTTCCGTCCCACTTTTTCTCATAAGCGCTCATATCGCCTCACATTCCTTTTTCTCCGATCTTCATTACATCCTATTTCAGCGTTTATTTCCTTGTTTAAAAATGAATTTGGGCTTCTTTCTCCCCCCTCCCATTTTTCTCCCGCCCTCTCCGTTGCTACATCCATGAATTTTATTTATCCTGCTATAGTGGTCTTACGTAAATAGATTTATGACCCCTATCTGTGAATGGAACGTAGTGCTTACCGAATGGCTTTGAATGGGTTTTCTCTTAATTGTTTTTACGGAATGTTCCCCATTCGGTTATGAGCTATTGGCTACGTGACGATGTTTTTAAAAGAATGGAGATGATTTGCGAGGCATCGATATAAATGTAGTTGCTTCGATTTGGAATGAGGTTTAGCCAGTAGATACGTAAATTCTACAGCATTATGAGGGGTTTTATTAATCATAATGAAGTCATTCTAGGAATGAGTTGCTCATAAATGTCTGAAAAGGGGTAAAATCTTCACTTCTATGAGACTAGAGTATAAGTATAGCATCAGATACAACACTAGTAATTTATAGTTTGCAATGCATAAAAATCCTTATTATAAAAGACAGCATTTGTCATTCGGAACCTCTTAGGGACATACTTTCCAACGAAATCTATATTCATTGGAAGACTTTACCGATAAAATGATTGTTCGAATTGAAGAAGTCATTAAATGATGCAACGATGAATTAACTTCTTTTATAATCTCAATCGATCAAAAGGTTTCGCCATTAGAGTACATGTCAACACAGATAAAAAATGGGTAATACATAGGCTACAGAGATTATTTGAATCTTTAAATCATTGATTTAACTATAATATAGATAATTAAATCGATTTTAATTTTGTATCTATCAGCTGATTCTTAAGTATTTTATATCTTAGAAGATTTTTTTACGCTGAATATATTAAATATACGATTTCAACATTATGACAGTTGAATGAGAAGTTCCTTGTTTTTTAGTAAACTTCCTAATGTCCTATATTTCAGAACAGGTGCTACGGAATATTCCGTGCTTCCAGAATAAGATATTTACCTTTTGGTCATTTTCATCCCTGCCCTTTTCCATAGACGTAACATTATATTTTTAACAGTCACACTGCACTGACGAGTGAAGATTTCGTAAGAAACAATTACTTACATAAACGAAAATGAACCTTATTTTTTCAAACTTCCCTTTGTTGAAGCCTTTGCGAATTCATCTTTTGAAATATGTAAATAAATAAATTTTATTCCTTTGAAACTAACCTCATTTGCACTCAGTACGTGCTATTCTTATAATCAATTGATGCATCAAGATGGGGTAGACTTACTGTTTGCATTAGTACAGGCGTATACAAACTACCACTCGTGAACGATGTGAATGAGGCCAGCGAGCAAATTAGATTTCAAATTCAGTACACCGTCTGTGAGAAGGTGTGACGCTTTTACTTTTTTTACTTAGCTTACTTTTTTATTTTCGAGCATTTTCGATACACATAAATTCTATGTATTCATATGTTAAAACAACTTCAGTTATTACAATTTAAGCACTATGCGCTATATATGCTAAGACATGTAAAATGAAGATCATTAAGACCCGGCTCGTCTAGCTCCTTTTGTAAACTTATGCGGCCCACCTTTAAAAAACTTTGGAAATCCTTGGATTAGTAATGAAGGAAAGGAATAGAATTTATTGGATTTAGTAATGAAGTCGCTCACACTGGTGAAACATCATATTAAAACCCAATATTTTAAGCACGACGAGATGGCATGTGTATGTTGTATGAGCACAATCCCCAAGAAAAAGGGCTAATGTTTCGATTCTCTCTTACACACCACCAACTCGTTTCAGATCTCGCTGCAGATAAAGATTAATACTCCAACGACCATCGCATTGTCTCAATTCCAATAGCCGGTCGCAATCCCCTTATCTCTCGATGCGTCGAAGCACCTGTCGCAATAAATCTCAAAGAGGTTTCCAAACTTTTCTCCCGGCATAAATTGAAAACACCCGTGTACCCGACCGAATATATCAAACAGGTCATCCACACTATAGACCGGAACTTCTTACGTTCAAATCCCGGGAAGAAAGTTCGAGTACGGCATGGACTCAATAGAGAGAAACCTATATCACGGGGATTGTGCCGAGACAGGAGAGTGGGAGAAATCCTATTGGAAAAGCGGACTGCAATACACGTCCAACAACTGTCTCCTATAGAGAAGGAATAAGACGACACCTCCGAAGATTCTCGGGACAGAGGATCTCCCGTCCCTTTTCCACACAGAGAGTACTTCCGCCAGACAAGAACTCGCCCACGAATAAAAAAGAACGTATCCATTCTCCCGGAGGAAATATGTCTGATCTATATCGTCCATTGAGACGTCCTCTTTCTAACGCATACACGCCGGACGATAGATTCCACGTGAAATGCGTTTACCTGGATGGGATGAAGCCTTATCTCGGATTCTATGAGGAAGTGGGACCGAGGATCCCGATCTAGGGATACATAGTGGAAATAACACTCTCAGTAGATTTAATATACTAAAGGATTTTGTAAGGAAAATGCTCCGTATATATCTATGATGGAGTTGTGGAGATTTTTTCCACGAACCAAATCTTTCCTTTTCTCTCTTCTTCTCTTTTTATAAGTTTTATTTTATATATATATTTCTCTCTTTTGTCATAATTTAAGAACATTATACGAGGTTAGCCGGAAGAGCTAGCCTGTAAGTATTCAATTGCGGTTTTAATTTTAGTGAAATTGATATCAATATTTTTTTATCATTTTTTGGGTTATTTCCTAATAACGGAGTGATATTCTTATAATTTATGCCAACCTTTTTATATAAATATAAGCTGAAAATACGATTCACTTTTCCGCAACTTTAATCCCTTCTGAGAATCACTACTGATATAAAAACTGCATAATTCCAAAGGAATCAAAACTTTATATACTTCAAAGCTTGCTTTATTTTGCAGTAAAATTTAGAAAGAAATACTAAGAAAGAGTATGTCTATGAGGAAAAATATTTCTAAAGCTTGAGAAAGAATAATCCCAAGATGAGGAAAACAGCCATAAAGAAATGGGACAGTTAAGTCGCGAAGACGGAGCAATTTTTTTATATTTACATGTAAAGCTATACGTGGTATATTGTATATACTAGGCTAAAACGGAATTAAAATTAAAATTGTACAGTTGCTTCTTATACGGAAATACACTAATGTAAAGAATTAACAGTATGTGACAGTTTTACAGTATGTGACAATTTTAGGGTACTGGGCAGCAGATTGTGTAGCGCGTTTTCCTTCGGTAAAAGTAGTTCCGGGTTCTGGTGCTAGCTCAATGACCTTCTATGTCAAAGCACTTACGACAAAACGACTACGATAGTATATTAATGTATGAGTATCGTATTCCTACATTGGATACGCATGTGTGCCTTCTGAAGAAGAAGACGGACGTAATAAAATCATCCAAAGGAACTGAAGCATTGAATATGTGCACAACATCATTCATAGGGAGATTTTACTCTTGAGACAAAAGAGAGGTGCCTCCTTCACTGCGTCTTTTGGACGTTCTTAAGGGATGGTACCGAAAGGGTAAGTTAATGGGGTATGAGAGGATGACCGAAGGAAAGGGGTAGCCCTATGGAAATGAGTGGAACCTCCCGAAAGGGGTATGGCAGGAGCACTGTGAGATGGGGTATAAGTTCAGGAAAGGGTGACCGCAAGGGGTTGTCTGGAGAAATTTATGCGGGAGTGTCTTTGAGCAAGTAGTGAAAGGGATGGAATAGGTCGACGTAAGGTTTACGGCGCTGACTTAAGAGCGGCGCAAATTGAAACTATGGAGCGGAGTTGCCAAGGATAAAATTTCACGGTTTATGCTAATTTCGGAAGTTATTTATAAATTTATCCTCTCCTGTGGGTTTTATTATTAATATCCAGCGATTTATGCCACCGTTTAAACTACGGTAAGGCTTAGAGGGAAGGGTAATTTCTGTTTTATTATCCGAAAAGGTTTGCTCGCTAATATCCGCAGACATGTGCGTGTTTCATGCTGTTAGGGGAACATTGTCGTACACTATGCGGCAAATGGAGGATTTAATTTGATTTCCGTTTGATGTGACAAAGGATGAAGTTAATTAATAAGTCTCTGTTATTCCCTCTCTTATTAATATGACGCATATTAGGTCACATTCGCATAAAATTACTCATCGTAACAGACGTGGTTTTCAAATATATTAAGCTTTAACTATGGGATTTGACATATCTTATCGTCTCTAATTTAGCATACAATAGTTGTAGTTGTATTTGTGTGTTGCATAAACAAATCTCAATTAAAGTTTTGAACTTTACTGAAACTCAGAAGAATTACTACATTGCAAAAATGAATAATTAATTGTTACAGAAATAAGAGAATATCAAATAAACTCTACATCTTCCATTGGATTTTAGATTTGCGGAAACCTGAACCGATACCAAAAATATTGAAAGTACGATTCTTACTTTAATAAGTTAAGCAATGAGATGAAAATCTGTGCATGTACTGGAAAATCAAATATCGGATCTATATGGAAAATAATCATACGAGTTTATAAATTATTCATCGTTTATATTTATTTAATAATACGGCATGAAACCGCTGATTTCCAATTATTTGAAGAAGCTAGAAATAAATTTAATATGATCTGGCGTAATTTCCTAGAAGGCTGTCTTAAGGAGAAGAAAGACTTTGTAGTTCTCCACAGCTTATTGATAAAAAGTTTTACTACCGGAGTAGCATCATCAGGCACAGATAGTAAAGTGCAAGGTATAAATATTGAGGAAGTGTGCGTGGTGGTTAAAGGAAAACCCTTTTTGAGGGAGAGGTAAGGCATATTCATTAGCAGGGAAGGCTTTACCGAAAAAGTTACACATTTCAGTCATTTTTACGAAGTCTTTCTTCTTCTTCAGGAAGTTAATACGATTAAAATTCTTAACCTTGTTATGTAGCTAAGTCAAGGATATAGCTGGTTATAACACTCTACAACACAGCAGTATATCTAACGATCATAATAATTACTGTGTTTACAGAATTTCTAGGTATTTATCGGAAAATAGCCGGTAATATCCGAAGAACATATATTTTCACCGCAGGATACTCTATCAAAGTCTTTATGGTGGATTTTTTACATGAGAGTACGTTGTTAAGAGATATATTAGCGTTCACAAGGAAAGACTCCAGACAAGTATTCAAATCAGCATTTGAGTTCGACGCTTCCAAGGAGTGCACCAACCTTCCGGTAATGATTTCCAGAATGTATAAGCTAACGCGAAAAAGTATTAGAAATCCATCTGAGGCATGATGCGGCACTTTGAAAAAGAAACCCTATTTAATAACCCTCAAAAGTTTTCTTTTCCTTCCACCCCGGCGCATTAGTCAAACCAATTGATTGATGATTCTCGGTATCCGAGCGAGTTTGACGCATTTTTTAAAAGAAAACCAAAGCCTTCAAAAGACCCCCGTATTAGGGCCTCGGTATGCATTTTGTAGGAAAATCCCTAACTGGAAGGAGCATCTTTCTCCGTCAAAGGCATAGGTTCTTTTTCATAGGTGAAGGAAGAATGGGAATATGTATATGTAGGTTCAATACCCTAATATCTCCTTAATAATGTCCGAAGAACAGGAGTTAAGAATTCTCCGCAGACGACGTCAAATGAGAAGGAGCATCACTCTCGCACACGTCACGACAGGACAATGGTTTCAGAGAGGGATTTGCATCGCGAAAAGACTTTGGTGATGCGCTTCGTAAAGAAAGCGCTTCTTTTAAAAAAGGAGAATGATTGGGACGATGCACATTTGATCTCTCGTGCATCACAGAAGCCGTTTCTGAAAGTCATTGAGCTTTTGGTTATTCGAAAACAGAGAGCGGACTTCAAAAGTCTTCTCCAATGCAGAGGCCAAAAAATGCGCCAATCCCTCGCCTCGCCTTTTATCGTGATTGGAAGGGTGGAATTCTTTTCGGGAGATGACGCAACCTTCGGAAAATGCTTGTGTTTGAAGAAAATCATCGATCGAAACATATGGCGAAGGATTCATATTCAATAAATGATACCACATTCAGTCTTTTAGCTTATTTGTTTTCGATAGCAACACGTAAGTGATGCATCGCAAACACGCCATTAAATGGATGTGTAGTGGAAGATTATCTGAAGCTTACCCACCAAAGCCAGACTTCTTTTTGTATACGAAGAAAAGTAAACTAGGAGTAATATTTCTGTTCAGTCTGTAGTGTTCAGTTGATCATCAAATCAAAGCCAATTATAACTGCTTTATGACATGCTCTTTTCTGAGTATATATTAATGTATCCACTATTTTAATAATAAGGTAAATAATTGCAAAATATTCAAAGTTTAATGCGAAAACCACCGTATCCTTACTGATCATGAGGTCAGAATAGAGGAGACAAGTTCTTTTTATTTATTTATTTATTTATTTATTCATTTATCACATACAGCATACTAATGCCATTTTATAGCGATAATTTAACTTAACAAATGGACAACACACACAACCACTCCCTTATCAGAGAAAATCTGATCAGCCGGGATTCGAACCCGGGACCTTGGTCATCACTTGGTGACCAAGGTCCCGGGTGTAGGGTGTGCACCCTTTTGGTGTAGAATCAACAAAAATGGTGGATTCGATTGTATAACATGAATTATTGAGCATGATTTAAAAGAGAATAGTTGGGACGTGACCTAAGAGGGAATTTTAGGGCATTTTGGAAAACTAGATCTAAAATTTCAAAAGTTTACTTTGTGTCGTTTATCTTTAGTGATAGAAATTTTCAGTTGCTTTGATGACTTTCCAGTGAAATCAAGCAGTTTTTGAAGGTAAAGTCACCCAAGCTTTTGTCTTCTCTGCCCTGGAAGAATGATTTCGCTACTTGAAAACATATGAATATGGAATGATATGAGAAAAGTTCAGTAAAATATATTAAGTAATAGGTTCACAAAAACACCTGCAAAATATTTTATTGCCTACACAGTACAAGTAATGAAATTACCATTGCTTCATGTTGTTTTGCGTACGTATAGAAGTCCTAATATTATGATACGAATTAACCAATTATTTACAATAAAATCGTAAGTTTAATTCATTTCCATTTCAAAAATAAGAAGCAGAATAAAAATGGTAGGTGTGAAAGTTTTTTCTTACCCCCGTTCTTATAGGTGTTTTCTTAAAGATGAAAAACTTTCCTACGTTAATTTTTTTTGTTTTTCACATTATAGCCAACCTCTTTCTCTTGATTTCGTACATGTTATCTGAATTTTGCATGTACATTTTTCATTTCTATTCAAGACATAATTACTCTGGGTTTCATAGGAAAAAACAATGACCAGCTACAATCACGCATAAGTATGACGCTAATTAAATTTGAAAATTTTCCATTAATTACATAAAACTTGATGTAACTTTATTTTCTATAGCATATTTGTGGCACTCTCCTTGCCCGATAACTGTATGCAAAGCAATCCTAAAATGTGAAACTTCACTCCTCACTGCCACCCGCGGTGGACGGGCATATCCGTCACTCTCCATCCGCACTTGACGCATATTCACGGCACATCACCTCATGGATATTCAGCATCCTGCAAATGAATAATAAATCGCCGATTAATTCTCAGCCGCACGATCGGTCCGACCTCTAAACGCCTCCTCGCCTTCCCATTAGAGCATTACAACGATTTACAACTCACACCTTTCGTCCACCGCGATAAGAACCTCCACGCAATTCCCTTTCGCACTCAATTTCGGGATTAGAGTCACCGGGAGTCGCAAAGGGAGAACACAGACATAATTCTCGAAAATGTACGAAGCCAACTGCCGAAAACCCTTCCGTGTTGCGTCCCTTCAAGACACGTACCCCCTCCTGCGGCCATCAAACAACCGAACATAATACCACCGTATCTTCGTACGGCTCGGTCCAGGAGACCGTGAATTATATCTCGCCTGCCACTCCTCCCTCCGGTCCACTCAGGCAAGTTTAAGAGGTTGATGCCAAGACCTCTTTGTTCGTATCCCTCATACATTTCTCGACCCACTATTTTCCATCCCTCGTCTTTTACGCCCTAACTAACCGGGTCTCTCTAATTGCCACTTCCCCCAAAAATCGTCCGAGAACCGTCTACTGGTCGTAGACCCTTCGCAGTATTTTCGTCCTAACGGATATTACGTGGGGGCGGAGACCGCTGTATTTTCGCCTCCATTTTTTCAATCTCCTATCTCACGGTGTCCGTTCCCCGGGATTTCCGCGCTTTAAAACTCTTATCTCTTTTGAAGAGTGCGTCGAAATGGGATCTATTTGCCTGAGGAGTGGACCACTGTAGCTTTTATCCTCCTCAATCTTCTCCCATTATGGTAACTAATGCTTCTCGGCGTCGAAAACGTTAACTGGTTCGTTTCAATGAGCGTTACTCCGCCGGACGTTATGAGTGCGCCTCGTGTTGACTTTAAATTTGCCTCGTGTGAAACGGAGTAAATCCCTTCTAGTCTGATAGCCTTGAGGGGAATAAAGGAGGAGCGCCGTCAAACTATGTACGCGGTGGTAAACTTGAATCCCGTGGTAATAGTACGGATGCATTTGTCTAGATGTGTGCGTAAACTCACTGCTGTTTGGATATGAATTGGATCTCGACAATTACTCGCCGTGAACTATATTCTGATAAACGAGGCTGCTATTCATAACGTATTTTTCCTGCTCTCATATACGAGAGAATGGAAATAAAATATCGTTCATATCATTGTACAAATAGTATAAGGAAAGATGACGGTGATCTTTATTGGGATTTTATTCTTATAAATATAAAGCAATGAAATGAATTCACGTTTCCTGTTTCATTTCTAAGAATGTTTCTGTTTTTTTCTATTTTTACGGGGCCAACTTATTAAAGTTGATGTCAAAATGGTTACTCTTAAATCTTAGTGCAATCTCAGATAAATCTGTTATTGCTTCTACTTATTCCATCAATTGAGATCCAGAAAGATATGTAGAGCAACTACATAATCTTGGAGTACCAGAGTTACCTTCTATCGAGCTATGTTGAAATATATGCGTTTTATGGGTAAATTTTTCTTTAACTTGATCATTATAAATTAAAGAAAGACAATATGTTTCATTTTTCACATTAGCTATATGATAAACAGTCACAGAGTACTCTATATACTCAGAATTCTAAATCATTAGTGAAGACTATTCTTCAAAAATATTTTTGGAAAAACATGTACCAATTAATGCGACATTATTTTACTCTCCAAAAATATCTTATGCTGGTAATTTTCAGATTGGTTTCTATGCATCAAATACAATTTATGTTCGAAGGACAAAAAAAGCGAATGGATGTATTGCATCTATTCATAGAATACGTAAATAGGTATCAGATTTTCTTTCTTTTTACTACAAAATATATTAACAGTTTTGCAATCGAAATATATTAAAAGTATTAGACGTTTACGAATATGTGCAAATCCTAAAGAGAAAAAATAAAGGTACGGGAACACGATGATTGCGGGAAGAAAAAACTCCTACTTAAATTAACGGAACTAAAACATAAGGTAGCCATATTGGCTGTGATGTACTATACTACGAGGACCAAGGAAATATTAAAACAGAAAACAGTTTAACTTCATTGCGGAAGAGTTATATATCGACTTAGAGATTGACAAGAGATTTTAGCTATTTTCTCGCAAACTTTCGTTGAAAATAAAACGGGATTCACCTGTATTGACAGTATTCCTTACAAATTTATTTTTTTATATATTTTATATATAAAAAAATAAATTTATATATATATATATTTTTATATTATATATATATATATATATATATATATATATATATATATATATATATATATATATATATATATATATATATATAGGTATATTTTTAGACATTATCATACCTCAAGACATTCCCAATGAGCTGATTTTGAAAACGATATAAAACTTTAAAATGAAAACAAAAAATCTGAAGGGAATTGCTCTATGAAAGACGAATACAGTACAACCCAAATATTAAAAGCAAATGAAGAATTTATGTGTGACTGGGACTCGAAGAAAGCCTACTTCCTGGGTGCAAGATCTTCACCAAATTAATCAGAGCAGTCTCAATCCACGGCACTATAACTTGATTGAATCAGAGTATGGGTCTGGAGAACGGAGGATTGGAGTTTGATCTAAGTGAGCTATAGCGTTATAACTTCTGTTTATTCCTCTTCTACGAGAATGCCTTTTCGTTCAATGATGTCCTTAATCCTTTTCCAGAATGTGATATTACTCGACTACATCTCGTAGGCATCTCTCATTCATCATCAAAACCGCCTTAACGTGAGAATATATCCACGAAAATTATCAGCATTTCATCAAGGTTTTTTGCTCCTGGATAAAAGGACTTAATTACAACCGCGGTCGAATAATTTAAAACGTAAGACACCCTCGAGGAGATCCGTTTAATCTCCGCAGCTTTCCCAAAACCACCTTTTGATACACAGCAGTTAGGGAAGGCACGGGAGGAAACACCGAGTCTTTCCAATTCCTTTTTTCGCCCACTTTCCGATTCAATCCGCCTAATTTGAATTCCGCGTGGAAACATCGAAATCGCCTTTCCTTCTGCTCCTAAGGAACAAAGAGAGAGAGCGGAAACAGCACCTTCCCGGAATTTATGTCCTTGTTGACGGATTTTCTGAATCATTTACTCCAACTTCTCATAAATTACGCATCAGAATCAAAGATGCCTGCTGGCCCACCCCGCCTTCATCCATCAGTCTGGTCCTTCCCACTCCCATCGGGGGACTTCATCCCTTAATTTCCTCCCTACTTAGCCCACGGTCTTTCCACTTCACTCCCTCATCTCGAATATTCTCCTCTCGCCATACTGACGACTCATCCTCTTTTTTGCCCCCGACTAAGGGTAGGGTTGTTTCCCCCGTCCGCCATATTTATTATTAAAAGTCTCCCGCAGATTTGAGCGAAATTAAATTCCCGGAAATCATTTCCTCCGAGTCGCTTTTAACGATGACATTATCATAATGGATTCTTGATTTTTGCGAGCGGCGCGCTAGTCTCGAAGGCTTTCCCTTAAAGCGAGCTTAATTACTTTTTCCGTTTTTATTCCGTATTTTTTTATCGCGGAGGAAAATATTTTGTCTCCCGCTCGGTCTTGTCATCGACTTCCTTCCTCGTTTGCTTTTTTTTTATCTCGGAGTGGTGCCGTCTTCTTCCGATTTTTCCCAATTTTCGTCCCCGGAGAAGATTCGTGATTGTGCGTCTTCGTAATTATCGTTGGTTTCCGTTCCGAATCTTATCGCCACAGTATTTTATTTAAGGAATCCTCCGAAGCGCGAATTTCTTGGAAATTTCTCTACTGTACGAAACGATTTTCCTCGCGTTTCCGAAGACGGTCGTTGGCGTCTTCATCAGCGACCGAAGAGCATCCGTCGGATGCTGACTCGGTTCTACTTCGGTCTTCGCTACACAGGCGACATCGACTATTCTCAGGAGCTTTTTCGATGGAATTTTCGGGCGATTGGTGGCAGCACGCACCAAGCACTTCTCGCCCTCCAGCGCCGTCTTTGGCGTCGTGTGGAACTAGAATCCTTTTCTTCGCTCTCGCGCAGCGGAGTCTTCGGAAATAAAAATGAAAGCCATCGGATGAATGAGTCCGTTTCGAATTTACGTTTTCGATCCGCCATCTCTTTCCAGGGTTATCTGCTTTAACATCATGAGCTAGGAAGCAGAAAGACACCGTAGATTACATATATTGGCAAATTTACAGTGTCTATGAGTCTTTTATACGAATTTTTAAATATTTAATATTTTATTACCAAATTTTCACTACCAACGGTGCGTCCAATAAATAAGTGAAAATTCACAGCAAAATAATATATCATAAATAGTGATCGAAAGATTCTTGAAAACCATCTCCTCATTTTAGTTTATCATTTCATTCGAAGCTTTAAAAGATCTCGTTATTTTTAGCACAGTGACATACCGGAAAATATAGGGAAGGTCTCCGGAGTGCCATGTGGGCAGCGCGTTCGCTACTCTTGAAAGCGGTCTCGGGTTCGATTCCCAGTGGGATCCCATGTGTGCGGAATGGCCCCAGCTGTCGCGGCACTCTTAACGTGGTACTTAACAATACCACAATACTACTATTTAGGGCCCTAGAAGTAGATAAAAATAAAACAATATGGTGGTCTATATGTACCGTGTTCGCACCAATTACACCTCAGTGGCCTCTACACATTGCTGGGGATGCATAATCTAAATGTGTATCCCTGCTTTACCCAACCTTCACAATCTTTTCTTCTTACTTTTTCCTTTCTTCTCTACGATTACTTTATTGTTCTCAAAGATAGATAGTTTATATCATTATAAATACATAGTGTATATAAGTTTATGAATATAGGCATGCTTACATATATAAAACACTTGTATCATAATATAGTATCTCATTAATAGCATAGTACAAAACATCACTGATAATTACAACTCTACACTGCTGTTTTACTAGACATTAGATGGCGCTGTCCCTCTTACGCAGTCGTACTGTACGTATGCAGGAATTTCAATTCTGTATCTTGGATAGACACAACTGTTTATCGTTGTAGATTAATTAAAACACTTCACTGCGTAATTAAGAAATTGTTTAGAATAAAAATTTAACTAATAAAACTTAACGTATAACATGTAACCTGAAAAATACCTACAATCATTTACTGAAAATTGCCATTAAGTAAGCCACAGTCAAATGATGATGCTACGTGATCACAAAATTCACTTTATTAAAACCATGCAAGCATTCACTAGCAATAAACCGAAATATTAAGATATCATAAATTACTACAAAACATAAAAGCAATAATAAATTAAGTCCATGTGAATTAATCTGAAAGATAAAACAAGAAAAGTGATTTTTAAAATCTATTCAAATAGCTAATTTTTGTTTCACTTTGGATATATACTAATTACTATACTACTTTGGATATATACTAATATATACTAATTTGCGTAATTCAATGCAAAGTGAACCATACTATACAAATATACGTTTATGGAGAAATATAATAAAAGAGTGATTATATCAAATACTTGATAGAGAGAATGCCTATAATAGATAAAATTGGAAAACGCTTGGGGAAACTTACATCCGATGTTGGGTTTAAAATGGCTATTGATGATGATACTATATTAATAATTTTCATCGATACAATTTTAGCAAGTCAGATCTTAAATACAATAAATTTTGCAATCCAATATAACATACTTCAGCATCAGAAAGATATAGACCCTAATATTAGAGAATAAATTTATTAGGGGTTAAATACTTTGAAATTAATATTCCTTATATGAGTGGGTAGCTCTATCCTGTTCGTTAATCAATCTCCGGTGCCTATCTGAAGTAAGCCACCCGATGCCTGGCAGTTTTCAATCATGATATTACCTCCATACCTCCCACACACTAGCAGGACTCCTCACGAAAGTTACGGGCACAAATTTGACATCCGAAATCTGTTGACATATTTCCCTTCCCTGGTAAACCGCCCCTCCACGAGGTCCTTAACCTCCGTGTACTCCCTCACATCCCTGTCCGCATCTGAGACAACGAGCTAGCTAACCCCCAAAGATACACAACTACAATCAACTAGGGTAGAGGAAGCGAATGATAGCCCCCGGGGTTTCACACGGACAGATAGCTCTCAAAGCAATAGCAGTGGCGTAGTTGGATAGCGAAGACATCATTCACCCGTGACGTAGAAGTCGTAAGGGACGCACCTCCGGCTGATGCATCTTAAATGCCGGAGAATGTTGAGACGTGTATGCGCACGTGCGGTAGGGATTAATTATCCAAGCAGGCAGTGTGGCGACAGTCCTTACCTTATGTTTGGATCCATTCCTGCCTCTCCATGAACCCGCTATTATATCCTCCCTCAATTCCTGCTCACTTCATCTGCGCACTTGTGCATGATTTCGTCTTTGAATTACCATGACGAGATCGAAGGTATAATTCCCATGTAATCAATCCTAGATTTCCTCGACTCTTTCTTCTTAATTAGTAATAATACTTATAAGAATTAATGAAGCGAATATAATAATAAATTGTATTCTGACCACCAATTAAACACGGAATCATGTTAACTAATGATAAGTAATGTCTACCGTGCTACTATCGCATGCATCAAAACTAAAAATATTCATTGAAGCAAACCATAGAGGTAATTCTACAATAAATGCTGTTAAATGAAGTGGAATATCGCTGTGGCTTCAATAATTAATTAATCTGTTGAATGCAAAGAATATCAAATAAAGCAATTCTCATAAAATGTGGTAAGAGGGTGTTTAGTACTAAGTGGGTGGAGCAATGTAAGGTTATTGTTTATTCGTTAGTCTCTTTGAAAAGAATCAAAGACCTACTCTGAATCTAGGCAGTTAGATGGGTAAATTTCGCATTTTGCTTTTTCTGCTATAGATATAATATCTAATGTATTATTCTAAGTCTATTTCATTTATTTAAGTCAAACCGTACGGGTTTGGATACATACTATTTCTCATCCTCTATTGAGTGAAGACCTGCTGTTATGAAAGAATGATATAGTGAAATAATGATTTTCTTTTTTCCTTGTATTTTTCTATACTTTTATCTTTGAGTGACGTGAATTCACTTTTAACATGCATCGTACTTGCAAACACGGATTGTTCACTAGAGGTTTTACATACATGCATCATTCATGTTCAGTATTAGTCCACTTTTCACATAGAAATGAAAAAAGTTGTAATAAATCTGATTACATGTTTTATGCTCTATAACATCCAATATCATTACAAAATTGTATTTTAACTTTTCATTAACAAATTTCAAAGGGATTATTTTTGAATTTTTATTTTGAAATTCAACGGTAAATTATTTTATAATTGCGAAAATTGATAAATTCATTAAGTTGAAGTGGGCAGTAATTCAATCGACCACACTTCTGCAATGAATTACGTTTTTCTCAAAACATGTTCATCAAATATAACCATTGCATCTGATATCTTCATCCATAACTATTATTTGCAGGAATATATTATTTGTAACATCTTACCTATATCCCTCCAATGACAAACACTAAGTTACTTTCTACAACAGTAAAGGTTATTCACTGAAACAAATAACATTTGAAAGATGTCAGCTTACATGAGAGCATAAATCCCAAGACTCGTTCAAGAATTGACATTTTTTTAAATCTCAAGATTACCCGATTCTCTTGAACACGGGATTTTAGAATAACCATCTCTTTAGAATGATTTCATTCAACATTTTGTTCCATCCCTACAATTCGTCATCCCTCCCATTTCCTTCCATCCTCCTCTCTATCTTCTTTACATCTCCATTTCCTTCACCTCTCTTCATTTCCCCTAGCAAACTCACTCTATATAGGCATATCCCTCCTATCCGAACTATGCGCTTCCCACGCGCGACACCCCAGCGCCGCCCTGGGGTTGGTGATTGCGTCATTAGTTCTTCCTCCACCCACTGATTAATACCGCGAAGGAAAGTGCGCGAGGCGGGGGGTTTAAAACGAGGGTGAGGAAAGGGTTGGAAGGGATAGTGGGGTTTGTAATAAGCAGAGCGAGGACAGAAGGGAAGATTTTTCTGGTGGAAAAAGAGGGGGGTGAAGAGTGTCGCTGAAGAGTACGATATACGTTGATGAGAGGGTTGGTAAAAGAGGGTGGTTCGTAGATATTAGCGGGAGGGAAAAATATGAGGGTAAGTCGTTCGGGATAGTGATGGAAGAGGGGTGTGATGGTAGGGTGACACTCAGGGTAAAGGAAAAAGGGCTGACGGAGGGGGGAAACCAAGGGTTTTCGAAGGGTGGGATGTAAAAGCGGGAGAGGCAGGAGATTTTTTGGGGCCTCTCTGAAAGGTGGGAAAGAAAGGGTTGAGAGAGAGGCGCGTTGGAATTTTCTCTGAAATATTTGAGTTGCATGGGATGAGGGGAGTGGATGGGGAAGAGGAGATATGTGCTGAAAAGAGAGGATGAGGTGTACTCAGGAGGGATGGGCGTTCGGATATTGAGGTGAGCGTAGCGTAGGAACGGAAAGGAACTCATTGAGAAAATAATTAATTCAAGGCGGTGGAAGGAATCATTAAAGGAATTATTGGAGGGTAAAAAAGGATGAGTAATTATGGGCGACGTTTTTGAGGGGGTGGGTTAAAGCACGTGGAAGCAATATTGTGTTTGACGGAAAATGATTAAGAAAATATTCTCCGTTGCGCATTTTGCCCTTGTTAGGATGTGGGTGGCCGTCCTTCGATGAACCTCCTTGTCCGCGTCCATTTTGGACGAGATGAGCGGGATTGACGTTTTCGTGGGTGTGTCAAACAGGGAAATGTTCTCTTAAGCCATCCGAAGTTATATGGGAAGAGTTTATCTTATTATTGCGATTGATGAATAGCGATTTCATTATTACCTGTCATCGTCTTGAAAGTAATATTTAAGCAGTCATTGAAAGAGATATTGAAATCTTGTATGCCCGCGAATAAGTGAATATATAACGCCCAATCGTTATAATTCGGATATGAATGATCGACAAACATTCTATCCCTATTGATTATAAGAAGTTTGCGGAATTTAATAGAAAAGCTGGATTGCAATTGCTGGAAAATCATATTTCTCATTTTACCTTTGTAGATTTTAATATCAGTGTTTTAATATAACCTTTAACCCCCGTGAATAACCTCTTCTATATTCTACGACTTCATCTTACGACAGCTACTATGACAGTTTTAAATACTTAAGAGTGAATAGCTGAAAGGTATAGTGTTAAGGAGTACCTAAGAAATGTCTTTTGCGGGAATTTGCGAAATGATGGTTAACCTGAACCTGAATCTGAATGTTTCTTTATTACTAAAAATTATGAATTCCCCGACGGCACATATCTAAGATAGTTGTTACGCGCTCCAGTGTTTGTAAATGTGATACGGATTTTTTATAGACATTGAAGATTTTTATTTTCAAAGATCTATTTACCTAGATATATATACATGATTTGTATTGCATAAAATGTGTATGGGAATTTTGTAGGAATGAAAATGTTATAAAACATACTTTATTTTATCCTTCTACATTGCTAGTAAACATGTTTATATTACAAGCGTATAATTCATACGTGATAGGTACAATAATGTTCTAGAGTGAAACAAGAATTTAGAGAAATGAAGCGAGACATTTACTGCGACATTCGAATAAACTTAATAGTGATAGAAATGATTCAGAACTCATAAGCCCGGGATAGCATCGTCTTGTTTAGATATCTATTCCCGTAAAATAAACCACTTAAGCATAGATTTCCACTTTGAATAGCTGAAAACATACCGCTCAGTTAGGTCTATGCAATCTCGGCGGCATGCTGATAAATTTCACAAGGAGTTACGGAGGGATCCCGCAACACGAGGAAAACTTTTAATTTATTAAAACCCCTTCCGAAATCATTCCGCTCACATTCCTCTAACCCACTCAAGTCCAATCACAAATCCAGCATCACTTCAATACCGGGAACTCTCCACTGAAATTCGTGTCGACCTATCATAGCCGTGATTGCGAATTCCATCCATGCACGTTCACGGAATCCCCTCATCGGATTCACGTCCGGGTGGTGAATACTCTCATTCAAGCAACATCGGGAACTCGCCAAACAAATACCTTCGCCAGTGATTCAAGCAAGCTGATTGTAGGGAGAGGAGTGCCCCTCACAAGCGAGCGAATCCGCTCTCGTATTGCTGGAAATAACTCACAAGGAGAAGGAGCGAAGGAAAAGAGAAAGGGAAAGGAAATTTCGCTGCCGAGTCAATTCGATATGCCACTGAACCGAATTTGATTGATGATTCTTCTTTTACGGTGTAAATTATTCCGGTATCCTTTTCTCACGTGTAAAATTTTGGAAGTGATTAAATAATTATAATTGGATGTTACTTTTCCTGGTGAGGATAGAAAATTCTTATTTTAATTTTCAAGGATATTTTTCAATTAATTAAGGTTCCTGAGACTCCTTTTTAAAATGTAATTTGGTTTAAAACTTGGTGGTACAGACCATAGAGAGTTGGGTATTTCATGTTATAGATTTCTTTCTATAACCTTTTATTTGTAAAATATTTCAGATTAGCTAAGAATACTTCTATTTACTCGTAATCTACTAATATATTATATTTCACAAACATTTATTTTATTAAAATTCATACAATTATATTTCTAGGTAATTATAGTATTAATATAATGTAATAGGGATTGTCCATTTCCGGGAATTGCGTTTATTGCAAAGATTAAAATTACTCTAAATTTGCAATACATAGTCTCTCACTCTTTCCAAAGTCAAGTTCGATATCCTTTGAGCATTATGTTCCATTCAACGGGGTTTTGTTGTTTATCATTTGAAAGATTAATTTGAAGACTTACTTTCGATGTCTATGTGGATAAATTATTGAGAATGAGGTATTGACTTCAATGAAATATGTCAATAACAATAACAAATACCATAGTATTTCTTTGTATAAAGTAATATAAATAATAATTATTAATGAGACTTTGCCTTTTAACCTACCATGTAGGATAGTGACTGATGTACATACAAAAAGTTACTAACGTTAGGGTGATGCCAGGAACGAAAATGTAGTAATGCATAGCTTCAAACTTTTCAAATAATTTCTACTTCCATATTCTTGATATTCATTAACATTTTATCTAAATTGTAAATAATTTTTCCGTGCATTTCGGTGATATTCCGGAATAGTAATTTTATATCCTATGCGTGTGCATAGTATTGCAGTTCTATAAAAGGAGATCGCTTTTCAGTGCAGAAATGTTTTCAAACGCAATCACCACGGAAACATTGGTGAGTCAGTAGGAATTTTATCACATCGAGTTCTGTTTACAAACTATACGAGCCTTGTCAGGAAAACGTTACATTTAAAACGCTGATGGAGGCAACACCATAATCCCTTAAAAACAAGTCCGTAGCTCGCGTGTTCGTAGAGTTTATCCTCTCTCGTTTGGTAGCCAACACAACGATGCTCATTTCAAACGGAGTTTGTCGACACTAGCCCCTCGTCCATAAACCCCTCGCGTGAATCAGTCCCCGGCGACCGCGATTCGTCGGATAGAATGCCCTTCGTGAATTCCCTACATTAAACGCCTATACTCCGCGATTCGTGACTACTTTTTTGTTCCCTTTAACAACCTCTCTCCGTCCTGCCCATTTACCGCTACTCTAACTTCGCAGTATTTTTGTAGAATTATTTCGGCATAGCAGGCCACATTTAGATTTGAGTATTTGAAGCTAGATTTGCGTTGTAATTCTGCTCAGTACTTATACGGGTAAAGGGATTCTTGGTTATACATCCGGGGCGTTTTATATCCTACGTGCATTCGCAAGTGAATTGCTGGGAATGAAGCATTGTTTCATACATTTAGAATTATCTATACATTTTCTATTATCAATCACACGGCAAATAAAATTTTAATATATTTAATATAATAAAAATTTAATATATTAATTTTTTATTAATATATTGCTTCTTTTTATAAAAAGTGTAAAAATAAAAACCACTTGCAACTTGTATGATTGACCCGATCGCTTTCTTTCTCTTCATATGATGAATTTACTCTAATACTCACTAAAAATAGAGGACATAAATAATACTGTACATTATACATAAATATGGTGTCTAATTTTGAAGTTGTCCTTCCAGTTATAACTTTGATATCCAATGGAGTATTATATTTATTTAACCTTAGAGTTTACAAGGTACATTTTTGAAATAATAAAGAATATCTATTTTCGTTCTGAAGTCAAAATAGAGATTCTGTAGCTAAATGACGACCAGAAGACATAAGATATCCTGAAAAATCCTCAAAAAATTGAGTCTAAAATATTTTGAACAATCAGGTATGCAAGAGGCACTTTTTCAAGAATCCAACACGGAAGTGAAAATCAGATACTTTACTTCCTTTGGGGTGAGTGAGGTGAATTTATGTATTACTAACTGCCACGATTCACTTTTACCATCTAAATGCTCCAAATTGAAGATTCCAAGGAAAGATAAACATCTTAAACATTTATCTATGCCTTTACAATAAAAAATCTGATAATGATATATTTTTAAAATTAATTCTTTCAATTAATTTATTCCCCAACGATGAAGAAATACCCCTATTGGCTATCAGGAAGCCCCTTAGGAAGATTTCTGAAAGACAATACCCGCCTCATTACCAAAAAGCTGAATACATAGAATCTTTTATAGATAGGACAAGAAGATTGTGTATCTTCAAGTTATATCCTCGCATCACCATTGTGGTAGTAATCTTGAAAAAATCTACACATCAATAAATTCAGTAACCTAAATCTGCTTTAGATGGCATTGAGGTATTTTCATTAAAATTGCTTTTTATTTGAGATGAGTCTTTATAATTAATGTATTGAAATATATTGTCTCAATCTAATGCGCAGTTCAACTTAGAAGTCCCGTATAAGGTCTACCCCTACCCTATGTAAAAGCCTGAGTACATGTTATTTGCATAAAACAATGGAAACAGAAGGAAACGATGTATTCTATGAATACCGAGTTTAGTTACATTTGGATTCCAAGGAGAAATGGGTACAACTGGAATGATTGCCATTTTGTCAAAAGGATCCTCCGTTTATTATTCGAAATATGAAGAGCTATGATAGTCAGACATTTATAGCTGTCGAACTAGAATATTTAAAATACTCCTCAAATGACTCGAAATCCTCGGCTAATATATCATTCAGTGGTTTTCAACCCTTTGGGCTCTTTTTAGCATATTTCCAACATTAGCATCTCCTCCTCACCCCTCCGCGCACCAACTTTCATCAGTTGCAGCAACATAGCAGGGGTGTAATCCTGCGCATGTACAGGGGCTTATCTCGTGCACGCGTGCTGTGTCACGCCGACGTTAGATGTCCACTTTGAATGACAGCGTTTGTATTGGCGCTTATGCAAAGTTTCCCGAACAAAAAAACGGGGGCCCCGTTTGCGCCGGGGCTTTAATATCTGCTTCGGGATTTTATCTGCGTGCGTGTGTGCGAGTGGGTTTTTCCCGCGGATCAAATGTCACCTCCTCCATCTAGATTGCACTGTCATTGCAAATTTGCGTGCTGAAAGTAATGGCGCCGTCTCTTAATCCGGAGGGATTTTTGAATTCATTTAGCTGGATTAGGTTATTTTCGCCGTTGATTTACGAGTGCTTTCGTTCTATAAATACTCTAAAATGACTGATTACGAGGCGATTTTCGCGTCGACGACTTTCGTGCGAGATGACTTATGATGTGTATTTTAACGGAGGTGCATATTTGTAAATATACCGCGCTTTCTTGGTGGCATTCTCCGGCGCTGAAACAGGCCAAAGCGGGAGTTTTCTCGTAATATTCTCGTATTTTTAGATAGCGATCGTAAGTTTCGAGATAACGTACAAAAACCCATCTGATTTTGCGTCAGGTCTCCCGCGTATAAGTTTTTCCTCCAGCGAGACACTTACGTTTTACGGCGGAGTGCTTTATCTCCTTTTATTATCACTTTTCCGCCTTTCATTAGCTACTTTAGTGATCAAAAGCGTGTTTAAGAGGTATTAGTGGTGATTATATTCATAATTAATGATAAATTCGTGCTTATTCCTTTGTTTTGCTTCTTCTGAATAAGATAAAACCTTGATAAAACAAGGTCATGCAACAAATGCTCGAGAAAAACCACCATTTACAAATGCCTATAGTTTACCTTTAATTAAGTATTTAGGAGCGTTTCACGGATGGCGATGTATATTTTACTCCATAATAACAGAAGATAATATAAGTATCCTAACTCTTTTCCATGATGTGTCATGCTCATACTTTTGAAAGATTTTTATATGTGACCCCTATGTGCCTAATTGGAGGTTTTTGTTATACAATTGAAGCTACGGACATCGCTCAGTAACTTTGACTATTCGTGTATTGGATCGTCCTAATACCATTCTACTTGATACCAGCTTTATTATGGAGCGTATTCATCTCTAACCATACCACATTTAATTGATTTCTTGAAAACTTTCTGAGGTTACAGACGTGAAGAACATAGCTAATTTAATTAAACTTAATAATCTCTTGCATTTCGTCTACTTATATCAGCAACTCTAAATCCTCAGAGCGGAATAATGGAAAAAGCTTCAATAGTAGTGCATTTTTTCCAATGACTAAGCAACTTATATAGATTCATAATAATTATTTTTAATCAGCTTCAAATGCATGGGGCTGTTTATTAAATGTGTGTGCAATGGTCTGTTTATTTATAAATACGTGGTCTCGGTATACTTATTCCATTTCAAACAGTGATTTAGCTTTTAATCCGAAAATTTAGGAATCAAAAAATCACGGTAGGTGATAAAAAGAAGAAGATTATAAAAGCAGCAACAAAAATTATAGCAAAATTAACAACGGTACAGTGTGGATAGCTGGTCGTTTAAAAGCGACTATCTATCTGGGACTATTATAACAACGAAATGGAAAAGAGTGCATTCCCTTTAAAGGAACTAAAGGAAGCATTCCTCTCGCGTGATACATTTGTTTGCTTTGACACGGGCGGAGGCAACGTAGAAATTTTAAGAGGCATTTGGCATTCAAGGAGCACGCGGATTCACGTCTGTTCCCGAGAGTGGCTCTCTGTTTGTAGTGGAGGAAGACACATCGGTTCTACAGAGGAAAAGAAGGACCTTGATAGCCGATCGATCCCACTCACCTCCGTCATTTCCTGCTGTCATTTGTCCCTTTGCTCTCCCATTTCCTCGACACAATTCCAGCACACATGCACCTTACCTTTTTCCCAAACAGCGTTCTCTCCGAAACAGGCGAACGTTCTTTCCATCCAGGTTCGGAAAACCTGTTATCCTTCTTGTTTCGGAATGCATTTTACTAGGAGGAAATTTTATTGCGAGGGAATGAAATTATTGTGAAGTTCATTGTGTATTTTTACTCGTATGTACTAATTTCATTATGTTAGATACGCTAACTTTTATCATTTGTATCCTCTTTGATGTTTTCCAAAGTAGTGGCAATATTTTATTATTATAAATATATCCGATACTAAGGAATAGTGTTTATTTGATTACTTTTATCATACAATAATGTTTCATTCATAAATTTTTTATTTCTTGCAATGCAATAAGGATAGCTATTAAAGTAATATGCGCTGCTGTATTAATAAGTACGACAGTATAATTTTTCAAAGCAGAAGACTGAATGAGTTGCGGGAGAGATGGCTGAAGAAACTGAGAGAAGCAAATAAATTTTGAATATTTTTTCAGTCAACGATAATTTTCCTAGGCTATTTGCCAACAGGTTCTCCTGTTGCATTTTTACGAAATAAGAAACTTAGATGTAAAATGAAGGTTTATATAGCACCAATATTCCATGACTAATGGCTTATTAGTCTTAGAATCTCTTATGATTTTACCAGATAATTAGGTTAAAGATATAAATAATTAAGTCTTAGTAATGGAAGTAATAGTTATGGAAATAAAAATTATGGAAAATTTATTTTATGCTGCAAAGGTTTCTTGCTTTAAGAATTATTTCATTGAAAACCACGTCTCATTACAGTACACATTAGGGGTAAAGTTAAGAATTATGTGGATATTATATAATTATAATACTATCATGTTACTATCAGATTCTTATAACACATGTTGAATCTCTTATCTTTAAGAATGTTCCAGACATTACCGTTGTCAATGGGCGGTTGATCACACTTTGAAAAGAGACTTTTTCTAATGTCGGGTGCCATAAAGCATCGGTAAGTAATGAAGGCATGCATCACATCTTCATAGCATCATAAACAGATCCGAATCAACCCTAACTTTAGTGTGAGTAGCCATTCGATCATACATCATGTCAGACTTACTCCGCAGCAGTGGTAGATAAGTAATCGCCCACAATACCAAATTTTATTAACATTGTGCAGATTTTAATCCCTCCCTCCTCAACCACCCTCTTCGACATTAAACTAAGGAAAACCTAAAACGTTGAGAAATCGAGCCCGGAGAACATAAATTCGTAGTTAACCTTATCAGGCCGCAGTTACATTCCTTTATAACCCCACTACAAGATCATCTTCCGCGCAGTAAAATATTTGATATCGGAAAGAGAAAGCGAGGCGATGAGATATTTTTAAAAGCCCGAAGCGTACATGCATGGTTAATGACACTTCGGTAACGCGCCTCGAACGACTTTCAGCATCAGGACACACAAATGCACAAACAGATCGTGAGAAGCACTCCATAAATGCACGTTTTTTTTACTTTCCATAAAAGGCGAAGGAACGAGGAAATAAAAGGGCAATGAAAGTACGAAATGACACCTTAAAAGGGAGATAAAACGTCATCTTCGAAAGATAATATTTCCCCACCTTCCTTCATGGTCGCGGGACAAGTTGTCGAAACGAGCGATGCGAGAAAAATTAGGTTTACTGCCCATCCCGACGGTATAGATTATTGGAGATGTTTCCAACCTAATCTCGAAAAGAAGAATTGCTCGGAACAAAATTCCCAGGGTATTATCTCTCGTCCTCACGGTCGTTAAGGGATGCATGCATTATGGTACTAGGCTCACGGGGACAGTTGTTGCATAGGGTCCGAATGAAGAAAGATGGCAGCGGGAGAATAATGTTTTAGGGTGGGGCCTCGGGGAACGAGTCGGTCGATGTGTTTCCGAGGGAGGGTAAGGCACCGTGAATGGGAGAAGTTGCAGATCTTCTCAATGACTCCCCACTACGTGTAGTACTACAATTTTGTAATTTTTACGCGCCACTCAGTAGGGGGCGTGAATGAGTACTACGTACATGAAAGTGGACGTTGATGACTCAGGACTGCTTACGTTATTTTCGTTAATCTCTTCGCATACCTATGCTGTTTATTTTAAGTCTCTTTAATTTAAAATATGTAACGATAAATAAAGCCATAGGACTGGTATATTATATGCATTATTCATATGATTACAGCATAAATTCCTTGAAATATAATTATAATTATTCCTACTACAAAGATTAATTAATAATATTCGTTATTAATGAAATCATATTGATAATATAAATACTGCTGATGTAATTGTAGAAGGTATTATAAATATCATTAATATGTATCTCCAAAAACAAAGTTTTCATATTATTAAACTTTACATCAAAGGCCGGTTGTGATCGATCTATCGTGTTTGTCGACCACGACTAATCTTTGAGATGCCTCTTAAACACCTAATCATTTTAATTAATTCAAATATTCGTTTTTGTAAAACATATAAGTAATATACTTTGAGTCCTACTGTTTTTTAGGTTTAATGAGGTTGCGAAATAGAATTATTTGAATTATTAATAAAAATGAACATGTCTAGAAATGCAACTGTTACAATCGTATTATTCTTGTTATGATTACAAAGTACACGCAACCAGAACAGGGGAATAGAATACCGTTTACAATCAGTGGTTTATAATTAAAAAGTAGCCATTAGTACATACATACGATTCCAGGAATGAAGTCGGATGAAGGAAAGTAATTAGAGGGAGGAGAGACTTGCCGAAGTGACAGGCAATTAACTGATTGGCTCGAATTCTTGGAACGATTTATCAAATTGAAGGAAAATCAACTTGTTACAGTTAATTGTAGAACTTGAAAGGCTCGTTTTTCTTCAATTAGAGCAGATCTCAAAGTTTGAAGGAGCAAAACTAGGGAGAAGGGAAAGGGAAATTATTACACTAATTAAGTAATGATGCTCATCATCTAAATTCTATTTCGATATAATAATTAAGAAAGCCAATAATCTCTAAGTTTTGCATTATGAAGCAATAACGTATCCGGATTTCAACGGATAAATAATTTTTCCAAATGATTTTTTCTCCGGAAGGAATGTTGCTTGCATGGTCATTTGTAGAAGCATACGCGGAAGTTACCACGTTATGGAAGACGTTGAAGTTCACGAAAGCTATTTTATGGTAAATAACAGGGAATATCCAACGTTGAGAAGCTGGTGGAAGTAATCATATCAGATAATTGAAAGAGAGATAGCTAGGCTACTGTTATGTATCTGAACCATCACAAGGTAGAACTTTTTTGTACTAAACGTGACGAAGAGAAAATACTTGCTCGAGATTTTTTTATATTTAAGATGACGAAGTGGCCATATGTTGAAACCTGTTGTCGAAACATGGATTCTATGGAATAGTTTAGATTAGTTTAATTATATTTTATCATGGATGATTACTCCTCCACTATTCTCTCAATAAGGTATTGAAAATCCTTTACGTAACTCACTTCAAGATTCTGCGGCGAAATAGGCCTTGATTTAATTCGCATGTTACTTACCCCACGTTACTTAATAATGTTATCATTGACGTCTTTTCATTAGTTATAAGTTACCACTGTTGAAATTAGTTACAAAGTTGAAATATATTCAAAGCCGAGAACGAGCACAACATTATAGAGTTATCTAATTATTCTAGTTATTCTAATTCTAGATATTCTAATCTAGTTATTACATTAACCTTGTATGTTACTGAAAATGCTTCGCGTCACTAATTTCAGGATTCAGCGGTGAAATGGTCCTTGCGTCAATTCGCATACTTAATCCATGTAACGTAATAATGTTATCGTCGACGTCTGTCCACTTGTTGAAAAGTTATAAGCTAAAGATATATGCAAAGTAATTTATACAAAGTAATATTTACAAAGCCGAAAACGAGGGCAACTCTATAGAGTTATAGCAAATCTGCTGGCGAGAAAGAAGCGGATGCTGAATATTTATAAGCGATCAGACATAAATTGAGATACGACTTCTGTATATGGCACAAGGCTCTCTTTGTAGCGTATCACCCTCACTGCACCATTGCCGGTATAGTAAATTTTAACGCCCCGCGTACTATCCTACTTCTGTCATCCGAATCCTACCCATCCCCTGGCCAATGGCAGCGGAATGCACCGCGATAAACCCTTTTTTCTCCCCTCCGTCATATTACGCCATAAAAAAGGACAAAAATGCATCTCCCCCATAAGCCCCCGCTTGCACCGAAAGCCGCAGGCGTTGATTCATAAATAACTGGAACGCATCATCCGAACGATGGGAAAAAATCCCCGGAGATGAAAGAGTCGAACGCGGTACTGCGAGGGTGCGTGCGAGCATTCCACTCACCAATAATACGGGGGATGAAAAGGTTTCGCACCGCTGCGTGTGCGTGGATATGGTTTCGGAACGAATTCCCGTAATTATGTCTCTTTTTTCTTGCAAAAGAGACAATGAGAGTTTTTTCCACCGCGAAATAAAAGTTTCGCTCGCGTGATTCTTCTTTTTTTTCTCTCTCCGGGGTGTGTCGAACACGAGGCTTTGGTGATGGTCGATGGTGATTGAAGACCGGTGGGTGGGATTTGGAGGGGTGAGGATTAGTAGGGGTTTTTAGGGAGGGGCGATTAAAGGGAAGGAACGCTAAAAGGGGGACGGTTATAAAACCACCCTTTTCTGTGTGTGTACACAGGGTGCAGTATCGAATGGGGGGGCACCTCGTGATTTCCTGATAGATGGCGGTGGTGATGCGGTGAGGGACGAAAGGGATTGTGGGATATGCTGGACGTGGCGCTCACGTGATGCTTGATAATGCAGTCCATTGGCGGGGTCGCGCGGGTGCGGTAAACTAATGGATTTGATAATCCTCCCATCTGCTTAACGCTGCGAGAGCGTAAAAATGATCGCGCGATTATAAAGTTTCTGCGGTTATTTTCGCGCTGCGAAGGGCTGGCGCGTTATTTTTCGCGTTTTTTGGGTAGGTGTGGATTTGCGGCTTTGCCGGTATTTTAATTCATATACTTCGTCGAATAAATTTATGTTTAAAATTATTCTTCGTGTTTTGTTGTTGGGGTGATAAAGGATGACGGTTACGTCGCTCGAATCCGTGGTCTATCAGAGAATGTAATTATGCTGATCACTTTTTTTGCGTGTGACGAGCGAAATAAATCACCAGCTCACGTTAATGACACAAGGATTATTAAATGTCTAATGGGAGATAATGACTCGTGGACATGGTTAAAATATAATACAAATATATTAATCATATTTTTCTTCTCTATTCTTATATTTATCATCACGTTTCGTCTGTGATTATTGTATTTCCTATTATTTATTGCTTTAGGTCACGGTAATAGAAACATTTTAATTTTAATCTAAATACGATATCATTATTCATTATTTATCTAAATTTAAGAGATTGGTTTTCGAGTTCAAAGCATCATAGTAGTTAATTTTCCTTTTGTTTATTTACTTATATTAAAAATGGAAATTACGAACAAAACGATAACAGATTCCCTCAAAAATTTTTTCTCTAAAAATATTTCAAACACTTAGGGAATTCATTATCAATAGGAATTTTGTTTTGCTCATTCAGTCATCATCGATGGTACACCATAGTAGTCAAGATATTTCAACACTCATTGACGAGAACTAACAAGTTTTATCCTATATCAAAGGGTCTGTGAAATTATATAATCAATCATGGAATATCTATCTAGAATCATGGAATAACGACAGAACGTGTAAAAGAAGTTTGGAATTCACTTGTTACCTTATCTGCACAACCTATGCCTCGATCCGAGTAAATACCTAGGTCAAGGATACTCGGAAGATTCTATGATCAATCATCTGATACATCTTAACAAAAACTAGATAGGGAAAACTCGTAAAGAAATTTTCTTCCTTTCAACGCCTCAAAAATTTTTTGCCTTGTAGCTAATAAAACGGAGTAAAATCTCAAGAGACATTAGTTGGCCTAGAGATACGAAGTTTTGCACTTCTTTCATCGCACGTGCTGTAAATGGGTCATTCCATGATTACGAATATTTGGATTCAACTTCAAGCTCATGATAATAATCCCAAAACGCTGGAAATTAATTAATTCGGCTCAAATGCACGTGGCTCAACGAGATGTACTCAACGGTGAATGATTATGGAAATTCTTACTCGCCCAAACTGTTTTACATTTTCAAACGAAACGAATTCGGAGCACCTCTACTTCTGAGCGTTCCCATGCAACTATATTTTCTCTACGCGAAAGGATGCATCCTTTTGATTTGCACAAGAGAATTTACATTTTCACTCACTTTTCTGCTCAGGAAAATCGCACCTTTTCTCTGCTTTTGAAGCAGAAAAGGGAATGGGGATTCGAGAAGGAAAAAACCTGTTTGCTATTGCTCAACTCAAAACACTGATGAAATTCGCCAGTCGCTCTGAATTGCCCCGACTATTCTTTGCGGGAGATCGTTCCATCGAACCACTCAGTTAACTTCAAGGCTTAAAAACTGTGTCATTTCCCGAGGGCTCTCTCCAACGTGGTGACTTCTTCAACTTTTTCCAAGAATCCAAGCCCGAGGTCGCGGAGTTTTCGGAAGAATTTTTCCCTTTGGATTTCTAAGCGAGGCAAGGTTGCTTACTTTTTCTTCATTTCTGGGTATTCCTTTTTTATTTCCCTCGAATAATTTGATTATATGAGCAAGATTGCACGTTTCCTAATTTGAGAATTGTAAATCATTCCAACGAGCGAGTTACAAAGCACGGAAATTTTTCGAGATACTTTTCAAGTTGGTTCTTGAGTTTGTCAAGGTTAATGACTTTTTTATTTTGGATTTAATTTACTTTGCTCTGAATTAAATAATAGCAGATGCGAAACTGAAATTAGGAGTGCAGCCTTAAGCTAAATTTGCATGTTTGCTATCTGCGTTCTCCAGCTCACCTCCACTTCACTTGATGCATATAGCTTGAGGTCTATTGAATTGTATAAATAGTAAGAAGTTCGCGTGACTGAACTAGATATGACTGATTCTAATTAAGGTAAGAATTTACGACTGCTTAAGCATGCCATTGATTTTACCTGATATTTGTTCAATCTTTATTATCTATGGAATCATTTTCATTTCTGTTTCAGGAGAAAACCGGATCGAAACCAAAGCCTGCATATGAATATAATTGGATACTCTCAGATAAAAGGTTAGTGGAACTTTTTTTTCAATTTATAGTCTACTTTACTTGATGATAATGACTATTTGGGGAAATCATAAGATTTCTTCAGTTATTGATATGGCATAGCATTCAAAATTTCTTTCTACGGTTTGATACCAGTAACTACGAATTTTGAAATCATCATCCATAAATGATAAATTTTCATTGCTACCATTAAGAGTTTTTAGAGAAGCCGTTAAAATACATGCATATTTTTAAAATTTCCCACATCATCTAAATATTGTGGAGGATACTCAGTATCGATGAAATTTATTACCGTTACATAGGATCAATTTCTGATTTTTGTTCCAGCTGTTTTCTGGTTTCTATTTCTTCGTATCTCACTCATTTAGTCAGCCAAAATGCATCCTCGCGTGAAATACAAATGCCCATATCCACCACAGAGTTATTGAGCCACCATTCTACTGATAAAGAATAGAAAAACACAACATATTCTTTATTCTACTCAATATTTCAACCAAAACTCAGAGAAGATTCAGCAGTAAAATGGCGAAGAGAAAATTCAGCAGTAAAACTTATTGACAACATTACTTTAATCAGACTATTGATTGCCAGGTTTCATTCTAGTAAACGTAATGAGCAATTAATTTAGATGAATTTACTCACTATTGCCTCATTTTATTACAGATCTCTTACTATGGAGCGCGAAAATTAAACGCATTATGTCCGCGTTCTCTTATTGACCAATTCATTCGTTTAGGAGTAGTATCATGCCAAATATGGGTACCCCTTACATAGTAGCTCCGTCATTGTGACAGTGTTTATCCTTTCTGCAGATTCCATTCATGCGTGACTTCCCAGCCCATTATATTGACAGCATTACATGGTAATCGTGGTAAATGGCAGTCTAAAGTCAGCCCTCCATACATCAAATCCCGCTTCCTCACACGTGCAGTATATATTTTACTAAACGATTTAAACCGTTCTCGAGGCGAATCCGAAATTAAGTCCATCTCCTGACCACTACATCATCACCGTTAACTGTTAATCGCATGCACAGAAAGCCGCGGCCGCGTAAATCACAAGTGCCACTTTCGGCTGTCCTTGTGGATTTATGGCCATGAAATATCCTCCCTTTCTCCATGCTCGGGAGGGCAGCGATCGTGTTCTCCGGTTGCGGCGATTCCTAATTCCACCATGATTCATTCCTCCGCTAAACCCTTTTACAAGGTAATTTAACGGCCGATAATTTACGTGCCCCGCTATTCATCGCATCCGTCTTCCGATCTGATGTAATCGAGTTTTGCAGTTTTCCTCGAAGACATGATGAGTTAAAGTGGGGAAAAGTGGTCGCGTTGAGGTCGACCTCCGCACGATTTTAGAACGCTTTGACCAGCGTTAAGTGTCTGTTGTTAGAGCCTGCTGCTGCTGCTTCTGTTGAAATTGATTTAGTTCGATGGAAGTAGTCGCTCTGCTTCTGTTTTTCCGCGCTTGTTATCTTGCAAACAGACAATAGGTTCTGAAACATAGCTTAAGGAAACTTAAATGTTTACATTTTTTTACCTTACATTTATTCACCATCCGGGTAAAATTACCCTACTCTGATTCAGTTAAATGAAGACAATAGCGAAGGTACCAATTATTTTATTTTTGCAAAATAAAGGCATGAAATAGCACAAATGGCAGCAGACCAAGAGAGATATTAATATATTCCTCATTCCCTCTCCAAAGCTTTCGGTAGCTAATGGTGAAAGGGTTGTGGATCCTACCAGCTTCGGGCTGATGACTCTGCAAACTAATGTACCTAAAAAGGGTGCATAAATTTCAAATTTGAGATTATAAATTGAACACGAAGCATTACAACTTATGGTTTGCATGGATATATCAGTGTACCTAGAAATAAATGGAGACCTATCTCGTGGAGAGAATAAGAAAAACAGCAGTTTTTCTAAATTTACTATTTAATTGTAAGCAACTGACACATGGTTTGTATTCATAATCTTTTATCTTCTTTCTATGCTTGTCTTTTATGTGTTAATTACTCTCTCATTTTTTTAAATTATCGTGTACTAAATTCCACACTAGGGAATTCCAATTCTTCTAATCTCCGCTTACATCGATATCTTCTATATAATTTTCCCATCTTAAACTTATTCATGTAGCAATAATATACTGGATATGTTTCATTCTGTACTCTCCTTAGGCAGCGTTGTGTAATCATCTCCACTTTAATTAGATGGCAAAGAGAAGTATATATACTACTTGGATATTACTTGCCATGGAATTCAATGCCCACTAGAAAGAAGAGTATATTTTAAGATACAACATTATTCCTTTGGTGAATTAATTTATTTAATTAACAAAATTTCAATTGGTTTAATTAATAAAATTACATACATTGGCATTTAGCCTTAACACAGATGTAATTTAGTTTATTGCATTAGACCCCTCTTGGCTAACGTAGAAGGAGTCGAGCCAATTGTCTCTCTCATCGACTTTGTACTGGATTCTGCTGCTGGCTGCAGCTGCCCCTTTGATAATTCCCAGCTCTCTTCTCTTGAATCAAATAAAGCATAATAGCCTCTTTTCGTTCATGTTACCAGTTCACAATTTCAACTCCAATTTCTCAGTCCGCCGGCTTCCATACGCAATACCCCTCATTCACCAACTTATTTTAATCAACGGCCAGGCGGTTAAATGTGCTCTAGGGGTCAGCCTACGAAGTGGTACCGTAGAGTTTAACGGAGACGCCTCGTCCGCTTACCGCATTCTCCTCCACTCCATCTCATTAACTCAGCGAAGACCCCTTCGCGTTGACCCCGCGGGAGTACCACGCGTCACACCAATAGGTCCCATCTTGCTTCCATCTCCAACGCATCCAATCACTGAACGGGAAACTCCTTAGTTGGAGGTCGACGTCCTGCCTGGAGTCCTGCCCTTCGACCTTCCCCACCTCCGCAGGAAGCAAGTCTGAGGCACTCGCGAGGATATGAGATGTCGAGAACCAATTACGCATGCGCAGTGGAAGGGAATCGGCGATGAGACGCAATTAGACGGTTCACACGCATGGTCGGCGCCCCTCTATCTCGACGGCTTTGAAGTCACCGGTGCGTGATCACGATGCTGTCGAGGCCGTTGCTTCTTCGTCGTCAATCTGGGTTTTACCGTTCCCGGGACCCAAAAGGCACTCAACCCGACTTCGTAAGTTGGGAAGCGTTGAAATGCGGGCGCGGCTTGATTTTTTGGCGAAGGGGATTACTGAGCCGTGAAAATCTTATCTGGATGACGGAAGCCAAGCCCTGGCTTGATTTTTACGACTTGTAGCCTTAAATGCACTCGAGGATCTCACCCCCCGTTTCGTGCTTGATGTCTCTTAGGGTTTTTCATAGTTTACATGTGCTTTATATGTAATTATCGGGTATTGATTGAGCATCAAAAGTTATTGAACAGGATTCAAATTATAAATATCAATGTATTATGATGAATTTAATCTTTAAAATCCTGCTCTGATCTTCTGACTTTATCAACAAGATATGAACAAAGGCCATTGATTGATCGATTAATCCTGATAGTTTATGTGGCAAAGAAATACAATATTAATTTTGAGAAGTTTCATCACAGAAATCCATTGGATCGGATTCGAATATGTAATGTTATTTTTATTGTTCTGGTATAAATCACGAGATATATTTACTAACTCCATATGAAACAAAATATTGGTCAAAGTTTAGAGATAATGCGAGGTTTAACACTGAAACGATAAAAATACAAGTCTCGTCTAAAGAACTTCGTATTTCATTTTTACTTGCATGGTTAAAACAAAAAGACATAAATCAATATAATCGAATTATTTATTGCTGATATCTGTTTCTGTAAAATATGAATGATTTTTAGCTAATCATCATATTATCGAAGGTTTATCGTCACATTTAACCATGTAATAAAGGGTCAAAAATAAAAATAACCGTGTCCTACCACTGCTAATTATGGGCTTCTATTAAAAATATCAGCTGAATTTTTTCTTAAACTTTAAATATGAATATCTTTATCTTTCTCGTTACACTTTCTGAATTTACTACAAAAATGTATTCAGCATGATATACTTCATATGCAATTAAAACAAGTTAATACTTAAGCATTATGTAAATGGAACTGGGATGAATAAGTTTGAAACCTCCTCCAGAGGTTTGAACTTTAAATTTTCTCTCTCTTCTTCATTAACCTTTTAATACATCCTTACCCTCTCGTCTCATATTTTCAACTCCAAATTTTTCATCTTTGGCGAAATATTTCAGCAAAGAAGTCCCATTTGTCACATTTGCGACGTTCTGTACCAGAGAGTTTTCATAGGATATCTCTCAGAAGATCTCCAACTCTTTTATCTCCCTTCTTTCTCAACTGCTTAGCAAATCTAACTCTTAATTACGCGCCTGCGGCTGGGACTTTAACAAGGTAAAGCTAGCGTTTCTTTTCCTTATTTTATTTCCCTCGTCGCCCACTTCCAAGGCTTTTTTCTCGCTTTCCTTAACGCAGCGATAAGTCTTAATTCAGATTAGGGAGTGATGGAAGGTTTCAGAGCGTTTCCTTTATTTCAGCAGGGGGTGAATAAAAAGTTTGGGAGTTCTGCAAGGATCGGTCTTAGGTCTTTGTATTTTATTGGTCAATTTGTGGTCTCAAAAAAGAATCCGCCTTTTTTACGTTTTCCATTTCCTCGCGACTAATTGAGTTGATCTAATTCTTTCTTTGACGCTTTGAAAGAGTTTTCAAGGTGCAAATGAGATTTCACGTACACGTTTCTAGGAGTGTATATTTTTGTCCCTCGAGGGTAAATAAATGTAATTTTGGCTCAAATTAGGTTTATAGAAGATTTAAAACTGTGTTTATAGGTTTTTTTAGTATGTAAATCGTTAATTGAAATTTAAAGGCGTAAGTTGAGTAATAGAAAAAGTTTGGCTTGACAAAGGATAGAAAACGAACATACATAATGTGCCATGAAATTAGTAAATTAATGACTATATGGCGAAAAAAATACCGCATCAAACTACTGTGATTCATGTTTGATTGAGGGGCACTACGTACTCATGGTACTACCTGTCGATAAAAGATTTAATCAGTGAGATATTTATAAAGAAGAACGTGAATGAGAAGCAATGAGATAAGTTCAGTACAAGATTATAAATTCTAAACTATGGTTCTGAACCAATATTCTTATCTAATAATTTACAGTGAAAGTAATTGGCCTTGTAAAAGGGTTTTTAATTTTTAACGGATTTAAATAGTGCAATCAACTGTTACATATCTCTTTTTGACTATAACTTTGATGTCATATTCGTGCATATCTCTCCAAATGGAATTAGTACGTTAGATATACTGTTCAATGTAATTATCTTTCAGATTATTTTAGCTTACGCACATATTATTTTAAATACTGTGGATCCTCTCTTGATTCAAATGCTCTCTCTTGTGTGCCCATTTTGCAGATATGTCCCCGCAGTTTCAGTTCCTCTACAGATTCTCGATAATTGAGAACTTTCCGAACATTATCTTTCCGATCTGCATTCGAAATATTCTCATCGTACCTTATCACTCCACAATTTTCCACGTGGCCCCTCTTTTCAGCAAAGCATTATTAATATCATGCGAGCGGAGCCCCGTAATACCCCAAATAGGATATGACGTAAGAATGGGAAGAACGACGACAGAATTCCTTTTCCGCTCTCAGCCTATCTTTCGCACGTCGACTCCATTTTATTCCTCAGTCCATTGCGCCCAAGTAGAAAATTTCCTTCGCCCTCTGTTCTTCACCTCCCCATCCCTCTACTCTGGAAATCTCTGTTTCCCGACTCCGTTTAACACCGAAGGGAGAGATCTTCCTCAGTTCCACGAGTTTAATAAACGCTGATCTACGCTCTTCTTCGAAACTCGGATGCAAAGTGACTTCGAGCGGAGAGAAAAATGCCAATGCTGAAAAGGAAAGGCAATGGTGGGAAAAAATTGAGAATCGATCCCCGATACACCCCCTTCCGTTCACTTAGGGCAACATGTTTTGCGTGTGCTCGAGAACTGAACGAACAAGTTGCCTTATCAGACTTCTAGTCCCTCTTTTAGCTTATAAAGTGTTAAGGGAATCATTGGTCAATGAGGAGTGCAGTTTTTTACGTCGTCTTTTCTTCTTTTCGCGCCTTTTCTCCCTCATTTCCCGCCTTTTTCTTCCCGTCCTTTGCCACCTACCTTTTTCTTTCTGCCTTTTTCCCTCATTTTCTTAACTCCAATGAAAAAAATCTTCGTAAATTATTTTCCTCCTCTTAGATGGTTTAGAAGAAAATTGAGGTCTCCCGGTTATGCGGATAATAGCCGAAAAATCCTTTTTTTCTCGGGATGGAAAACCCCTGTTAAGGTTTTTGCATCGGGAGAGATGGACGGATAGAGAGAATGGGAGGGGAGGGGTTTTATATGGGTTTTTCTGGGTTATGGCGAGTGTGTCAGAGCCCAAGAGGCCAAGATAAGGGAGCGTAGAAAAGGAATGAGGTTTGAGAAATCGGGATGGGGAGGGGGTGCAAGTGTCAAAGTCTCCAACCCCCCGTTCCAACCCCCGACGAAACTCAGCCTTCTCCTCTTCCCCAATTTTTCCCCTCTCGCTCGCGATTCCTCAGCTGTGATGGAGTCCTGGATGATAAGGGTATTTGGCTGTCTTCTTGCGCTGTCAAAAGTGCTGAGCTGGAAGGAATAAGGGGTGGTAAAAGAGGGATGCGGTGTTGGAGGGATTATGAAGGGTTGCGGCTCCGAGTTCATGCTGTAATTAGCAGAGAGAGGGAAGGGGGTATTATAAGAGGATGATGCCAGTGACGATGTGTTTTGAGGGAGGTTTGAGTGAAATGATAGACTTGTTTGTCTTGCTGGTTGAGTTTCTCGGCGTATGTTCCTTTTGAGGAAGAGATCAGGTAACGATGTCAGTGTGGGGGTGGGAAACTCCAATATCCTAGCATTACACGGATCTCAAATTGGAAATAGAGAAGGGTTTTGCATAAGGATCCTAGTTTATTAAGGAGGGATGAAGAGGACTATTTATTGGTAGCTCATCTGTATAGCTCTATGTGATTTGAATCGTTCTGCTTCGTAATGATACCCTATTCTCCGTATGCTAATTAAGCATGAATTCAGAGCAATTAATACATCTCTCTGGTCTGTCTTGAAAGAAAAAGAAATCTCGCGTTTTTGTAACAGTAAGTGCGGAAGGTTTTGATGAAATTTCACACAAATATTTCAATTTCCATAAGATAATGAACCAGAAATTTTATATCGTACCAGTATTATCTTTCATACTATTAAATAATTAAGTATCTTCAATGACAAGTCACAAAAATACTATCTTATTTTTATAAATATAAGAACCTTAATATTTGACTCTACATTTACTCTGACGAATATCACGTTCTGAAAATTAATCAATAAATATTTTAATAGTGAAGCAAACATTTTCAGGAGTAGACTACTATATGCTAATCTCCTATAATTGTTAATAATGCATTCTAATTTACTAGGTATTTTAAGAACACTATGTGACTCCTCTAATATTATATTCTGTAAGCTCTATCTGATTCTTGTTCGGTGCTTAAAAATAGTATAAAAATCTATATAGCTTTGACTTTAGGCTGATTGTTGAATACATATTATTTTATCTTTTCATTTATTTCAGACATTACGTATTTATTTTACTTAGTAATTCATATTTAGTTCCGAGTTCTAGTCAAACATCTTTATGCGAAGACTGAATAGGTATTGTTATTCTTACCTTGTAGATCCGGAGGATTGAAATATATAAATGTTAAGGAAACATTTAAATCAACTATGAAGCTTTTATGTAAAATAAATTATTTACTTCAAATCAATGGGAATGGAAAAACCCTAGCCTGAGGAGAATATTATAGCTTATTCTCCATAATTCTTCATCATTTTCGTATTTGACCGCTCATTATTCAACCACTCTATAGAAAGTGATTATCTAAAGTATTTTTTTCTCTCTGAAAGTATTCTTACAAAGCCAATTGCTGAAATAACGTAGTAAAAGATAATGGCAAACTAACTAGATAATCTCTCAAAAATTGAAACTCTTACTGAAATAAAATTTTACAAATGTTTCACAGATAAATAGGACGTCATTGATAGGAAGTGAGGATTAAAATTTTTTGATTAGTTATTTTTGCAATTAAAATATTATCTAAAAGTTCTAACTGGTTAACTATTTACAAATCAGACCAAAATTTGTTTACATGGATAAATTTAAATAGATAAATCCCTGGAACAGCAGAAATATATTTAATTGGAGCAATCGTAAGCAATAAAAAATTAAAAACAACAATAGTATAATACGATAAATATAGCATGTTATCATTGGTAAATTATCTTAATAGATATCTATAAAAGTTCATTATTTCCTTTTTCAGTTATTTATTTGATTGTTGAATAAACTCGGAGCATCGAGTTATCGTCAACTTCAGTTTTGTAGTTTTTAATGAATTTAGAAGAAAATAGATACGTAGGGCAAATTCTGGAAATAGTAGACATGGTTACATGACTAGACAAAATATTTAACAGGCTTCTAAGATTGGATTTAATTCTTGATGACCAACGAATTTATGCTACCATATCAGTTATTTGTAACAGCATTAGTTTTATATTCTCTCTTTTAAAACTAACCACTTTATTTCAGAGCGATTCGGAGAGCTATATAACCTCACTCAAAAAAACCGAAATGTTTCAATTTTAACAGCGGTGAGTAAACCGCACCATCATTTTTAACGATTCCAAATTCGGACAGTTTCCGCCCTCCGGAATAAAAACTCGCGAGAGAGAGAAAAGATAATCGCACGCCCTGCATCATTCCCAACGACCTCATCTGGTAATAACCACCGCTCACGACTCATTGCATCTCTATTTCCCGGCATCCCTGTTGCTTCCGCACGGAAGGTGAACGACCCGAAAAACTCTCATTACTCTTCCCCTCCCGAAAAAAGCGCTCCCCGAGCCAAATAAACGCGCTGCACACGGCATGAAAATCCACGTACGCAATGCCACGCGTGTAAACCCCGCTTTTTCCCCTCCTTAACTCAATTCCGCCTCGCAAGTGAGAGTAGATGGTTTCCTCTCTTCATGACGGATCAACTCCCGAGCACTCCATCCCCTTTTCCAGGAACTCCTTCGATCACCAACCTTATTTCCCTCCTCTCCGACCAACTCGTCGAACATCCTGGCGGCTAATGATCAAGAGCGTCGCCGCTAATTGCTCGGGTGGCGCCACCTTCCTCCTCAGCCCCCGTCTAATTCGGGCCCGCTATCAGCACGGTCCACAATCTCACCGTGTGCGGAATACCCGCCTAATGACGGGGAAATAAGAATGCCAGCGGATGGTAGCATGTGAGCCATGAAGGATTATGGTTCGGAGGGGAAAAAGAGATTCCGAAAGAAAGGGAGAGAAACGCTCCTTCAGCACATATACCCTGATTCCACGTGCGAGGCGGATTCATCAATATCTCCTCGCTAGGCGGGGCGATATACGCATTGGTATAATCTCGCGATTTGGGAGCATGTTGACTGTTTACTCTCGGCTCCTGGGAGATGCCTTTTGGATTACGGAGGATCCGACATCAAATTATCCGGAGCAAAAGTTTCTTCCCTGAAATGTGTTTGTGGGCGTGGCCGATTGTGGCCGGGTTAAATTGTGCGGTTGACGCGCTTATGTTGGCGCAAGGTGGCTTAATTATGAGGGGGCTAATCAGAGAGCTTTATGGTCCTCCAGCGAGGAAAATAACGCGGAATGAGAGAGAGAGAGCAGCCATTCCTGGGAAAAACGCATTATCTAGCTCGCGTGCGGGATTGAATTACGCTAACTGTGGTGTCAAACGGAGGCTGTTCCGACTTGAAAATGCGGGAAATAATATCCCCGGGTAAAATGTCGACTTCTGATTCGTCTCCTGATGCGAAGTTTATTAAATTAATGCGGTGGGTTAGAAAGTGCCGAGAGAGGCAGTTCTCGCTCGGATTATGCTTATCCAGTATTTGGGGATTGATCGCATTCAATTATAACGCGCTGAAGGCATTATCTATCAATTAGCATCTTTCTCCCTCTCTCTCTCTCTTATCTCTTACGGACGCTTTCGAAATGTAGTGCATGAGGCAAACTGATGTGCTGTGTATAAAGTTTCAAATCAGACAGATCATGATGAGATATGAGTATCGGTGATGATGAATGTGAAATTGAGTATTACCGAAACAGGGAGATCAATTGTCTACAAATATTATAGGCCAATAAATCTATTGTAGTATTTCAATATAAGCACAGATACAATAATAGAATATACTACACCCTCTTGTACTATTACCATAACAATTCTACGAAATTGTTCACGAAATATATCGCTAAAAAATCAAGAAGCGTATTTTATATATTTCATGCTATTTCACAGTAACTTTCGGCAGAATGATATTATTATCGTCATGAATTGCGTTCTTTATCTCTAGCTAGTATATGTAGCTGCGAAAGTACGTGATACAATGTTTTGCTATTACACTTTATTATAGCGATTACGAATTCCGATACTTTTCGATGTATTAAGTTAGATACGTGAACTGCATTTAAAATTTCGGGGAAGGAATAATGCAATTAAAATTTCAGTCCAGCTATATTTAGCATAATGATAACTTGATAAATAACAAACCCAGATGTTTATGCATGATATTGGGAAAATTGGAAACAATGATGATGGAATACTTTATCATCCGATCATTAATAGTTTATTCTGATATAGGCAATTTGTAATGATTGAGGAATATTATTGTTTAAAATTCTTTGCTAATGGAATATATCTCCTTAAAAGGAACGAATTCTAAAATAATAACAGAATGAAGAAATTATTAGATTTGTCGATTCATATTGAAACAAAATAAAGTTTATGAGTGGGAAAGAAGATACATAGCAATGATTTAAAGATTATGTCTTATAAACTAAACCATCAAATTCACTTGCGAGATTACGAAATGAATTTTTTCTTATTATCGTCAACTACCTACTGACGGTACGTTCAACAAGAAGTATTTCCAATTTCAATTCAATGAGTGACATTCAAGACCAAAAATAACTCAAATTCTACAAATACAATTAATTTCAAATTCCAGATGACAAGTGATGATTAATGCGACTCAGGGCTCGGAGACCAATCTTTATAATTGGGTGTTGAAGCTAGTACTGGACTGAATTCTGTTCTCTCTGTCGACGCTAGGAGGAAACAAAAAATAGAATATAAAACGGTGTATGAAATTCGACATTTAGTTTCCATAGTGATTTTTTCGATGAAATCAGCTAGCTTACCACAACCCTAAAAAAGGCATGCAAAATATATACACAAACAATTTAGACATCACCACCTCTGAAGAAAGACGGAAGAATTCCTGGATAATGCGAGACACAGTTTACATCGAAAGCGCCGTTCAGTTCCTCAAACGCCCACTATAATTAAATCCAATGGAAATTGAATTTTAGAAGAGATTTTTCTCGGCGTGCTCACCTAACATTTCCCCTAGCGTATCCTTCCGCCTTTCCCTCGACCTATCCTCCCCCTCTTCTTCCGATCCATTCATCCCCCCTCCCTTACTCATTTCCTCTCTCTCCTCTCATTCCCACATTTCCGCCTCCCCTAAAGGGTCCTCCGTCACACGCACTCTCCCTATGCGCAGGTAAAGTTATCCCGACCCTTCATTACTAATTTTCCTCCCTCCTCAGCCCAATCGCCCTCGACATAGCTTTCCGTCCATTCCCTTAACATTTCGTCCCTCTACTTCCTTATCTTTCTTCCTTAACTATTTAAGGCACGCGGTTTCCTTCGGTTTGTTACAATTTGGATACTACTCAGAGATCACGATGTTAATTGATCTGAATGGATTAGATGCATGCTGAAAGTTCTCCATCGGATTTCCTGGTCGTTTTTATTATAGATATTTTTATACTTCATTTACTGATGAATTAAATCATACTTATTATTTTATATGATGCACAGATAGCTTGCCTTAATTAAAATAATTAGGACCTATTAAAAATTACAGTCTATACTACATCAATCTTCTGCTCAAGAGCTAAGGCAAAGACTATTTGCTTTCAATTACGGATTATATCTTAGTTTTGAGCATGATTCGGTTATAAGTTGCACCTTTTTTGCTTCTACAATCAGTAATAGCGATTGATTTGTGAATACCTAAGACAGAAGGTTAGCAAAAATTTAAGGAGTAAGAAACATTTGGTTCTTCCATAATGAAGATCAAGAAAAACCTGATTTCAATTGAATGTGGAGCTAAAAGGTTTTATTACAGTAATGAGCACCTATTATAGAAATTTTCACTGTAAATTATTGGTAACAGCTGCTACTATGACGAAATATGAAATATTCCATTTCAAAATTTTACATATTTCATAGAATTCGAGCCAAATTTGTCAAAATATGGTCAGAATTAGAAAGGTTAATTAACTAAAGGCTTAACCGTTCATAAAGTTTAATGGAAGTTAAAAATAATTACCTAATTCAAATGCACGAAGGACAAAACTTTGAGAACTGAAACTTTGGTAAAATAGATTGCAAATTATTTGGCCATTGAAACCGATAATAATAAAAAGTGATTTTAGTACTTGGTAGTGATCAGTTACCTATTTAGCGGAAATATTTATCCTTTAAGTTATAATACTTAGTACCCACAAGAAACTCGTTGTATTTCGTCACAAATCCCTAAGACTAACCAGTCCGGATATGGACGCTAGGAAGTACACTAATGTATTATTTCATCGATGCTTAGATTTCATTAATTGTTACTGCTATTGCCCTGAAAAGTTCATGATCGCTAATCACATAAAAACATACTTCTTGAGTTCATGATCGCTAATCACATAAAAACATACTTTACTCTTGACATTGCTAATAAGTAGATCGATATAAACATTGTATAAAGAAATGTTATGGAGATGATTAACTTTTTCTCATTCTTCTTTCCAAGTCGCAATTTCTGTTTTTGTCAACTTTCCCTTCTAAGAGAAATTCTCGGTCCTGTAATTTCACCAACAAGTGATATAGGGCTATCGAATAGCGGTTCATCTTACAGAAGAACTAACTGGTTGGTAATACTATAGCTTTTGATTCCGCGATCAATTAAGCCCTTTGAATGTTTTCTCCGCATCTTGAAGCTATCCATCAACATTATTATCTCCTTTCCGGATTCCTTCTACACTTGCCATCTCCTTTCATCAGAACCCTCTTTTCTTCCGAATTAACCTCAAAATCCTCTCCCCGCATTCATTCCCCTTCCTTCGGTTTCCTCTTTCTTTCTATTCCCTCTCTTTCCCTAGCCCATTTCCTCCATCCAAATCCCGCTGACTATGCCCCTTTCTCTCTTTCCTTTACCCTTATATTCCCTCTACATCATCCATTATTCCCTTTCCATAGTCATTATTTCTTTCGGTAGACCTGTCAATTTGTTCCCGGCCTAACTTTATTCCGCAACGCACACTTTTTCCGGAGGTGTTTTTTCTAGAAAATTTTTGTGCAGTTTCCTTCTTTTCTTGCCATCCCATTTGGCCCTCCCCAAGAGCGTGGTATCTTTCTAAATTCAGTGCCTCCACTTCCTCTTCCGAAGCCTGAATTATTGGTATCACCAGATTTCTGGGTCCCGTCATGCGGAAATGCTGCTCGTCGACAGAGTCGTCTTCGCCTGCTTGGGCGGCGTTTTGTAGTAAGAAAGAGATAATTTGATGGGGCTGAGATTCCGATGATACTTCCAAAAGGATGGTAATGAATAATCCACGAGTGAAAAGGGTGATAAAATTTGTTCCTTCTGGGAATGGCTTCTGAATAGCCGTGGGTGTTCACAAGAACCGATAAAATTGGTACTTCTTTTGGTACCATCGTCTTAGTAATTATCTCCATGCTAAGGCATTAAGCATACAACAACTCTTTAATTATCGGAATTATCGTTTGAACGAAACGAAACGATACCGTAAGTGTTAATAAGCACTAGAAAGTAAACACAACTAATTAATTATTTGCGAATTAGAAGTAAGTAAAGAAAAGAAGCATTATGAAGATAAAGTATATACTCAGTAACGAAATCTGTAAGTTATTCGGAATCTTGTCAGTCGAACGCAAAAGTACACAAACACTCTCTGACAGCGTTTTGCAGAATTTTTCTGGCATAAAAAGGTAAAGGACGGAATATGTTATATCATATTCTAGAAGTATCACACTTTAGCAAGTAAATCTTTGACTACAATTGGATATACGACATTTTACAGGAAGTTATTGTATACATATATTAATGATAAATTATTATAAGTAAACATAGGAGTTTTATATCTTTGTCTGATATATCTGTGACATATCGATGACGCAAGTAAGTTCTAAACAGTCATTCATAGACCGGTGATCTTTGTAAATAAATTAGTAGAAGTAGTTGAAGATTATGATAGGAAATGAGAATTTGATGTTAGAAAACTTTAAAGTGTGGGAAAACAAAAATGACCTATTTTATTTACATTTTAAATAAATTTCTTGGCGAATATTCTTATCTGATCTGTGAAAACTGGATGAAATTTGATGCCTCTTCATGCATGTTACCACGTCACTGAAGATTTTGCCGTATGATTTTAGGAGATGTGGATAAGAAACCGATGAAAAGTAAATGGAATGGTATTTTTACGCATTAGATGTCTAAGTTTTTTTTTAGGGAATGAGCTATTTCGTTTGATATACTTTCAGAATCGTACGCTGTATTCTCATTCTGTTTTACAGTTGTGGAAAGAATGCTAAATATGAACTGTTACGACTAAAATTCGATAATTTTAATAGTTTATTTTCTTGATTCAAGGAAAAGCGCGTAGCTACTTCCTGAAGCCCTAAATATAAATCCCTCACTAGAAATAGAAATAAGTTTGAAATTTATGTTAAACATCAGGGTATTTTTAAGCGAGGGTTCTCGACGGAAGTCGTTTAGACCCTATAGGGGCCATGCTTCAGTTCGAAGGACCATGCGACATTCAGCTGGATGCAACGCCATTAGAACCATATACTCAAAAGCTTACTAATTCATATGAGCTGTAAGGATTTAAAACTTAGCGGTATAATTTGGTATTTTTTGTATTACTCATACCATAAATAGGCAATTTTGTATTACTATCATTATAAATTGATTATTGCTTTACTGTCATACATCCGGACCATGTTGAAACCTTTTTACCAAGACCAAGTAGTAAATGTGATGCTCACTGGAGTTAATCAAGCTTAGATGGAATCATTTTAATAAGAAAGGGTCGAAAATCACTATTTTGATGAAAGATAGAAGATAAGATACGAAAAGAGAACAAAAAGACTGAAACAAATAAAAGTTCCTTTCGTAATTAACATTATTTCTCTAGTTCAACATCATTAGACTCTGCGTATATTTTGTTATTAATTCCACGGCGTTACGTAACGTAGTCAGTCTCTTCCAACTTGACCTATAACCATCTTCCTTACCCCCTGCTGAAAAAAACCCCCGCCGTAAAACACACACCCGAATATCCCAGCCATCGGTTCCATATATTCCTCATCCCCTTTCTTTATTCCCAATCCCTAATCTTCTACTTTTCCTCTTTCTCTTCCCCATTTCCTCCCGAAAAAAACCCTCTTTCCCACTTCCCCAGTTTTTCGCCCTCCCTAATCCTTCTCCATTCTCCTCCCCTCTCTCGCATTCCCCACCGAACGAAACCCCCTCCATTTTCTCTTCTCTAATCCTTTCCTCTCCAGCAGAAGTCTCCTTCATTCACTTCCTGAATGATGCCTGCACGCCATCCTATTCTCTCTTCTTTGCTCCTCTCTCATTCCCATTTCTCTCGTTCCGCATCGTTTGCGGAGATAGAACCTCCTCCAACCACGCCTCTGATTCGTCCTCGCGACTTCTCTCTTTTGCCGTGCCATTACCTCTTTCGCATTTGTTTATTTACGTCACGCCGCGTGCGAAAGCGGCTTTGACTCAGAGATGGCAGGTGGCGGCGCCATGCCTTGCGGTCGAATGAGTTTACGGTGCGGAATAACTTTCTGGAGCATTCGGGTTCCTCGGCCGCTAAGCGAAGTTGTGGGTGATCGCGCAGAGTCGAAGGCTGTAATCAAGGGAGGGCTTTGAGGCGAATCGTCAATATTTCAGAGGACGCTGTCGAGGGCTGATGATAACGTTTATGGTTGCGCGAGCTCACCGGAGTGGAAGATGAGTGCGCTAGTCACTTCTGGTTGCGATGAAGTTCGGTGGGAGGCTATTTGAATTTTGACCATAAATTCATAAATTACATTTGTGTTCGCGGTCACGAAAAGTGCTAGTTCAATCTTCTTTCCCATACCTAAGACAATGAAGTAAATTATAAATATTTCTGCTGAGAATTCTGATTCCATCCCATATTAATTACTGCTTCATGTGTGAGTGAAAAATCATTTTAACCAAAATCAAGTCTCATTGTTAATTATCTCTTTCCATCAGTATTAATTCTTCCATAGCTCATGCTTCTTTTCTCTCATAATCTTTTTTTCTTTTATTACTTTGCGCCAATATTCTTTACTTATTTTAATTACTACATCATTAACCGGAATTTAATTATTTCGAGATGCAATTAGCATTCATCTTATTCAAACTAATTTTTGGATTTGGGATTAAAGGTAATGAAATTTTGCACAGAAACTAATCTTAACAGTACTTTGAGCCTTACTATCAAATGTATTGGTCTACTTGTTAGTATGTATTGGAAATAATTAATCTCAGAATATTTCTTGAGGTAATTGAAATATAATTCCTTACGTCTAGCCTTGAGTGAGTCATAAGTTGTTATAACAAATACGGTCAGGTTTTGTAGAAGAGATTTCAAAAATAAGAGGTATATACTTATGAAATCACATTATGGTAAATGACTTACATACGCTGGATTGCAGTTAAGGATTAGATATATTGAAAGCTGAACTGCAATAGGAACTATAGCGACCGTAAGCATTTGAGTAAAGAGGGATGGAAGCAAAGAAGCGAATGGGGAGCTATCTGCAAGTGGCAAGTGAACTTTCGGCGTTCCCCGTATCAGATGAAAATATCTTCGGCTCCGGAGAGGAGATATTGCTGCAGTAGGAAGCAGAAAATTCGAATTGATCTGCCAGAGTTGATACCCTTCGCACTCAGTGTGATATTCTTGTGGTACGACTAAGAGGAAAGCGAGCATCCTTATCCAGATCGGAGCGAATGCTGACTTGTCGATTTGAGGAAAGAAAAGAAAGTCCTGAATGTCGATTTGATATCATCCTTTATAATATATTCTATTCTTCTTCTCATCGTAATTCGATCAGTATCATTAAAACTAATTCTCTAAGTAGCATAAAATAAATTGAACGTAAATGAGTAAATCTAATAGATTATTAGTTCTAGTTAAGATTAGATTAATAGTTAAGATTATGAATTCGTAATAAATATTTTTTGATAATGCAACCTTGTATCGTTATTTCGAGATATTTTAAGTGAATCGAGATTCGAACAGATAACTGGAAGAAATCAGCTAATGGTGCTACCTATTCCAAAAAAAAAAGTTATCCAGAACACAATATCAAAAAAAGTCCTCTATGGTTGATATCAGGAAATGAAGAAGATGTTAATCTCCCTAAGTATGTTCAACTCCATAAAAACTACCCCATCCAGCGAAGAGGGATTTGAGATAACCTATATCCCTCATTTTATTGCTTTTGAAAGTTTTCGAACGAAATCGAATGCCGAGCCGAGCGGGATCAGCAGAATTTATCTAAAATGTTTGAAATCATAATGCAACATCTAACTGATTGCAAAAAGAATTTGTATGGTTTACCGTCTCAAAAAAGAGCAATAGCTGTTACTTAATTTAGACAATCGGAGTTGAGGTACTATTATTTAACAAGGCATTTATTATCTATTTCTGAGAGCTATCCATTCAGCAAGTAAACGTATGATGGAAATGAAACAAACCTTTAAGAATTAAGAACTAAAATTTAAGAGTTAATTGAAAGGTGGGACTATTTAGTCCCAATTTCGGCCAATAATTAAGAGGTTTTGTATTTTATTGTATTATGAACATTCTAGAACATATCGTTATGAATTAATGAGTGAAATATTAAAAAGATGTTTCATTTGTTATCAAAAATTTTCCGGATGATTCAGCGAACAGCTCGTTACTTTATAATAAGTTTTCTAAATCTCAGATTACAAACCGAACGTGAGGATAAATATTAAATCAGATAATTCTTTTTTAAAGAATAATAATCTATGGTTGACTGTGAATATTAATCAGCCGTAAAAGATTATGAGCACATCGTTCATCTATTACAAAGTTCTACATTTTGAATGGATTTCTAGGAGAGACATTTTCCCAGGAATGATTTTAAAGACTAATCCAGGACGTTTTTTGGTTGGATTAATTTGAGAATATCCATTCAATCCATTTAAAACTTCTACTTCATCTCGGCTATAGGCGGACTTTGACGTTGAACTTCATTCATTAATTTTCGAAGGAAAATCCCATCAAAGGATTTTGGACCTCATTACACCTTTTCAACGGGAAAATAATCTTCAATCGACGTGAAACGTAGTACTTTGCTCGGGCGATGAATAGGGGAGCTAACACCAATATTTATTTTAGACCTTACATGATTAAACTCTGTGGCCTCAGAACTTTCCGATCTCTCTCCTTCCCTTCGGAGTTTTTGATCGTCAAAAGAAGGTTTTATTTTTTCCCTCTTCATTCTTTGTAAGGAAACGCCCAAAATTTGGTAATTAATTAACAGATCTTCAGCCTCAAAACGATTACTCCTTTAACCTTTCGCTACACTCTCCCTTTAAAAGATAAAATTTGGATCTATATTTTGGAAATCTGGACAGTTTGAGAGATATTGGAAAAATTCCCGGAAAATATATTTCTCAAATAAGTTTCAATGAAATTACTTCTTCTGAATAGAATTAAAAACATTCAAAGGAAGAAGAAATTTGAGCAATTTTGAACAGAGATACACTTGATGAACTCTTATTTTCTTGAATGACATCACCAAAGGAAAAGCTGATTCAATTCCAAGATATAATTTTCTGAATGATACTTGACTCACTCGAAAAGTTACATAATTAAAATTTCTCCTCTAAGGAATCATAATGTACTGTAGTTTAATGAATGGCTTACATAATTTTATAGTTTTTACTTTTTCGTCCTCAGTAAAAATTGGTTAAATCTCAAAAGTGAGATTTCGACCTGCAAATATTCGTTTCCAAAAAAGCATCTTCATAATGTATTTAAATATCTCCTTTGATTCATCAGTCGATAATATATTAATACGTTTTAAACTCTAAAAATCATCATATTGAAATTACAAAAGGTTTTGATTCGAATTTCGCAAAATGAGTAAGATTCACGAATTAAATAAGGACGATGATATTAAAGTTTCGAAGGTATTTTGTATCTTCTACATCTACGTATGTACCCTTTCGGCTTGTGGGAGGGTAAATATACCAAGAATCTACTTCCCTTATTGATTACTTTCGCAAATCGTTTGCCGAATAAAGTAAAGCCTTAAAGCGACTAGTTGTACTATATATTTTAAATTAAATCTAAAAAATCGTGCAAAAATATACTTTCTGTTATTTAAATAAATTGAAGCTTATTTTAAGTATTCTATCTTATAAACATTTTTATCTTTCATTTTCAATGACTTTCACACTTTTTCACCACCCATGACAAGAAACAGCCGAATAACATCAGAAAAATTCGAGAAGGTTCGAGTTCCGACGCGATGTCATCTAGAATATTCCGCGATAACTTCTTCCCATACAAGAGCACTCACAGGGTGAATAGCCTGGGTGAGCTTTGTATAAGAGTATATACGGTGTTCATAATGCAGTATAACTAAATTCATGGTGATAAGCCATTTGCAATAATGCAACCTTTGTGGTATAATTTGTCATCAGGGGAAAGTAATCACAAAAGAATCACACTTCATTTTCAAGATAGGAATCTCCAGGTCATTCCTGCTGAACGTTCCTGCATTCTCTATGAAAATCGCCTGAAAGCATACAACTCAGAGTAAAAGTAACTTTTGGTCGTTAGCGTAATGCGATACAACGGCAAATTGCCTCTTGATGCCTTATTTCCATCTTTTCATCTTTTTCGAAATTACATTTCCTGAGCATACAAAATCATAACGGCTTTGTCTCCTCAGGAGTAACGTAAAAAATAATAGCGGGGACGTTTTTTTTATCGTTTCATCTACGCATCATTCGCGAAGCAAATATGGAATATCTCGCCGATCTAAGGGTGCAATCTAACCATTTTCTTTCTCTTGCTCGATTTTATCGCGCCTGCGGGACAAATAGCACGCCTGAGGAGCGAGGCACCAAAGTGCGCAAACACCCCATCCGAGATGGCACCCTTGGGCACCATCACGTGTCTCCGTGTATTCCATGCGTGTGCGTGTGGAGTCGTATCGTGGAAGGTGGTTAGAATAGAAAGAGATGAGGGAAAATGGAGAGGATAAAGGGAAGAAAATGTACATAAAGGTTAAGTATATCGCCGAAAGAAAGTAAATGTGGTTTGGGTGGAGGAAAAAGAGGGTGAAGCTTATTTGGAGTTTGCTTAACCTGGGGCATTAACTTCTTTGGCTATTCGGTGCAACTTGGTTTGGTGCAAGCAAATAACTTTGTTTGAAAATAGGGGATACAGCTTGACGTGGAGTAAACCTTTGGATCTAAGGTTAAAATACTATACCTTCACATATGTTCCCCTTTCACGAGTACCGGTGAGAGTTATTTCGTGTCTAACGGCAAGTTCTATAATTAAATATTTGGTTTGATGGTGTATTCCTCCGTTTCCCCTAAAATTTAAAATAATTTCGGAAAGTTTTTAGTGCTTCTCTACCTTTATTTTTTCTTTCTCTTTTTTGTTTTTTTCTTTTCTTAGATTAGATATTTAGACGTCATTTTTGTATTTAGACTAGATATACTAAATAACTCAAGCTTGTCTGAAATTATTTAATATAAATATAAAATTTAAATAAAAATTAAAAAAAACGTAAACGTAATATTAAAAAAACTATAAATAAAAAGTGTGCTTCGTATTTTCTGGAAAACTTTAAATTGCAACCGGTATCGGTAGCACATCATCAGCTACCGCACTGAAAATTTGGCATAATTTATTTTCTCTTTTACTTATTTTTGAGAAAAAGGTTAGGCTGAAGAGGGGTTGGTCATTGTGTTGTCTTTAGTCGGTTCTGCAGGTACAGCAACTATTTTCATAATTCACGGAAGAAAATAATTCTCTCATAATGATAAACTTTTAAATCACCTTACGTAATAATTCATTTCTTTCCTCCATTGGATGAAAACTCCCTAAACATATAATTCCAGCCATCTTAAATCACTGCTACTCATAGAAGAATGTTACTCTTTTACTCCACCAAGTACTTTTCTGCAATAACATTTTTCGAAACTAAAAGTCATTGATCATATCCAGGAGTGGAAATTCTAGTGCGTTTAAAAAATGATAACTTCATCTCAGTTCAAGAGCATATCTTTCATTCTCTCCTTACTGCCTCTTCCATTCTTTGCTCATATATAGCTTTAGATCTTCATAACCTAGAACACCCAATTCCTACACCAATTGATTCTCCTTAAGTATTTATTTTTCCCTCTAACCACCCCGCCACCATCCTCATTTCCCACTTGTCTCTTTCGCATATAAGTATTTTGAAATTCCTTTGCTTGGAGATAATGGAAAAAGGATAGTATTCGCCGCTTAATATTATATTGCACCGGAAAAGTGCAAGTAAGACATAAGTTTGTAGTTAGAACAACTAATTAGTTTAACCTTGTCAAATTTCTCTACAACTATGTTAGTAATATTTTCTTTCGAACATTCATTGATACATTCCGTTATATTTAGATATCTCTTCAATTTTTCAGAATTTCGTTTTTTTCACCCAAACTTGACTCCAGTCAGTTCTAGATCACTCTACATGTTATCCTTGTCCACGATATGTAAAATACATCACAATATATTGCATACAAAAGTTTTGATTACCGCACCACATAACCTTAAACTCTTAATGGTACCGCTCTCTCTATCTATCGATAATGATTTAAATAATTTTTCATTTTATGCTCGTCTAGTGATTATTTATCAATAATTAATTAACTCCATTTCTTTGTACTATAAAAATTGCAATTATACCTCTGGATACGTTTTAGATGCTATTTCTCTCAGCTATAATTCTGATTTCATTTAACTTCCTGTAGCTTAAACAATTGATACTGTGAAAAGCTAATTGAAAAGAAATACGACACTGAATAACTTTAATTTCATATCATTCGATCACTCAAGCCCACATTTTCGCTCTGTTACGGAATTAGCACCACCAAACGTAAATACATTTAATACAATATTATTCCACCCTTAACTAGGTAGTAATATAGTAACCGATATTTGACGTAAGTTAAAAACCGCCACACTTTCTGAAGGAAATTCTCTTCCCTTTCAAGCTTCTCATCCAAGGTATCATAAGAAATTACAATTGTTTTAGGCTTACGACAGGATATTAACTAGATTCTAAGGTATCGATCCTTGCATATAGACTCAGACATTAATTAAGAACAATTTCAAAGAAGGCTATCATTTCAATCGTATTCTACGTTATGTAGAATGAAACTGAGGATCAGAACTTTCTCGACAACTTTCTGCGGATCAGCTCCCTCCCTCAGAATTCCAGTTTCGCTAACAAGTAGAGGCAGCTTTGCCGTAGCGTGGAAACATCAATTTCTTTCCTCTTCCTGCACCCATTATCCGTATTTTAGCTCCACTTACACCCCTTTTCGAAATACGAGGTAACCAAGAGTCGGAACAATATCCCAGCCTTAAATGATTGGCAATTATACTCCATGTACCTTCCTCATAATAGTCACAATTCTTTTTCTTTCCGTTGCCTCGGATACCTTCCTCTCGTTTCAACACTAAACTCTGCTTCTTTTTCATTTGACCCTTAAAGACCACTCCTTCCACCCTCATACCTCTCAAACCCTCTTCTGCCCTAACCCTTCCTTTTCCCTAGGGTCTCATCTGCCGGCCGCATGACCCCACTTTTCCACTCCCTTTTTCCCTCTCCAAAAACCATCCCCCGCATATACCGCTCTTCCTCAGCAGTTATCACAAACCCCTTGGTGTCTTTTTCTCTCTCTTTCATTCCTGCATTTTCATATCTCCATTCTACTGCTGGCAAAATTAGGCGCTCGACCTCCCTCTCGCTTTTCTCTCGACTACTGTCAGAAGCATTGAAAAAGAGAGCCTTCCTTTTTCCGTAACCGAATGAAACGTTTTCGCTGTCTTCTTCACGCTGTGCCAGCAAAGAGAAGAAGCTTTGTTCCCGCAATTCTTGTTCTCGAATTTTAAAAACGCACACGTGCTAGGCAGATTCATGTACCGTATTTTCGGTTTACGTCGGCAGATCTAACATTGGCTCTACATTTGGCTGACGACGTTTCAACGATGTGATTAGTTGTTTACTCTTTTTATTATTTCTTATACACAAAGTTATTCAATATAAAATTTTAAAGAGTTTCCAGCTTAATGCTGTGATTTTAGAAAACTGAAGGGATAGCTCCACTTAACAAAATGAACTTTAAATTCAACAAACATGGGATTTGTTACATTAATGTCTAGATAAGAGGACAAGACTGCATTGCTGACTAAAACTCTGCTTGACATTGGAATATTCTGCCACTTTGAAGAAGTACTGCGTAAAAGAATTATGAAGGCATTATAGAGAGAATTTTATTGCCTATGAATCATCCGAGATGTAGGTGCTGGATTCAAGTACGGATGCGTTCGACTCTTAAATATATATTATCTAGATAACAGCCTTTTTTATCTTAACAAGAGCTCCCAATCTGTTACAAAAGCCTTCTCGAAGGAAAGATCGGACAACATTTTTAGACGTGTTTCATTTCGTTCATTTCTTCGTAATTAAACTGCCGATTCCTTCGCCTTGTTCGAACTTCCTGTTTTTTAATCCCTCCCTTGCCTGCATCGTTATCCGATGGGTTCCTTATAATTCGAGTCCGCTCATTCCAGGTGCTCTGAATTAGTCCCTAAATGCCTATTTAATCTGAATTTAGATGAGGAGTTTCGTCCAACTCTCCCGAGCTTTTCTTTCTTTCCGCGAAAATCATTATAAAGTTAGGATTGGGTGGCGCTCATAAATATGAATGACTTGGTTGAGGGAGCACTTTCGGTTTCCGTTTATAATGAAAGGACATATATTTCTGCTGATAATTCCCGGTTGGATTTGCTTTCCATTTTGTTTACAGGTTTCAAAAATGCTCCGAGTATTTTTCTTTCAGCTTGTTTGTGTCTGAGAGAACGTAACCCGATGGGCTCAAAACATAAAAGGTCTCATGGGTACGTTTAGTTAGAAAACTCCTCTGGTCTACAGAATATATAATTCTGTTCCAATGAAAGAGAGCTATTCAAAGTTAAGGGATATCTATCTAACTATCTTTCTAAAAAGTGTTATTTTACTCTTCACTTAAATTCCTAAATGAAGTCTTACATTCAAACGTTTACTTACGTTTCCTTTAAAATTTATTATTCTTATTTTTATACAATACCTTTACCTTCTCATAACGAAGTTTTATCTTCAAAATTAGCGAAGTCCTTTCAGGAAGTCCGAAGGAAAGTATGACAGTCACCGTGATATCATAGAGCATAAATTCTTCCCCGTGAAATATACCATTGGTTAGATCGTTTCAAAATGTCACGATTTGAGCGTAATATAAACAAAAGCTTGTACTTTACCAGAAGATAATGAGTCAAAATCAAAACAGAAGTGGAATATCTCTAAATTAAGCTTCAGCGCTGATGGATATTAAAATCCTAAAACATAACTCACAAGACTATTTTTGAGAAATATTTCACTGAGTCCTTTTCCATATGAGATTGTTTTGAGGATTTACTTATTGTGGTGAAATGTAATATTCTTTTCTCATATGCTCAAAGTGAATTGGAAAGTATAGGCACTTTTCATTTATACCAGAGACATAAGATCTAAAAAAATTGAAAGTTTTGAGTCACATCCCCGTGAGGTAATGATGGTGATGATATGCCATTAACACTACAATCTTTAATACTAGGCAATAATTGACAGAGGAATTTCCTAGGTACCAAATCTTTTATATTGTTGTTATCCAATCTTAAGTATTGCAGTTGATTTGGCCATTAACAACTCAATTTAGGAGGAAGAGAAGCAAACTTGGGTCTAATCACATCTTTATAAAGTCTCTACTCTCTCATTCATTGATTATTGATTCACTTCATTGAATACAGGTAGTTCCTTTTTCTGAAGTGTATCGCAGCGAAACACTCCATCAAGTTTTGCGGAAAAGATTGGAATGGATATTGCTTCTTTATTTTCATATCGTTCATGACTATGATAAAGAAGTGATAATATCAGCTAATAATTCAATTCCAAACGCTGATTTCTTGAACATGAACTTCGCGCTTCATGTTAAAAAATTAGAATTAAATTAAATTTCAAGAGCTCTCACAAGCTGAAAACTGTTTCCTTATTCGTATTCTCTTGTGTACATATTCTTATGCCATTTTTCCCTTTCTTCTCACTCTCTAGATACCATATCCTTCTTCACATTTACTTTACAAATAATAATAGTTTTTAGGTAGATGTGACTGTTTGACGAATTAAAACCCAAGGTTAAGTAAAAGAAAATGTGAACAATTCCTATTCCTATATTTCTTCCTTGACAGATCGTTGATTAAGATACATCTATAGTGGACCTTAGTTACTATAAAAATAAGAATTAAATGATTGCAAAGTTGTTACAGAGGTAAAAAAAATTAAGAATTTATTTCACTGAAAATCGCCGTTTACAAAACTTCTGTAAGCTTGTAAAACTCGCTTTCTTCTCTGTGAATGAAAAATTAATTCAATAATTATTATAATTAGTGAGAATAATTTGGCATTTAAATTTTCTTATTTGATAGATAAAATGCAATTGAATTACTTTAATTCTCATTGGGCATCACTGAAAAGAATACGTTTACCACTAATTAATTCCTGATTATTGTTAATATTACCTTTTTTCCTCCGATTATAGATTAGTGGAAATAATAAACTTTGTCTCTTGTTTTATAAAAGTTCAAATGTTTAAAAAATAAACAGTAAAGGCGTTCTTTTCCAAATATTCGAAGTATTCTTTTCTTAGAATATGCAATTCCATTGATGTGCTTCAGATGATACGGTGGACTTTCCGATAAAAATGAGTTTAAAAAGGTATTTTTTGGGGCCGAACATTAAAGTCCGCGTCAGGAGAGAGCAGTGATGAAAGAGCGATTTGTTGAATCCTTGCGAGAAGAAATTATGGACGGCGGATCTTCAGTAAAAATTCGGTCCGAAAGTCAAGGAAAGCGGTGGAAGGGAAAGTTGGAAACGAATGAGATTCCGTCCTAATACAGGTGGCGCTGGGGGGCGCGTAGCCCTTGACGGGGGCATCCCGCCCTTCTATCGCATCTGAAGCGAAAAGGGTTAACTAAGCCATTGGCATGCTAATGACTTGACTCTGCTTCGGCCACGCCCTAGAGATTCGGCAGTTCATTGGATGTCCACTACATCCCTTCCTCGAACTGTCCTACCAATTGCCATGAGGGTGAGGAAAGGGGCACCGATGGGAGTGAGGTGTGAGTGAAGGGTTGCGTGGAGAAGATATAGAGATTGGAAAGTGTGAGAGAGAGCTGGAGAAAGATGTGGGAAGTTCAGGAAGAGAAGGGTGAATTTAGAGGATATTGGGGTAAGTGCGGAATAATTGAACGGTGACATGAGGATCAACGGCCTAACCGTCATTGTGGTAATATACAGATGATAATCACTCACTTCTTTCTTATACCACTTACGTTTATTTCTCACAATTTTTTCATACTCTTGTAGTGCTGTCTACTATCAGCCATAGAAATATTTTGAAGATTTGCATTAAGGCTTTATTTCAATTTTTATTAATGGGAACAAATTTTCCGCACGATACTCGAAGAATGTTCATGTAATTTGGACTTAAACAGAGCTTGAGTCATTTTGTAGGTGGCAACAGAGAGAATTTCACAGTAGTGTTGAATCTCCACCCTAGGTTTGTCCAAATCATATTCAGATTTTAAACCAAAATTTGGGAAATTAAATACCACAGGTAATTTCTAATCCTCATACCCCAGCAAAAGATAAATTCGTAAAAAATACATATTTGCTGATAAAAATGTGACGGAAGGTTGGAAAACGAGATTGCCCCAAATAAAAGGGACTTATGCTCAAGTTTATTGGGCAACTACTAATTCATTCATAAATTGTATATTTAGTAAATGTTGTCACCAAAAGTGCTCAACATTAACTTCTCTAAGAAGATAAAAATCACCATAAACTCTGCCACTAGTCCTATGAAGCAATCGAATCATCTCTACTAATTTCTCTCCATTATTTGGCTATCGTTAAGTATGAGAAAACTTTGAACTAATTGGTCAACATTCAAGGTCAGGTGGGAGAAACGTGGTGGGGTGTAATCAAATAAAAAAATAACAAGAAAAAGGATAAGAATATCTTTGCAGTTTAAGGAATGTACAAGGATAAACCTAGGATAAATCCTAAGAATTATGAGGCATTAAGAAAATCTGACAGGAGCGGAAATCGAACTTATTTTTCTTTTTCTATTTTTTTCGTGACAGTGTTACCCTAGAAATAGAGAGACCAATGAAATCGTCGTAAGACTCAAGCGGTGTTAATAGATCTAATACTTTTTAGTTAAATAGATACATAGATGTATAGAGAACCTTGGGAGTTAAGAATATTGAATGAAAGAGGCTATATGACTATATATATGGATATGGCTACATTTGTTGCTTAGAAGTATGAGAAAATAAGTGTTCACGTCCAACGATAAACGGCATAGAACCATCACGCAAAGGATTAAAAGTTCAATGCACAAATGCACAAATCGAAAGCCAATTTACGTCAGTTAGTAAACGTTATCTACTGAATTCATGAATTCGTAATCACTTTCGGCCTTCGCTCATTGTTACATTTATACGAAATAGGATACCTAATATGATAAAATCTGATTTACCTGGAAGATAAGTGTAGTGAAATATTCTGATATGACAGAATAATGTAAGACTTTATTATCGGGGCTTTTCATTGTATACATCCAGGCGCACACCTTAACATTTCTAATAACCTAATGATGGCTTCTTGGGCATTTTTTCATTTTTGAACTGGCTATCATAAATAAAGAGTTATCTCGATCCGATAATTAATTTTTCTGCGCTATTCTAGCCATTATACTGCCAGTAAATAATGTAATTTCTTTAAACTTTCTGACTTTAGCACTCAAAATTATCGTCCTTCATACTTAAAATTATGTTTTTCAACGTGATTCCTTTTCTTTAACCTTTTCCTCTACTTCAGCTTTTAGAAAAGTGTGTTGCCTAACTTGCCCGATTAAACTCCCTCTCTTTTTCGATTGATTCTATTTTATAACGTTCTGATTTATGTGGTTTCTTTGAGAGACCCAAAATAAACCCGGGTACAGAAATCTGGGTAGCTTAGAAATGATTCAGTGACATAAGTACTGCGAAAAGTTACTCGGAGACGAAGGAAAAGAGCGTGGCTAGAATCGACACAACTGACAGAGGTGTAGGGGCAGGTAAAACAGTGACAGAGTCGCACACGAGGACAAAGACTAGCGTATCCCTCCCGGCACGCCCCCTCCCCCATTGGACTCGAATTAAAGGGAGAAGCGGTCTGAAAGGGCCCAAGAACACAACCCTTTCCTTTTCATCGCCACCCTGAATAAGACGGCGTCCCATCGTGTTCGACATGCATACCTTGCCCTCTCATTATCGTTCACTTACACACCACCCCATCTTCAAACACTTCTCCAAAAAATAAACCCCTCTTCGTACGCACGCGTGACTGCTATACAAGTCCACCTTCTTAAAGCTCCCCCCTCGGACCTTTTCATAAAAAGGACCCTCATTGTCTCAAGGCATGCTTCTAATACCCTTCCCATGGTGTCGGCCGGAATCGCCTTAGTGGTGTGAGAGAGGCCAGAAATTTGATTAATTCAGCTTGTCAGCTCCAGAGCATGTTTAATTACGCGACCAAGATTTCACGGGCATTTGAAGGCAGGGCTGCGGAATAAGGAACGGGACGGATGAGTGAGCCCGAAAGGGTGAGGTGCCTTGAAGGGTCTCTGAGACGGCGCGGGAAGGGATGGTTTTGAAGAGGTGTAATTAGGGGATGAAGATAGGAAAGGGAATAAAAATTTTTCGTCGAGAGATCTCTTATTTCGATGGAGAGAAAAGGGGTTTTTGGGAAGCGTTGGAAGGGAAAGGAGAGGACGTTGAAAGGGGACGATGTAGTAATGTAGGGAATTAGGATTATAGAACGAGAAAGGAATTTTTGGGATGTTCGATTACGCGGCTTGGAGTGGGATTCAAGGTCCGCGTTTTCAAAAAGGGGCTTTTTTTCGATTTAATTTCGCAGTAGCTCAGCGAAAAACTGTTGGAGGACGATTTATGGGTCCTTCTTAAAGGATTATCTTTTAAAGGGTGTTCAAACAAAGAGATAGAAATATTACCAAATCTCAAAATACAAGGTAGTTGAATCTGATATCCAGCTTACTGCCGTTTAATTTTGAATAGTAGTATTAGCAATGAATTTGACTGTGCTTCGACAGCTGAATTTATTTTGTATGTACATGGGCCTCAAACGAGAATCTAACCGAGGACCTTCTCATCAAAGAGGAACGCGCTACCCACTTGGCTATCCAGAAGCTTAAAAAGAATAAAAAAAGGATGAGAACTTATAAGAATACTATGAAATGGAAAGAGGGGTGAAAGATGATTGAGCTGCGTTAGCAGTGTCTCTCAAGAATGTAATAATTTTATGAATTCATCCCCCAAGCCCTGATCTCATATTGATTTAAATACTACAGGAACTCTTTTTCCTTGATGAGGTTTATAGCTATACTTTATTTTATTTCAACCTGGTGGCGTTGCGATGAACCGAATGAATACAATCGAATAATCACGATTATTTTCTATCATGGAGAAACCGAATAACACGAATATATTAACCTAATGGAAGTTGTTACTATAATTGCATTAAATACACGGAAAATAATGTTAAACAATTCCTGATCCAACAAAATAGGATGGAAATAAACGATGTGTCTATTATAAGAAACGGTGATACCTTCATCGAACATTCCATATTTTGCTTCACATTAATTCTACTTTAGGCATAAGGTCTTCATGACCGGTCCTGCATCATCATCTTGTGTATCATTGGAGTTTTCTATCTTTTCGCGAACTTTTCAGTGACAAACGTGGTCTTAGCTCTTATTTTCTGGCAAAGATCCCTGAAAATCGAAGTATGAACCTTGACCGCGAGTGCATTATCTCATAAGGGACGGTAAATGCAATTAATGACTATCTATACCTTTGCCATCTAACCAATATATCCGCATTAGATAAGGGTATCACATTTCAAGGTCTTTTTAACTGTTAATCTTGAATGCAGCATGATTTTTTAAATGCATCTTGAAGTTTCATTGTTATAAAATCTTGTCAAGGTAAAGTTAACGAATATTTGAAGAAAAGATTCTCCAAATCTAGATAAACATTAACCTTTGAAGTTCAATAGACTCCAGAACATCTAACATTGTGGAACAACACTAAAACAAGACACAAGGATAGGATATTGATTGTCATTAGAAGAGGCAATATAGAAACTACTACTGTTCTTTCGCGCCACTAATCACTGAGCTAGATCATCGTATGTCATAAAACAAGAATTTAAAGACGTGCTAAAAGCTTCATTTGTATCTTTATGTCCTCGTGACTTTGCTCGATTGTGGAGAAATGCTCTCTCTTTAAGGCAAGTAAAGGAATTTGAAGAAAAGATTCTCCAAATCTAGATAAACATTAACCTTTGAAGTTCAAAATTCTTCCACAACCGCAGCCTGTAGTAAACAGGCCGCGGTTGTGGAAGATAAACATAGTTCAGTAGATAGTGTATGTTTCATAAAGTTCATTGCTATTACTTTTATTGTATGCAAAACTTTCTTTGTTATTTATTTTTCCTAAATTATTTCTTCCGCTTATAGTAGTAATCCATTTTCAGTAGTTCTCATTAGTACCATCCCATTAAAATTACTCAGAAAAGTTTTCTTATTCAATTTTTATTTGAGAGAGGACAGATATTCATTTTCTTTGGATATACTATGCGTTATTTTTCAATCTTAAAAGTTTGCTCTAAGTAATAAATTGATAGATGATGTAGTTGAATAGTAATTTATTCTATTTCAGGTCCTATATATTAGATGACTGTTTTGCTGAATATAAAATCATAAAATTACGACAATATGTAGATACCTATTCTCGAATCAACTTTTGAATATATGGTAACATATCGGACGAAATGACAGAATCGCAATAATAGTCTCAAATGTGATAATTATGTCTCATTTAATAACTTCCACTTCATCATCAACGGCACCATAGCCTTTTTTACTTTCACTTTACTACAAAAGCTACACGTTGGAAATTTTTAGCTGCTCATGCTAAAGCTATGAATATCTTGTATCTTCCTAACTTAATCTTTCACATAAATACTATAATAGCTTTAACGAAGTTTTAATTAAAGCTGTACTTTTCCTCAAACGATATAACCTTCAATCAATTATTAAATATAATGTACTCATTACTAAATCGTCATATGTATTCCTCTCGTCCGTATGTTCGTTGGCCACAAAGTTCTTGATACCTAATTCCTTCTTTCATCCAAAATATTTTGTCTTAGTCTTCGCTTTTGTATTTATCCTTACATTTTTCATTATAGAATATTTTAATACTTTCTTTAGCAATCAATCCCTTCATAATGTTTGACCAGTCCATTCCATCCATCTCTGTCTCATCCCACAAGATCCGGAATTTCTTGCCTATTACCACCATAAATTCCTGTTTTATATCTATCACGTCTACTCGTTTTAGTAGTTTTTCTTCAGAATATCTAGTAGAGTAGGATCCTCAAGTAATTTTCTAGTTCTCCATACCATAAAGTAAGTTTAATCTGCGTCCATACCTACATCTGAAAAATTTCCTGTCTATTAATTTCCTTTATAAAAACTTCTTCACTTCACAATATAAATCTACTTTTTTATACATTACGTAACTTCTTTAGTCAATCATATTGACATTTTGTCGTGTTTAATTCAACGTAACGCATGCATTTATCTACTGGAAAATGTAAGCGACATTTAGTCATCAATCATGAAAATATCATCCTGTAAACATACCTTTGAATAGTCAAGAAGACCATCTCCGAGACAAATTTCAAATCTACGGGGTTTTTCTGACTCATTCTCTGGCCGAATATTAAGCTTCGAGTTTCGTCGTAATTTCAGCATTATTAGGAATGCCGCGTTATCGTCTCAAAACGTAGAGGGCTCTCGATGCCATTTGTGAGCATCGTGAAAAAAATAGAGCCCATTTCCCCCAGTGAGAGAATGCGACTCCATAGGATTCTCTAAAAGGAGCATTAATGAAAGAGACGAGAAGGAGTACACGGTAGAATCGACACCCGGATGATTCCAACACTGCGGAGTGGAATTCCTCGCATATCTCTGTTGCGACCTCGCCTACCCCTCTTTCTCTCTCACTCACCCCTTTACTCCCTCTTCCATCCTTTACCACACCTTCCCTCATCTAATCTTCTGGTATTTCTCATTTCCTTCTTTATCCGTATAATTCACAGAATTTCCACTTCCATTTGCTAGTATAGCAAGGGTTACACACATAATATGTCCAAATAAGTCAAAAACTGGACCTATTCCATTAATAAAAGGGGTAAATAGGTAACTTATATAAGCTCTTTGCATAAGTTTCCAAGGATAGCCTGATTACGAAGGTTTTATACCTAGATTTGTTATAAAGATGTCAGCAATATGGATACAGTACAACAAGAATCAATGAGTTCCGCATGTTTCGGGTTTCACCGCGATGTTGCTTCTCTATCATGGCGATAGTTTAGCCGGCTATCCCGCGGAGGTCTTCAGGTCGAAGAGACGAAGGGTTTAAATGAAAGATGGAACTTGCTAGTCCCAATTCCGCCCAACAAAGGCTTTGTATTGCATTGTATTTTTATTTGAGAGAATAGGCTGTCTTTTTTAAAGAAAATTCTATACCTTTCATCTCAACGAAAGAAAAAAAGGCAATCTTAATAATTATCTGGTATCGTTCTTTTCGAATACTTTACTAAATAGCACGACGAAAAATATTGCATGTATATAATATGATTTATTCATTCTAACTAGCACAGTGTCAATCATATTTGTGTTTTATTTTCATTTTACTACGAATTTATTTTCACATTTTTAGATCGAAACACCAATCTTTCAATATAGCTTTTGGTGATACGGATCAATATATAATTACTTAATCTAAGAATTCGACCATTTTCATTATTTAATTTAACTATTTGAAAATGATAAGATAAGGAACGTAGCTATAAGAAAATGTATTTCTTTGGCTGAATATTTTTGCGGTGAGGTTTTATAGTGATGAGTGTGAGGAGGAATAGGTTACTTTGCAATTCAATGTTGAAGGTAGCTAAACTTAAATCTATTATTTGTAGAATATTTATATAACAAATATTCCATATAAATAATCTCTGAGATCAATCTAACAACTATCGATTCCATTTTAGTTGCACTCCCAAGAAGGGAAATGAGCGTAACAGTTTAACTTGGAATAGAATTTTGATGCTTATAATTTTGGGAAATCATCATTAAAAATTGTATACTTCTATACTATACCTTCATATAAACAACGCTTCTGGAAGAAGAGGGTCCTTAATCATAATAATTTCTCATATAGATACAGTTGTAATTAGTTATTTGCAATTACTATCTCCGAAACCTATTGCGTAGATTATCTTAATCAGTTGCGCTTGCACGTGGCAACACGATAAACAAGATCGCTCCTCTATACAGTGATAGACAATGATTCGTTAGATAACCATATAAGAAATTTCTCTCCCTTCGGAACTTGCCTCTTGATCTCTACCCTTCTCATGGGTTTCTTATTTCAAGCTTCGATATCTCGAAGAAGTCAATATCGCCCCTGTTCATCATTTCATTAAGAGCCCCTTGAAATAGCTTCTTAGACAATTAATCCTTCATTCATCCTTTCTTGACTGAAGAAGCATCCTTTATTGAATGTACCCTAATGAGAGATACACGTTGATAAAGTACAACCCGTTAACCTAATTCGGACCCATTAATGATGTGGTGTTATCAATTAACGAGTTCTTTGCTGGATTGGAATCAAGGGAACCAATCTCTCCCAATTGAAGCTAATTCAGTCGACCAATTGCTGATGAATGTAACTGATAGGAAGAATATAGATCCCTCGTCACAAAACCCAAAGGAATTATGTGGGGGACCAATTGGTACCCCAATCGCACTCCGCTGTTTCACTGGAATATCAGTGGAGGTTTGATTGAGTTTTATGGGGAAAATAAGCGCAGAATACCTCAGATCAACCACTCATATTAAGATTTCTAAAGTTTCTCGGATTGATTTTCCAAAGATATTTATCATAGAGATTGGGAAAATATGGAAATGGCTAGGGTAATTCTGTGCGTGAGATCAAAAGGAAATACGGAGGAGGATATTTTCAGGAAGGAAATCGTTCCACCGAAAGTGGCTCATCTGGATTTATAAAACATTTCTATAGTGTTTTCTATTTCACTACTGTCTATTGGGAGGCAGGCAATACTACCATTAGGAAAACTATTGAAATGGAAAAGGTGAAATAGTAATAAAGAGACATAAGATAACCTCACATATAAATTTTTGCTGGTGCTTTGTGCTCTCGTTTTTATCCCGTATCCTTTTAAATACACTATAGTTAGAATATTTATAAGAGAGAATGCTGATTTCATCACTATGTCTTTGGCCAAACTGGTTTAAAATCCAGATCATCATTGCATAAGATTAGCTTTTCATTTATTTAACAATAAATAAACAATATGTTCAAACTCTTTGAGACGGTCAGTCACTTGCACGCTGAGGAATTAACTTTTGAATGCCTTAAGAAAACTTTTTTACCGTCTAAACGGAAGATCAAAAGTTGAGAATAAATTCAGAGAAACTCATCTGAAAAGGCTCTTGGAAGTAAATTTTAACGGAAAAGGCATCACTGGGTTTCATCAAATACATATTGCGAGGGCTTTAGCAAAGAATACAATCATATACTCATTTACATTTCTTGGACTGTGATGTAAAACGTAAGGTTAACATAATTTGTAGAATGGTAGCATCTAAAAATTTTATTATTGTAGGATACGCTTTTCAATGTTTAGTAGAGCATTTATGAGCACTGTCTTGATTACTTGAGCCTGCTATTATAAGTAGAATTATCCTTCATGAGTGATTGAAGAGTTAAAAAAGTATAACAGGATAGTCCTATCTATGATGTAATTTAAATATAGAACATTCCGAAAATAGACAGGAGATATCGCTTCCACCAAAATTGTATTTTTAGGATCAAAGATTTTCACCCTCCGCGCTACTCAAATGTAAGAAGTAGGGCAAGGAAATTCACGAATGAGAACTTCCTCTGGATTATTTTCTTGCTACCGAACTCATGGGAATAACCTTAAATGTCTCCGTGGAAAAACGGACACCGAAAATAAAATCTTATATATGGCCCTGAATAAAGTTGTTTACATTGTTAAACCGGGGCGCTCATGCAATCTAACTATCCGACTCACAAACAGACTGGGAGAAAAAGTTTCGGAATTAGCGATGGGGGGTGAGTCGGTCGTCGTAGCAGCGGAAGCCAGCGAAAGATATTTGTCGAAAGCGAAACGAAATGGCCAGGAGTAGGATTTTGTGCGGGGGAGAGGGGCGGAGAAGGGACAATGGGCTACAGATCTGGGGGCGGGGTCGATTAGGGGTCAACGGGAAAGAAAAATCCTGCCCCTGACGGCAGACATCCTGAGGACAATAGGCCGTCGGTAGCGCGTTCGTTGAATGGGTCCGGCCAGATTAAAATGTGTCATCTGCAGCAGATGGGAGAGATGTCCGTGGAACTGGTGCTCTGCCGCACGCCTCTTTGAGGGAAGAGTGACGAAAAATAACCGACGGCTTCGGTATCTGCGACACTTCCTCCACTTTTCGTTTTTTCCGAAAAAATAATCTGCTCTTTTTTGCCGGAGGATTTGTTTTTGGAGGACTGAGTTGTGATTACGGTCCGACGCATGGCGACGGGGGATTTTCTTTTCATCGGAGAGATTCGCAGATACTGAGGCGATGCGTGTTCTGTTCCCGCTTAGGTCAGAGCTTCTCGTCCGGAGTAGTGGGAGTGAGATTTTCAATCCTTTATTACCTTCGAAAATTTGCATGGCACATTTATGTAAAATATTGGACGATTGGAAGTTATGAGTTGATCATTCGGATTTGATGATCATAATCTTTTACCAAAAGAATGCAGTAGCCATGTGCTATATTACAAATTAAATAGCAAATAGTATATAAAGGAAAATATTTCAGTTTCTGGGGGTCCATGTATTTGATTGCTTTAGCTTATCTAAAGATTATGTTGCTGATATCGTAGATTAGCTCTACTTCTACCCCTCTCTCTTACATTCTGAATTATTTTTTCCATATAATTGATGTAGTTTTGATAAGCTTTTATAAGGTAAGATAATAAGATAGTTTGCGATTCATAAAATTCAGCCACAGACTAACAGTAACATGACGGAAGATCAGAGGTTACATCCTGTGGTTTAACCCTTATATATTTCGATGATTCAAATACTATATATAATTTCACCGCTGATCTCAAATTTTTTATATGATTCACTTAGTATACGTAATGTTCGCCATAAATTCAACCAAAGTGACAATGACGCTGTAGGATTCCATCGTCATAACAAATAAGAGAGACATAGTACTTCTTTACCAGGATATTTTATAGGAATGCCCGGTTTTGGCAATTTATTGGCATCTTCAGGTCAAGAGAGACGATGTCTTTCAATAACCGAAAAATCAACCATACGAAATAAACATAAAGATGGCAATCAGTCACCGAAACCGGTCTTTTGTATAAAATTTTCTGTGGAAGAAGCACTATATTCCTTTTTTTTCGTTATGATACATAATCTTCAATGGAGACAAACTTTCTGTAGAAATTCATTTTTATGATCACCCGGTATCCTTAGAGTTTAGATTATTTAAATAATGATTTTAGATTATTTTGAGAATATACTTTCTTTATAGAAAATTTAAAAGTACACTGAAAGAAGCCTTTTACAATAAAAATCATGCATTTTTCCAAGATTATAAAGAAGAAGCGCATCATTTCTAGTTGAATTTGTATCGCACTGTCTCTGTTTTCAAGGAATAGAGTTCTGAAACCTGGAAAAATACTGATTAGATAGGTAATCTCATCTGCTATTTGTTAATTCATCCGGAGAGTTTACTGATCATATGATTAGCGTCAAAACTTGAATATGCGCTGATTCAAGAGAAGATAATGAGGAATAGCTATGTTACATTTACTTTATGTTAAATTTACTTTTCATTCTCGTCCTCAACTGACAGCCATGCATATTAATTCGAAACTATGATTTGGATGTGGCAAAAATGAGACTAGATTTCAAATTTCACTTATGACTAATTAGATATAAAACGACATGAACAGAGTATAATTTAATATCCTCATAGTGTAAACTTAAGATAGTGAGAAATAACAATTAGCACCTTTAATTTCGTAAAATTAGATATTTAAATGAGTTAATTCATTAAACACGAACACATTAATTCATAACGTAACGCACTAATATTAACATAAGAATACTATATATACATTTTTATTGAAGAATACTTCACAAAATTGGAAGACTATGGTTAGAATGACGTGTTCCATTTTTCTATTGGTAACCGAGTCTTACTCTACATTCAGGAGACGAAAAATTTTAGACCACGAACTTATCGATAACAAGTGAAAAAATAAGAAGGAAGAATCGAGAAAAGGCAATCGTACTTGCAGCATCCCATACAGTTACATGACCCCAACGAGAAGCTGATGTCTCATTATCCGTGATCGTGATTCTCTTGCGAAGTCTCCCAAAGATAGGCGGATATTGAAATCACGGGAGAAAAAATCAAGGCGAAAAACGCGCAGAAAATGCGAGATTCGAAAAAAATACCATCCCAAATCCCCGGACGAAACGAGGGAGATATCTACACGCCCAATAGTATGAAAGCACTGTGGCAAGAGACGCAGAAATTCCAAAAGAAGGATACAGCGGAGGAATATGACGTCCGGGCGGACATGGAAGGAAGTTGCCGGCTGAAATGAGATAGAAGGCAAGGGAATGGGGATCGTAAGTGGGAGGGAAACGGGAGTTTCTACCGCGTGTTTTCGACCGCTATGAGATCGAACCCTCCCTTTCCTTTGGCAATTTTCGAATCTGCCGATTTTGAAGAGGCCCGCGATGTGGAGTGGGATAGAACCGGCTTGTTCTTGATAGGCAGAATCGTCGTCCATCTCCTCCGCCATGGAAAGATATCGGAAGAGGAAAGGAGGCGCAGAAATCGGACTGGGCAGCGGATGATATTGCGAAAGATGGTTCTTTGCAGGGAAGAGGGGGGGATTCCGGGATGTAAGCAACTGTTGATTGAAGGAAGACCAAGGGTGGAAGATTTCTCCTCCAATATGGATGAGGGGAAAGTGGGTTTTTCTCGAGACAAGGACAGCGGGAGATGGAAGGGAATATAAGGAGGCAAATCAGGGTGGGGGAGGTCCGGCTTGTTTTATTTTGGGCTCCTCGTATCGCAGTTGAATAAGGAGATCGCATGGAAATAACTCGCTGCCTTTCGTATTCCATCTTCCTCTTTTATGTATTCGTAGCACTGATTGGGTACTGATCCCTCCTCGAATCTCCCCTGTAGTGGATGATGCGTACTTGTATTTTTATCGGACCGATTGGAGTGGGATCTGGGTTTCCGGATATTTATGAGTGCGGCGAGGGTTCCTTTCTTCTTCAAATCGAAGGGGTGTTTCAGTAAATTGAAAGCATTTTGGGTATATTATATGATTTTCTTAGGTTTCAGAGGTTTCAGAACTAGGGTATTATTAGATTTTCCCGCACTTCTGAATGTTTTCCCCAGAGTAAAGTTTCTATTTCTTGCACTGTTTCTGATCGAAATGTTTCCCAATGATTCACAATGCTGCTATTATGGGATTGCTCATGAATTGATGTCCGCGATGCCTAATTTGAGCAACATGGGAGAATCGGCGGCGAATTATAGCGTATTATTGGGCGAACAATAGCTGAATCAATCATTTTAATTAAATGATATTGCTCTTAAGGTAGTTCAAATTCTGTCGAATAGATTTAATATTGTTGTACCAAATCTTCCATATAATAAAGCGTTCCTATGCTTAAGATATTCGAAGCGATCCTATTTCTGACCCATTCACTCGAACTTAGAGGAAAAAATGCTAGATTTGTTTACGATGTGGCAGGGTAGAATAACATATCCTCTCAAAGATTCCAATGTAAGTAATCACTTTTAATCTTACCCTTTTGACACATTATTATAGCTGGATTTTATTTACCAGACAAGAAGTTTATATATTCCATTATACGTATAAAAAAGAACATTATTTTTAATATTTATATTGGATAATTATTAGGTTAATTTGCTTGACATTAATTATTCACCTTTATTTAACTAACCATATATATTGCGTGCAATCATTTCCATTGCATTGTAAACCTTTGACAGCAAACTACGTAAGGAAAGAGTATTTCTAGAATGACAGCACAAAACTTTGAATCATTTGCAGTGCATGTTCAAGCCTTTATTCAATCCTTTAGCCCAAACGCACATTACTCTCACAAAATATACCCGATATCGCTGTGAATTGAGTCGCAAAATTTGTTAAGACTTAAAGGAATGATACTTCAGCTGATTTAACGTCTGGTCATTTTATTCCCGCAGCAATAGAGCAAGCTGGGTAGCATAGGCCAATTTATTTAAAATTTTCTTTATAGACCATTCCCCACCGCGATTACACCTCGCATTAGTAAGGAAAAAATTAACGTTCAACGGCCATGACCATAATGAGGGAAACACGAATTCATAAAGTTTCAGCAACGGAATTACCCAGCGGGGAATCCCCCTAAAAAAAGAGCTGGAGGAAAAGTTCTTGGCCATAACTTCCTCGAGAGATATAAGCGAGTTGTAAGCGAACATCCAGCGAAATACGTTCCCCAAAATGAACGGCACCCAAATGTGTTCCATCCCACGCCCACCGCCGACACTTGTCTCGCTTTTGCATAACGAAGCCCGAATGAATATATCCCCTCACTCCATAATGAAATACCTCAGGAATTTAGGAGATTCATCCCTTGACAACCGAAAAATTAGCATCTCACCCTATTTCGACCTTTTATAAGACAGGAGAAAGGGACGGAATACTTTCTCGGAGATCCGGGGCGCGGCCTTTTATTTTTGCATAATTCGAATTCATCCTCTTCCCTTCCCGAGGGAAAATTACTTGTTTCAATGGTAGAAAGGGAACCCGATACCCCCTGCAGAGAGGATTTCTGCACTGCGAGATAGAGAGTGGCCTTAGAGAAAGAAATGACCGGCGGGAGGTCCCGTTGGATTTTCGGGAATGGGCATCTCCTGGGAGACGGACTCCTTCATTCGTCTTTTTCCGTTTTCTCCCCCGAATTTTTGCGCGTGAAATGAAAACCGAGGGACGGTCATCTGCAAGAGCTGCGGCGGTCGTAGCTTTTTCTGGGAATAAGGGGAAGATGCGGTGAAGGAGGATGGCCAGCAGGGAGTTTTAGGGAAAGAGATTTGAATGCTAAATGTTTCGCGGCAGGGTGCTGGATTGGGATACGAAACTATTTCCGAAGGGATAGAATGGACCGCAGCCTGAGTTACGGGCTTCCGAGTGAGTGAATGGCGTTTTTTATTTCAAATAACGCCGATACGTAATGCAATGAGATGGAGATGGAATAAGATTGCGCGTCGGATATCTTGGACTCCGAGGAGAAGGATTGTCGGTTGCCTATTGATAAAGGAGAGTCGTAAATTCTCTTTCACGAAAAGAGAGGAATGGAGGCTGGGATTCCGTTATCTATCGCTTGCAGGTATCGCAACGGCGTAAACATATATACATGCTAATCCTTCAATAGGCGAATACTCTATCACCTCCAGTTTTATGAATGAGGAGAAACTGGCTTATGAGAAAATTTTGTCGATGGATATCTGCTTAAAATGACAATGTCCATTGAATATGAAGTTATGTATCTAAGTATATAAAGACAATAACTAATTATCGCTATCCGTTTAATTATTTTCCTTGAAATTATATTTTATTAATACACTGAAAATTTAAATTATATTGCTAAATAATCTACTACTTCCTTATGAACTCTCATACAGAATTAATAAACTCAATCTAAGTGAAAGATGTAATATATTTTAATAAATTAGGCAGATAAACGATTAACCTCCAACGAAAGCAAAATAGCCTCCGAATAAAAATCTGAGGAAACAAAGTTATGTATTTGCAAGCTCGGAAAAATTCTCACACAAACAGATATTTCCCTAATAACTTAATCCGCTAAGTTAAAGCCGCTTTCTAGGATGAGTTGAAAATTAAGTTCCATATGGCTAGATCCATCTATTGAATTACCAATTCAAAATTTAAAATTAACTGTACCCTATATTCATCACTGATGATGCGCGATGGATAAAAAATCAACCGTAACTAAAAAATCAACCTAAGTATAAAATTCTCTCAGATTTAAGAGATATATAATAATAATGTTGGTACAAAAGTCATTGTTGCTTAAACTAACATTTGCAGTACGAACGCAGAGAAAAAGTAATTTGTACTGAATTAAAAGTGCAAGAACTCGAATCATAGTATATATTCGGATTAGAATCCAGAATATGACAGAAAGTTTTCCAGATGAAAATCGATTTTTCCTAACTTGTGGTCGAATATGTCCAACATTATGATTGCGAGTGTAGTGCCAATCACATTTCGGGCAACGGGTGTCCAACTTTTCACGAGTTAGCCCTGACACGAGGGGAGACAGAGAGTGCTTCCCAGTTATTAGTCTGCGTGTCGGGGATCGACCCCAAGGTCAGTGCCGGAGGGAGCCTATGTCACCTGCGTCCCTTGGCGTCATTCACAAATGTGACGTGAGCGCCCATAAAACTGGGATGCTGAAATAATGGAGGCAGAAAATGGGACTCTAAGGGCACTTTCCTCACTGTAAATGCGTCCCCCCATAAAACGTGCAATATACACATTATATATCACTTTCTTAGTCGAAATTACTAGGTTAATACACTCATGCAGAGGACCTATGCAATGCTAAAACTTATTATTCTGAGTAATAGTTGAAATGAGCTCTCCTGTTTATCACTTTGAAGCGCATCAACAAACACAAGGTGACTATTTAAAGCTGTTAAATTTTTTTACTGGAATCTCCATTCTAGTACAGTTCTCTACAATTTGCATCTGAGTGGTATTAAAGCTGCAGAAGTAACTCTTTAAGGTAAGAATGTATAAAAGAAAATAGATCTGTAAGAGCTTTGAATTTCGTATTTTTCGAATATAAGATGATCCTTACCATAGCCCGAGTACTTCAAATTTTGGTAGATGGAGGTATTGATCGATTTTTCGGTAAAGGAAATTTAGGAATAAATGCAGAAAAGAGCTCTACAAACCTTTCGCTTTTACGTTACATTCATAGTTGAGAGTTGATTACACCTTCCAACGCCATAATAAAATAATAAATACGATGGAGAATCTGCTGTCTTTTCGAAAACTATCTTGTGAACAACTAGGGTGGCTCACAGCAAAAGGATTTATTTTATCCCTGTGAAGAACCTTAAGATTCTTCATTAATTTTGATTAAAGATTAATACTTTGATTCTAGAAGAACTGTTCGTTCATGCATACATCTTAATTTTTAACTGACACTTAACTGTTCCGTCTTGGTATGTAGAATGGACAGAGATATAGTGAACTGTAAATAGCTGTGAGTGGGAACAGTGATTACGTTTCCTTCGATTTTAGTGGAAGATGATATAGATGTATAACTAAACAAGCAATATACTCTTGGTGAACTGTTCATATTAATATTGTGAATTGATATCTAAATTCTATAGATGAAGTTCATAAATTTTCTTCAAATTCCTACTGCTGACTTATAACTACGACTTGTTCACTCAAAATCGATGTTAATATAAGTGACAAAGGGTGTGTCGCAACGTAATAATAATGCTGAAACTGATTTTAAAATCTGTTTTTAAGAAGTCATTTCAGTATATTTGTGCTCCTTCGGTACAGAATAAGGAACGATTTTTATTTAGCACTGAATATCGGAATTTATTGTTACAGGGGTTTTAAATCCGTAACATATATATTTCACATAGGATTCAACTCTGTAGAGACTAGGAAAATATCTTTCTTTCATTTTTTTAAATTTTAAACTACTTAAAAAATATACAAAATATATAAAAATATATATTTTATTCAGTGCAAGCCAAGAAGGGGATTCCGTGGAATCTAGCACTCAGGCCCCCAATCTGAAGGAGCCACATTTACAAATTTTTACTTTTAAGTTGTATAGATGACAGATATTTTATTTTTAAAACAATTTATATAAAATATCATGCTTAAACTCAATGCTCATCATATGCGTTAATGGTCCGCAATAAAAGGTTCGAGTAGAGTACGACCCGCGATCAATTTGGCCACGCCTATCTTATGTGTGTACTTTAAATACATTGCACGCAACGGAATATCTTAAGCATTTCTTTATAAGAACCTATGCCCATAGAAAACCTCTTATACAAAACCGAAAGCGAAACATCTAGTACGCCGTTTGTGGTCCATATCGCAGACGAACAGTGAGAACCTCTTTTTCGAATTCAGGGACGAATACACTCATAACTCGTGTATCCATGAAAATCTCGAATTCGAATTTTTTTCACGACCACAATACTCTCCCGTAATACACTTCGTATATATACGAGAAACTAAAAAACGGAGGAAACCGATTTATTTCTCTCTAGAGGCAGTCCTCTCATCACGAAAACCTCCACTTTCTCATCCTCTACCCCCACCTCATCCATCTCCCATCAATTTCCCCCGCACAAAACCCCCCCTGAAACCCCTCCTTCAGCACTTCCCCTTCTGCCAAACCCTCGCTTTGCAATTGTAATTCGCACGAGTCTGTGGGGAAGAAAGCGCAGATAGGAGGGACTGTGTAGGAAGCGGAGTTAGACAAGTGAGGAGTTGGATTGCTAGTCCCTTAAAGGCGGGATTCTGCCCTCGGAAGAACGAGGGATACGTAGGGAAGACGAGGGATTGACAGGGTCCGAGTGATACGTTTGGGAAACTAGATGCCCTAAGTCTCCGAATAAAATAGCGCATTACTTTTGAACCTCCTGTCTCACGCAGGGATCTGCACTCCTACATATGTATGGTAAACGGACCCCTTCCCAAAGTAAATGAGGAAGGACGTTCTAAGTGTCCGTAGAGCACAGAATTACGAATTACTGTTTTACGAATCGGTCCGAGGTCAAGAGGACTGTATTCTTTGTTCAAATATGCCCATGAATATTACAAATTATTAGAAATATCTTAATTGTATGCGCGAAGGAAATAGCCGCAACCTCTTAAAAATGCATTTTTAAAAATTACTTCGCTGAAAATAAACTTCGTTATTTTTGAGGAACGTAGCACAAAGATTTAGCTAGATTATTTATATATAAAATTATGAAATTATTTATTCATATATTCATAAAAAATAGGAAATTTGCCAACCAATATTTAACAATTCGATAATCGGTGAATTTTAATTGTTACTGGGGAGTTGATAAAAGGAATTTTTCTCAAAGGTAGTATAGCTATAAGTAGGCTTTTATCAGAACCATTTACTGTCACGCTTTATGAAGAGCTTTCGCTGCTGAAATATATCAAAAATTTACTAGCAATACTTAGGCAACAACGGAAATTCCATATCAAGTACTTTCCAATTAACGAGACAAACGATTTCTAACTTTTTGAAAAATGGATTAATTCATGTAAATACTTCAGGGAAATACTACGGTTTGAAAAAGGGAACGATTTTAACTTGGAGTAATTATATTTTTAATGAGGAATATTAGCGTATGCTATTGAAACAAAAAGTGTTGTCATTTAAGCCTTGTTGGAACTAAATACGACCGTCGAAAATATTTTAAGAGTTTGATTCCATGTGCGTCATCACCATCGGTGGAATTGATAATTCTACCGAGTGGGAGTTCTCAATACACAACAGAGTCAGCGGAATTGAGAAATTCAAGAGCAACAAGGAGATTTGAATGTTAATTAGTACGCCCTCGAGTTGGTTAGTTTCCCCGACGTATTCAATACATGTACACAGTTAAACTTTGGCTAAATAATTTTGTCGTTGCAATGCCAAAATTCTACTGAAGAGAGATGTCGAATTGAATCTGATTAAACATTTTATTTATATGCTCATTGAGACTTCATAACCTTCATAACCATAGGATTTCATTGCCATCCCAATCAAGAGAATTTATCCTGATTTCCCAATCAAATACCAAACGTGCCCCCCAAAACCTGCCGATTTAGTGTACCGCCACCCCATGCCTACGTTAGTGCTAACCTGTCTATCTTAGTAAATAAATCTCCAAAAATTGGTCCAACGCTGGAATTTAATATCTAACTCGATTCCAAGAGCTTCTTCTAGTTCTTGATTTCCTTCTGTTAGTTATATTCGTCCGCTACGTGTATTCGGTACATTTCCGAGATATGAACTAAACATTCTTTCGGAGTCTCCCTTTTTGGGATCCCTTATTCCCGCGCACCGTACACCATTACGACGTCCCTGTCGGCGTGAATAATTCTCCCGCTTCTGCCGCGCTCGGAGGTGAAGGAAAAAAGAATATGCGGGAAATTCGGCGCCGGGAAACCAACCGGATGTTGATTATTTTCTTTTGTTCTCGGAACTGTCCCGATGTGATGAAAACGTAATATTTTACAGCAAAAAAGGAAAGCATGCTGCGACGCGGAAAAGACTCGGGTATTTTTCGCTTCTGAACCCCGAATTTACGTTCCGGGAACTTTATTAATTAAGGTATTTGCGATTATTTTCATCAAGTTGCGAATTCTCTTTAATTTTGCTCCCCTTGCGTTGACATTTTACTTTCTATCCGTATCGGAGCATGAGGGCCTATTGTTTGCCCGAGTTTATTTCCATGCATTCCGGAGCCAAATTTTAATCTTAATGAGCTCCTGAGAGTAGAGAGTAAATTTCAGGGTTGTAAGATTTTGAGCTCTAGCACCTGCGTTAAGCAAGCAACCTATGAGAAGGGAGCTATGAGAAAAAGCAACTGACATACATGGCCAGAATTTATCGTGAGTTGTCTCGAAATTCTTCAACGGTACCCGATTAAAATCTCTAAATATGTATTAAGTGTTTATATTTAATTAATTTCTGATGATTTCTTATCAGATATAGTATCGAAAGCGTTCTTCCGCATGAATTCTGTTATTCATACACTGAATTTTTCGATACTCGGTTGTTGGAGTTCTTATCATCTGAATTTACTTAGGACAATCATTTAGAGAATTTCAACTATCCGCAAATTTTTTCGTCTTTATGAACGAATGTTTGAAATTACTGAATATATTTCAATGGAAATTACAGAGTTATTTCATACTTTAATTATGAACACATTCCACAGCTTGAACGTAATATATTAAACAATTTTATTTCAATATAAAACAATATCCTTTCTTTATTCTTGCTATTACGATAGGTGGATTTGTGCATATTTTACCATACCCCCTTCCTTTTAAATATTTTCCTGTTGGGGATCCATTTTTTCCATACATTTTATAACAAGTTTTTTTCTAATTACTGCCATCTTATGTATAATTAGAGTTGCATAAATATTATAATGGCAATAACAATAGATTAGATAAGAAGAATTTGCAATCATAAAATAAATAAAGAACTTTTTTCGATATAGGTAGTTTGAGTAACTCTGATTATGTAAACTTTTAGTCACAAGATGATACACGCATAGCTGAGAGTGATACCTAATGGTATAACTTTGGCACATAATTATTTGTATCTTGTAAGCATACATTAATTGAAATTATTCTCATTGATCGGCTCCTGAAATTATTATTAATTATACGCTTCTTAGTGGCATTTATAAAAGTCATCTATCTTATAAGAACTACACAAAAGAATCATCTTCTCCTTCTCTTCATATTTACAGGTATTCAAACCTCAACAGCAGTCAATTCGGAAAATTAAAACAAAGCTTTCATCATTCTTTTACAAACTTCCTCGCGAAGAAACTATTCTTCATTTTCACACCTTGACCAAGTTTGCCGCGTCGTTAATAGTAATTTATAGATGCAGGAAAAAGCAAATGAATTGAGAGAGTGGTGCTCGAAGGCCGCATGTCACATTTAGCTGATGGAAACGCAGCCCTGGTATACACTGCAACGTTTCAATCTACAGATACGTTTTCGTTTGTATTCTCTGCACACATGCCCCTCGCATCTCCAGTTTACTTTTCTACCCATCGCCTTCCTTCAATTCCGGTAATACCCTTGGGTATGTACCTTCCGTGGTAATACGTTTTTTAGTTCGAATCTCAATTTTTCCGGAAAACCTATATGCCAGAAAACAAAGAGATGGACGAAACCAGCACGTGGGGGGAATAAAGATATCAAGATTCATCCTCCGAACACTTGGATTACATACTCATCCTTATGATGATATATAACGATAATCAAGAAAAATCAAACGCGGCACGATGCCTTGAATATAAGAGGGGATAAAGTTCATGTGTAAACAAGGGAAGTCTTAGCATTTTCAAATAATTTCATCCAGCTGCAAAAATAATCGAGAAGTAAATTGAAAGTTTTATCCACTAACAACGAACTTTAAATTGAAAAAACGCAACAAAATTACATGGAGTTGGTTGAAATTAATAGAATGCCATCTTGTCCTGATGATTCGTAATGAGCCGTAATGATTGCGAAACGTTTCTTTTGCTCTTCCAAACCAAGGCAAAGAGAACGCAGGTGCACATCTATAAATATCCGATGTTGTACTATTCGACATGTCTTCAATTCTGCAGTCATTCAATCGCTGGCCATTTATTACCACTCTTCCTCCTACATCGTCATTCAAGTACTAAAATCATCTACCAAGTTACCCTTCCAAAACAGTTTCACACTAAACAATAGTCCATTCCTAAAACGTAAAGCCTAACCCGAATCCTAAAACTAGATTTGACCGAGCATAGAAGAACCCGGAATCTCTACTCTAAAAAATAAAACTCTTCCTTTGGTCGTTAGGAAACCTCCGCCTTCCTTCTACAGTCGGATGAAGGCCCTCCGTTTCCCACATATCATTTCCTTGTGCCCAACCCGCGTCCTAAAAACGTCCGTAAAAGATTTTTCCACTTTCGTCGGTGTCCACCCTTTTTTGGGAGCCATGAACACCGGGTGGCGAATGCATGAATATTGTATGGGAAGCGTTCCCTTTGGCCCCCAGCGGGACGGCCCCACCGCCCCGCCCCCCCGAGGGCCCGCCTTGATGCTTGTGTTCGCAACTCATTAAGATCGACGGCCTGCAATAAGTCAAAATTTCCTCTCTATCTGCCTCTTTTTCTCACAAAGACCTCATTCTCACATTTTTACGCCTTCGACTTTTATGTTACCACCTTATAAATTTAGGTTTAAATCAGGCAAACTGGGCAGACCCGACCTAAATGTGGCTCTACAGAGTATCTACGCCCCAAAAGAAAAAAATAACTCTTATATTACGTCATCTTACGCTTTACTTGTGTTTTCAAGTGACAATGAAATAAATAAAGGTACTTTACAAAAATAAAAGAATGAATGGAACCTCTCCTTTGGCTACGTCACACTCAAACTGACCTCTCTTACTTCCTGTTACTTTAATCTGTTTAAGATACTTTACGATAATGATGAAAACTAATATAAAATGGGAAAGGATGGAGAAAATTTAGATTGGCTAGAGGGAAAATGTCTTCTCAGGAAGGGGTTTAAGAAGAAGTCACGATGCGGGTACCCACGTAAGAAATTAATGAAGAAGCAGTATCGTTTGATTAAAATATTAATTTAAAATTAAAAAATCTCGACTACAAATTGACATCATAGACAAAGTGTTACTCAGGTGCACCCTATAAAGTATTCTCATATTTAAAAAGGAGCGTATCATATAATCATTTTGTTATTGTGAGCCAATTGAGTTGAAAATGCTGGAATATACTGGAAATTCAAACTTGGCGTTGGCTTAGTCAAAAAAATACAATTTTACAAACTTTTTGAATACAATTTTTCAGGTAAAAGTATAGCAACCGAGCGGGAGAAAAATTAATTCAGTAATATCATAAATAAAGAGCAGTTAATAAAATGCTTCAAAATATTCATCATTTTCTCAGAGTAAATAAAACCTGTAATAATATAGATTTTACTGTCTTACAGTACAAAAAATTGTGAACATTGCATACTATTTCAATTTGACCGTTAATATCTCTGAAAGAGAGATGGTTTCAGCAAGATAAATGGATAAAACATATCCAATTATGATGAATAAATTCCTAATTCCACACCTTGCCATTAACTTATATTCTAGATTAATTCTTATCACCCTAACCAAATCATCCTTATCAGGCCTAACCTAAATATTAATGAAGAAGTCGTTTCTCGCGATTCGCTAAACAGCAACGTACAACGTCTTACCCTTTATGCAAACAATTTCCTACAATAAATATCTATCATTTTTATACAAACGGTAAACTCGATATATTTCCACAAAATAATGTATTAATACTGACTTAATGCCCCTAGAGCTACAGATAGGCTTTCTTTGCTATGTGACTCAATCAAGAGGTAGCAAATTTCATCCTCCCAATGGTAGGTTCATGATAATTCCGCAGAAATCGTAGAAAAAGAAAAAAGATATCCCCCATCGACTTGCTCCAACGAAAAAATGTAATTTTTATCACTCCATAAAGCAAAATAAATGATCCAGAGAGCTCGAAAAAGATCGTTTCCTCTTCCTTATATAACCCCCTATTTAATTCTCTGCTACATTTTGTTCAACCGTAAGAATCGTTTCGAACTTTTGTGCATCTGCGATTAAGACTTTCCAATCACTTTAGAAAACGTTAAAGAGATGATTAGAAGAGAAAAAGAGAGTATCAATAGACGTGGTTTGAGAGCATCTGTAGGATAATTCGTCAAAAACCAATAAATTTACTACCGACATAGAAATAGATACGGTTGCATTATTACGAAGGGAGACTTTTTTCAATTGAACCTCATCCATAGATATACAATGCATATGTTTCTCTAGAAAATATTAAAAATGTCTGTAATTCACTTTTAACTTAGTATCAGTTATAACTGTTAGAATATGAAAGCCAATTAGTTATTGAATGATATAGAGTAATGAATTTCATCCTGATCACTCCTTGTTGAATGTAATGGAAAGTGTTTGTAGTGTCTGCTGCAGTTATGCGGATGTGTTACATTATGGCATTCTGGCTTTTATTTCGGGAAGAAAGTATAGATAAAATAACTCACACATTATGTTGTCTAGTATGTTTTATTCCCACTCCATGGTATTGAATGGTCAATACTGGAGAAATAGAGGTTCAAACATACCTCCCGGTTGAATACTAACAGATCATATCATAATGAAACTAACATTATGATATTAATATTCATTAAAACTAGTGTACATGTAAACTCTTTGATCTTCCAAATAATACTAAACCAAATTTGGAAATGTAGAAACAGAAATAAAACTATGTAACTTCCATTTAAGTGATTTTACTGCAAGATATAGATTTCGTTGTGGTGCCACGTGAAAAAAAATCCGTGGAAATAAGAACGGGCGATTGGGAAAGGATATGTGGACTAGTCGCCTCACGAATTCATTTTTTCCATGAAGGATGTATCACAGAAATCGACAGGGGAAATAGAATCATGGTACTACATACACCGCAATACTCACAGTGAGGGGTAGCTCGAAGAATATATATGTAGATGTAGATGTAGGAAGTATCGAAAGAGAGGGAATGGAACTGCGGCTACAGCAGAATAGAATTGCTATGGGATGAAAAAGATCTGAAGTGAGGAGGTGTAGAAAGTGAAGCGACGCAATGAGGAATGCAAAGGATCGGTGAGACGCAACAGAAGTTGATCGAGGGGATGCTAAAGGGAAGAGGTATTGAAAAATGCGAAATGACTCGAGGAAGATTCGATAGATGGTGCTTGAAGCGAAGCACAATGGCGCGGAATTGCAATGCGTTTCGTTGAATGAGATGAAGAAGGAGATCGAATGAGAGATTCGTAGGGGATTCTCGCGATAGCAAGGGCCCAAGAGGGATACAAGTGGAAGAAGCGAGTGGTGGGGTGTCAGAAGAATCCGAGAGAGGATGAGGAACTTAAGGGGAAACCATCTTTGCAGTGGCAACCGCATACAGCATAGAAAGTAGTGTAAACGGAGGTTGAATATGAATACGAATCAGATTTACGTTAAATAATAATCTTTGAGAGGAGAAAAATATTTGCTGCTGCGCTATTTTTTTAGCTATATGCTGGATGAATTGAGATTTCCTTGGCCATCACGTTACGAGTAAATTTGAAATTAACTGATATTATTAATTATTTTAACTACAATTTTACATGATAGCCTTTGGATTTGATCCACTCATTTTCTCTATCGTAATCATAGGTGTAGTTACAATATAATCAATCAAAGTATCAATAATTTTCTTCGAATTTTGACTGAAACGGCATTCTTAATATCAATTACCTTTAAAGAAGGAGGCTTAGTAGTTCTAAAAATTAAGATATTTTCGGAACATTTTGATTATATACCGTCTGACCACTGCAAGCACAGTTCTTGGATATTTGCTGATATCCATTCGATCGGAGCGTAAAGAATATACATGTGATGAAAATAGTCACAAAAGAACCAATGCATGGATAGCAAATCTTTTGTTAGCTGCACCTCCCAACCTATTTATCTACCTTAACATCTACAAAAAAAACTTATAACATCAGGACAATCGATTGAGGACCAAATATTGGCAATGAATCTAGGATATTTTGGAAATGAAATTATTTAATAACTTTTACGCAGATAAAATTGAATATAAAAAATTTTTAGAAGAATTAAGATGAATATTATTACCTTATTTATTACAATATCCTTATCTCAAAGCAAATAAGAGCAAATGCTTTTCCTTTCCTTGGGAACCAAAATATACGTCCTTTTTGATACGAATCAGTATATGCTTATCGTTGTGCTACTTTATAATATTTTTATAACGATCTCATATATCTAAAAGAGTTAACTCAAGCGTTTGGAAATTAATGAATTCATATAATTCATTTCCAATGCACCGTATCTTATGGGAAGAAAAATATGTATGCTATGTTTACAAAGAGATTGCGCATGCATGTAATAATACTCCCGCTAAAAACTTTCCAGAGACATACCAAAATATTTTACACGATCAAAGAGTATTTAATGCCTACCATACAAGAGTACTTGGTACAAATAGTCTAAAATTAAACCTTTACCAAACGCAAGTTAATTCTTTATCTAGAATATCTGTTTCCAGATAACGAAGAATCTACTTTAAGGGTTGAGTAACGTGTCACTAAATTATTAAGATGGAGACATCTTAAATTGATGAAGGATTGGTATCCCAGCGTGCGTACATTGTGTGATATCGCCAAGGGAGGGAAAGAATTTGTAAAATAAAAGGGGGAAATGAAGGGGAGGGTCGGTAAAAAAAGGGAAAGATGATGGTCAAGAATGAAGACGAATGAGAATACTTGAAAGGGAGGGCGAAAAGAGGCCATTTTTTTAAGAGCGCGTATGACCTGAGGAGATGCGAAGAGTATCCTAGCGAAGGGGAAATGATGGATTACTCCAAGAGAAAGAGGAAATGGAGGAAAAGGAGGAAATGGAGAGTTGTTTGGAAAGCAATATTTGTAAGAGGGTCCGAAGATGAAGAAGGAAACTTCAGGAGACAGAAAAGTGAGGATAGAGTGTTGAATAAAGTTTAGAGTTGGGAAGAAATAAGAGCCGGAAGCGTTCGATTGATAGATAGGAGGAGGAAGGAATAAAAATGGGATGAGGAAAAGAAAGATGGAGCAAAAGGAGCATAAGTTAAGGGTTTTTTCTGCGGCTCTGTCACAGAAGCAGGGGAAAGGGACGTCCATGAATGATTAATGGCTTTAATGGCAGTATCATGATGTCGCAGAAAAAAAAAGAATGATGATTATTTAGAAGATTCTCTCCGCGGATATCTATTATCGGGAAACGAAAGTGTAACGATAAAGTATTTAATCATACAATTACAATTTGTACATCTGCAGCTGTAGCTCGAAATCTCAGCGTAACTTTAGTAGTGCCCACAGTAATTTTAAATTCTAGGATTAGTACTTGGAGATGTAAGGTTTGAAAGGGAATGAATGACTAAAATTAAAATATTTTTCACCAGTCGAGAATCATTTAACAAGACCTGAAGCATTTAACGGAACCTTACCTTTAAACTACTTAAGCTTGAAGAGGTATTTTGTTCAAACGTCCTTCTCTGAGAGTATCATACATCCATAAATACTTCCACTGTAAAAGTTTAAATCCTTATGCTACTCCTGTCGTAAAATTCTAATCTACTACTCCTCATTAGTAACTACCATTAAAGTAAATATAGAAAATGAAAAGAAAGGAAAGGATGAAAGGATTCATGGTTACATTCAGATAAAAAATGAAGGAGAAAAAGTCCACCGTTGAAGGGATTCGAACCGAGATCTCCTACTTGGAGAAAAAACAACTACCCGGCAAGTGGAAGATATGACTTCAAGTCCTGCCAATGCGAAATTTCACTTCTTCATTTTGTTCTCACTATTAATGTAAATATTTCCATGAAATTACCATCACTGTACTGTACCGCCTCATCTCCGTTTATTCTAATACTATCTTTTTTGGCAAGAAATATAAAAATAACGTCCTAAAATATCCTATCCAGCATTATTTGCTGTCAGAAAATGATATCTCCTATTATATTGCTCTCCTCGCTTTGGATATACTTCCTATATTTTATAAAACCTAAAAAAAGGTAATTAAATTCAAAGTAAACTAATAAAGCAAAAGGGGGGACAGTCCCTTTTCAACCAGCTTACGAGCTCGTAACCAGCTCGTATCTGAAGGAAATTTTATTTTTCGCAAGGAGGAAAAAAGGTCTACAACCCGCGCCCCCGTCCTTATATAACAAGGCGTAAAATATAATTCAGCTCTTCCAGCTTCCGTATATGGGCCACTGAATTCGACAACAGACACGTGGATAACGAAGAAATTTCGGGGAGCGACGTAGCACATGATTTATTGGACCGTGAAAGGAATAAAAAGAGGCGAAGGTGAGGGAACGTATGTCGAGGGATGTATATAGAAAAAGAGAGATGATGGGGAGGGAGAAACAGGCGGGTGTTCCGTTGATGAGCTTGGGTTTGAGAGCCGAGTCTTAAGGGGGTGTAAGTCCATTGGGGATAAGGATTTTTTAAGAGGGTAACGGAGAGAGACTGGAGATTGGAATCGCTGTGAAAGAGGGATTCTTGCGCGGGTGAATCAAGCGGAAGCTGAAGATCCACTGCTTCAGAGAGGATTGTGTAGGAAAATCTGACAGATGCCTAACAATGCGGTTCCACGTAAATTCGGGAAACAAATTACGGCCAGCTTACCGGGAAAGTCTTTCAAATATGAACGAATAATACACTAATTAGGGTAAAAACAGGACTAATTCCAACGTAATTCGGAAAACTCCGAGGGAAACTTTTGCTTCCACCCTTTTGAGGATCGAGGGAGAGAGCTAACTATATGAGTTGAGTTTCAATCCAGATTCGCTAAGAAAAGAGATTTTATGTACGCAGCATTCTTTCATCAGCTCTTATCCATAGTTGGCATCTGGTAGAATTTTTGCTTCTTATCTCTCATTTCCATGATCGTGATTTTCATTTATTTCAAGGAAAAGATTTTTTCGAAAAGTCTAACAGCACATACATCAAAGTAACTATTAAAGTATGATTACTGTAAAACATCGATTCGATTTCATTTGTATAATATGTTAAATTTTCATTAAATATAGTTTGCCGTATTCCTGATAACAGGTAACTTAAACCGTGTAATGAAAAAGTGGTGTATTAGAACGCATTTATATTTATATAAACATGAGTTTTCATTATTCGAATAAAACTGAAATTTCGGATTCAAATCCATTTATTATTTTATTGACACAAGATTTTATAAATTAATTATATTTATAAAAAATACTAAACCCGGTGAATGTGATAGACTCCTAGACGTAATTTTTAATCCTCACACAACTGTTTTTAGTTCTTGGCAATTTTTTGGAACATAACGAAGCTAGTAAATCTAATAAAATAACTTTTATATCTGCTATCTCATTACGTGCTAAACTTATTTAAATACCATAGAAAATAATGTGTTTGATATAAATAAGATCAAAACCTCGAATAGTCCATTCGGTAGAATCCATCTTTATTGGAAGCGGAAGAAACATTCAGATTCAATTGGCTTTTTCTCAAGAGGCATTATTCAGCAACTTTTCATAATACCTAATAGCATAAAAATCAATAATACATTTCTTGTTTGTAACTTAATATATCAAAAATTTTAAGTAGCTGCAAATGAATAATAACTTCAAACGCGTAAAAAATTACTAACAAATTTAATTATTTCCCAAAGGATCTTCATTTAGCCTAATGTTTTTGTACGGGGATGTCAAACCTCCTTAAATTTGCTGGAAATATATTTTTAAATCAGTCCTTGAAAATGTTGTGTGTAACGTAACAAAATAATTTTGGGTCAGCATAATGAAAGATTTCAAAACACTTACGTGTAAAATAAATGAAAATCCAAATTAATATTTTGTTATTTAATTCAACGATAAATAACGAAAGCTTCCTTTTACCGACTTTACAAATGTATTCAGGCGTTTAGACGATTTATTCTTTCCCTCTTTAGATGAATTTTTCTGCTTTATGCCTCAGATAACAATTAATAATTTTCTTGAAAAATACAAATTTATAAGAAAATTCAAAGAAAAGTTTCTAAGAGAATTATATTTGTTAAAAATAAATAATTCAGTAAATAATCCTTAAAATATTTAAATATTCAGTACCATGTATCAAAAAAATTTATTAACTTCGAACACTAAAAAACGGAATAGCTTAGGAGAATTTATGGAAAGATATTTTTATTCTAATAGTTTCTATTGAAACTTTAAATCTACAAAAAAGGTTTATCACTATAGAAAACGCACCGATAAATAACGGCTAACGGATATATTTTCAGTTTTCCAGCACTGCGTTGAAGAACCCAAAATTTATTCCATTCCGTTTCAGCAGCAAAGATTTCCGATCGATTCTTAAAGCTCGCTCACTCCGTTACTAAATGAATCTTCAGATTCGAGGAATTACATATATACCGCGTGGCTAATGAATTTAAAAGCCATATTTAGTTCCTTCGCCACCCACACAACCGAGCCAATGCTACCAATTCCCTAAAAAACGATACGCAGGCAGCAATCGACCCGTTTTCGCATATTCCATTAATGACTCCCCTAATTTAAATCAAGCGTCTCTCTTTTTCCTCGTATCGAGTTTCTCATTGGACCATTAGCGTCCCTCGGAAGATACATGGCGCAACGGAACGCTTGACTGACAGCCTGCGTCAAGGTGAAAGACGAGAATGGCGTATAAAACCTCTCCTCCGTTCCCATCATCCATCCGACATTGATTTCCGAGACATTTATGCGTCCTCCGGATTGGATTTCAGCCCGCCTTAGAAAGGCAAAAGTCTTACGCAGGCCAAGTTGTTAACATGCAGATAGGGACATCTCCTCTCCTTCCAAACCATTTCGTGCGATACCCTTTTCCATCTTCCGGCGTCCTTTCCTCTTACGCCTTCCTCCTAATCTTCCTCCACTAGCTCTCGTAACCTACGCAACGGCTCTGCCCGAACAATGCCCCCGTCCTTGGCTTCAATTTCCTCTAATTAATACCCTCACTGCGTGAATCCTCTCTCTCCCTTTCCCTTTCCTCTACCCTTTCCTTGTAACTAATGTGATGTCCTTCAGCTGGTTTTCCGAGGTGAAACATGGGTTTATGTGACATTCTCTAATAGTAAGATATCTATTTGATTTGACATTAGCTCAGACGTCTGTAGGTGTCAAAGGAGCATTAAGAGAGGTATATATTACTGTTTCCGATATATATTTAATTAGAAAACTTTAACTTCTAGAGAGCTCTGCCAAACTAAAGACCTTCATTTCACCTTCAGCGGTTTTGAAGATGACATGAATTTCTCAAATCCATGGTTTCCGATAGAAGATGACGTGGAAATAGTAATATTCATTTTTGTGACTTTATTTCAAGACAAAATTCTGCGTAACATCTCTAGATGAGATCAATTTTCCAGTTATTGCAGAGCTCAAGATAACTTTACTTGGAAAGGAATTCAGATGATATTCTCTTACTCAATTTTCAGTTTATTGAATGTTTTATATGTTTTCACCTAACATATTCCATAATTTTACATATGCATGATAGTTTCAGGAATATAGCAGTTTAAAATTAGGATTATTTCAAAATAAATCTAGCTTATTCATAGTAGACAATTATACTGCCAATGAATCACTCTTTATATATTAAGAATCTCAGCCTTGCCTTTAAAATAGACTATTGGTTCACATCCATACAATATGAAGATAACCTATGGCGAACTTAAGAATACTACCAATAAATAGTTTAACTAGTAATTACTGAAAGTTACTTCTTAATTTCCGTTTACTCTTTGAAATTTTCACTGCGTTAGCCTTATCGCTTAAAGTTAATCCTAATCCTTTCCCTTGAGATCTACATTCCCATTCTTTTTTATCTATCTCAACAAATACACTTGACTCATTATCATTATCTTGTCACATCTATTTAAAAACATTTTTCTGATCTTTAAGTTTAAAAAAATTGTAAGTGGGCTTAAATAAAACTTCTATTTTTGGGTCATCAATTTCCTCGTATTAGATATCTCACCCAAAAATACAGGGAGACCCTTTTCTTACCCTTCATCCCTTTTCCAAGGGTAGGATCAATGAAGGAACTGCGCAATCAATCCGGCGAATAACTTTCCGTTCCAGAGGAAGGTCACAATCAAAGTTAAATACTTCTTATACGTTCCTCAATCGCCTCATATCCCTCTTGTCTTTCCCCATATTTCCTCGCTTTTCCCAGCATCAATTCTCCTCCAGCTCACTTTGCGCCATCCGCGCCTCATCCCTCCACTTCAAAAATCTCCCCGAAAAGGAGAAGCCACCCGCCAAACTCCTCTTCTCATTCCTCCAATGCCTCTTCAAAATGACGTCAGGGATTTGGAAATTGGATTTGTTTCTACATAGCCTCTTTCCCCCTTCCTTGCAATCCCCCACCACCACTTCGGGAGGGAAGAAAAAAAATAATAGCTTCCGGCAAAAAGATTTCTCTTTTGGAAGTAACGTACTGAGCTGTACGATTCGGAATTCTCGAATCTCAGGAATACTGGTTCTCATCTTCGTCCACTTTATCCTCTCCTCGCTCATTTTCGTCTTCTTTTTTCGCCAATCTTTCTTCTCTTCCACTTTATCCCCTTCCAATTACTGTGTCTTATCCTCATACGGCTCTTTTTCCCTTCCCTCTTTTCTTGTTTTTCCTCATCCGTTTTCTTATCTACCTCCCTTATACCCTTCGTTTATTTTCGTCTCGCAAAAGTTTCCTTCCAACTCTGCTTCCATCTCTTACTCTTCTCATCCTCTCTTGATCTTGTTTTGTCTCCTCTTACCTCCTTTTCATTATCCGTTCACTCTGACCTTGTATTTATTCTTTAATTTTTCTTCCGTATTTCTGGGAAAAATATGTTATTCTTGTCTCATATTTGGATTTTTAATTTCTCTTTCGCTCCGTATCGATTCTTTCTTTACTTATATAATTTATTGGCGACTGTATTTTTTCCTCCGCGTTGTTTTCAAAAAGCATTTCTCAGCTTAAAACAAAAATACGAGAATTGAAAATGTTGAGTTGTTTGAGGAAATGAGGGAAAGTAGTTGAGCACATGAATTTCAGATTTCAAGAAATATTTGCCCGTTAAAGTGCCCGAAGTTAATAACCAGGTTTCGGCTCCCGAGGTGCTTGCGAATCCATATGGAGTTACATCTATAAGTACAGTGACAAAAAAATGAAATCTTCAACTGAAATATCACTAATCTCTAAACTGATACTTCGTAGTATAATTTCCCTTCAATTTTCGCATTTTATCTAGGCCACGGATATACGAAAACAATGTAAATATTTATTTTATAAGATGACAAGATTATATTACCTCGAAATAAAAGTTTTAATTTTTATTTTCACTCAACGTAATTTTTTACAAAATAGTGAGTGTTTCTATTCGACTCTAAAACCAAATATTTTTCTGCATACTACAACACTTTTGTATGTGCATTTTTCCTTCAAAATTTTCTTTGAATATCGATATGTTACACTGTGCAACCATCAAAATAATAGTTTCTCGTCTCAAAAAGTTTGTCATCCTCTTGTTATACATAAATTTAAAGAGCAGCTAATGGGCCATCTCTCTCGCTTCTTTGTTTAAATTTTAGTATTTTTGATTCTCTTCTGATCACTTCTGTACAAGTCAATATTCCAATCTTTGGCGGATTATGGCAAAAACAAAGAAAACTCAAAGAAATTTGATCTTCAAAGTATGTTAGAAGAGGGGCGTGCAACTAAAGACAGTGTCAGGCACAGTAAATGCAATGTAATCTCTGAAAATTGCGGCTCGGAGAGAAAACTAAATGTAAATTACCTCACTCCTCATGTCGTTTATTGGCCTTATTCCTCCTCCTTAAGTGTTTAAATCAAACGCTTTGGTGTTTAGAATCTAGATAACCTTCGAGCTAACGGCGTAGTAGACGGATTATGTTTGTAAATCTTTCTATGTTACTTTTTTCATGTTGACCAATCCTCTACACACATTGTGCGTTCCTCCTCTCCTCCTAACATACTTTCAGCATTCTTCCTACCGATTTTGTTGCCCTCCCCCTTTTTCTCCCTGTACTATTTTCTTGTCATTCTTTCCTTACTCCCTCAAACTCTCCCATCCTGTTACATGTGACAGCCAATCACCTATGATGGAAGGGAGAAGAGTTTCCAAGATCGAACTCTGGGACTCGCCACTTTCCTACTCTTTCTCACTTTCAAGAATCTGTATTTCCCCTTTTCTTCTCCTTCCGCGAGCGATACCTTCCAAAACTTGACAATTACCTTCGTGTCAGCGTTGTGAAGAGAAAAAAGATTTCCCCTCTTTTGAGAATGCCGGAACTTCGCTGGAAGTGGAGGGTGGTCGAAAGAGAATCGCGCGGGGGTGTTTATTTTTTCCGCCCCGGGCCACGTAAGGAAGGAGGGGATGATGGAGATACACCGATGCAATGACTTCTGGGGAGGGATTTTTTTCACTCACTAAATGGGGGTGGCAAATGGAAATGAGCGAGGGAAAAATTTGGAGCGAAAATTGGAGCAAGGAAGGAGGGGGCGGCATTTTTGTTATTTAGGAAAAGGGGCGCTTTATTCCGTGGATTGATTGAGAAAAGGGGGGACTTTTGGGGGGGGGGGGTTAAAGAACGTGCCGATTAGTAGACTTAAGACGCTATCTTTCTCGCTCCGTCTTTCTCCGAGGGGGAAAGTTTCTAAATTGATTTCTCCCTTTCTCTCTATACATCTGGCCAAGTATCTTTGCAGACTGACGAGATTGCCAACATTTTCTTTTCTTTGGTGAATTTCATTCAGTCCGGAACTATTTAGCCTGGCACCTTTCTACTACATTTTTCTTAATCTATACTTCCACGAATCAGTTCATTCTGCAGTACTTTTTAATTGGATAGAAAACGTTATCAATTTCTTTGATAATTGAAGAATATGGGCCTTTTCTAAGTCACCCCTAGATATTACACTGAAAAGTGTATCCCGGTCAAAAGATTATACTGTTTTTTTTTCCTGAAAAAGACGATGCGCCAACATCATGAAAGCTGTATGAAAACGTTTATCCTCACGATTGAAAATGTCCCGTCACTAGCATTCTCGGGTAAGGAGTTTTTGTTAGAAATATGATTGTATTTTTTAACTGCTGTCTAAAACTGCCACTTACAAATTCGATTTTGAAATTAATATAAAATAAATTTGAAAATGTAGAAAAAGAGAAATAAATATTTACGGCTGTAATTGACTTCTCTACTTTCACTTCGTGGAACCGGTCATTCCAGCAAAATTGCAGAAAATAATTCGACTTTCAAAATATGGGAATTTCATATTTTGAAAGTCGAATTATTTTCTACGGTGATTTTTTTTCACGGTGAATGATGAAAAGTTAAACGAAAATATTGAAAGAGTAACCTCCTATTAAAAGGGTGTGTAATACTATAATGTCCGGAGACAGGGAAAAATGATTAGCAAAGTCATATGATGGTTGAGGACAATTGTAGATTGGGTTAAGTAAGAACAACTGGCAGCGATGACAATGTGGAATTACTTTTTATTATTCTATGATCAGTTCTTTTAATATTCTTGCTATGTCTTTATGAACAATGAATCTGTGAAAATCGTTGAAATTTAAGAAGCATTTGATGATGGAATATACGCTAAATAAACCCTGAATATCACGATCGAGTTTCTTGGATACTGTCTCGTAATATCATACCGTTTCATTGATAATTATCCGTTTTATTTATTAACTTGCTGTTAATTTAAAGCGTATTAACGCTCTGTATTTCAACATTTTTTGATAGAATCTGGTAAAAATGATCTATATTTCACAGTTCAGCTACAATTATTTGTCATTTAATTTTTTAGGTTTTAAGATTTACTTAGGTAACTATCTATCACAAGATATTACTAAAACTATGGATCGCTTTAAAATATCATAGATACTTAAGATGCAATACTTATGGATAAAGATAGAAAAATAAAAGGACCTGAAAAAATCTCGGGAATTCAAACCACAGATCTCTCAATTTCCGATTAAGTACTATTTCATTCGAGCTATCTTGCAGTAGTCCATTTCTTCGGTAACTTTGTTGGCCAAGCGCTATATGGCTCCGACTTAGCGGTACCCTTTACGCAACGTTCCTTATTGAGGTAACCATGTTCCTCAACGTTTCCTCCCATTCCCCTACAGAGCTCCCTTGATTGCATTCCACCCTTTACCCATATTTCGCATGTTTTGCTTCTAGGAATAAAATAGGAGTTACTTTGATTCCATATATAATTGACACACTAAATTACCCGATATCATGAATGTTGAGTATCTAGGAATGGGACCGGGAAATATGCATTTGATACCGTTCAATATTCTCCAGAACACAACACAAGATCGGTTCACCCAAACGGGGAGGATTAACCGGAGGTTGATATTAACCCAAGCCAGGGAGATGATCCGCTAGACAAACTAATCTGACACCTGAGAACTTTCACGGGGTTAGAAAAATATGCGGAATAGAGATTCCCCAAATTTCCATTCAAATTCCTTAATTTTTACCGCAAAACGATAAGCACCTCATCCATCTTCCTTCCTTTTCCCACGCGGACGTGTTTCTCATTACATCTCCCCTTCTCAGAATAACTGCTTCAACCCTTCCGTGTTTTCATCTCACCCTCGCTAGATAATAAAGTGAGCCGCTCTCCTCTCTTCGATCTTTCTATAATGTATCCATATATATAACCTCCTTCATCTCCATTTCGTTGCGGCAACAACTGTCAGACTTTCGGAACTCTTCCGCTAATCCATGCGCACATAAAGTAGTCAGCTCAGGTCTTATGAAACGGTGCTGCATAATTAAGGCCGAACTCCTGTTGAAGTGCAAATCGAATTCATGTTTCGAATAGACCGAAATTCTATTTCTATGGATTGATTTTTGTGTTTGGAGTAAATTTATGTACGTAAATTCAATTTTAAAGCAGGCAACAAATGTAAATAATTATCCTGGTTTAAAATGAGGAGTAAAACAATCCTTTTCCTGACAAACACAACACTTCATACTGCATAAATTGATATACAACCGAGTTTTAGCCTCAAAATATATACAATATTATAACGAGACGGTCATTTAATGGAGTTAATGATTATTTGTGGAATTATTTGCTAAATTATTGAATAATTCAGCTCAACCGTGCATTACGTTTGTTAAGATAAACATAAGTTACTAACAATTTAGGAAAAGGCTTTAAGGAGATATTCCACGATAAGGCGTGCGCTTGAGAATACTATCAATTTATAATGAAGATCAAATTATTTAAAAATGTCTGATATCTTAATTTATTTGTTATTTGATATCTAAGTTTGTTTAAAATTATATAGAATAGCTTGTTCCGTGGATTTTAATCTTATATTATCGTTTTTAAATTAAAAAAGAAAACAAACATATCTAGAAATTTACGAAAGTGGTTAAGTTCATGATCAGTTTTGAGATAAAATCATGACCAGAGTGGTATCGAGTGTCAAAACCCATAACTTAATTTTGCTTACTCATTGATGATTTCGCTCGTGCATTTTCCTTAGATACGATGGTTTTTTCGATTGTGACACTGAAATAGCAATTATTTTATGTTCGCCTGTCCGAAGAATCCGAAATAAAGGATTTATAAGTATTTCCAACAGTTTCAATCTAAGCCATTAAGGCAGCTTTCCTAGAGATGTGTCGTTAGTGTAGGAGAGAAAAGTAATTTGAATCGACAGGATATTATAAATGATAGGGGATATTTGAGAGAGCTAAAGAATACATTTAGAAAATAACATACTAAAGAAGAATTTGGTTCTGATATTGAAGGATATAGATTTCTTATGAACTGTGATTGAGGTTAGGATACTAAGAAAGAAATTTTCAGATGATATGAACGAAAGTTGAGTACACGGTACTACTTGTGAGATTTAAGGATACGTGAAACTGCTGAATGGTAGAATCATGAATTTCCCCGAATCGTATTTAAGAGTGAATTCAGTGACACTTTGTTTATGCCATACCCCGTAAAACTAAAAAATAACTTTCAAATTTTCTTATCAGTCATAAATTTTCTCTACTTCGGGATAAATCCGTATATTTTGGATCGTAATGGTATCGGTTTAGACAGATCATATCTAACTGGTGTAATCCCCTGATATTTATGTATGTAATTCCTTCAGTGTTCTTTTATCCCCTCTCAGCAGCCCACTCCTTATTCTTCCCTAACCTTTCGCCCACAAACGCCCTCCATTCCCAATGCGGCGGTGGACAGCTCCGGATGTGACCGATGATAGATCATGTTGCCTCGGAAGGAATCGCCGAACATTTTCGGCTTGAGACCATGGTCATTATTTTTTATCCCCTTTATTTTCCCCGCTCTTATATCACTCCATCTCTTGGAGATCCTCCTCTCGCTTCTGCTTCCTTTTCTCTGAGCGTTGCTTCTATACTTCTTTCGACTTCTCCTATTACTTCTACTTACTACTATTTCTCACCACTAAATGTAAATGCTTCCTTAATATTCATAATCTTTCAAAGAGTGGAAAAGTAAAAGATTTTAATATCTGAGTTGTGGACGTGAATTCAAAATTCATCTCAATAAATGCGGCATTCCAAAACCTATCTATCTTTTTCTACCCTATGAAGAGATTTATTCTTAGAAATTGGCATTTGTAAACAACTTTCAACATGAAACATTAAACTGCTTCTTATATTGAATCAATAAAACTTCAGTGGGTAAGAAGTCTCCGGTAACTCAAATTAACACGTAAATTACCAATAAAATATCTGCTTTTGCTCATTACTAATAGAATTAATAAGATCCCCTTTAAAGAATAATTTTCCTGAAATTTGCGTCAGTCAGTCTTTTTCATGACCCATTTCCGAAAATGGTTTAATTCTTTATTTGGGATTTCTAAATCTCAACTATCAAACTTACTTTATGAAGGTAGTTTATAAACACATTATTTGGCACCATTCCACTTCCGCGGCTTATTTTACCGTTTTTCTTTACTTATTAATGTACGAATTAGAATTCATGAATGTAAGAGATTTCAATCTGGGTGACTGAAAAACAGAGGAAACTGAAAAAATATGGTGCTTTTTAAAGTCAAAATATCATTATGGATTAACATCCGATAAAATAAATGTATGTTATGGTGTTTAAAACTCATAACTAGCGTAAATAACAACGTAAGGATAGTTTAATAAGGGCGAGATATCGAGCCCGAATAAATAAAAACAAAAATAAAATACGCAAAGCTATTTTCAACGATGTCCATATCACATTCATCTTGGTTGACTATCGAAGCATTTTTTCAAGTAAATTTGCGATAATTTTTTAATATGCACCCTGCGTTTAAGATTTAGAAGGTAGAGGACCAGTACGTTTTGATATTGCAGTTATTTTTAAGAACAGTAGGGCTCCTCAGGGAATATTGATGTAATACATTCGGGACGGCTTTAATGCATCCCTTGGAAGATACCTCTAAATTGAACCATGTATTTTCTATGGCTAATATTTTTGAAAGTTCAAAATGATTTTCTCTTTGAATAGTTTATACGATATGATTATTATAGGCCAGTGATAGATATGTTTTAAATTGCATAATTATCACCTTCTAAATCATAAATATTATGAGAAACTTAACATAATCATCTAAGCTTCCCGGTAAATGTTTTGATAGAAAAATTTGGCACTGAAGACGCAAAAATGAGAATTTTCAATCCATATGAATAATCGGAAATAAAAAGCTGCATTTAGATTCTTAAGAAATTAATTCCCGTTAATAACTGGAATCATAATGTCTCATAACTGTTAATTGCATTGTAAAAATTATATCTCTGACACAAACCGGAATCATGTCTATTGTATATTTCTGATAATAAAGTAGGTAATCACCATTTATATCAGTTTACCATCTTATAGAATAGAAGTTTAATATTTCCTGTGTTTTACTGTTCCGATATGCAGGAAGGTAATGACTAAAAGCAAACTCAATTACAAAAAGTTGATAACTAATCATTGGACGAAGAATCCTCCAATTGGATGGTACTTCTCTAATCCGTTAGCTAGCATTCGAATAAACTGTGATACTATTATCTCCAAAAAACGGATGTTCTGTACACGTATACTATAGGTTGGTAAACAGAGTATCAAGTCGTCGCGTGTTGCGTACATACATTGGAAAAAATACGTTTAAAATTATAAACCTTATTGAAAAAAAAACATCTGAAAAAAACATCGGAGATGAAAGTGCATTTCACATTGTAAATATTGCAGGAAATAATATCTGAAATTGGAATCGCAATGAATCCATAATGTTGCGATCAGCGCTCGATGTGTCATTAGGTGTACGATTTTCTCGCAAGAAGAATTAACGAATTTTGAAAAGGTTATTTGGAAAATCTGAGGTGGTTCTTACGATAAGGCGTATTCTTGTATCACGAAATGTTCTCAAATCCTCCTCAGTATCCAATTTTGGTTAAGTGATTCGATTTCAATCTTCTATCCTTAAATTACTCATGTTTTAAGAGACCTCACTTGTGATTGTATTTTAAGAGCTTCGTAAATGCAAGACTCAGAAAGAAATTAAAACCACCGAAAAGCTTATTTAATTCCTAACGGACTGCTGACCATAGTTAAATCTTTCCAGCATCTTCAAATTCTTCCTGCTTCTTATCCCACGCACACCAGTTTAACCAACACCAAAGCTTACTCCTGGGTGCGGCATACCGTCAGTCCTTCTGGTTCTCCAATGTCTCAGCCGATGAGGGAGGGAAGGGAGGGATTGGGGGGGGGGAATAACCTATAAACCCTAAGAAGTGGACCCTCCAGGCCGTTGTGACGTGCTATAGGGTTCACCTCTATGCCTAGAGGGCCCCCTGCCACAACTTCAAGGACAAGCTCCGAACTCATAGACAGAAAGAACGAGCAGGTGAGAAGTGAGTGCTTAGTTACCTCACCCCTGCAGAAGAAGGTGAAAGAAAGGCCCCTGAAAAAGATGCCTGCGACTGTAGGCCTACAAGTAGGCTAGAGTTGTGGAGAATGCCTTCCCCACGCCCCCTACAGAGCAGGTGGTTAATACATGTATGGTTCATATCTTAAGAAAACTACTTCTCACTGTTGATAATATTATAGTAGCATTTAAGTTGGAGCTGGCTTAGATATTCCACTGTTAATGTGGAGGGTCTTTATAAATTATTGTGCGTAAAAATTAGTAGTTAATTTGATGCTTATATTCTTGTATTCTTATAAATGCAGAGGATATGAAAATCAAAGGTAGAAAAATAGCGCTTAGGTATAATGTTATTACAGGCGCAATATTGCCTGAATATCCTCTGAAGTAAAGTTGTTAAATTTTAGTTTGATGAAGTAAAGGCTTTCTTTATGAGGACAGAGTAAAAAACTGAGTACTCACGCGCAATTCAGGGGTTGGTGATGGATAATTTTCCTGTAAGAATAAAAAGGCAGAATTAATTAATAGAATATCCATTAAAGTAAAACTTTTACATTTCTCCTTAGTCTAAACCCCAATAAAAACCTTATCAATGCATTCAAATCCAAATAGAACGCAAATTAAAAAGGAAAACATTATACCTTAAGATAGAACATCGCCGTGTCGAATATGAGAAATATTCTCTAGAGAGTTTTAATATTCTTATCGTGCAGCGTTAACGGTGTGCACATTTGGTCATTACAACACGAATTCCTGAGCTTACCGATCACGGCTACAGTAGAACACAGTTGTTACAACACGTTTTAAATTGTACAGTTAAACAATTTTTCCCGGAAAAAATTGTGGAGAATGAAAGTTTTAGAAGATTAAATGTGAGTCGTTCGTGAAAATTCATTATCACGAAGAAAAAATTTTCATATTATATATTTCATAACGAGCTGTTGTGTGAGAAAATATAAGTAAATATAATACAGAAGTATGCTCTCAATTTAATGGTAGGTCATAAGGTAAATATGTATGTAACATTTAACTTAAGAAATCTAATAACCAAGGCTTTTTTACTGATGAAAACGACAGCAATTACGAAAGAATCTCTTGTCTAAAAAATTTCCTCGTCATTAGTATGGAAATATATAAAGCGGACGACGAAGATAAGGAATAGGTGAAGGCAACGCGATTTCCTGTTGTGAATCGTTCGACTTACAAATGGATGGAATAGATTCTCTGACTAATCGGATATTAGTCATTTGGAATAGATTTTATCGTAGAAAAAATCGTGGCAAAAGATCCAATCGAAGCCCGGCATATTTATGTGTAAATACCTGCGCAGACTTATAATATTGTTGCAATGATGTGAAATTGTGTTATAAACTAACGAATGGTTTATAAGGAATAATCCGACTATATTGGTCTGTAGTATTTTTATTCTTTTTGAAAATGGTAAGTAAGCGATATTGGGTTAAATCCCAATGAATATTTTATGGACAGTTAGGAAGAGAAATAAAGATAACAATATATGCAATGTTTACTTTGTATGCATAAGAAAATGAGGAGGAACTTGACGTTCAAAATAGGCACGAAGGTCAGGGAAAACAAGGCTGTTTCCGTTGCTAATATCATAACAGTGAAAGGATAGATGAGCTATCTGTCCTTGGGATGACTGCGAAGTTGTTTTCCTAAATTTTGAATGCTCATTCCACTCTCTTTCATTGAATGTAAACAAAGGCAAGAAGGAAAGTGCCTCGTATATTTTAGAAACAGAGTAAGAGAATTTAGTTTTCAGCGAATGTAACTTAAAACGCGAATTTAAAATAGAAATATCAAACACTATTTATAATGAAGCGGATGCTAAATTGACATTTATTAAATACATTTAAAACCGAACTAATAAATTCCGACCACATAACTTTATAGAAATGATGAAAAAAGACAATCGCTACTCAGATAAGACAGGATAAATTACATCTTGATTTATATCCCATCATTAATTCCTTTTTTCGGGCGAAATTAGAAAAAAATATATTTTTTTTAATATTCCTTAATCGGAGGCAAAAACTCGGAGCAGCTTATTAAAAATTAAAAATAATATGTGGATAAGAGTAACCGATTGTTACTGAATATGAATACTTATTATAGTGAACGATCTGATTCATTTTGCATTATGATTAATACATTAGATTATCCGAAGGTTTGAGTATTTTATGTTTTATTTACACAATTGGAAGTTTATGTGGCATCAATCATGGTCTGCTAAATGATAACTAACAAGAGTTTGGAAATTGGGTAACGCACGTTCAATTGGACTGATGCTAAAAGATCATCCTAAACGAATTTCATTTTCAGAGAATAAAATTGATTTGTTAAAGTGTAACTTAGTAAAATTTGACGCAATTCGTTAACGAAACCGCTCGACAATTAATCTCTCGTGGAATTGAACTAATTGTAAGATATCATTACTTCTCCATCATAAGAATCCAAAAAATGAATTTAAAACGCCTATTTACTGTTTTAAGTTGGAATACTAAACGCAATATTTAATGAAGCGGATTCTAAATCAATACTTATTAAATGCATTGAAAAACTGAACTAATAATGCTGATTTTAAAATTATCTGGAAATAATAATAATAATGGAAAATATTTATTGCCATTCAAAAACGGAATAATAAATTGCTTTGTGAACCCCATCATGATTACCATTTCTTGTGCTCGGTCGAAATTAATAAAAATTAATCTTGCATAATCCATAAAAGTAAACAATCGCTTTGAGTAGCATATTTATTATTAAACGTATTCGTCGCCAATTATCTGGTAAACGAATAGAATATATTTCATTGGTTATGAATAATCATAAATTACACAGCATATGCTTAATCTAAATTGATAAGTAAAATAAGCAAAAACTCCTAAAAGTCTCTCCGGTAATTTTAAATTTAGATGAAATGGGAATGTTGCCTTGATCTCCGTGATACAACTTCACGGGAATATTTCTTTCAGGGTTAAGAATCATTTTTATCACTACTGTGTCGAAATATTTTTAGTAGTTTTTAATTCTTCATTACCCGTTTTAATGTCAGTTAGTTTCAACTGTATTCTTCAGTTAATTTACAACCGAAATACAACAAACTTAATTATATGTCTTAGCGATAACACTGTTCCATAGAAAGATGAAGTACAAAATAGAAAGAATTCATAACTGCTCTGTTTCAATGTCAGTTAGATTCATCTGTAAAGGTCACTTATATGAAAGAAAAATACAGCGAGCTAAATTATGAGTCTCCGCAGTAATACTTTTCTAACGAAAAAGGAAGTACAAAAGGAATTGCTAACCAATTTCAATTCTTCGGGTAGCCTTGTTCCTCCATTTATTTCTTCAGTTCCCTTCAATGATTCACTCAACAGAGACTCCCAAGTAATAGAAGAGCCAAAATAGAAGAGAAGGATGCCACAATCTGTAAAAATAGAAACACATACTTAATCGATTGCTCAATAGTAGATTTAATCTGTGGTAAGATTGCACGTTACATATACAAGAGCAAGCAGTTGATAATGAAGATAATTCATACAAGAATATTGGATGGAAGTATATTAAATACGACTATCTTATCCAAATCTAATTACCATCATAAAATATTTATATATTTAATTTAATTGATAATGCAATAAATGAAATTGTTTAATTAATTGGTTTGATTCTATTTAAATTAACTCTAAGGGCTGAATGCACAAACGAATGTTAACTATTCTGAATTAGTGGAAGGAAGTTGTCAAAAAACAGCTGAAAATGCTTAGGATAATGAAAGCCTGTTTTGAAAAATACGGATATTCATTTAAAATCATCGTTAACCATTACTACTGAGTATTAACAACAATATACAAGGAGCAAAATTATAAGTCTAAGGAGTAATTTTGTTCCGTAAAAGAGGAAGTACAAAAGAAGAAGAATTCTTAACTGCTCACCACTTTCGGTACTCCAGATAGCCTTGTTCCTACTTCTACTTATTCAGTACCCTTCAACGATTTACACATGACTCCCAATAGAAGTGCCAAAAGCAGAGACAGGAATGTCACAATCAGAAAAGATAGAAACACCAAATTAATTGATTGCTGAGTAGCTAATTTAATATTCGTTAAGATTGTACTGTAGATATATAAGAGGAAGCAGTTGCCCACGAAGATGATTCATATAAGAATATTGGATGGAATTATATTAAATTCGGATGTCTTATCTACTTCTTAAGTATTATAGTTGAATTATTTTTATATTTTATTCAGCTGATAATGCAATTAATTCAATAGATAAGTCAATAGATTAGATTTAATTTAATTTGAATAGAACTGAATTCAAAATGAAACATTCAACTAGGAAGTGAATTTGCAGGAACTTGTAGCAGAATAGCATCTGAAATTACTTATGAGAATGAGTCTGTTTCGACTAAAGCTAAAATTCAATTACTATTAATGATTCTTATTAGAATTTTGGTTACGATAATACTGAATCATATTCTATACGGCATCTTAAGAATAGAAAGAGAATTGCTTTTATATGTTAGAGGATTGGTTAAATTCATCACGAAGAAGACGAAGAAGAAATTGTAACACTTGTATACAGCCAACTTCCGTTATAACATATCGGAAGTGTTTCAGACTCGTAGTTTCAAATCTAACTTATCATCATAGATCATATATTGGAGAATATTAGACGTATGTTTTCTTTCTCAAAATCAATAATAATATTTTTAATGATAATAGAAATTATGATGTATCCAAAATTATGATTAGTAGCTACTCAAAAGAAAATCATGTGTCACGAACAAACATATTCACTTAGATTATGCCTTAACTATAGTTAAATATACATAAAGAAATTACTCAAAATCTTAAATAAAGACTAATTTTGAAATATTTATGCAACTTCAATAAGATTAATTTTAGCTATTTACGAAAATGAAAGAAATCTTCATGAAGTCTCACGGTCAACCATACGTCGGTAAGTATCTTTCTATCCCTTAATTTAATTATGAATCATAAAAAAGGTTTCAAATTTGCAAAATTATTAAGTCAAGTTCAAATTATGCTTCAAGATTACTAAATATATGTATCTACTTGCCATCAAGAAGTTTAAATTTTAACGGATTTCCCGAAAAATTCCTTTGTGCGTCTACACCAGGCGAAGTTTCCAAAGCAACAAAAGATTTAAATTCAAAATCAACGGTTCATAGAAAAAGGTGAGATCTGATTGGTCGCTGCCGTTACGTTTTTGGTCACCCCCCCCTCTTATCCTCCTACCGGAGAAAATTGTAACTTTTTATAATTATAATATAATAGTAATTAATATAATATAATAGTAATTACTAATTATTATTATAACTTTTGGTAATCTGAAAATATTTTTAATAAAATTTGAAATTTATTAGAATGATATCGTTCTTTTACAAATTCGTTCTTAAACGCGACGTAAAAACGGTGATAGTTCTTTGCGACGCCATTTTGACGTAATTTCAACGAATGGTATTCGAAAATGATTAAATATCAATTTCATTCGATTTATGAAACATCGTAATTTAAATAGCAATTAATTAATGCAACAACTATGTGTAATTAATGTATATAAATTATTGTACCTTATTGTGTTTACATGTATTCCTACTCATTTACTAAAATAGCAGATAATGAGAATTTATAAATGCAAATTAGATCAAAATGGTTATAGTTGTTCTAATAAAATAGTAGTTACGATAAATCATAATTTAAACATTGTTAAATCATAATCCTTTCCTAGAAGAGTTCAAAGGAGCATCATTTGAGATTGATATGATTCTTAGACGTTATTATCGCAATCTTACGACCTTTGTCTTTCTTTTACACACTCATAACCGTTAAAAATTCGTCAGCTATTGAGAAGTAGCGATAAAATTAATACTATCAGCCGAAAAACCTAAAGTTTAGACCCAAATGGAAATGTACTGAAAATGAATCAGTAATTTAAAGAAAGGAAACGGCGGCCAATGAAAATAGATACAAGATATTTTATTTCATTAGGATACAATGAAATTAAGTTTATGAGCACTGTATTGTAATGCTCTGTGTATTCAATCATTCAAAGTTTGAGACTGTATATACTTTCGCAAAGATAGTGAATGAAATGTTACTATTATTATTACTATTTCATTCATCGTGTTCCTATTAACACGTCATGATATAGTCTTTCTATTACTTTTCCAGGAATGCTGAAATAAATTTCTAACCATTAGCATTTCTCCTCGTTGGGTCATATTAGGAATATTAGGTCAAGATATACGAATACATTCGAACTCACCTTCAGATGGTCGTAAGCTGACGTCAATTGTCCAACTTCAAAGAAATTCCTTTTAGAGTTTCTCTACACCTCTGTGAGGTCTTCCTCGGACTTATTAGCTATTTCAGTAACAGCGATGTCAAAGGAAGGGGAAGAGCGATTTCGTGTTACCGTCGCCATTACAAGTGCACTATACTCGGAAAGGTAATGCACTACAGATACCGTAATCCTTCAATTTTCTACTCAAGCTTTTTTCAAAAAATTACTAAATTTACCGCTGAATTCACTCTAAACAAACTAAATTTTCACTCTTGGTCACATCTGAAACTTGCAGGAAATGTAAATTGCACCATCTTGAACACAATCCATTTAGACAGAGAACTGAGCTTAGCGAAGGCCACATGGCGTAAAGAAGTTTCGTTCGTCACAAGTTTAAGTCCCATGATTCTTTCTAAAATAGTGGAAGCACGTTAAAACCCCGTGACACTCTTAAGAAGAAATCGCCCATGCTTCTAAGCTCTTCAGATCTACATTAATTTTCATCGGTAGGCTATTTTAGAAGTTTTAGTACAGTGCTATCTGGTTGAAAATCTATCGCATTCTGTTCAGCATGTGCTTTGAGTGTAAGTGGAATATAACGGTAAAGTGTCTTGTGCATTTAAATTCAGACCGGTGATTTTTTGATGAGTGTGTCCAAGTGTAGCAGTGATTGTTCGGTTGAATTCTTATTTCTTTATTTGGAGTTCTTAAAAAGGTAGATGTTCACAAGAATCTTCAATGTCCTGCGAATTTCGTAGTCTGTAACTCAGCAGTGTTAAGATGCCATCGCAACCAAACTGGATGGATATCCAGTTGGAGATTAATGAATACGGAGTTCTTCGTGTATTTTCAGACATCGAACAGGAATTTTATATGATAGAAATGTAAGTATGATTACTCTTACAAGGAGATATATGATTGTATTGTGCAAAAGCATTGTGATTTATTTCACTTGCAATCTGAATTGTGTAATGCAAGGTAATGGACAGATTATGTTAATATGAACTTAATGGTGAAACATCTGTTTATTTTAAATTTTCTACTACAGTTTGAAAATCTTTATTTATATAATCATGAGGAAATTTTAAAGACATAGAAGAATGACTAGTAATATGTGGATCTATTGCTTTCACATTTCTTTCACCTTACTGCCAAACGAATATAATGGAGGTACATACCTCTGTAACTCTATCTATTTAAACGCTAGGTAGAACTTCTTACTCAGGCTGTGCAACTATTTGGAGAGGAAATGAGGCTTATCGGGCGAGATAAGGAATGAGGTAGCTTTCTGTTCCTTTCCTCACTGAGCCAGAATTCTATGAGTGGGAAGTGATCCTGAAGGTGTACTATAAACATAACATAAAACTTTTCTTAATATCCATTTAAAAATGGTGTAGATTATTAAATTGATCACTCATACCTTTATATACATCTATTGTCACTGCCATGAATAGAACTCGGGAATATGATTAGAATATTTATCTACTAAAAGATAACTGACGAATCCTTAATTTCTCCATGGATGGTGTCAAGAATATCACATGATTATGTTTAGCATTATATTAAAATTCTTTGATAAATCATGCCAATAGCATGGTACGTTTGCTTGCATTTTTGCCCATATAACTCACAGATTGGTTTGATCAACGAAATTTATTTCATGAAAAATTAATGCTATTCATTCATCACAACATTTCTAAATTTCTTTTGTAATTCCGTTGGTATCTCCCATTTACTATCGACTATTGCTTGTCCTGAGCAAGCTGTGAAAAATTTATATATTCCTTGGCATTAGTGATTTTGAATATATTGTCACATTGAAGGATAAAAAAGGTGTGTTTCATAGTTTCATTATTCTACTCTATCGGGACAATCATAGAATTATATCTCAACGAGGAAAGCAAAGAATCTCATTCCTCATCTGCCCTGGCAAGTCTTTTCCTTCCAACAACTTCTACAAAGCACTAAATAGTTAATAATATTTAGCCCAATGTATGTTATATTTAGTATTTACCACTGTTAAATATAGTTACTGTAATACTTAAGTCGTATTTTACTCATTATTACTTATTATTTTACTGTAATATTCCTAAATTATACTTTTTTCTTTTGATAATCTTTGTATAGTTCTCTTTCCAATAATATGTATAAATTAATTATATATACTATTCAAGTATTATAGGTACATCTTTTTCATTTTCACCCGTGAATAAAATAAAAGAATAATTGAATTCATTCTCTACCAAACTTCGAAACACGGCAACCAGTATACTTTTGTAGATATTTTATCATAATGTCGAGGACGTTTTCCGGCTCATTGAGAAAGAAGAAAAAAGTATCTTCCCCTTATTTTGCCTTATATGCCTCATTCTATTTTTATATAGACCATTTTTCTGAATACTCAAAAGAAATACGTTAAGGGAGGAATAATAAATACTCTACGTAGAAAAGATATCTTTCTATCTCCTCACATGTGGCGATTCTTTATTAAATAAGTGGGATTAATTCTCGTTTCCAAAAATTAAATAAGTAAGGTAAATAAAATGCATTTAAACTTTCTAGCATTCAATGCAGTTAAGTGTTCTTTATTAGAGTTTTAAGTCTTGGAGAAAATAACTTGTTGCTAGATTCACGACGTGTGATGAATTTTCTAAGTTTTGGATAATAGACGTCATTATATTTTAAAAATAAATATTGAAGATTCTTTACATATATCAATTATAATTATTGATAATATTTGATATCCTCGCTTAGACTAAGCGATGTTTGCATCTTAGATTTAATTTTATGAGTTGACATATGACGTAAAACCTTGGATACGAAAATCTAGCTATTCTTGTACTTCTTGTAAGGATCTCCGTAACTCAAAAAATATATTACGTACTAAACGTAATTTAAATGTACATAACGTAAGATAGTTAAAATTTTTTCCTTTAATATTTCTTCCAAGTAAAACGATTAAAGTCAATATAACGTATTTTTTATGCTTTTGTTTAATGGATAGTAATGACACAAGAGCCTTACCATGAATTATACCGTCTCTGTGAATGCGTGAAATATATGAATACATTAAAAGCATTAAGCATAAAAGTAGTTTATGCTTCCAAAACGTTTGAAAATTATCTTTAATAGATTTATACTTATAAAATTCTAATTTAATGCGACTTAATAATTACAACTTTCTCCGGTAGGAGGATAAGAGGGGGGGGGTGACCGAAAAAGTAACGGCAGCGACCAATCAGAGTTCACCTTTCTTTAATGAACCGTTGATTTTGAATTTAAATCTTTTGTTACTTTGGAGACTTTGCCTGGTATAGACGTGCAAAGGAATTTTTCGAGAAAATCGTTATAATTTAAACTTCTTGATGGTAAGTAGATTCATATATTTAGTAATCTTGAAGCATAATTTATGTTTGGCGTGATATATTTACAAATTTTTAAAGTGTTACATTATTTATAATTAAATTTGGGGACAGAATGATACTTACCGACGTATGGTTGACCGTGAGACTTCATGATGATTTTTTGAGTGTTCGTAAATAGCTTAATTTAATCTTTTGAAATTACATAAGTAATTTAGCATTTCATTCCTATATTTAATAACGTAAGTTATTTATTTATATATATTTAACTATAGTTAGGGCATAATCAAGGTGAATATGTTTTTTTCGTTTAACATGATATTCTTCTAAAATGTGCGAATTATACTTCTGCTTTAATCATAATTTTTATTATCATAAATTATTTTACTATTGATTTTTAGAAAGAATTACAGTTACACACGTCCTCTAATACGTCCTTTTATTCGTCGTTCGAGATCGCTATCACACATATTTACAAGTCTTCAAATTAGTAAATAAGAATCAAGATACGTCCTATAGGTGGAAAAGTCAAACTCCTTTATTGAAATTATTGCGTGATGTGATAGCGTATGGTGTAATATTTCAACACTATTTTAGAGATTATGAGCTGAATTTTAAATTGGATTCCTAACGGAATTATACGTTAAATTTTAAAGCTCAAATGCACTATTCAGCAATCAATTAATTTGGTGTTTCTGTCTTTCCAGATTGTGACATCCTTGTCTTTGCTCTTGGCACTTCTATTGGGAGTCATGTGTAAATCGTTGAAGGGTACTGAATAAGTAGAAGTAGGAACAAGGCTATCTGGAGTACCGAAAGTGGTGAGAAGTTAAGAATTCTTCCTCTTTTGTACTTCCTCTTTCAGGGAACAAAATTACTCCTGAGACATGATTCTGCTCCTTGTATATATTTTTGATAATACCCAGTAGCAATAGTTAACGATCATTGTAGGTGAATTTCCATATTTTTCAAAACAGGCTTTCATTATCCTAAGCTAGTTCAGCTGTTTTTAACAACTTCTTTTCACTGATTCAGAATTTTTTTTTATATTTCGTTTATGCATTCAGCCCTTCGAGTTAAATTAAATAGAATCAAACCAATTTATTAAACAATTTAATTAATTGCGTTATCAATAAAATGAAAAATATAAATATTTTATCATGGTAATTAGATTTGGATAAGATAATCATATTTAATATGCTTCTATCCAATATTCTTATGTACTCCAGAGACTTATAATCTTGCTCCTTGTATATTGTTGTTAATACTAAGTACTAATAGTTAACGATGATTGTAAATGAATTTCCGTATTTTTTAAAACAGGCTTTCATTATCCTAAGCATTTTCAGCTGTTTTTTGACAACTTCCTTCCACTAATTCAGAATTTTTTTTATATTTCGTTTATGCATTCAGCCCTTAGAGTTAAATTAAATAGAATCAAACCAATTAATTAACCAATTTCATTAATTGCATTATCAAATAAATGAAATAAATAAATATTTAACCATGATAATTAGAATTGGACATGATAGTCATTCAATATTCTTGCATGAATCATCTTCATTAGCAACTAATTGCTCTTGTATATGTAACGTACAATCTTACCACAGATTAAATCTACTATTCAGCAAATAATAATGTAGGTGTTTCTATTTTTCAGATTGTGGCATCCTTCTCTTCTATTTTGGCCCTTCTATTACTTGGAAGTCTCTACTGCTAGAGTCGTTGATGGGAACTGAAGAGATAAAGGAAAGAACAAGGCTACTCGGAGAACCGCTAGTGGTGAGCAATTTCATTTTTACTACCTCTTTCGATGGAAAAGTATTACTGCTAAGACTTATAATTTAGCTCATTGTATTTTTCTTTTATATAAGTGAACTATACTGATGAATCTGACACTGAAACAGATTACATGAAATCTCGGTTGGCAGGAAATGCAACCACAATGGTCCGTTCCTTCTCGTATAAAAGTCAACGTGCGTTGATTCTTTTCAGAAAAAATCGCCTGATGTGAAAGAACGCTTGGTAGCGAAACTTTTCCGCAAAAAAATAAATTCACACTTCTTCTCCCAATAAAAGGAAATAGTTTTTGTACTGCAATTTCTACCCACAATTCAAATTGAACATTCCGATGTTCATATGGGATAAAATTTTTCAAACATTTCTCTATTTATCATTAAGAAGCTTAGTCATGACACACAGTGTATACACATGTTGAATGTTAATCCATTATAATGCATACATTATTACATAAACTCGGTCGAGGCAAAAAGATTAGCACTAAACAACGGGTGCGATGAAAATGTTTTTCGGCCTATAGGAAAGGCAACTAAATTAAATTATAGAAAATGACAAGTTCGAATTTTTGGAGCTTTGGTATTTTTTATTTTACTATAACTTTACAGGACGGAGGATTTTATCACTGTACTGCATATAAGATTATTCAATACCTATATGTATAGTATGAAAGGCAACGCATACTACGCATACTCGTATTAAAGTATAAGCTATTCCGATGTTTGTGTTAAAGAATAAGAGTACTACAAAATTAGTTTTGTCTAATTTCGCCCGAAAATAAAAAACGGTGGACTCAAGATATTGACGATACTCAAAAATAGTTTATCCTTTCGTATTACAAGAGCGATTGAAATTTTTCATAATTTCCATAAAATTATGTTTTTGGCAATTATTAGTTCAGTTTTAAATACATTTGATGAATACCATCATAAATAGTGTTCAATATTTCCACTTGAAGACTTAATTTCGCGTTTTATATTATATTCGATGAACACAAAATCCTCTCACTCTATTTCTAAAAGACACTAAGCACTTTCCTCTCCGCCTTTGTTTACATAATAAAATAGAGTGGGATGAGCATTGATTATTTTGGGAAACGACTCCGTTATCATCCCAAGGACGGATGGCTCATCTTTGCTTTCACTGTTGAGATATTAGCAGCTGAAATGGCATTGTTTTCTCTGACCTTCATGTCCAATTTGAGCTTGAAGATCCTTCTCATTTTCGTTCACATTTAAGGTAAACATATTTATTATCATCCTTCCTTCTTCTCTTAGCTGTCCATAAACTATCAATATGTTTTTAACCTAATATTGTATTTGTGAAACACTAAATGCTTACGTGATTCCGCCAATTAATATTTTCGGATAATTCCTCAAAAACAATCCCTTAGGTTATAAATCAATTTCGCACCATTGCAACAAATAATGTAAGGCTGATGAGGTATTTATTTACGGATTTATACTTGAATTCTTAGAGCTATTTTTCAATTTATATAAGAAAATTTATAATATCCCCTTCGATACAGAATTTACTCCTTTCGTGTGTATGTTAATTATTTTTTTCTTATTGGATTCAGTGATATTCTAGATTAATCGTAAGACGCTTTGTACTTTAATTAGCTTTACCCTTGAATATTTAATGGAAATGATTTCGTATTATTCGGGTTTGGGAAGCTATGCTTTAGTCAATTTCAGGCAGAAAGTAAGGAAGAAACCTAAGATTCGTCCACTACAGTTAAGTTAATCTTGAATTGTGTCTGTCAGGAGATTCTCTAAAAGTCTCGCTTAAAACTGTAGTTGATTGCTTATTCAGTTTATTATTACAAAGAGCTCTATTAACTAATTTGTTCTCTTTTCTTACAGGAAGATTATGGGTCAACAACTTCTAAATTACGCGTGAGTACTCAGTTTTTTTACTCTGTTCCCATGAATAAAGCCTTAACTTCATCTAGTTCATCAAACATATCTTTACTTCGGAGGATATTCACCCAATATTGCGCCTGTAATAACATTATACCTTAGCGCTATTTTTCTTCCTTTGATTTTCATATCCTCTGCATTTATAAGAATACAAGAATTTAAGCATCAACTAAACTACTAATTTTTACGCACAATAATTTATAAAGACCCTCCACATTAACAGTAGAATATCTCAGTCAGCTCCAAATCAAATGCTACAATAATATTATCAACAGTGAGAAGTAGTTTTCTTAAGATATGCACCATACATGTATTAACCACCTGCTCTGTAGGGGGCGTGGGGAAGGCATTCCCTACAACTCTAGCCTACTTGTAGGCCTACAGAGGCAGGCATCTTTTTCAGGGGCCTTTCTTTCTCCTTCTTCTGCAGGGGTGAGGTAACTAAGCACTCACTTCTCACCTGCTCGTTCTTTCTGTCTATGAGGTCGGAGCTTGTCCTTGAAGTTGTGGCAGGGGGCCCTCTAGGCATAGAGGTGAACCCTATAGCACGTCACAACGGCCTGGAGGGTCCACTTCTTAGGGCTTTATAGATTGTCCCCCCCAATCCCCCCCTTTCCTCCCTCATCGGCTGAGACATTGGAGAACCACCAGGAGTTACGGTGTGCCGCACCCAGGAGTAAGTTTTGGTATTTGTTAATGTACGGAGCCTGCGAGAAGAACCAGGAATAATTTGAAGATGCTGGAAAGATTTAACTATGGTCAGCAGTCTGTTAGGAATGGAATAATCTTTTCGGTGGTTTTAATTTCTTTCTGAGTCTTGCGCTTACGAAGCTTTTAAAATACAATCACAGGTGAGAATTCTTAAAATATTAGTAATTTAGCGATAGAATTTTGAAATCGTATCACTTAAACAAAATAGGATATTGAAAACAATTTAAAAACTTTTCGTGATTCAGAAATGGACCTCACCGTTAGTTCTCAGATTTTTCAAATAACCTTTTCAAATTGTTAATACTTCTTGCGAGAAAATCGTACACGTTATGACTCACTTCACGCGCTGATCACAACATTAAAACTTTAGGGCGAGGCCAATTTTTTCCAACGCATACGAGGAGAGAACATCTTTTTCTTTTAGGTAATGGAATCTAGGTTTATTCGAATGCTAGTTAAGGGATTGGTAAAGTACTAACGTATTAGAGGATCCTTCCTTTAACCATTAGTTACCAACTTTCTGTAATTGGTCTTTAACCGTTACCTTCCTGCATATCGGAGCAGTGAAGGATTGGAATAATTAAACTTTCATTTCATAATAAAGTAAATTGATTAAAAATATGATTACCCATCTTATTTTTATAAATTTATACAATATGACCTTTCTTCACTGACCTTCAAATTAATTTACATGATCACGAAGAAGGACGCTACGCAATACGCTTACAGTTACATACTCTCTTTTCCAATAGTTCTTAAGTGTTTCCGAATTTACATTGTGAGATTTTAATTCTTTTCGCGTATCTTAGATGTTATTGGCTAGTTAACTTTTCAAACCAACTATCTAATAATTGTCGTCGTTTATAAATTTTGTGACTATCCTCAAAATGGATAAGTAAACAAGATCTGTAAGAATAACCAATGGTTAAGCCATACTACATTCAACAACGACTCAAGTTTCTGTTCTGAATGTGTTTCTTCCTCTCTTCTTCTATTGCTTTCCTTTTTGGTGTTAAAAGCTGTTTCTTCAAAATCTATGGCAATGAAATAATCCCGCCTAAAATAGCAATTATTCTCAAAGATAAAAGCAAAATATTCATATTTCTATAGTCAAGATAATTCAACTTAACGAAATCTTACCGAGATGGTTGAAATATGAGTTGAAAGTCAGCACGGCCATCTTACTCCTTATCTAAGAATTGATAGATAAGAAAACGGATAGGAAGAGGATGTATTGAATACTTATCAAAACCCTATCTAGTGAGACTTTACGTGAGTTTCTGATCCGCACGCCTCCATATTTATTTCCCTTTCCTCCATTCTTTATCTCCGGAATTCTTTCCGTTCCGCCACGTCACAGATCCTTTCCTTCCTCCGCTTTCTCTTTCTTATTCCCTCCCTTCCTCTATCCTTTTTCTGTCGGAAACCATATTTCTTATTTCATTCCTTGCCGTATAATATTTTCCCCGTCCGTAATAACACTGGCTTTATACCCTGAGATGTCAATTTCTCTATAAAGCGTGATATACTCTTGGTGGAACGAAGGATAAACGCAGCTTCCAACTGGCAGTGGAATTACCGTTCATCTTTCCTTAAAAGTCCTATCTAGACTTTAAACTTTGTTTTTTTTGCATTAATGATGCTTTTCATTTTTTGTTTTTAAATACATTTATTACTTAAAAGAAAAGAAGAAAGAAAGTTTTATCAATATTCTAGTATATTTTCCTGATATTCTTTGTGATATTCCAAAACCATCTGGCGTAGATACATCCAAAATTTGTATCCTATTCTCTCTTTCTATGATCTCATTCTCATTTAATCTCAGCTTTCTTTAGCAACTTAATTGAAATGAATTTAATTATTTGGTTACTGTCGACTCAGAATTCCCATACATGGATCATTCGTGCCCTTTCAATGTCAAAGTATTTCATGAACATTTTACAAATACATTTTTATTAATTTCTATAACCTACCACAACTATCCATTTTTTACAAATATAGCGAAAGTCATTAAAAGTAAGGAGACGTACAATAACTCCACGTTAGGATATCCCGGCTCGCTTAGGACTCGAACCTAGGAAATTGACATTGTTAAAGTAAAATGATAAATATTCCGCCACCGATGTAAATGATTTAATGAAATATTCTCCATCGTGTCTCCTTATATTAGAAATCATTAATATTATTTAGCTACTTGCCATATTAACCAGAAGGAGTAACTCTTATTCATAATAGCGCACTTTTTTATTTACCTTACACTGTTCTCGAAATTTATTTCTCAATTCACGTTCCCTGTCAATTCGCTCGAATGTATCCCGATATTAACTCTATTCTTAGTGTTAGCCTACCGTGAAAACCATATCTCATTCCTCTGTTCTCATTCTTTATCTTCCTCTCATGCTAAAACACACTTTTCTTTTCCTTCAACCATCCTACCTCCATCTTATCCATGAATCCCTTTGGCCAGATATTTTCTTCCTTCACTCTCCAAAGCGATGGAAAAACTCCCCTATCTCGCATTAGCATATTTATACTTTACCGATTTTTCAATTCGTCTCCCCCGCAATGGTCTCCCCCTTCTAGAATTGATCTCACGCCATTTCTTGACCCGCCCAAAACACAGCGGAACTCCGCTCAGTTTCACCTTACAGATGCTGCACCTTCCACCCCTGACTTATTCCCGCCCTTCTTTTCTTTCCTGCACTTTTACCCCTTGTAATTCTACAACCGAAATCTCGTCATTCTCACACTCTATCCTTTCATCCTATGCCGCACCATCCGCTTGACCCTCCTAACACCCTTTGAATCCCTATCCACCCCCTCAGGCTAAGACATCATCCCCTTTTCCGAAAACGTCACCCCCACTTTTATATCACCCTTGCCTTGTTTTTCCATCTCCTTTGCTTCTAGCTCTTCCGCATAGATTCCCTAGCTTAAGGGGGGAGTGCCCCAAGGTATCGTCCCAGGCCCTCTGCTCTGTTTAGCATTACTAAGCCACCGACTCGGAACGATTTTTTTCACGCCCCTTCCTTCCACGTTTTCCTCCTCCGCTTTCTCGCTATTTCCCTCGCTCGTTTTTCTTTTTTCGCGGCGTTCGGATGGAGCGATTTATCACCCAATGTCATGGCGGTTTCTCCGGCGACGGGGTGAATGTGTGAGTGGGGTGGAAGATAAGGGGAGGAACCCCTCTAAGGGAGGATTTTTTCCTGAGGTGAATGAGGAAGAAAGTTGAATGGAGCCGAGGAAGGGTTTGGGTGAGCGTAAGGAGATGACGGAGAAAGGTGAGGATAAGTCAGAAAGCGTTTCCAAGCAATTCGATTACGACGTGTTGTGAATGAAAGCGGCTTTGTACTAAGGAGCATGGGACGGAAGGGTTTTGCGATATACGTTGCTGTTTTATATGTTTCCTAAAGAATTTTGAAGGTGTTTATAGGTGAATTATTTTTCATTCGAAAGTGATGGAAAATATCAATAAATGAGACCCCATAGCTTAATTATACTATAATAAGACCAGAGAAGGACACAATTTCTGTGATTTATTTTAACAACATTACAAGGTAACAAAATTCAATCCATTCTTCTTCAAGGGCACAATCGTTATGGATTTTCTAGACGTATATTCGTACATATCTCTCTACCTGAATCCTGACCGTATGTCCACGCACGTATGACTCTTGTATTCTTACCTTTCTTTTTATTACTTAACCCGTGCCTTTTTACGATGACATATATGAGTATCTCTTTATCATAAAAATTTTCTCTATGATGGAAGCTGAGATTTCTCAGGGATAGATTTGATTTTGCCTTTCTTTTGCGTGATATCTTGAAGTGCTATCAATGTTTTATGCTCGCAATCATTGTTTATTTCTTTGAACTTGGGTACCTTCTTTTCATACAGTATCACTTTGATTTCGGTATTCTGTTACTTCCGTTCTCCGAACAAAATATTTTCAAAATATTTTTTGCATGTCAATATTTCTTTCTCGATTTTGAACCATATCGTCATTATAATTGGTCGGTATCCAGTTCAAAGAATACGTATGCGAGATATAGTCAACTTAACTTTTTTGCTCATCAGTGATAGCATAGATGCATATAATACTATCAAATTAGACTTGAAACATTCATAAGAATAGCTAGAAATTGTGACAAAAGAAAAAAGTTGAGGAATAACTGAAATAAATACTGAAGGGATGATCAAGGACGGATAATTGGGTTCTAGTAAAACTGCATTTTAAAAAGACTGTCTGAATTTAAATTAGCATTTTTCTTTATATTTCCCTTCATTCCTTAAGCTGTAAATTGTTTTACACTCGCATTATTCGCTCAAATAACTCTCCAACGCAGAAGGGAAATTTTCTAGCAAAAATAGGTATCTTTCATAAATATTTTTGAAGTCTTAGTTTCCGTTTAAGTAACGGAGTGAACAAAATCGTTAATGTGTAAGAACGACAGGGAATGTTACGAAAAGATAGGAACAGAGGTTCAGAAAGAACGATTCAGAGTTTCAGAAATGCTGGAAAGCGACGTAATGGGAGAGGAGAAGAGAAAATCGAAAAAGAGATAAGTTGAGACGTAAGAGGCAGAAGAAGATACAAAACTTTTCCCTCCAGAAATAAACCAAGTTTTACAGTGAATAAAATTGGGTTAGGGAGAAAAGGTAAAGGATAGGAAAATAATAAAAAAGAAGGAAAGTCTCTTTTGAACTGTATGATGAGTTCGAGGAAAAGAGGGGAGTGGTCTTTTCCATGAACCTTTCCTAACTTTTTCGCTAAGCTCTCCAAGTCGTAGAATTCTCTCTCTCGCCCTCTTTTTCTCAACCCGGAGCTCAATACGTGCTGGAAAAATGACCATAATGGTTTCCATGCCCGTGAGAGGATAAAGAAAAAGTTTTCTCGATTCGATCCCTAAACTTGCAAAGGGAAGAAGTGTGAATGCGTCGAAGAATTCAGGTAAACCGTAAATAAGGCCTCGTTCCACGAGTCACTTCCTTAAAATATCAATGGGAGGCTAATCTGAGAGTCAATAACTCGGTGAAAATTTCTGAAGGGAAATAAATGAGTTTTTCCTCACATTTCATATCTTTTTCCGGGTATCTAAAAGTTTACCCGTATATCTCCGTCCTTACCGTAACTGTTGGCATTGAAAATCCAAATCCAGCTGGTAACTTTACTTCTTGACTAATAAAGTACTTGAGAATTTACCAACTTTGAAATTCATTTCCTAATACGCATACTTAATATAGATACTCTCAACAGTAGAAAAGAAATGTATGATATTATGTAAATATTTAATGAAATTGTCGTATTAATATGCCTTTGCTGATTTTGGTGAAAATTCATTTGATTTCATTCAGATTCTAAAATTAAAGCAGAAGTCACTAATTTTACCTTGGAGACATGGTTCTAACTTTGATTTACTATTTCGAATTTAAATCATATATATTGCATTCTAATAGTAATAATGGAAATATTAGATGAGACGGTGTCCTGAGAAGACAACAAAGAGACTCCTTTATCGGTTAGCTAATAAGAGAACATAACTGAAGAAGGGTTAAAGATATTAGTTACCGGGAGCAACAGCATTAATTTCCTGCAAAATTGAAATCACACTATACGCTAGTAATTCAAAGTTTAAGAATTCAGAAATTGGTGCAATTAGCAAGCGACATGATGTTCTAAAGGATACTATAAATAATTTATCTGAAACGTTATCCTTCACAGGTAACGAATTCCTCAACCCTAAAACGGTTAGACTAAAATATTTCAACACTATGTTGTCTTTAATATGAAAAAGTCACAAATTTTTGTGAGCAGTAATATATCATCTTTCTCACAAAACCGAAAATAAAAAAGGATATGGGAGATTATAGAAATAAGTAGCTTATTGTGTAAAGCTTAGAGACTGATATCAGAATGAACTACTTATTTGTCATTCAGTTCAGCATTTATACGTAATTATCGGGAACGCATCTATTTTCGCATACATCTTCGTAATGCTGGAGTATATGTCTCGAAAGCTTTGATGCCATCTTCAATGGGTGGAGGAAAATGATAAAGGGGTTTAAAATTTTGTTCCATATCATCGTGTCGTATATTCTCTTGGCAACGGTTTTTCATCTATTCAAATAATCTTGGGGTGATGTTGTCTTGATATCTTTGTCCTGTCTTCAGATAAACGTTTCTCGTGGCATGAAATTTCGTGAGCTTAATTTAAGGCTTACAAAATACACATTCACATCATATAATCGAAATTGACCGATAAATTCCAGCCAAGACAATGATTTTTCCGAGAGAAAATTGCTACAAAATTCGGTGAAGGTGCAAGATTAAATCGCAGCATCTTTGTATCCTTAAGAATTTCTAAGAAAGAGCAACAGAGGACCGAAAAGGAGTCCTTTCCTATCATAACTTTCTGCTCCTTGCTTCCGCTCCGTTCGCGAAAGATTGATTTATTTTTCGGACGTGCGACCATAATCCCTTGCGTTATGTCCACATGAGCTTCTCTGCCATTTTTTCTCGGAACAAACATTCGGAAGGTCAGCTAAGGGGCAACTTTCGGATCTGGCCAGGGATATAAATTTTATCTCCAGCCAGAGTTTGAGCCTAAAACAGGATATGTGATTTTGAAATATGGGAGGATAGAAGGATATCTTTTCCGAGAATTATATCTTTCCTTAATATGGATTACTAATAGGAAGCTAACGACTCATTGTTTATCCGAAAGTGAAAGGGATTTTTTACAAGAAAGGAGGTGCATTTCATACATTCCACAAGAAGGCAAGAATTCTCTCGGAGCAAGCAGGCATTAGAAAATCGAGGTTTCAAGGTTTTACCTCACCGAACTCTATTTCAAAAGGCTACCAATCTAATATGAAAGTCATTGTAAAGCTAAGTGGGGACGAAAAAAAATACAAAGCTTGTTAATTGCCAATCGAAATAAAAAGGATAGTGCATTTTTAAGGGCTTTATTATTTGATATTTTAGAATGACATAAAAAAATATTCCATGATTAAATAGGAGCATTAAGGAACATATTTTGTTTAGCATAATAGCGGACTATTTAGTTATTAGAAATTTCAACACCTTTTCGTTTACACGGTGATTCTGTTAAAGTCAAGTGTTGTAAAGCTTCATGTTCTCAAATATTATTCCCAGTTATTGTAGCATTAATACAACTAATGGATTCAGCTCACTTGGGAGTGCTAATCTAAAAAATTCTGGAATAAATTAATTCCTTGACAAATATGAAAATTATGATTTTGACTAAAGGTATGCTATCATTTGAAAAATGCAATTGAAATGCAGAAGGAAGATGAATTCTACACGTTACGTAAGGTATGATGTGGGAATATTACTTTTCAAATTCAAAACAAAAGAGTTACAGTTAAAAAGAAGATGTTGTGAAGCACTTTAAACTATGAAATCCAAGAAACTTCCGAAATTCTGCATCAGTTTCTTTTTACTGCAGTTCCTAGAGTCTTCGCCTATTTCAGCAAGCTTTTCTTCGCTGTTTTTGATTGAGAAGTCCCCGCAGTCTTTTGCACCGAAGAATAACATTGAGAAAATACATTTTTTGTTCAATTTTTAGTGGATATTCCAAAACTTGACGCTCGCAAACGCTGCCTGTCTATCATGGACATCGTAGAAAAGTTTGAGAGAACCGAGAGAAAAGTAATGGGAAGGAAGAAATCTTTGAAATTATGAGCCCAGGGATTCAGAGTGCTAGAGTAGTAAGTGAGATATGGAACAATAAGCTACAGCCTTCCCGCGTTTCCTAAGAATAATCTCTATTCATACTAACCTAACAATGAAAACGATAATATGAGAGGCAAGAAGAAAGCCCATGACTTCTAATTTTCTTCGTTGAAATATTATGCAGGTGGTACGATTAAGTTCCCGAATGGTTCCATATGAGCGTTTTTCCCATTCATTCTACAAAACATCTTGGTTAAAATTAAATTGTTGAATGCTTGATTTTTTGCAGATATTCGTAAATATGAGAAAATTTGAAATTCTTTTGAAACTTCGAAACGTAATCGTATTTCCACCACTCATGTACGAATATAAAACTTTCCTTCACATGGCTTTATTCATGAATTCATACACAATTTTTACTTTTCCAATTATTGTCTTTTGGAGTTAACTTTGCTAGCGATAAAAATAAACGTTACAATCACTTTCTTAGGAAGTTATCGGACCTGTAGTTGTACCGAAGGTTTTAAGTAGATGAAAAGAAACTTCTGGTTTTCGGAATTGTGAGAATGTCAGAATTAATTAGAAGTGTTAAGCTTTCAAAGTAAAATTTCGGGCTCCGAATAAAATCACGTGAATAATAAAAGCACTTGGGCTTGGGTTTTAAAACACTTTAGGTTTAAAACGTTCGAGTTAATCTTAAAGTATTCGAGGTAATCAATGCAATACATTACTAGATGGTGGGTGTAACTTGAAGTCAAGTTTAAATTTTAAAAAGTTCAAAATTAAATCCATAATTATTAATATATTTATTATAATTCATATAGGTTAAATTTTCTAAATTTATGAAAAAGATCTGCTCTAAAAATATATTCCATTTTGATTAACAAAAGGAAGTCATGCTCAGTTTTCTGCTTTCGTTTGAAAACTGCTAGATGGTAAACCACCCTATCTCAACAATGGCATTCATCACAGAGATAGTGAATTATTTAAAGATGAAAATTTTCCGACAAGAACTTTAACGTTAGAAGATTTGAATCCCAACAGAAGTTTGCGCGACCATTTATTCTAGTTTAATTTTGCATAAAAATGTCTCCGGAAAATTTTTACTATCGTATTCCGTACCGACATACTTTCGTTTAATTGACTTTTACAACTATTTGCTATTTGGCTAGGATCATACTGTAGAAGTTCGAATTCATTCAACTACTCTAACATTCTCTATACCGTTTATCACGCTACATTTCCCTTTCTTGTAGAAAAGAAAGAAATATCTTTTTTTAATTGCTTCTGTACATACATGCATGACTTATAAGAAATTGCGGAATCTTCTAAGATCGTGACAGATCATGACAGCTCGAAATGAGATTTTACTGAGATTGTGATAATGAATGAGGTTTAGTTTCGTCTCCAGGTCAGATAATATCCAGTCATGCGAAGTTTGTGATTTGAAATGACCATTTTCATCATAATGTATCATATAAGCGTCACACTTATCCGTGATACATATAATTGTATTCATTATAAAAATTCATTATCTACGAAAGAAGCATAGATGAGAAAAAACGTTACTTTAAAGTGCTCCGAAACCGTTTATGCAGGTCGTGAAACAATGGAGATCCAGCAGCATCTACCAGGAAACAAGGAAATACGTATAGGAATACAAAAGAGCAGGTGTCTAAATTACGAGTATTCTACTACTTCTTTTGTTTCCTAGAAAGTGGAAATTCCAACTGAGCCTCTTTAAAGTCTAACGTAGTAGTCCAGTGCAGGAAAAAATAATTTTTACATTAAAGAATGCAACCTATCGATAAATAGAAATTATACTTTGATAATGATAATAGTTTTAGGTAACATGAATTATCACAATGCTGTACATGCAAACCTTGCAGATGCATAATATTCTCAGTGAAACATGAATAATTTCAAGAATTTCTCTCTCCCATCAGGACATAAATTACTTTAATAACACTCTTCATTAGTCCAATATTCAATGACAAATAGTTGTCGTGGAAATTAAGTGCAGTTTCCCTCTTGTTCATTTCCTAAAATGTATTCGACTTAAGCACCAAACTCGGACCAAGGCAGCGCAATCCATTCTGGAAGCAAATGAGATGCGTGAGATCCGGAGATGAAAGCTCTACCATAAAAGTAACAGTTGTCAAAAATCATCATGCGACGTCATTATATCCCCGACATTCGGAAGCGAAAAATATCAGAGATTTATTTAAGTAGGCTATCATTCATCGTGGACTGGGGATGTCGAGGGGAGGTTTGGTGTGGGGAAGAGAAAGAGAGAGGTGAACGAAAAGTCAAGTGGAGGCAAATGTGGCTCCGTTAGTAGGCAACGATTCGAAGCAGGAATTGCGAAAGGGGTCCGAGAAGGAGAAGTGATTTTTCAGGAAGAGGAGGAATACAGAGTAGCAAGGGAGAAAGGATTAGAATCTAGAAGGAACAGGGAATAAGAGAAATGAGGATGTAAACAGAATGGAATAGGAAATGTGGAGAGAAGCGTAGGATATAGTGCTGCTGTTTCTCAGAAATCGAGAGGAAACAGCATTGTATTGAAATAAAGCGGCTGGAGGAAGTAAAGTATCAGTATTCTTAAAATGGTTTCGACGGCTGAAGTTGTACGTTGGCCACCTTAGGGAATCGAACTCGGGACCGCTATCACCAGGGACGAAAACGTTACCCACTTAGTAATCCAAAACTAATCAATTGAAAACAAGCGTTGCAATGAAGTCTTTATTACTATATAATAGAAATTAATATATATCATTATTGATACATAATTACCCATAATTAAGGTAACGATATTTAGTTGCAGAAGTGCGGCCAAGGATGGCAAATGCATAGGAGCGGCTAGGTGTGGCCTTCAACTATTTTACTCGATGTACTCGTACATGGGGGTCTGAAAAGTTTCTGACATTTCGTCATTTCTCGACATGTTCTCTGAAAATTTCTGAAGATTTCTGAAAAATCTGGTGTCGGAAACTTTTCAGACCACCCTCGTATTACATATTCTACTAAGATTGACACCTAGCCAATATTTTATATAATTTTTATTTATTTTTATATATAATATAATATTCAATATTTATCATCTTATCGTCAAATAGAGAACGAAAGACATCCACTATTAAAAAGATTTATAATCTAATTTATATTACTAATCTGTATGTGTAAGTTACTAATGACCATTTTGAGTACACAAACTTTTTTCCTCATATTTTATGCGCCCTATTTCTTAAGTATCTCATTCATATTCTATCTGCTCTCACTCAGTCTTCCTCTCCCTTTCGTAACATCCACATGTTTCGCATACGCCAAACTTTCTCATTATGCTTCTATCTACTTTCTGCAATCCATTCTCTCTACATGTATAAAGATCCTCTCAGATTGATCACCCAACATAACTCATTCACTCAGTCTGCGTTCATTTATTTCCAAATCATCATGGATAATGTCTCCCCTGTTTCTGACGCAGATATTTTAAACAATTATTTCCCTCCATCAGCTTTCAGTTTTTCATATACTTCTTCTAATTTATGTTAATATAATTTAAGGTAGGCACAAGTACACTTCTTGGTGCAGACAGTAATGGTTAAAAACGAAAATAATAGTAATACTAAATAATAAAGAATAACAATGAAAATAATGGCGAAGAATAGATTTATAATAAAAATAATATAATTAATTACAATGAAAATAGTAATGAGGAGAATAAAAAGAATTAAAAACTATGATGAAAATATATAATGTATGAAAGTAAAGTCGAATGGGCAGCGCATTCTACTATAGCAAAAGCGGGTTCGAATCCCTGTAGGAAACCACGTTCGAAATATCCTCAGCTGTCGAAGCAGATTGAACATAACTGCTAGTAATACAATAAAATATTTTAAGGCATAGAAAATATAACCGCGAAAAGAATAATACTGAAAAATATTCAGACGCTTCCTTGGCATCTAACTCTTCTTGTAATCCCGTTTCCTTACGTGACCCACGTAAGACATTAAAATTTCTTCTTATAATGGCTAAAGTTAGTTGATAGCATTTCTACACAAAATTAAAAAATTAACCCAACTCCCCGTTGGTAAAAATTACATCGCCGGCGAATCCCAGGGTTAGCAGGCGTAAGCCGGTGCACCGACTTGCACACTCCATCAAATCGACCGGAGAAAAAATGAGCTGGACCGAGAAACGGATGAGCTCCAGTCCGCGTGATAGGAGCAGGAAGATAGAGGGAAGTAAACGAAAGTAGGGAGGAAATGAAGAGGTGGGGAGGCACGAACAGGTTGATGGGAATGGTCTTTCGGCTCGGTTTCAGATGCTGCGAGAGACTTCGCCTCCCCTTACGACTTATGATTAATCAGAAGCTCCTTCCCCTCCTCCGAAGGGTGGCTGAATGCGTTCAACAGAGGATATCCACGGGCAGTTAAACACAGAAGAGATCCTTTCTCCAGAAGCATCCTCTTATTTCTTCCTTCGCCTTTATTTCCAAAGAGGACTCTGCCGAGCATCGCGAGTGTGTTCTTTATTCGACTCCTTCCTCTTTTCTCCCTCACTAGCTCCACCTTTTGTTAACGTAAGGAACTGGATGCAATTTGGGGAGGGTTGACTTTTTTTCTTCACGGAAGGACGCGAGTAGGAGGGAAAAGAGAAAGAAATGGGATTTCGATTAAAGAGAAGTTTCCGGAGTGGAGTGTCGCGAATTAGTACGTCTGATTTGTTTGGAATTGGAAGGTTAAGAAGGGAGAGGTGGTCCTTGCTCGTTTCCGGTACGTTAAGGAACTTGGTGTGTTATTTGTCTTGGTGAATGGACCACTTTCAAGAATGGGCACCTCAGCGATAAGCGACCGATTATCAAATAGATGGACCTTTGCTAAATACCAAGTTTTAAGGCGATCCTCCTGGAATTTCCTAGTCTCATCAAAGGTGGAAGAGATGCTATTTACTAATCACTAGAAATATCTCAAGAAGGCAAAAATAGGATATATTTCATTAGCATCTTCTTCTCACCGTTTTGTACTTCTTCAATGAAGTCTCCAGCTTCCATCACAATAAGTATTAAAAATCTTGAATACATAGAAATTAATAAAAGTTTTGATGAATCTTTCATACTAATTTTAACTACATAGATTAAATGTACCGTGGCAAAATATACCAAAAATTATTACACCTTCACCACCAAAAGGTTTTTCAATAGAAATCGAGCATCCTTTCTGATGAAATTTCACTCTATTCATTTATTTAGATTTCTTAGTTTTATTTATATATATATTTTTATTTCCATTTGGCTATGGAGCAACTTTGTACACCTTAATTATTAATTTTGATCGGCAATGTTTCGAAGGATGAAACCTAACGTAGCACTTTTTAGGCTAGGAAGGCTAAATGAAAACTTAGTATGATTCAAACTTCCTACACTTAATTTAAACGATACAACATGTATGCTTTGTGGAGGTAACAAAGACGCGAAAGAACCAGAAATGGAGTTTTTCCAGAGCTAACGCGACTCGTTCTCCTACAGAAAATTAAACGAACACAATTGCGAAATTTTTCACTGTGATGAGAAATTATTCAGATTTATTTCAATAATGGTGATATATTTTTCTCGTGTGCCATCAGACTATGCATTTTTAGTTTATATTACCCTAATATGATCTGTCTCGTTTCCTTATCCTTAATATTCAGTGAGAAATAGTCTGATTATCGTAAGGCTTGCACTGAATTTCAAGTAAAGGTTTCCCATATTTTGCGCCCAATATGAACTACGTGAGTTAGAGTAAGACTGTAAACATATCCTTGCGTTGGAGAGACTGTTCTTATGGTAATCTTTTAAACTTTGGATAAGAACATCATTTCTTTTCAACGAGAATCCAAATATTGCACTATGAGTGAGTCTTTAGATATCATCTTTAACTGACTATATTCTGTCATCGTCCTATTTACTTCTACCAGTATTAGTAATTTTATAGTTACGGGCATTTTTTATATGATTTACAAGATTCCAATATTCTGTCAACAAAAGCTTTACCTTAATGTTTTGAATTTTTCGTATTTTTGACATGTTAAATCTCCAATAAGTTTGATCTGTCGAAATAACTTTTTAAGAAAGTATAGAATTTTTTCATTATTGATTCTTTCCTTTGAAATACACCCGTCGTTAACATTTCAAGGACTGACATTTCTGCCTTTATCCCAGGCACGTTCTTAATTCCCACTAATCTAATCAGACTGTTCCATACAGGTCAAGAGCGTAAAGTTGTTTCTACAGTTGTCTGGCAATATCCTTCAGCATATCGAACCTTTTATCGGAGAGTCTAAATGAAGTCATTTGTAAGCAGGAAGGACCATTGATTTTTTCGCCTAAAGAACGGATTGCATTTATATTAGGGATGCCTCCGATCTAAAAGAAATCTGCTTTATGGGTTTAGATACGAGCAAATGCTCTATAGAGTCATAAATGATATACTTTTTTGAAGCACCATGTAAGTAATGATATGAATGTCTCATTATTTGCGATAAGTTTAACTTTGTGAGCTAATCGAAGAGGTAAATTCATAGTTATCCTTGAGTTGAACGCAAGGAAAAAAATCTCCAAAACCTGCTTAGAGCCGCCATGGATTGTTTTGTTTTATAAGTCTACAGTTCTTGCAAATATTATTTAACCATCTTTGACTTTTTACATTCTATAAACCGGAAGCTTTGTTCCAGATGAATAGTGAAATAGAACAGAAAATAAGGAATATGCTCACTGCACTAGAAAGTCATTCACTATTTTCTGGGGTTCCGTTTTCATTCGGAATGCTTACCGTAGAAAATAAATTCGTAATTATGTGTCCCTTCAATATACACTAAAAATATTTCTCCTGTGCAGTGTGAGATCATTATGAAAATGATTATTAAAGAAAATGGTAAAATGATTTTGTAGACCTCCACTCGAAGAATTTAGATTTAGCGACTAGTTATGCTCACGAAACTCCGAAACTGACAGCGATTATGGCATTTCACGAGATTAAGCTGGATTAAGATGAAATTATTTTCATTTCTTATGAGCAGCTCTCTTTAAGTTAGAACTTCTACCTTTCCAGCCAATCCAGAATATCTTAATTGTTACCTAATTTCGTACTCTGCCTTATTTTAAAATGATCATTTCATTAAAACTATTAAGAAAAAATTGGGTTTGTATTTGAATAAATAATTTTATCTGTTATTATTCCAACTTATTCATACCCTTGAATACAATTTTAGGGATAGAAATTTACGAGCGTTGCACACATTTTAAAATTATGCTTAAATAAATACAAGCAATTCGATAATTTTCCATCTATAGAATGCACACTATTTGAGCACGTTTATAAAATTCTCAAAGTACATACATTTTATGCCCTTTCCATTATAGTAATTGATTCTGATGGAAATTTAAAGTTTCCCTATTGCCGAAATTCTCAATCATCATCATCATGGACTGAAAATCGGGGGATTATTTAATTGCATCTCTCCAGGATCTCCTGATCCCCTGCAAATCGCCTCACTCTCCCATTATTCCTATCTAAATTTTTACATTTGTCTTGCAATGTAACATAGGTCTTCCTCTATGAATTCTTTCCGACTTTCCTTCCGGTGCTGCCTTTAGCAAACTATCGTGCTATAGTGCGTTTTCTGTTTAAATTTTCTTTCTATCAACGTATCAATGTCTTTGATTGTCTTCTATCCTTTTTCTCTAAAGGACTTTATAAATTAACAAATCAATCTATTAAAAAAATGAAATTGCAAATCAATTAGTTTTTAACGCTAAACACTCGCTACTTATGTTATCCAAAAACGTTCTTTGTATGCTCATATTATTATACTCCTATTCATAAATATATTAATGACTTATAAAAGCAACAAAACATGTGACAAGATATAATTACCCTGTCATGTGTTGGTATAAAAGGAATATAAAATTGATCCGAGAACGGTGAGCCCAAGCACTAAAATTTTCAATCAAAGAAACCAACTTCACAATCACTCCTTTTAGTCCGCAATAAAATCTCTCGAAGAAGAGATTCCGTCCTCCCTTCCTCCAGCTCGCAAACAGACGGCACGATCGTCCTCGAACAGGAAAAAAAGGAACTCCAAAGAAAAGCGCTCAGGGATGATATTTAATTATGGATTTTAAGATGTCTCCAGGGTACTCCGAGGATTACGGCCTTGTTAAAGCCGCAGAACCAATATTCTCTCGCGGCTGAGGGATTATAGAGCGATTCTTATTTAATTACCCCCATTCCTTATTTAACGTAACCGAGCAGAACGGAACGCGGAGCAGGGCAGTGGGTGAAAAGTTAATTTGAGTCCCATCTTCTTCGTACGCTTGCAAGGGTGATTGAGAGACGGTGAGGAGCGCGGGAGGGTAGAGCAGTAACCCAGCAACATCTGCGTCGTCAGTAAACCCGCGCGGAAAACTCTACCACGCATATTCCCAAAAATCTCCCTTCTCTCTCTGCAACCCTCCCTCAAACCATCAAAACCTCTGCATTTCAGCCCTCCGCTATTCCATTTCCTTATGCTCCTAACATCCGTCTCTCGCTTTCTCTATCTTTTATTCCATTTCTTCCCTTTTCCGCCATCTTCGTGCGGCATTCGGGAACTTCGCTCTCAATTTACTGCCTTCTGATCCCCCGTACTTTTCGCCGCTGTCGTCGACAAAGGCATTGCCTTCCCTCTTGATGCGGGAACTTTTTCCGTCATATTTCTGACTTCTTACAAGCGAAGTTTTGAGTTTTCCGGGAGATAACGGTCTCTGTCTACTCGCGATGCCGTAAAAGTCGAAAACCACGGTTTAGAACCATAAATCATGGTTAACTTCGCAAAGGATCTGTATAAGTATCGGATCAGTTACGTTTGTGACTAAATCTCGTAAGATCTTTGATTTAGATTTTACGTAGGTTTCTTCAAGTACGCCTCAGCAATAGATTTTTAAGAAGACTGTGCGACTCAAGATTTCTCTCACATTTTCTACTAAAGATTCGTTTAGCATATCGGCATAGCCGATAATTGAATATGTGTTAGCGCAATAATTTCCAGATGTTTCGTCCGAGAGACAATTCACCCAATGACGTTTATTCAAGATAGTGCATGGCATAATTCAATTAAGGTATACTTCACTTTGATAGTATACTTCAACTTCACCTACAGGCATCACGCGTAAGACTATCTACTCCATAGCGATCAGGATATTCCACCAAGATATATTTTACTCGGTAGATATTTTTCACTTCAATGTCTTAATCAAGGTATAGGGTTTGCCTAGACCATGGGTCAGCAATCTTTTTGATAAAACGACTATTTCTTATAGAATTACATACATAGGACAACATGCAAAGATTTGCATAAGATTTTAATGATTAAAACATCATCAATATTATACAAAACGAGATTGAAGCTTTGCATAACACTTAAACATATTCTCGTGCCTGAAATATATACGAAAAAATATATAATAATCGGAATCGCTTTGAGATTTTAAATGTGCACAAAATCGTTCTATGTCATTAAAGTATCAATCAATATAGTAAACTATATTAATTGATGACAAAGAAACGGCTCCAAGGTAACTTCATACTTCATGATTTTTTTTAACTTTCTCAATGTGACAGACTGTAGTAGATTTTAACTTAAGTAATATTTTAATGGGGAAAATTCATCGAAGTCATCCTTAAGTGTTGTGTTTAATGAATATCACTCGATTAAACTATAACCCTTTCATAGGCTAAAATTAATACTTTCCATTTACCCCGCATCCTTCGAGGGAACAGAATAATTCAGTATCCTCACCTGCTTTTGCCTCTCCATTATCCCTTCATTCATAATTCAATTAGATTTTCTTCTGTCAAGTGATTCCTTTTCGTCCGCTTGAGAATCGCTAACTAATGTTGCACTTTTGTGTTCGTCATATCCGTATCTCACATTCTCCGCCCGCGTGGGAGTATCACACGAAGCAACAGAAGGGAATCTAACCTCTTTTCCCCAGTTAATGAATACCTCTCTTGTATATAAATTTGAAGAAATACCTCCGTTTTTTTTTTTGAATGACATTATGAATCTCAAAAGAGTCGGTCATCACGTTGAAATGATCTCATTCTTCGTTACATAAATATTTTGACTTTATATCTTAAAATCCTTACGATAATATAGCTAACGTTTCGAATAAATTATAAGAAAGCTTCAATGTAAATTCAAGGATTTGAATTCCGTTACGATGGATCTTGCTGTGAGATGCACAAAAAATGTCGAACTGATGTTAAGATTTTACCTGTAATTTAGAGATTTAATTTAAAATTTTAAAATAAAGATAATTATTAATATACCCACCGATTTCATATTTATATATAGTGAAAAATACATTTCTTATTATTTTAATCAAATATCAATAGATAAGTAATTGTATATTAATTACACTTTTCACTGAAGATAAGACAGCATTTAATGCTAACCATATGATTTCATCATAAGGATGATTTATTTTGCTCAATGAATTATTACATCTTACTTCATCCGAGATTATTAATTATCTGTCTCAGAGTTTCATTTTTCATCATTAGAGAATAAGGAACATTTTTTGTTCATTTCTTATATATGCTAAAATGACTGGTGGATTAAAATCAGCATTGGAAGCTGAAACCTTATAAAGTCTATAGCTACAATATAAAGGAGCATTTTACCTCCATTAAGTTAGTTGTGTAGTTACTCGTAAAAGGTTTTCGACAGCACTGGTCATTATCCTCTTCTCTTGGGAATCGAACCCCTTCATCAAAGGTAAATGCGTCACCCACTTAGATATGCGGAAACCCTAGATTGAATAAACTGATAAGGATACAGCAGTTCTTACACCGTCCGAGGTTGGGGGCTGTTTCGATATTTTACTGAAATACTTAAGTAAAGAAGAGCTAGAGCGCCTTAACCATAACAAACTACTGAAGTAACAATGTTCGAGATGATTGCAGTCATGAGACAGCGATCGTAGAAAGATACTTTCAATACTCTTGAATTGTATGTTCTCGTCACATGCCAGAATTCTCGCCCTATGAAGTCATCATAGTGAGAATCACAACCCTATGGATCCGCCCTTTGAAATGCAGAAGCACCGCATAAAAAACGAACCATGACGTGGCTGAAAAATGGTATCCTTGTGATCATTTCGTCCTCCATTGTATAAATTGTATATCCCCGCATCTTGACGTACTCTGCTGCACAATACTTAAAATTCTTTACCGCGACTCCTTACTACCAATTCATCCGTCTTTCCTTCCCTTCCCATCCCTCCTTTACCCCATTTTCCGCCTCACCTCCCTTTTCCTTCTACATTCGACTTCAATCCCATTCACCATTCTCCCTCTCCCACTTCTCATCTGTGTTTAACTCCCACGCCCCCCACCCAATCTCTACTTTTTCTCCGGTTCCAGAAAGGGGGAAATATCTTGCATTCCCTTCTTCACCCACGAAACCAACCAAAAACCTCCGTCACCCTCCCTGCCGGTGGGGTGGGGAACTAGAGATAAGGAGCTGGAATCGGTAGGTTTGGTTGGGGTTGCGAGAGGTTTCAATATTCAGTGTAGTTGCGCTTGTTTGGGTTCTTCGATTCACCCTTTTCACCATTCTCCCTCTTGCCAATCTTATTGGCCTCCTTCTTTCCCGCATGGGAATGCGTGCTCTTTGTACGTCTCCATCCGTCCTCAGATTCCGTTCCACGAATACCTAGGCTACAGATGTCTTCCTCGAGGTCGCATCTCTTATCTACCGAGTACGTTCCTTAGCGTGTTTTACAATTCTGCTTACATCTCTCCGACATATTTCATTGACGCACAGTCAAGATTTGCTCATAATTAAAAAGAGCGAATTTTGATTCGAATAACGACTTACTATAAAGTAAAATCCAATCTTTCAGCCTTAACTTTGTGGTGGCTCTTCATGACTAGAGATGAATAAATAAATCATAAGAAGAAGGGATAATAATAATGTTGTGACAAATTACTGATGAGAACTAGTTCCGTGATAGCGTTTTAAAGTTGTATTTACATTACGCTCTCATCATGAATATACAGAATTTATTACGCACAAATCAAACCATTCTTCGTCCACTAGTTTCGAATAATTGAATTTTCAAACCGAGGATAATTTGACAGTGTTATACAATTACATAAAACAATGGAAATAGGAATGGGTAGTGAAAGAATGGAAGGAAATAATTCAATACGATTTTCTTTGATACATGTATAAGAAATAACGGTCTACTGCCAATTAATAAAATAAATCACCAACCAGAACAATTACATGCAAAGGGATTCAATATATTTCATTATGGATGTTATATTCGACATTACATTATTTTTATAATACCCCTTGCTATTGTAGTAGTCTCTTAATATTTACTAACATCATATTTAACATAAACACAATATTGTTTTGGACTTTTTCTTATGTAATTGAAGTTATATAGATTAATTCTGCCATAAATATTAAATTCAAAATCCATTTTTTTATATATCAACAAGGCGTTATAGTACGTTAGCTATCACTTCTACAAAGTGACGGAACTCTCCGTTGATTTCATTATTCCATTACATGTGCTAACATAAGTGACATGGAGAAAATGTAGTAAAAACGTGAAGGAATAATGCTCTTTCGTATTTACCATTTTCTTAATGAAAAGGAGAAGGGCAAGTTAAAGAGTACCTCTACGGTGATAGTGTAAACGAATCAGTGATAAATCGTATTCAAAAAATATTTTCGTCATAGAATTTTCCCATAAATATATTCTGCCAATATTATGCCCGTTTTCACTAATTAATGCCATTTCCTTTCTTTATCTACGGACGAAGAGAAAATTAGTTGTGCGTTTCTATATAAGAAGATAAATTATTAATTTACGATTTACGCAATTATATGGCAAGATGAAGTTTATGATCCAAATTTAGAACTCTAATAAGAAATAACATCGAGAAATAATATCGAGTTGAAAAACTAGATCCGACGGGTTTCGAATTTCTAAAAAAATATTGGGCCCAAAAATATCGGTAGGGTGATATTTGGAAAAGTATTGGTAGGCCGCCCAAGAACACTGATCATCTCGTTTTACAATTTGTGATTATAGGAAAAAAATAACGAATGACAACTGATACTCTTCTTTAATTGCGTGAAATGTAAACAGAGTAGCATATGGAGAAACACAATACGATCTATTTCAGAGAAATCCAGCCACCCTCAGAGAAGATCGTGACTTTTTACGTCTCGAATTCGAGGAGAAGATAAATTGAGATATGATATGTAAATTGGTTATATCTGGATAACTGTTTCAGAAAGAAGTGCCATGTTACGATGAAATGATTCCACAGTTATTATATGGGAAACCTTTACTAGTTTAAACGTTGAGGATGGAAAGATAGTAGTATTTATGTAAGAGATACGATGATTTAGGAAGTAAGCATCAATATGATCAGATATTACAGTAACTAAGGAGGGATGTTATTGTATGCCCTGAAGTATATTCAACTTGAATATCCGCTTGTTGAATTTAAGTCCCAACTTACCGAAACGAAATTATATGCACAGCACGCGTAACCTCTGAGAAAGACCCAAGACAATTCTTGTGGTGATTTCAATCACCAAATTACTCTTTGCAGTCAATGTTTAGAGTATACAAGTGACAGCTACTCTGAATGACGGCTTAGTAAAACAATTAATAAAATTAAAAGTTTAATTAAGTAATCTGTAGACTGTATACATCTATTTATTAGCGAATATTTAAGTATGACGTTTAACCAGATTTTCTTGATACACCATAGTACGAGCGAAATAATAATCTATAGAAATTGAAGCATTATTTTCTCTTCGTGACTTCAAGAAAGTGAGATATTACCGGAACCGTAGAGGAACTCAGTTCAAAAGAGGGATGGTCTCTCTTGAGTTGGGGTGTTATGTCGTAGTAACTACTATTAGAAAGCAACAATTGACATAGTAAGATGATCCGTGTAAGAATTTGTTAAGTCTAAATCTTTTCAATCTATATAAATTCGTGGATCATGTTATTGTGGTAGAAGAATCGTCTTGGAATTTTAAAGTACGTATTAGAACAAAACCCTGAATTAGAGCGATTTGTATTTGTATATGTTGGAGGGAATATGTCTTCGAAACAATTTATTTTACTTATGGAGCTGTAAACTGAATTTATCGCCAAAGCGTGGCAAATATCACTCTTTGTGTGGTTTCAACTTTGGTCGTTTCGTACAAACGTACATCATATTTGAATGCAGGATACTAGTAATATGGAGTTGAATAACATACGCCCTTGTTCCACGCTTCCATATCAGTATGCTACTTCCTTTAATCATTCCTTGGTTCTGGTAACTCAAACCCTCAATATCTTCCACGAATTACTTATTTCATCCATATCTTGAATTTTACCACTTCCCGTTTTATTTCTTTTCACTTAGTCTTTTTTCTACTCTTCTTTCCATAATCACTGTTTCCATGTATCTGAATATTATCAATACTTTTCAACCATCAAGCTCCTATGTGGCATCTGTCACCAATGCTCTTATTCACATATTGAGCTATATCTTCAGTTGCTGCGAAGGAACAAATTGATGTTAGTAGTCGGAAATGGTAATTACTATATGTTTTTATATAAATATATTCTAATTCTTACGCTCAAGGCTTAAATAGCCTTCGTAGCTTTAGTTTTTGGTGCATTTCTGTTTTGATTTACCCTACGTGTTAATTTAGCTACAAGCAAAACGATAATCTTCAATAAATGATAATATTTGTATGTCTTCAGTATCAACTTCACAAGCAATACTACAATACTAGTAGTAGTACTCGTAAACATTTCTTAGATAATCGAACAGTTGGATAAAAAGGAAAGAAAACTTCGAGTGACCGGGTACGCAGCAATCGATATCCAAGCACTCTCATCCTAAGGTATACTGACAGTTTAATTTTCGGACGCCTCACCATTTAAAATATTCATCGGAGAACTTTAATTCGACTTTTCTTCGGAAGTTTCCCTTCCCAAGAAACCGTCGGTCAGCCCTTTCCTCCTCGTCCTTAACCTTATTTCTTCTAATCCTTTCCTCTCTTAATTCCAAATCCCAATTCTCTCAACAACTTCTTTCCCCTCCCGGCCATCCATGCAAACCTTCTTCCCCCATTCTTCTCTCCAGTTTAGCCTTCATCTCCCTCATCTCCTCTATCTGCCAACCAATACCACTACCCATCCTTCCACAATCGCCTCACGTACGGTCTCTTTTACAAAGAAGATGGCGAGCCTTTAAAAGAAGGGGATGTTTTATTCCGCAAGGAGGGGGTACATGTTTGTAAGCGAAGTATCTGGAAGATGGGGAAAAGAGGTTGGAAAAGGAGAGAAATATAAGAGGGTAGAAATATAGGGAGGTTGGGGAGAATGGTTGGTTCGGATACCAGATGTACCTAAGTGTGCCTGGAATGTGCTTACATGCTTTCTATTCTATTGGCGGAGGACTGGAAGAAGATATTGGACGGCATCGGTGGAAGTGACGTTATCATTTCTAGCGGATCCATTTAGCTCCTCGAAGAAGGGAATATTCGAAAACAAGAGGTGATTCCGGCGCCTTTTTCACGTCGAAGGAATTCGTTACACGAGTTTAGCTCCTCGATACGAAGACAAAATTGTGAGATCCAACCCTATTGCTCTGATCAAAGTGCAAGGAAATCAGGTGGCATTGTTTGGCTCGTAATAAGAAGGGAGATTTTCTTACGAGAGGAATTTTCAATCGACGTTTCTCTTTTGTTAGCGCGCGAACTTTATTGGCTGCATTGAGTCTTCACGAAGTAAAACTTGAGCACTATTTATCTGTATGATGTTATAGGGGAATGATATAAAAATAACTAACGAATTTTATTTAAATGTACGTAAGAACTCTAGATATGCGCCTTGAATCTGATAACTAGGCCAATACGTCCTTTAAATGCGTAAATCGTATATGCGTCTGAGTTATACCCGTCGCTTTTCGGAAAATTATTGCATAAGAATATGCTACACAATTGCAGTTTTATGTACTACAGTACTGAGATAGCTCATACATTTTTGTGTTTTAATTTCTGCAAAAAATATTTCATATGCACAAACGTATAACTCAAAAGTATTATACATATCAATGTATGTGATATTTTATTTATCAATGAAGTTTCGTGTTGCATAGATAAATACTGCATGAATGTTTTATATCGAAAAGCTCTACTCTTATTTGCTAGATAAGAGACATTTTATTAAAAAATATATTTATACTAAGCTATTGATCAATATTTGATTCGTGTATGTGAATGAAGTTTTCATATTCGAAAAAATCAAATACAATAAGATAATTTGAATTTCATTGTAAGATTCAATTTTTTTAATTTAAAAGAAATGATTCTGCGAGGAACATAGGTTAGCTTGTATTACATCTTTCCCTGTAGTAGAAAATATCAAAAATCAACTTTGTACTCGCATTTGGTGTATCAATGTACTTCTTCTGCGAGAATGTTTGATAATACATAGTTCCCCTTTTTAGGAAAGGAGCTCAGTAATCCCGATTTAACGTGTAAACGCTTTTAATCACTAGTAAAATGAGCTGATAGTAGTATCCTACACCGTAAAATAGAGATAACGTGTCCAGCACTACTCCTAAATCTCGTCAATTGTGTTAAAATATTATGGCCCCGAGTTTTATCTCTGGCATACATGTAACAGAATATCTATCTACTGGATGGTCTGCTTCCTCTTATCCAAAAAATTATCGAAAGTTTAAATGGAATGCTTAGTCTGAGGATGGATCCTAGCCATTCGCAAGGCAATCGAGTCTAACACTACAATGACTACAGTGAAGCCTTGAATTTGCTGAACTTTCCAGATTTTGGTATGATTTTGAATAAATTCACAAAGTACATACATTCTTGAACAATGAATTCCATTGTATAAGATATTTACTAATATTAGTCGGTTCACATTTACAATGAAGGCATCGCATATGAGTTTCATACATTCAAACATGACACAACTCAGTTTATAAACCACTCCTGAGAAACAGTTATACCACGAAATGCTTCTCAGCTACGCCTCTGCGAATCCTTCTTGTAGTCTCAAAATTAAATCAACAAAGACAGACGTTAACCATCTTCGCAATTTAGATCCTCCTTTCCATTTCAACTTTTTCTCCCACACATCATCCCGCCCTGAGAAAAACGTCTCCGAGATGCAGAAAACATGGACAAAAGAAGCGGAAAAAAAGAACCAAAATCCCGAGCGAATTTCTCCGACTCCTAGACACCCTCCAGATTATGCAAATCTCGCGGATTTCCAGCGTCAGGAATAAGTGTTGGAAAGTGGGAGGGAAGCCTCCTTCGTAACGAGTCCGTGACGGAGTGACTCTGAATTGACAGTAATTTGGACCGTACGGGGAGGGACAAGAAAGTGGAAGAAAAATGTGAAATTCCGAAAAAAAATATTCCCCAATCGCGAGGGAGGCCATTACTGGGGCGAAATAAACGATTTTCCATCGATCGGTCGGACATGAATTATGGATCTCTGCAAACCGATTGAGTGCGCCAAAGACTTTTTAAGGGCGCTTATTCACTTTATTGGCTTATCGGCCAATCAAGTTCCCGATTATTCCATTACAGGCGTCTCGAGTGGAGCAAGTGTATCAGAGGAGGGTTTCGATAGGAGGGAAGAAAGCGTGAAAATGAAGTTTCGGCAGAGAAACCGAGAAGCCTTTTAGGGTAACGAGAAAGGGAGAGGTCGTGAAAGACGGATGGCGAGGGTCTCATATATTTTTCTCTCCGGAGATGGCAAAAGGAGGGAATAAGTTTCGGAAAGAAAGGCGGTGATTTTTCCCACTTTCTCCCTCCATTACGAGACTAATAAGGCTCTTTGTCGTCGGTGATAAACAGCGTTTTCCCCTTTGAGCGCCATATGTTCTTTTTGGAGTCTACTTCCACTGACCGACTCTCCGTTGCCCAACACCACACTTTCACATCTTTCTACGGGTACACATGAACCTTGAAATCCGAGTATCTTCGTTACGCTGATTGATTTGTCTTAGAAATTCATTACGTAATGTAAAAATACGCTGGATTTAAGCTGATTCACGAATACTGAAAAATTCTTTTGTAAAACAACTTTCATTGGACGCCTCATTTTTTCTACCGCTTCTATCCTTTTTGTATGTTGATTTCGGACAGAGGCTATTTAATTCCAAAAATTATGGATA